>CM069134.1:50619008-51219008 GCA_035221665.1 Okamejei kenojei | reverse complement strand
CATCGAATGAGGCCTGGATTGCCTCAGTAACAGAGGGGGATCTAGGGAAAATGACAAAGACCTTAAGACTTTTGCTTCCACCACAGTGAGGAGGTTGCTTGGTGAACTGTGGTGGGATGTTAAATTATGTGTTTATTGTTTGTGTTTTGTTTTAATTATTAACATGTTATTACTGCACGAAATTTTCGTTCAACCGAAAGGTCTGAATTCTGAATCCAAAAATTCATGCCAATTACTGTAGAAATCATTTTGCTGCTTGCTGTCGTCTCGTGGGACTTAATGCTAATTCCAGTCTACACCTGCTGCAGCAAGACCCAATATTTTCCGACTCCCATGAACAGTTTGAGGCTGCCCACGAGAACGAACCAATTATCTCATATGATGAGTCTGCTGTTCACAATCTCCTCCGCACATCTGGTAAGCTTTTGGACCCTGCTGTTACCGTGCACATTAATAACAAGTCTGTAACTGCTAAATTGGACATGGGAGTGCGCGTGAACATAATGTCCCTGAAAGTCTACAACAAGATGGGAAATAATTAGACCTTGACTAAGGATGCCTCTACCTTGCATGCCTACGGGGGGGGAGGTGCTGCAGCCTCTTGGAAAAGCTGATTTCAAGTGTGTAGTGGACAATGTCACTAAAAACCTGATCTTCTACATTGTAAAATCGAACTATGAGACTTTGTTGGGAATTCATGCATGCCAAGACCTGAGGTTAGTGTCCTTCGGACGCGCTGTCCACAAGTTATACCTATCTGACGGACCGACACAAATATATCAGGATTTGTTTGACGACAAACTGGGCAAGTTGCCAATAACTTACAAAATCACTATTGACCCCACTGTTCTCCCAGCATGTACACTCCGCATTGTTTGGTTCCCTCATCCCCCAGTGCCCCTAGTCCTGCATGCTCGCCCCGCCGTTCCTCTCCAGGCTCCCCGGATGTGCTCTCTTTCTCGGGTTCTTCACCACCCAGCCCTACTAACTTTTCTGGTATGGAAGAGGAAGGGTTTGTCTGTACACGTTTGGATCGGTTTAGCAGACCGCCTGACAGTGAGTATCTTTAACCGCATGTGTTTTAACATCTGTTTAAGAACTCTTTTCTCTACGGGGAAGGATGTAGATTGGTTATTGCATGTGAACGAATCAGAGTAATGTACTACCACTAACTCCACCTTACTGTACACTTTATATTAACACTCTTCTCCCATATTACGTAGTTACACTGGTGGTAGAGATGAATTAACGTATTGTACTACACCACCATGACTGATGATTAAAGATGATTTAATCACCAGACTGTGTCTGTACAGCTGTTTCCACCATTGATCATCAAAACATACTGATACGCACTTATCCATAATTGTGTTCTTTCAGAAATGCAAGGCTCCAACCCTCCGACCACAATCCAGTGGTATTATGGAACAATATCATGATTAAATTTAGAAAAAATTAGGAGTGACATTGTTGAACCCTTGGTTAAATTTGATAAGATTTGGGCAAAATTTATTGAACACTTTCATACAATATAAATTGCTCTCTCTTCATCCGTTAAAAAAACTATTTCACTTCTGTATGGTGGAACGGAGTTGGCGTCTTACAAACTTAAATTGTTGAAACTATTAGTTCAGATTTTGTTTTGCTTTGTTTAGTTTTTATTTATTTATTATATATTTTTTTTAGTTTAGGGGGGTTTTGCTTTTTGCTTTTTTCTTTTTCTTTTTGTCTTTTTATTTTTGTGGTTTTTTTCTACAAGTTTTCTTTTAAAGATTTAACTATATTTACATAGAGACCGGGAGGTCTATACTCAATGTGTATTTTGACACTGGTCTCATATCAGGTTATACCTGTTATTAATGTAATCCTGATCCCTATGTATCAATATCATTGTTATGTTTATCACTATTTTTTTTCCTTGCATTGTTTTTTTCCTTTTTATTGTTTTTTTAAAAATGTTTTATTTTTGTTTTCTTTGGAAAAAATCCCAATAAAAAGATTTAAAAAAAAAAAAAAAGAAGAAATGCAAGGCAAACTAAAGGGCCTATGCCACTTTCACGACCTAATTCACGACCTTTTTTACTCGTGGACATATTTCATCATGTTGAAAAAACGCCCCGACCTACTTGTTGCCATGAGTACCTACGACTAATATCACAACCTGCTACGACCTACCTACAACCTCCTATGACCTTGTGACGACAATCCTGTGAGTATGTCAAGGGCAAACTTGGCAGAGGTCGTGAATTAGGTCATGATAGTGGGACAGGCCCTTTAACCTGCTGCTGACCTGCTTTTGATGAGTTTCATTTGCAGGTCTATGTGGTGCTCTGTTGAGTGAGAGACCACTGTTGGGATCAATGAGTAGATTGTATGTCTGAAAAGCACATGCTAATGAGGAATGGAGAAAGATCAAGTATCTGTTGAAAAAATGATTGATTAAAAGATCAAGTACAAATTGAGGATTAAAACTGAATCGCAGGATGTCGAGGGTGGTTATTTCTGAATTTCTTCCAGTACCTCGTGCTAGTGAGGACAGGAACAGGTAGATAGGGGGTCTTAATGTGTGGTTGAGGGGGCTGGAGCAGGGAGCAAGGATTTAGTTTTATAGACCACTGGGGTCTCTTCTTTGGTAGGGGTGACCTGTACAAAAGGGATGGGTTACACCTTAACTAAGGGGGACCGGCGTTCTGGCAGGCAGGTTTGCTAGAGCTACATGAGTGGGTTTAAACTAAATAGTGGGTGGGAAGGATTGACAAATTGGGAGTATAAAGATGGAGTTAAAGGGGAAGTGAGTACAGGAAAAGATACGAAAGACTCCTGAATTAATGGGAAGGAAGTTCGAGAAGGGATAAGAGAGGAAGGCAGGACCAATTGTGAGAAGTGTGCGAGGGGAGGTGAATACTGAAGTCAAAGTGTTGTATATGAATGCGCAAAGTATAAGATATAAACTGGACGAGCTTGAGGGTCAGTTAGAAATTGGCAAGTATGATGTTGTGGGAATGACAAAGACATGGATGTAAGAGGACCAGGGCTTGGAATTGAATATTCAAGGGTATACATCCTATTGAAAAAAACAGACAGGTGGGCAGAGGGGGTGGGGTGACTCTGTTGGTGAGGAATTGTATCATTCTAAAGTCATGTTTAATTCTTTGACAAATATGTCTTATCATGCCAATAAAATTTATGTTTAAAAAAAATAAAATAAAAAGATAATTACAAAGGACATTTATTATCACCTACACCAATGGTGTAGTCCAATTGGACTTGCCATTGCAGTCCAGAGTGCCTGGCTTAGGAAGCTTTGGTTGAGCTGTGCCTATCAGACACCTATGGGAGCTACAACTGGTGGCATCATGGTAATTTGCGCTCATTAGAGGGGACTGTTGAAGATTCTTTTACAAGAGACTCCAACTATATGCATATCAATAAAGTAGTTGAATCTCTGATTTAATAGGGATAGGCTTCTTTTTATCATATAAACATAATTGCCAATGACAACACCTGGCAGGGTTGGCGCTCCAGTCCTTCCCTGTAATACTCCGTTGGCTCCGGAAGGGAGCAAGGACTCAGAGTTACTAGCAGGTGCAATTTGTTTTGTAAATGATGATACCAACGGAGCACCGATCTGCAGCTAGTCTCAGTTCAGCTGCTAAAGGAAGCAGCCTGACAACCACAAGTTGGGGCAAAGTCATAACCAAGTGTTGGGATATCTATGGCAGATGTGATTGGGTGGTTGTCTCAATTAGAACATCTGATGAATCAGATGGTGTCACTCAAAATGCTCCGTGTTATGAAGGCAAGTCAGGCAGCAGCTCCTGGTTCAGGGTTACATTTTCCTCCCACTCGGATCTAAGGAGTAGTGGGAATGGTGCCAAAATATGTACACATATGCCTGAAGCAGCTCCTGGTTCAGGGTTGCAATATTCCTCCCAATCGGATGAACGGAGTGATGGAGATGTTGCTAAACTTTATATGCACACATATATATATATATATATTATGCACACATATATATATATATATATTATGCTCCATATTACTGAAGCATGCACAGGCAGTTTAAGTCATATGCCTGTAGCTGCCCCTGGTCTTAGGGTTGGTGTGTTCCTCCCACCCGAAAGACTATCGAAGATGGTGTCACAAAATATGCTCTATGTTATGGAAGCATGCACAGGAAGTCCGAGGCATACATGTATGGCAACGCCTGGTTGAGGGTGCAATATTTCTCCCACTCTAAGATAGTGTCAGAGATCAGTATGGACTGACTCCAAACATGACCCCGAACATGACTATGTGCCTGGATCCCATGCTTTAATGCATGATGTGCGACAATCGCATAAGGAAGAGCTACGTGCTCTTGCCTCTAAATTTGCTGTTCCCTCGAGGACGGACAAGCCACTACAAGAAGAATTGGCCAGCGGCATCAGCTATCTAACAAAAATGACGAGCATGAAAGACAGGGTCTGCAATTGGAACTTCACTGAAGCTCCAAAAAGGAAAATCGACCTGGGGTTAGAGACGCTGGTAAATACGGTCTCGTTATTAACCTCCGTAAACTCCGTAATGGAGCAGTATGTTGGCCCAGGTTGGGTTTATGGCCAGCATGAGCTGTCTAGATGGTTTCACTGTCTCTGAGATAGATCAGGTTGATGTAGAGACATTGGCAAGGTGCCTTGCATAGTAACCTCTGTAAGTCCCAAGCAGTATTATGGAAGTGCTGGCTATACGAGTGATAGTACCAGGGAAGCACTGCTACATCATCTGTGACTGAATTTATCAGATTGCTCAATAGAATATAATAGTTGAAGTTTTATATAATAGTTGAATAGTTTTTCTCGACATATGGTTTATTTCTCCTCAGTTAGTAGAGTTACTGGCTCATTGGAATCATCATTGCCATCCTCTCTGGGACAGGTTGTTACCAGTAGGAAGCTTGTCTGGCATATAATATAACTTTATCTGACCTGCAGGTTCATGTTGTGAATCAACAATGTATTTATAATAATCCACAGGCTCTCAATATCCGTATTCCTGATTGAGTGGCGGATCGAAGAGATTGCGTTGTGCACTCTGGCGACTTAGACATGTGGTTTCAGTCGGAGGACTGTGAGGCATTCCTGATTCAGCCTTGCATTATACTAATTTCCACTCTGAAGGAAAACGCTGAGTATTCGTGGTGACTCTCAGTCAAGAGTTGACAGGGAACTCGTATTCCCTCATCTAAGGGAGTCTGTGGTTTCAGCTCTAGTCATTAACTGCTGATTATATGTTATCAGTGATATGTATGAATAACTAGATAATGCATTTTCTGCGAGTAGGAAAGCCAAAAAAAATTTCCGTCCGTAAGATCAATAGAGGAACAGCAGTTCCGAGTGCAATCTGTGACAGCTCATCCGAGGACTAGAGGGGTATATTTCTGATACTTCTCATGATTACAGAGATATGATGCAAGCCGAATTGGGTTAGCATTAGGCTAGTCGGATTATGGGTTAACTTTCCCAGTTTAGATGGATGATTGGGTTTCTGAAATTTAACTGACACAGAGAATTAATCTTGTAGTTGCATACTCTGTCATATCTATACACACAAGGCACATATTCTGCTGTTTTCATAACAAAGTTAGTGGTGAAAATCTATGCTGACCCTTCTCAGATTAGAGGGCATTATGCCAGTTTTAGGTAATTTGCAAAAATTGCAGCTGATAAAACCTATGGGTTGTCGCGAGATATCTTTTGCAATATTACATATGAGGCAACGTGAAATTTAAGAGTATCAATTTGCCTATTCTATCATGCCATGGTAGGCGACTGAAGCAACTCTTCGAGTGACGGCTGGGACAGCCTTTCTTCTCAGGCAGCTAGCTCTGCATAATTGTATGAGAAGCTTGTGAACAACATATGTGACTCAATTTTAAATGGAAGTAACAGAGGTTTGTATGGCTCCCAGTTTGAGTCTAAAGAAGCTTTTATGTGATAGCACAATTGACATTGCTTGTGCTGCTTTATCATTTCTGTAGTGCCATAACTGGGACATAAATGATTGGTTCTTCACCCACTATTCTCCAACGTTGTGCAGGGTGTCTTTTATTTGGCCACTCTAATAGCCTGCACTCATTGTAATGTGTGATATATATCAGTAAATTGTTATGCAAATATTCCTCTAATTTTCCTAATGGGACCAGTATTTTAAGATGATTATGCTTTCAGCAACTGATCTCAGCATTAAAAAAAACACAGCTTTTACTTAATCTCTGGCTTAGTCTCTCCGTCATACTGACATTAGGGTAGCTTGCTATAGAAATAATCTCATAAGCAAATCAGCAGGATTGCGTACATTTGAGATTGACAGCATACCCACCAGAACAGAGATCAGGGATGTCATTAGGTATACAAGTGCACTCAGGTGCTAGTGCCGATGAAATGGAAGATAGTTATTTTGTTATTCAATAGTCTCAAGATATTGCTGATGACTCATTAGCAGCCAATAGAATGAATTTCCCTTTCATTATACAGCATGAGGTTTACATAGTGCAGGTTAATAAATTACATTTGGTGGAATATGTCTGGATATTTGCAGATCATACAGTGTTATATGAGTTTTTGTCTAACTCAACAGTCTATTGGGACTTTGGTCCAGTTAAGAACAATGGCCATGTATGGAAGTTAGCATCATGATATTAATAACTCAAGTTTTTCCTACCTTTAATGGTTTATCTGTTTAAGTGTTTCATACACAGATTGTGTCACTGCATGAAACCACAGATCTTCAAAATCTGCACGTAGTCACTCACGTGACTTCGAAATAAAATGCAAAGATTAAACAAGAACTTACCGTTAGAAGTTTGATCTTTATTTTATGAGAAGTTGAAGTGAGGGATTACGTGCCCTCCACACCCAACCCTATTCTCATAAAGATCATTCGGTAGTTCTAGCCCTTTAATCTTCCTATAGCTTAGGTCAGCAACTATTCTGTGGTTTCATACAGCTACTTTGAAGATTGACGTACATGCGGGCTGGTGGGCTCTTCACGTAATCCCTCACATCAACTTCTCATAACATAAAGATCAAACTTCAAACGGTAAGTTCTCGTTTAATCTTTCTATTCCTGTGCTATACTGTTCTATGTTTCTGAAAACTACATTATACTGATAAATCATAAAGGGTAATAACTAATAACTGAGCTAAGCAGAAAAATACATATAAAGTACTTGTGCGTGCTCACACCCACATTTATAAACATCCGTAAACATACGCACACATGTACACACAAATGTACATACATAGAATAGAATAGAATGCCTTTTATTGTCATTCAAACAGCTTGGTTTGAATGGAATTGCATTTTCTACAGTCTTAACATTACAATAAAACCCAAGACCCATACTTAACACAGTTTACACAAACATCCATCACAGTGATTTCCAGCACCTCCTCACTGTGATGGAAGGCAAAAGTCTTATCTCTTCCCTTTATTCTTCACCTACAGTCCAGCAGTCCAACGGCAGCATCGAGGCGACTGAGGCTCCCGATGATAAAGCCCCCGGCGGGTGATGGCAAACCCCGCAGCCGTTAAGCCACGTGGGGCAATGTTAGGCCCCGCTCCAAGTAATTTAAACCCCGCGATTCGGGCGGGAGAAGTTGCCGTTGTGGGAGCTCCGAAAAGCCGTCTCCCACAAGGGACCTGCGAGCTCCCAATGTTCCTGTCCACAGGGCCTGTGGCCGGGGCCTCCGAAGCTCCAAAGTCATATCGCAGCCGCGTGCCGCCACAGCTCCTCCCGCTCCGAAGACGGCCAGCTCCATGAAGACCCAACAGGGAAAAAGTCGGGTCCCCGTACAGGGAAGAGATTAAACAGTTTCCCCCACCCCCTACATATACACAGTTAAAAAAAAAAAAAAACTAGAGTCAAAACATACATTTAACGAGAATTAAATAAAGACAAACTGACTGCAGACGAACCGCAGCCATTAGGCACCGCCACATACACACACCCACACATGTGTGTATATATAGATGTGTGTTTGTATGCATATGTGTGTGTGTAGGTATATAAATATATGTGTGTGTGTGTGTGTGTGTGTGTGTGTTTGCATGTGATCATTAGGTCATATGGTCATGTAATAAGAGCAGAATTAGGCCATCCAGCCCATCAAGTCTACTCTGCCATTCAATCATGGCTGATCTACCCCTTCTCCTAACCCCGTTCTGCTGCATTCTCCCCATAACCACTGGCCCCCCAGACCAATCATGAATCTAGCCATCTCTGCTTTGTAAATATCCATTGACTTAGCCTCCACAGCCTTCTGTGGCAAGGAATTTCACCACCCTCTGTCTACATAAAATCTCTTCTCATCTCCTTCCTAAAGGAACGTCCTTTAATTCTGAGCTATAACCTCTAGTCCTAGTCGCTCCTAGTTGAAACATCCTCGCCACTTCAACTCTATCCAAGCCTTTCACTATTCTGCACATTTCAATGAGGTCCTCCCTCATTCTTCTAAACAAGATTATTACTGTTAAAATCCTTCCTGACAGCTTCCAATAAACTTTGATACAAAGTTGCAATGTGGGAACACTCTGAGCTTCCACCATCACAGTCCTTCACCTGACATTTGAACAATGATGCCATCATACAACACTTACTCAAGTTCCTGGCAGCAAGTGCTTCAACAGCAGGGGGAGGGTGAATTTGTATTGCAATTGAAAGTGGACAGGCAGGGAAAGTCCAATTGGATTTATTTTTTTAAGTCCAATGCTGGGGGAGGCAGGGGAGGTGTTGGAATCTTACGCTGGGGAACGGGTTGAGTTGGGGGACTACGTCCCCAGTGGGGGCTACATGTTAGTGGTGGAATATTGCACTGGGGAATGGGTTGCAATGGGGGACCAGGTCTCCCATGTGACAGGGACCCAATGGGTCCCAGTTACTCTGGTGTATATATATATATATAATATATAATATATATATATATATATAACTTATAAAAGTCTTGTCTTGTTTCTATGTGGGTGTGTGGGTGTGTGTGTGTTTATCTGTTATTTTATTTTCACCAAAACGGTACACAATAGCGCGAAGATTTTTTCAGAATCTTACTCAGCCTTTTTCCCGACATCCATCTAATACGTTTCCTACAATTGTAATGTAATATTTCACGTTATTGATATTTCAAGGTTTATAAAAGCCAACTTTAACAAGATTTTTACTGTTAAAATCCTTCCTGTCAGCTTCCTACAAACTTCGATACAAAGTTGCAATACAGGAACACTCTGTGCTTCCACCATCACAGTCCTCCACCTGACATTTGCAACAATGTTGCCATCATACAACAGTTGCTCCAGCTCCTGGCAGCAAGTGCTTCAATGGGAGGGGGAAGGTTAATTGGTATTGGAATTGGAAGTGCAGCGGCAGGCAGGGGAAGTCCAACCAAAACGTCGCCTATCTCCTTCGCTCCTTAGATGCTGCTGCACCCGCTGAGTTTCTCCAGCCTTTTGTGTACCCTCAAAGTCCAATTCTATTTTTTTTAGGTCCAGTGCTGCGGTAGGCAGGGGAGTGGTGGAGATTTACGTTGGGGAATGGGTTAAATTGGGGGCACCACACCTCCCATGGGGGCTACGGGTTAGTGGTGGAATATTATATTGGGCAACTGGTTGCGTTGGGGTGCCAGGCCTCCCTTGCCACCCAACATTACATATATATATTAAAAAATAGATTGCTCTCTTTTACAAGGCATATATTTAGTACCTTTAGGAAAATGTTGAATCTTTTGTTTTATCTTTATCGAAACTGTGGGGTCATTACTGAAAAAAATCATGTCCAATACGAAAACAATTTTGTTTCACTCTGGAACAATATCAGTCCCCACCAGCGTTGATTTAAAGCCAGGCACTAACAAGCAGAGAGTGCTGAAGGTCATTTGTCTGTTCGTGCAATGCTGAAGAATCTTATTCCCCCAGGACTAAAAACAGCTATGAACTATGAATAGTTAGAATCATATGAACAACTCACAGCTGTACAGTCAAAGTGAGCATTTAATCTTTGGTCCGAATAAACTTCAAGAAAGAGAATGCTTTAAGAGTCACTGTACACCGACATAAACAAACACTGAAGTCAACTCAGCATCAAAAGATCATGATCTGATGACAGATTTCTCAAAAATATGTTCATTACAAATAATTAGATAAATAAACTGACACTAACACAGCTGTAATAGCACATTAGCTGTTTTCAAGGGATTTAGATAACATTACTGAAAATCTCTTCAGACAGATTTTTACGATTAATGAAATAATTGAGAAGATTTTCAGTTCTTGTAGCCTTGGCAAATTGTGCACCCCTTTGCCTAGGTTTTACAATCTTGATAATGGGAAGGTGCACAATCACTCAATGGGAACAAACTATCACAAGTGCTCTTGTCACATCCATTCTCTTCTGTTTAGTTTAGTTTAGAGTTGCAGCAGGAAACAGGCTCTCTAACCCACGGAGCATGCCTACTATCAATCACCCATTCACACTAGTTCAATATTATCTCACTTTCTCATCTAGAAGCGATTTACAGTGGCCAATTAACCTACAAACCCACATGTCCTCGGGATGTGGGAGGAAATCGGAGCACCTGGAGGAAACACACATGATTATAGATAGAACGTGAAAACTCTGCACAGACAGCACCCAAGATCAAGATTGAACCCGGGTCTCTGGTGCTGTGAGGCAATGGCTCTGAGACCTGTGCTAGTTTCCCTGACAATGCATTTGGAAGATTTTGGTAATATGTTGCTATTAATTTTGTAAAATAGGCATTTTTTTCTTGTTTCATGAAAACAAGTTCAGCTGTTGGGCTCTGAACAGTTAAATACAAAAAGGCTTCATTGACTTTATTGAAACTTAACTGGCCAAGTCGCGTTCATTCTGTAGTTAAAATAATGAAGATAGATAGCAATCAATCACAGTCCATCCACAATCAATAAGTCACAAGTCAGGGGGATACTGGAATATTTTTCACTTGCCTATGTTAGTTCAGTTTCACCAGCTCAACTCTATCCAGGTAGAAATAACTCATTTGACTGGCACCTTAAATATTCACCACTTCCACTATCAACTCACAGTGGCAGCAGTGTGAACTCTCTACAAAATGCATTCCTGTTACATGCCTATATTACTTTGATGACACTTCCCAATGCTGTGATCTCTACCATCAAGAAGAGCACAGAATATGGGAAAAAAATATTATATTTCCAAGATACATACCATCCTTCATTGTCAATGGATCTAAATCTTAGAGCACCCTACCCAACATCATTATAGGAGAACATAAAGTACTGAAGTAACTCTACATGTGAAGCAGCATCTCTGGAGTAAAAATCTTTCTTTACTCTGAAGACAGGTCTTGACCCAAAACATTAACCATCTCTGTCCTCCTGACCTGAAATACTGAATGTGAAGAAGGATCCTGACCTGAAACATTGCCTATCCATGTCCTCCACAAATGCTGCCTGACCCATTGATTTACTCCAGCACTTTGATCTACACAAGACTACAATATCTGCAGTTCCTTTGGTCATCATTACAGGAGAACCTTCACCAAAGGGACTGCAGTGGCCCATCAGCGTTGGGTTGTAGTTTTCAAGTTAGGCGACTCTTTGCTTGCAGGTCCCAGAAGAGATTTGACAATTATTCATTATAAATGCTCCACTCTTTGAAATCTTCAACAAATATTTCAACAGCAGCATTTCATACCATATGCTCTTGGGTCACGAGGTCATAAGGAATAGGACTAGAATTAGGCTATTAGGCCAATCAAACCTACTCCGCCATTCAATCATTCATGGCCGATCTGTCTCTCCCTCCTAAGGCTACTGGGGAGAATAAGGCTACTGGGGAGACATTAAACTAGATCGGTTGGGGGGAGGGACTCAAATAGAGAAGGCAAGTAGTCCGTTTGTGAGGCAGGAGGCAGAGAAGAGAAGCAGTCAGACGCAACACGTAGGGAGGAAAGAAGAAAAAAATAACAAACGGAGAATAAGAAGTGAAGGGTTTCTTAAATGTGTGAGCAGAGAGACAGAGAGGTGTAAAATGAGGATAGGAGCAATAGGTAGCGAGGTGAAAAGTGGCAGGAAAACAAATCCAGGGCAAAAATCTAAAAGGGCCACTTTTCAACATAATTGTAAAAGGGCCAAGAGTGTTGTAAAAACAAGCCTGAAGGCTTTGTGTCTCAATGCGAGGAGCATTCGTAATAAGGTGGATGAGTTGAATGTGCAGATAGCTCTTAATAATTATGATATAGTTGGGATCACGGAGACATGGCTCCAGGGTGACCAAGGCTGGGAGCTGAACATCCAGGGATATTCAATATTCAGGAAGGATAGACAGAGAGGAAAAAGAGGTGGGGTAGCGTGGCTGGTTAGAGAGGAGATTAACGCAATAGAAAGGAATGACATTAGCTTGGAGGATGTGGAATCGATATGGGTGGAGCTGCGAAAAAGGGGCAGAAAACGCTAGTGGGTGTTGTGTACAGGCCACCTAACAGTAGTAGTGGAGCTGGGGATGGCATCAAACAGGAAATTAGAAATGCATGAAGGTAAAACCGTTATAATGGGTGACTTCAATCTACATATAGATTGGGTGAATCAAATTGGCAGGGGTGCTGAGGAAGAGGATTTCTTGGAATGTATGCGGGATTGTTTTCTAAACCAACATGTGGAGGAACCAACGAGAGAGCAGGCTATTCTAGACTGGATATTGAGTAATGAGGAAGGGTTAGTTAGCAGCCTTGTTGTACGTGGCCCCTTGGGCAAGAGTGACCATAATATGGTTGAGTTCTTCATTAGGATGGAGAGTGACATTGTTAATTCAGAAACACGGGTCCTGAACTTAAAGAAAGGTAACTTTGAGGATATGAGACGTGAATTGGCCAAGATGGACTGGCAATTGATTCTTGAAGGGTTGACGGTGGATATGCAATGGAAGGCATTTAAAGACTGCATGGATGAACTACAACAATTGTTCATCCCAGTATGGCAAAAGAATAAATCAGGGAAGGTGGCGCATCCGTGGATAATGAGGGAAATCAGGGATAGTATCAAAGAAAAAGATGAAGCATACAAATTAGCCAGAAAAAGCATCCTAGCAGGGGAGTGGGAGAAATTCAGAGACCAACAGAGGAGGACAAAGGGCTTAATTAGGAAAGGGAAAATGGAGTATGAAAGAAAACTGGCAGGAAACATAAAAACTGACTGCAAAAGTTTTTATCGATATGTGAAGCGCAAAAGATTAGTTAAAACAAATGTAGGTCCCTTGCAGTCAGAAACGGGTGAATTGATCATGGGGAACAAGGACATGGCAGACCAATTGAATAAATACTTTGGTTCTGTCTTCACTACATAAATAATTTGCCGGAAATAGCAGGGGATCGTGGGTCAAATGAGATGGAGGAAATCAGTGAAATCCAGGTTAGCCGGAAAGTGGTGTTGGGTAAATTGAATGGATTAAAGGCCGATAAATCCCCAGGGCCAGGTTGGCTGCATCCCAGGGTACTTAAGGAAGTAGCCCCAGAAATAGCAGATGCCTTAGTGATAATTTTACAAAACTCTTTAGATTCTGGAGTAGTTCCTGAGGATTGGAGGGTAGCTAATGTAACCCCACTTTTTAAAAAGGGAGGGAGAGATAAAACGGGGAATTACAGACCAGTTAGTCTAACATCGGAAGTGGGGAAACTGCTAGAGTCAATTATTAAAGATGGGATTTTGGAAAATGGTGAAATCATTGGACAAAGTCAGCATGGATTTACGAAGGGTAAATCATGTCTGACGAATCTTATTGAATTTTTTGAGGATGTAACTAGTAGAGTGGGTAAGGGAGAAGCAGTGGATGTGTTGTATCTGGACTTTCAGAAGGCTTTCGACAAGGTCCCACACAAGAGATTGGTATACAAACGTAAAGCACACGGTATTGGTGGTTCAGTATTGATGAACTGGCTGGCAGACAGGAAGCAAAGAGTAGGAGTGAACGGGTCCTTTTCAGGATGGCAGACAGTGACTAGTGGGGTGCCACAAGGCTCAGTGCTGGGACCCCAGCTATTTACAATATACATTAATGATTTGGACGAGGGAATTAAATGCAACATCTCGAAGTTTGCGGATGACACAAAGCTGGGGGTTGCTAGGATGGTTCTGGATGCTAGGAGACTGCAGGATGACTTGGATAGACTGGGTGAGTGGGCAAATGCATGGCAGATGCAGTATAATGTGGATAAATGTGTGGTTATCCACTTTGGTGGCAAATACAGGAAGGTAGACTATTATTTGAATGGTGACCGATTAGGAAAAGGGGAGATGCAGCGAGACCTGGGTGTCATGGTACACCAGTCATTGAAAGTAGGCATGCAGGTGCAGCAGGCTGTGAAGAAAGCGAATGGTATGTTGGCATTCATAGCAAAAGGATTTGAGTACAAGAGCAGGGAGGTTCTACTGCAGTTGTACAGGGTCTTGGTGAGGCCACACCTGGACTATTGCATACAGTTTTGGTCTCCTAATCTGAGGAAAGACATTCTTGCCATAGAGGGAGTACAGAGAAGGTTCACCAGACTGGTTCCTGGGATGGCACGACTTCCATATGAAGAAAGACTGGATAGACTTGGCTTGTACTCGCTGGAATTTAGAAGATTGAGGGGTGATCTCATAGAGACTTACAAAATTCTTAAGGGGTTGGACAGGCTAGATGCAGGAAGATTGTTCCCGCTGTTGGGGAAGTCCAGGACAAGGGGTCACAGTTTAAGGATAAGGGGGAAGTCTTTTAGGACCGAGATGAGAAAATCGTTTTTCACACAGAGAGTGGCGAATCTGTGGAATTCTCTGCCACAGAAGGTAGTTGAGGCCAGTTCATTGGCCATATTTAAGAGAGTTGGATGTGGCCCTTGTGGCTGAAGGGATCAGGGGGTATGGAGAGAAGGCAGGTACAGGGTACTGAGTTGGATGATCAGCCATGATCATATTGAATTGCGGTGCAGGCTCGAAGGGCCGAATGGCCTGCTCCTGCACCTAATTTCTATGTTTCTATGTTTCTAATCACATTCTCCTGCCTTGTCCCTTTAACCTCTGACACCTGTGCTAATCAAGAATCTATCTTTCTCCGCACTAAATGTTATATCCTTTATCGTGTATCTGTACACTGTGAATGGCTTAATTGTAATCATGTATAGTTCTTTTTTGACCGGATAGCATGCAACAAAAAAAGGTTTTCACTGTACCTTGGTGCACGTGACACAAACTAAACTAAACTGAATAAGATATCAAATAACCCTGAAATATTCTCTTTCCACATATGCTGTTTTACTCTCCCTCAGCCTCAACTTTGCTTGTGACTTGCTCCTGTGTCAATCTTTTGTTCTATCCAAATAAACATTACAGCTATAGTGTCCCATCCAATCATGCCAAGCATTTTGTACATTCACACAAATCTCATTTGATCACATTAGGCCCACTTTATGCCTTGCCTCAGTAAAACCCTTTCTAAATTCCTCCTAAATGTAATGATTGTATCTCACATCACCATCTCCGCTCAAATCCCATGTAAAACTCCTTCCACTCATCTTATACCTGCACTCTTGTTCTTTTTTTTAAAAGAAAAACTAGAGCTCCTTTATTCCACCTTCAATCAAATGCGGCCTCAAAGTTGCTGGCAGTCTCCATGCTGTACTTGATCACTTGAACGCTATGGCCCTTGTGAATAGTGCTTGACAACTGTCAGGGAGCTACAGTAAGGTTAGTCCCACACTACATACATTGGCAATGCTAACGTATTGGTTAAATGATCAGACCAGTAAATCAAAGGCTTGGAATAACGATCCAAAGACCTGAGTTCAAATAACATCACAGTAAGCAGGGAATTCAAATGTAGTTAATTAAATGATGTAGAGAAAAATAGGCTAACATTATAGTGCCCTCTTCAATCTCTTCCAGGGCCAACATGCGCACAGTCGTACCAGATGCAAAAACTTGTCTCAAAATTAAGAGTTTAAACAGAACTGCTTGAGATATCAAACTAAAATTTAAAAATAAAATAAAATACCTTTCCTCCTTTCTCGAGTTCAGTATCCCCATTCAAATTAATAGACTCTCTAATTCTAAGCCAGATCTGACTGGCATGGGATCAGAGAGGTAGGTTGCCCAGGGATACCCAGCATGTCTGGGTTCTGCTCTCAGACCATAGAGGTCCTACAATGAAGTAAAGGAACAGATGGGACTGGCATCTGCCACACAGCTCGCCTCAGAACGTACAGGAACCATGCACTTACTTACCAGGCCTCAGGGGAGTGTTGTAGAGCAGAGGGATCTAAGAGTGCATGTGCATGGTTCCTCAAAGATCAAGTCACAGGTAGATAAGGTGGTCAAAAAGGCTTTTGGTACATTGGCCTTCATCAGTCAGAGTATTGAGTTAGAAGTTGGGAGGTCATGTTGCAGTTGTATGAGACCGCATTTAGAATATTCTGTTCAATTCTGGGCACCATGTATTACGAAATATACTGTCAAGCTTGAAAGGGTTCAGAGAAGATTTACGAGGATGTTCTCAGGATTAGAGGGTGTGAGCTATAGGGAGAGGTTGAGTAGGCTGTGTCTCTATTCCTTGGAGTGCAGGAGGATGAGGGGTGATCTTATAGAGGTGTATAAAATCATGAGAGGAATAGATCGGGTAGATGCACAGAATCTCTTGCCCAGAGTGGGAGAATCGAGGACCACATGACATAAGTTCAAGGTGAAGGGGAAAAGATTTAATAGGAATCTGAGGGGTAACTTTTTCACATAAAAGGTGGGGGTGTATGGAACAAGCTACCAGAGGATGTAGTTTAGGCTGGGACTAACCCAACATTTAAGAAACAGTTAGACAGGTACATGGATAGGACAAGTTTGGAGAGATATGGACCAAATGCAGGCAGGTGGGACTAGTATAGCTGTGACATGTTGGTCGGTGTGGGCTAGTTGGGCCGAAGGGCCAGTTTCCACACTGTATAACTCTATGACTCTATGACCTGGGTATAGCTGAGCACCACCCGTTCTATTTGGAAACATTTCCGTTATTAACATGTATTGATCTGCAAAGAATCAAACCAAATGGACCAACCTGCATTGACTAGTGCAACTGATTTATCCCTTCAAACAGCATCTCACGACCTGGGCTAAAACTGGGAGACCTGACCCACAATGGTCATGCAGCACCTGCAGTGCCATGCTGTCAATGGGCTACATGCCGTGATCCGTGACACTGCTCACACTTGACCCCACGCTCTTCCCACAGACACGCCTAAAAGCTTGTGATTCCAATTGAACTTCAGGCTGCCCTGTCAAGGACATCCTGCAAAGTGGGGAAGCCTGTGAATCTTGACCCAGCCTCAGGTGGTGCATCCTTAGGACACAAACCCAGGCTGCCCTGAACACAATTTGACAGGCTGTCCTTGCCTAAGGCCTTTACATCAGCTTTAAGAATCTAATAATGTTTAAAAGTAGTTCAAATTAAGAAAAAATAAACAGCAATACATTTACCATGACTTTGATTTGAATGAAAATATTAAGATTGAAAAACTAAGAGCAGAAGACATGGGATTTACGCCATTCAGCCCTACTTCAAGTGTACTACATGGCTGATCTATTTTCCCCCTCTGTGCATTTTAACCATACTACCAAATCAGATGGAAGATTCACTACATGAGCTGGGTTCGTGCAGTAAGTTAGGAAGCTGCATCATTTCAGGGGGAGCATGATCAGCTTGCTATGATTCTAATGATTCTAGTGGTAGGCTGCTAGGCCCCCCACCCCACCCCCACCTCACTTTTTCCAGCTTTATCTTCTTTACTCTAATCAGTCTGAAGTAGAGTCTGAAGAAGGGTGTCGACCCGAAACGTCGCCTATTTCCTTCGCTCCTTAGATGCTGCCTCACCCACTGAGTTTCTCCAGCATTTTTGTCTACCTTCGATTTTCCAGCATCTGCAGTTCCTTCTTAAGCATTTTATCTACTCCACTGCGAAATCCCATTCGTGATGTTTTCTGTCCATTCACTCCATAGATGCTGCCTATTGATATTGAATTCCTCCAGCACTTTGTTTTTTGCTCAAGATTCCAGTATCGCAGGTTCTTGAGTCACATAGAAACATAGAAAATAGATGTAGGAGGAGGCCATTCGGGCCTTCGAGCCAGCACCACCATTCATTGTGATCATGGCTGATTATCCACAATCAGTAACCCATGCCTGCCATCTTCCCATATCCCTTGATTCCTCTAGTCTCAAAATGTCCATCTAACTCTCTTTTAAATTCATCAAGTGAATTGGCCTCCACTTGCTTCTGTGGCAGAGAATTTCACAAATTCACAACTCTCTGGGAGAAAATGTTTTTCTCATCTCAGTTTTAAATGGCCTCCTCTTTATTCTTAGACTGTGGCCCCTGGTTCTGGACAACCCCAGCAATGGGATCATTTTTCCTGTGTCTAGCTTGTTCAGTCCTTTTATAATTTAATATTTTTCTATCCTTCTAAATTTCAGTGACTACAAGCCCAGTCTTTCCAATCTTTCCTCTTATGACAGTCCCGCCATCCGGGGGATTAACTTCGTGAACCTACGCTGCAATCCCTCAATAATAAGGATGTCCTTCATCAAATTAGGAGACCAAAACTGCACACAATACTCCAGATGTCTCACCTGGGCCCTGTCGTACTGCAGATGGACCTATACTCAATCCTTTTCTTATGAACGCCAACATGCCATTAGCTTTCTTCACTGCCTGATGTATCTGCATGTTTACTTTCAGTGACTGGTGTACAAGGACACCCAGGTATATTTGCACTTCCTTTTTTCCTAATCTGACCCATTAAGATAATAATCTGCATCCTTGTTCTTGCTTCCAAACCTCACATTGATCTACATTATACTGCATCTGCCATCTCACTCAACCTGTCCAAGCCACCCTGCAACCTCCTAGCCTCTTCGCAGTTCACACTGCCACCCAGCTATGTGTCATCTGCAAATTTGCTGGTTACTTTTAATTCCATCATCTAAATCATCTAAATAATTCATATATATCGTAAATAGTTGCGGCCCCAGCACTGAGCCTTGCAGCACTCCATTCACCTGTCTGCCATTCACCAGTCCATCATTGCCATTATATTAAAATTCTGGAAACCCTGAATTATGTACAAATTTGTATATGTACATATATATTGTTCCCTGATAGTGGATGTACAGATAGACAGGATGGTGAAGAGGTTATGTTGCATGCTTGTTTCCATTACCCAAGACACTGAGTACAAAAGTTAAGATATCAGCTGCACGCAATAATGGTTAGGCTGCACTTGGAGAATTGTGCATACTTCTGATCACCACTCTGCAGGAGAGATGTGATGTAGTATAGAACTTAAGAAAAGGTGCAGAAAAGATTCATAGGGATGTTGCCTGCATTGGAGGGCTTGAGTTACAAAGATAGATTGAATAGACTGGGTCTATCTTCCTTGGAGTGAAGGAGATTGAGAGGTGACATGATAAAGGCATATGAATTTATGAGAGGAACAGATAGGGTGGTTAGCTATAGTCTATTTCCAATAGTAGGTGTGTCCAAAGCGAGAGTGCATAAGATTAAGATGAGTTTTAAAGAGAATTTGAGGGATAATTTTTGCCAACACAGATAATTTGGTATCTGAGCTGCCAGAGGATGTGGTGGAGGCAGGAACATTTGTAAGGCATCTGCACAGGCATTTGAATGAGCTAGCCATGGAAGTATATGGAATTAATGCAGGCATATGGATTTGTATAGATAGACATGATGGTTAGCTTAAACATGTTAAACTGAAGGGACTGCTTCTATGTTGTACAATTCTACATTCACCAGTACACTCCACCAAATTCTCAAAGGCAAATAGGGGCCATCAATCAATTCTGGATTCAACGTGTCAACACTCCCAAAACACTCCCTAGTTAAAGGGGAGATGGTGTAATATTAAAGAGCCCTGACAAATTGAAATTGATGGAAATCTTGGACTGAAAGTATCTGGTGAACCATAACCAGTAAGCTTAATGTGGATTCTGGATAAATAATGGAATCTTTGCACAAAAAAAAGTAGGAGGAAATAATCAAGGTATTAAAAAGATAACAAAGATTACTAATTCAAAGGAGAAGATCATGAAATCAGCAACAGATAGCAGAATGAATAGCATGCGAGTCACACAGCAAAACACATAATAGATGTTTGCAGCTTTTCTATTCGGAACAAGGTGAGCATTTTTATTCAGCAAAGATAAATGCCATTAACAGAATTGTTTAAAATTTAAAGTGATTTAGACTAGTGAATTGGAATCATAAATTTTGCATTTCGCAGGTAGCTAGAGAAACATGCAAGGGGAGAAAAAGCAGGGAAATGAAAACCTACTCAAGTGAAGTGAACATAAAGAAATTAGATCAAATAACCTGCTCATGTGCTTCAGGCTTGATGACATTTCATTTAAATTGTCTCCACAAATTTCAGAGAATTTTATCAAACCTCTAGAGGAACTTAGTGGGATGTTGACACAAGGAACAGCAGATGCTCATTTACAAAAAAAAGACAAAAGACAAAAAAGACAAAAGTGCGGGAGTAGCTCAGCGGGTCAAGCATCATACCGAGAGAACGTGGACAGGTGACGTTTTGGGTCGAGACCCTTCTTCAGGCTGCAAAGGCAACATTTCGAATTGGGATTCTTCTTTAGCGGGATGCTGCCTGGCCCACTGATTATCTCCAGCAGTTTGATTTTTGCTCAAGATTCCAACATCTGCTATCTTGTGTACATCCTCTTTAGGGACTTTTAACTGAAAACACTTCATAAACCTGTCAGAAATAAGCATCTCGCAACTTGAATGGTATATGGTTTTTGAGCAGGTTCAGGAACCATGATTGGTTTTGAGGGGTTGCATCTATGGGAAGAGGAAGGAGGAGGGAGGAGGGAGGAGGGAGGAGGGAGGAGGGAGGAGGGAGGGGAGGAGGAGGAGGGGGGGGAGGGGAGGGGAGGAGGGAGGAGGGAGGAGGGAGGGAGGGAGGAGGAGAGGGAGGGAGGAGGGAGGGAGGGGAGAGGAGGGAGAGGGAGAGGGGAGGAGGGAGAGGGGGGAGAGGGAGAGGGAGAGAGAGGGAGAGGAGATGGCCTTGCGCTGTCTCGGTCTCTGTCTCAGAGGGCGAGGGAGAAGGAGAAGGAAGGGGAGAAGGAAGGAGAGCTGAATCACATTTCACTGAAACAAATTGTAATGGACAAAAAAATAATTAGAACATTGGTTCTCCTCTTCCATGCAGTTTCTCTATCAATATATACAGTGCATTTAGAAAGTAGTCAGACCCTTCACCTTTTGCACATTTTGTTACATTACAGCCTTATTCTAAAATGGTTTAAGTTCCTTATTTTTTGTAACATCAGTCCACACACAATACCCCATAATAAAAAAGTGAAAACAGGTGTCTAGAAATGTTTGCAAAGTAATTTAAAGTAAATAGCTGAAATGTCACATTTACATAAGTAAATGTGATATTTACTCAGTACGTTGTTGAGGCACCTTTGGCAGATTACAGCCTCAAGTCTTCTTGGGTGTGACGCTACAAGCTTGGCACACCTTTATTTGGGTAATTTCTCCCATTCATCTCTGCAGATCCACTCAAGCTCTGACAGGTCGGGTGGGGAGTGTCGATGCACAGCTACTTTCAGGTTCCTCCAGGGATGTTCGATCGGGTTCAAGTCCAGGCTCTGGCTGGGCCACTCAAGGACATTCACAGACTTATCACGAAGCCACTCTTGTATTGTCGTGGCTGTGTGCTTAAGGTCATTGTCCTGTTGGAAGATGAACCTCTGCCCCAGTCTGAGGTCCAGAACGCTCTGGAGCAGATTTTCATCAAGAATCTCTCTGTATTTTGCTCCGTTCATCTTTCCCTCGATCCTGACTAGTCTCCCAGTTCCTGCCACTGAATACCACCATGCTTCACCGTAGGTATGGTATTGGCCAGGTGATGAGCAGTGCCTGGTTTCCTCCAGATGTGACATTTGGCATTCAGGCCAAAGAGTTCAATCTTGGTTTCATCAGACCAGAGATTCTTGTTTCTCATGGTCCGAGAGTCATTAGGTGCCTTTGGGAAACTCCAAGTGGGCTGTCATGTGCCTTTTACTGAGGAGTGGCTTCCGTCTGGCCACTCGACCGTAAAGACCTAATTGGCGGAGTGCTGCAGATATAGTTGGCCTTCTGGAAGGTTCTCACATCCACATAAAGGAACTCTGGAGCTCTGTCAGAGTGACCATCGGGTTCTTAGTCACCTCCCTGACCAAGGCCCTTCTCCCCCGATTGCTCAGTTTGGCCAGGTGGCCTGCTCTATGAAGAGTCCTGGTGGCTCCAAAGTTCTTCCTTATAAAAATGATGTAGGCCACAATGCTCTTCAGGACCTGCAATGCTACATAAATTGTTTTATACCCTTCCCCATTTCTGTGCCTCGACACAATTCTGTCTCACAATGGAGGTCTATTGACAATTCCCTTGGTCATCATGGGTTTGGTGGTTTTTGCTCTGACATGGCGGTCAAAGTGGGTGGGGCATTGTATAGAGACCCCGAAGGTGCGTGCGTGCCTTCCATCAATCAGTGTAGAGACAATCGCAATTTTGAAATTTACTGCACAGAGGACTCCAATCAATCAAGTTGTTGTAGTAACAGCTCAATCTCAAGGAGAAATAACAATGGAATGAACAGTACAGATGCACAACTAAGCTCAATTTTGAAGTGTCCATATCAAAGGGTTCTGTAATACTTATGTTAACATGATGTTATCAATTATTTATTTTTGAATTACTGTGGGCCTAAAAAATTTAAAACATCTGTTTTCGCTTCTTCATGCTGGGATATTGGAAATATTGTGCAGAAGGATGATTAAAAGAAAATATTAATCCATTTTAAAAAATTATAAGCTATTAGTGTAGTGTGGAAAAGGTGAAGGGGTCTGAAATACTTTCTGAATGCACTGTATTTTAAGTAAATGTTAGTACATTAGGAAATATAAATTAAAATCTCCAGGGAACTGATCGTCATGCATGATTGATTGGCTTATTTTATTGGCTATTTATTTGGGCATTTTCAAAAACAACATGAACTGTAATTCCAATGGAAATGTAGTGTAAACTAAATGTTACAACACATGCGTGAAATAAATTACATCGAGCAAACTATTTGCTTTGTTAAATGTTGTTATTTTCAAACAGTATCAATTGTTACTACAAGGCAATCCATGAAAACCTTTGGTTCTAATGAACTGCACCTCAAGCACACCAATTATATCTTAAGATTGTATACATCCAGGTATAATGTTAATGTGCATGGAACCTTCCTATGCTTAAAGCTCATGACAAAATGATGTCTAGCATGTTGATAAATTTCTCCAAATGGATACAAAACAAAGGGAGAATTGGCAGAGTACATCATTTTACAATAAATGTTTCTTTGTGACAAAACTATACTCAAAACCAATTGTTCTTAAGAGGTAGGCTTTGAAGCAGATATTAATGGATACTTTTAACCTTGAAGCAGAGATAGATTTTTGATTAGTACGGGTGTCAGGGGTTATGGGGAGAAGGCAGGAGAATGTGTTAAGATGGAGAGATAGATCAGCCATGATTGAATGATAGAGTAGACTTGATGGGCCGAATGGCCTAATGCTGCTCCTGTTACTTATGACCTTATGACCTTGAGGTATAGTTGGCATATTTGTATCCACATGAGATTCAAGGGCATAGCAACATACATTCAGCAACAGACTGGTTCATCAAGATACAGTACAGATCGTCACAGGAGACCCTTCTTCCCTGTGGCCATCAAACTGTACAACTCCTCCCCCTTCTGTCGTGGGTAGACTGACTCTCTAAATGGAAACTGATTCTAATAGAATGTTCTAGGAATAGGATTGGAAGCATAAATATTCATTAATGTATCATTGCACAGCTACCAATGTTTATTAATGCTACTATATCTCTTTGGAAGACTAATGGGTTGAAGTCATGCTGTGTAATATTACAATCAATTGTGATAATGGGTTCTGATATAATCCCATTTGCATACTATTTAATTGGTTTGTTATGAATTAGCTAACTATTTGAATAAAATCACAGACAATAGAATGTCCAATGCATAAAAAACATGTACATTCACAATATCTAATTAATGACATTTGTTTACCCAGTGCCACCTTAATGGAAGGATAATATCTGCAGATAGGATTGTATTTGCTTCTCAGTGTATGTACTGCTTCTGGAGATGGTGTTGAAATTGCCAATTTGCAGACCTGTTCGCAAACACATTCAGTGGACTCCTTCATCACAACCATAGCTGCCACATATTTGTACTTTCAGCTTTCCAAACATTAGAATTTCTACGCAGCTATTTCTTCAACAGGACAGTGCAGAATTTAATTGCATTGTTTAGGTTTAGGATTATTATTGTCACCTGTACTGAGGTACAGGGAAAAGCTTTGTTTTACATGATATCCAAACAGATCAGATATTGCAATACATAAATACAGTGAAGTCACACTCAGATTTAACACCTAGAGTAAAAGGGAAGATACAGAGCCAGGAATTAGGTATCATGACTGTACATGTTTAGTGTACATTGGACATTCGTCTGTCTGTGGTTTTATTGAAATTTGAATAAATAGTGTAGAATATAGTTTTTCACATTGTAGCACATCAGTTCCACAGACAAAGTCCCTTTATGATTCCCCTTCAGAAAATATTCAAGTTAAACTTTTGAAACTTCTCTGATTAATGTGAAAATATTTATAATGTCACAGTCACTATATCACTACTAATAAGTCAGGCCACCGCAGATGGGAGTAAGATGATAGTAATTCTGGAGGATGACCTTGGCATTGTCTCAAGAGCTGTTGAGTTTTAATGAAATCAGGTCAGATATTGGCAAGAGATCTCTTAATTACCAAGAGTTGTCCTCCTACAGTTGACAGATCAGAACAGGCCCATGTTGAATAACACTTGGAAGATCCAGTAATAGTAGCAATGACACAGAGTGAAAGACCATCATCAGGAATGACTTGGAAGCATCACCACTGAGTGTACTATATATTTTGAATGATTTAGCTGCCAGGCTTGCAGCAGGTAGTGATTAAACGCTCCAAAGGAACTGCAAGGTTTTAAGAAGGCAGCTTGTCACCATCTTGTCACCTGGGTGTCATGGTACACCAGTCATTGAAATTAGGCATGCAGGTGCAGCAGGCTGTGAAGAAAGCGAATGGTATGTTGGCATTCATAGCAAAAGGATTTGACTACAAGAGCAGGGAGGTTCTACTGCAGTTGTACAGGGTCTTGGTGAGGCCACACCTGGAGTATTGCGTACAGTTTTGGTCTCCTAATCTGAGGAAAGATATTCTTGCCATAGAGGGAGTACAGAGAAGGTTCACCAGACTGATTCCTGGGATGGCACGACTTTCATATGAAGAAAGATTGGATACACTCTGCTTGTACTCGCTGGAATTTAGAAGATTTAGGGGTGATCTCATAGAGACTTACAAAATTCTTAAGGGGTTGGACAGGCTAGATGCAGGAAGATTGTTCCCGATGTTGGGGAAGTCCAGGACAAGGGGTCACAGTTTAAGGATAAGGGGGAAGTCTTTTTTCAAGAAAATCGTTTTTCACACAGAGAGTGGTGAATCTGTGGAATTCTCTGCCTTAGAAGGTAGTTGAGGCCAGTTCGTTGGCCATATTTAAGAGGGAGTTGGATGTGGCCCTTGTGGCTGAAGGGATCAGGGGGTATGGAGAGAAGGCAGGTACAGGATATTGAGTTGGATGATCAGCCATGATCATATTGAATGGCGGTGCAGGCTCGAAGGGCCGAAGGGCCTGCTCCTGCACCTAATTTCTATGTTTCTATGTTTCTATCTTCCAAAACCTTTGCTGTCTCCTCTTTCCTTAGGTAATTGTGAGCTAATTTACATCCATACAAAGACTGTGAGGCACAGCACAATCTGGCAAAGCCATCGCTCGGACCTTGTCTTCTGGAATTCCAAGGAACCTCAGTTAGGGAGTTCTAGTTTGGCTTAAATTGAAAGTTTCACAATTTATTCAGTACAGTATAATTTATTGTCACGTGTACCGAGGTACACAAAAAGCTTTTTGTTGCCTGCTAACCAGTCAGCAGAAAAACAATACATGAGTACAATCGATCCATTTACAGTGTATAGATACATGATATGGGAATCACGTTTAGTGCAAGGTAAAGCCAGCAAAGTCCAGTCAATGATAGTCCGAGGGACATCAAAGAGGTAGATAGTAATTCAGCACTGCTCTCTGGTTGTGGTAGAATGATTCAGTTGCCTGATAACAGCTGGGAAGAAACTGTCCCAATCTGGAAGTGTGCATTTTCACACTTCAGCGCACACAAACTCTCTGTGATCAACAGATTGATCCTCAAAGTTGTATCTTTATTTATTGAAAATAATCAAAGCAGTTTCTGGAGTTTTCTATGGCTCTCGTCATTTAGGTGTTGCAATATTAGATTTTACTACCTCATTCCCAGAGGCAGGCAGTAAAAGATAACAGAGCCCAGGCAGTTCCCTTTGCATGGAATTGGAGCACAGTGCAGCACAGTGGCGCAGTGGTAAAGTAGCTACCATACAGCGCTGGAGACCTGGGTTCGATCCCGACTACGGGTGCTGCCTGTACAGAGTTTGTACGTTCCCCACATGACCCGCGTGGGTTTTCTCCGAGATCTTCGGTTTCCTCCTAAACTCCAAAGACATATAGGTTTGTAGGTTAATTGGCTTGGTATAAATGTAAATTGTCCCTAGTGTGTGTAGGATATATTAATGTGCGGGGATCGCTGGTCGGTGCGTACTCGGTGGGCCAAAGGGCCTGTTTTTGTGCTGTATCTTTGAACTAAAGAAACGTTTGCTGGCCTACCTCAGAGAATGGAGCAGGCACATGCCGTGAGTAATTACTCAGGGTAGGCAGTCAGGCGGCTTTTAAAAAACTTAAACCGTTTATGCGCAGATTGTTCTCCTCTCTGTAAGCTGTCAGTTTACTTTTATAAAGTAATTTGTCCTCAAAAGCCATATCTCTTTATAAAGTACCATATTTCTCGGCAATGAAGACGCACTGCCATTTTGAGTGGCTATTTTTGAAAGAAGGCTGGCGGGATATAGAATTTCTCATGCTCAAAAAAATAAAAAATAAAAATAAAGAAAGTAACAATTCAATTTGCCCAATGCTTCCAAATCTCCTTCATTCTGAATTACTGAATGGGTGGGGGGTGGAGGGTGGCAGGTGCAGAGATGGCAGGAAAAACGGGAGCACACCGGGAGCAGTTGAATCAGTTGAATGACAATACTAGTTCAAGGGACCAATTGGGGGGAGAGTTCCTTTCACAGCTGTGGGTAGTCTGGTCAAGGCTAAAGTTGCAGGAAGGGCAGGAACGTTGAGAAGGAGGGGGTCGGGGATCATGCCAGTAACTCACTCACTCACCGCTGCCGCAGCGCTCTGGGCGCGGAGCCACCGCATTGTGGTCGGGGACGGAAGTAGCTCGGGTGGCTGCGAGCGGCCACTGGGACCGGACAGTGGAACCGTCCGCCACCTCAGTGCCTTCTGCTGGTCCACTCACCTCTGGCAGATAACAGGACAGCGGGCAGTGGAGCTTACTCCTGTGTCAGTGTGAACAAGGGACCAATTGAGATTACTCGCACTGACACAGGAGTAAGCTCCATCACCCACTGTCCTGTTATCCATCGCCCGCTGACACGCTTTTGAGCTGGTCCCCTCACTGTCTGGTCTACATTGAAAGACATGGACCGGGCAGTGAATTCCATGCAGTGTCACCCAGCGCAGCAAGGGAGGCCATGTCCTGCTCCCGGCGGCAGTCGGAATATAAGGATTTGTGGAGGACGCTGACATATGAGGCAAGGCCATACTGATCAGCGTCCATGAAGCGAGTGTATCGAAGAGACGACAAGAGCAGCACTGCTAGAAGTTGGCGGGCTGGCTGCAGAACGCCGTTGAGGTGGTGGCGATTCCGAAAAGTCCGGGACCCGGCATCTATTCCAGCCCACCCGAGCTATCTACTTCCCCCACATAGCGGTGGCTCCGCTCCGCTACCGGGTGCATCACGGCAAGGTAGGTGGTGATTGGAGTTTCTGGCATGATCCCCGACCCCCACCTTTTCAAATGTCGCCCTCTCAGCACTTTAACCCCAGGCCAACTCCCCACACCATTGTGAGTGTGAAAGGGAACACACTGCCCACTGCGCGCCCCGCAACCAGCGGCACTGTCCTGTCCTTACAGCACCGCTTTCCCACTTGACATGACGCTTACCCCAGCAATGAGCAATGAGGGATAGACTGTTCTACGACCACAGAACAGCATTTGTTCTTGATGTTGCTGTACTGAGTGATAGCCAAGTCTATCTTTCTTGGCTAAACAACCTAAGCCATCAGCCCATCAGCAGGAGTAAATTTTTTTTTTGGTGACATTTTTGGGGTCAAACAATGAAGAGAGTTCCATGGCAGGGAAAATACGGTAATTAAAAACATATAGCTCAAAGAAATTTACTTACCACATTATTCGTACACAAACTCCATTCTTATCTCTTTGTTTTTTAAGGTACTCTTAAGATAAGTACGATCCATGTTTGAAAAATCTGCCAAGAAACTTGCGCTGCGCATGCGCAGTACACAGTCCATGGTGCAAAGGCAGAATTTCAGCTGCCTTCAACTCCCCTTGTCATTGAAGGTTTGAAGCAGCTTCGACGGCACGTCAGCTGCACATATTTTCACGTGTTACAAGTACTGCGGATGAAAGGCGCGGGAGAATTATGCCTCCCTAAGAGATCGATCTATTATTGATTATTTAATAATTACCATTTTATAATTTTAGTCAGGGTAGGCAGTGCCTACCTTGGCTACCATGACGGCATGTGCCTGAAATGGAGATAGGGTCCTGCTCAGTTTCTGAAAACGGCTTAATGACTGAGGATAAGATAAGTCATGGCACAAGCAAAAGTCGAGAGTGCTAATCATCACATGCATAGAGAACGGGACCCTTGCATTCCCTAGTCATTCTGCGAGTTTCACTATTGGTATCCCTTCAATATCACCACTTCCACAGCCAGCTATGGACCATTGTGAGCTCTAGCTTGCCTCGGTCATCAGTGCCAACTCTGATTTGTTGGGTATATTTTCATACCTCCAGTCCCTCACCCCTGACTCTCAGTCTGAAGAAGGGCCTCAACCCAAAACGTCACCTATTCATTTTCTCCAGAGATGCTGCTTGACCCGTTGTGTTACTCCAGCATTTTGTGTTTATCTTTGGTGTAAAGCAGCATTTGCAGTTGCTTCCTACATAATGAAATTATTACTTGCTGCAGTACTTTCAGCCAATATGTCCACTGAGGGCTCACCTTGCCAATCTCCTTCCCAAGCAAAACACTGCTGGACCTCTGCTCTCACCCCCAACTTCAATCCAGTGGCTGCTGTTGGCAAAGCTCATCTTGCATCTCTCTCCAGAATGATAATTCTTTAAAATACAGTCCCTTTACATGCGTAGACTTATTTGGATGAAGGCAATGCCAGCATGGGGTTAATGCCAGACAGACAATGATGCCTTCATCCTAAATAAATAATTTCCATATAAAATATTCCACCACATGTCCTATCCAGATGCGTTGGCTTGACATTATGACCCAGCCACCCATTTATAACTTGGCCTCCCTGCATACTCTCCTTACAGTTTATTCTCCATTGAGCTTCTCTCTTTCATTTTAAATAAATAAAACATTTGCTCTTTTTTTGTAAACCATGAATATCTGCCAAATAAGAAGGTTTCTGTGGCCTTATGTGTTTTCTTTAGGTATTAAACTGAACATCTCACCCTAAGTGACTTCATTCTCCCTCTCAATTCAACACACATCCCCTTTTCTGTCCTTTGCTCTGCTATCAAACATTCATCTTTTCATCAAGATAAACTTGCACATCCCTGTAACACCTACCCCTTTGAACATTACTCTCATCACCTCGACATATGGATAGGAAAAATTTAGAGGGATATGAGCCAAACCAAAGGCAAATGGGACCAGCTTAGATTGGACATCTTGTTTGTTGTAGGCAAATTGAGCCTGTTTCTGAGCTGCATGACATATAACGCTATCTTTGATCAAACCCTTGTAATGATTCTATCTTAGTTCCTATTTTACTTCGGAGTCTAGTGGAAGTGAACCCCACTCCACGGTACCCAACTCATGGCAACGCTGTCCCATGTCGAATCTGCGGCAGGAAGGGTGGAGCTGCAGCAGTAAGGAGGGCTAGCTCCTCATCGCAGCGGTCGGAACGCCCCCGCAGGTAAGGTGAAGTTACATCGGCGCCGGGTTTTAGGTTGACAGATTGATTTAAAACAGCGAATACCCAAAAGTAAAATACGACGCTAACGTGCTGATGATGAGCACAACAAGAATAAAAAAATTTTAAAACAAACAAATGGGAAAACGAGGAAGGATGGAAAGGCTTCGCGGGTCGTGAAAATGAGTCCTCCCTGGGGTGAGAGTAAAGAGGGAAGCGAAGTAGATGGACCCGTTCCCGAAACCGTTGGCCACTGATTGATTTACCCTCGATAAATAGAATTCCAATTCTCAATAATTATAACCACGGAGGTAAAGTGTTCTCCTAAGAACAGACAAAAAGAAAACTGTGAATGGCCCGTTCGTGGTATGGATTTTCTGATTTTGAAACAGACCTCGCAGTTATAAAACTGATGTGGCTAAAAATGGAGCATATGGAGAAAAGTTTTCTCCACTATTTAACAAGGGTTCACAAAGTACCCCCCTCATGAAATCTCAGAAAAAGAAAATAACCTGGGGGGTTCAATATGATGAATGGAGTGGTGGTCCAAGTTGGGAAATAAATGTCGCAGGACCCACGATTTTGGGCTGGAAGAAGTCTCATGGGGAACAATATCCCGAAGATAGGGCTGCATAAAGGCATAAACCCTCTGAAACTTGAAATGGGTTTTGAAAGCACAGCCACAAAGTTACAAAGAGTTCTAAAATGGCTTTGAAGACTGCGTGATTAGCACAAAGTTTTGTAGTACCTGAAAGGAGGATGGTGAGAGATATGGAAGAAAGCCTGATTTGCCACTATATAAATTATAATTGTATCTCACCAGCTTCATAGTACTGTGAATGGAATAATTATCAGAGATTATATAAAAAGCACCAGGGCAATTGTGCCTCCAATGGAAGTGTGCCTACGGTGAAGTCCGATGGTATGGGCATCTATGACTCCCAAGTGAGAGCCCCAAGAATGAAATATTCAAAGGTGCTCAAAATTATTTTCAGCTAGCCATCATTTTCAGGCGTTTGGCCATCAATGGAAAACTGTTTTTGGCAAATGGACAATGGAGAAAAGATGACTTTGGGGGGGTTAAAAGAGATACTTTGCAATTCATTTTATGAGATCAATTCATGAGATCATTTCCCCATTTTCACCCTAGCAAGCCTGTGTCAATAGTGGATAGTTCCTCCTGGATATATATTTGTGGAGATTTGGAAATCAAACAAGTGAGTTCAGCAGTTGGATATGGCCGAGAGCAAATATTTTTAAAAGCTACTATTAAGCCATTTGTTCTTTGGACAAAGGAAAGGGTTTTTCGGCCCCGGCCCATGTTTTGATTTTTTCTTATAGGAAGCAGAAAAATTTGTCACGAAGGTATTATCCGTGCTACACACGCGGCCGCCTACCTGCATTCGTGAAAGAGGAGAGACCATCACGCTCCCTATGGAGAAGTTTTAAAAAAGTATTCTAATCCTTAAAGAAACGTGTGGGTTGATGAAACTCTCATTGGAGAGAGATTGCAAAAATTTTATATATATGCCCCTGGCTTAATATACTACTTCTTGATCTGTATACTACAAAGCAAGTTCAGGAGCTATATTATATTCTACTCTTAAAAAGAGGGGTCAATCCCTCTCCGTACAGAAATAAAATACCTGCTTATACGGCTTATGCTTTATGTTTTCTCTCCAAGAAAGAGAAGAGAATTGGGATTGATGTGGAATTGGAAGATTATCCGAAAATAGGAGTAAGTTAATTGATGAAAAAACTTAATGAACATAAGTCATTTTGTCTCTCTATAATAGATATTACGCAAGAGATATAAGCTTGGTTGTGTAGGAATTAATTCTAGACCTTACAGATCTAATAAGTTTGTTTGTAGATACAAACGTTTTTAAGATGGAACAGATACAAACTACTGCAAAATATTTGATTTCAGCAGGTCGTCTTATATGGCTAAGATTGATTTAAAAGACGCCTATTATTCTGTACCAATTCATCATCTTTTTCGGAGATACTTAAAGTTTTATTGGCAGGGGCAATTATGGCAGTTCAAAGCTTACCAAATGGATAAGTTCAGCTCCTAGACTCTTTACAAAACTGTTGAAACCAGTTTTAGCTTCAATTAAGAGCACAGAAACACATTGTAATGGCTTATCTGGATGACATTCTGATTGTTAATGATAGTCAAGAGTCAGCTGAGCACTCAATTTCAGTTACTAAAGCTTTGTTTAAAGAGCTTGGATGCTTAATTCATCCAATTAAATCCCAGCTGCAGCCAGGTTCAATCAATTGATTTTCTGGGTTTATGTAATTAACTCAGTAACTATGTTAGTTACGTTGCCAGCAAAGAAGACAAATGATATTTTGCAAATGTGTAATTATCTCATTCACAAACCTTATCCCTCCATCCGAGAAGTGGCAAAAGTCATTGGTACATTAGTGGCAGCTTTTCCGGCAGTGGAGTTTGGGCCATTACATTATCAAAATCTTCAAAGGGGACAAAGTAAGGGCTCTTAAAGATAAGGCAGGGTCACTTTGACAGACCCTATGCAATTAAACAAAGGAAGCACTATTGGAATTGCAATGGGTGGGTTGAAATGTCCCACAAGCTGCTAAAAAAGATCATGATTAAACAGCCTGAAATGGTTTTGCAAACAGATGCTAGTGCTCTCGGGATGGGGGGCCACAGATTTATCTACCAGTTTGGAGGTAGATGAAAACTGAAGAGCAAGTGTTGCTCCAACAACAGTATGGTATTAACTATTGGAGTTATTGGGGCGCCTTTATGGCTTAAAGCATATTGTTCGCTAAACAATGTCTGCATGTATTAATACAATTAGACAATAAAACGCTGTGTTTACATTAATCACATGGGGGGAGTTAGATCAGTATCATGTGATTGTCTGGTCAATGAGATATGCAATGGTGTATTGATCGGCAGATATGGATTTCAGCAAGCTATATTCCAGGTAAAGTGGGTGGGGGGGGGGGGGGGGTTGTGGTGGTTACAATGTGGTAGCAGAGTGGGAAGGTCCAGGATTTTTAAAGATAAATAACGGAATGGATGCTTAACCAGCAATATTTGAGAATATTGTTAAACAATTTGGCTTGCCAGAAATTGATTTGTTTGCATCCAGGCTTAATCATCAATTGCGTCATTATGTGTCTTGGGAACATGATCCGGTACGCAGTTGCAGTAGATGCATTTTCATTACACCTGGGAAAAATGTTCTTTATACTGCTTTCCACCATTTGCTCTGATCCAGAGATGTTTAAAGAAAATAGAGCAAGATTCAGCTCCTGGATTGTTGTAGGCAAATTGGCCCAACTCAACCTTGTTCCCAGTTATGCGAATATGATTAAAAATAACCATATATGCAGATTCCTAAACAGTGTAGTGAGTATTTATATCTTGACTAATCCAGTACGAAACAAGGTTTACCCATTATATGCATATATGAATTTGTGTAATCTGCAGGTTTTGACCAGGAACCACTACAGGAACTGGGATGGATTGTCGGACCAAATTTACACCAAAAAACTTTGACATTTATGGTGGCATCATGGCGACATAGTACACAGAGACAATATATGACACATATTAACATGGAAGACAATTTTGCACACAAGTCAAATATTTCTGATGAATCTGTGAATGTTACTCATGTTTTGTGAATTTTGCCAATTTGCACTTTGGGCAACATTTAAGTTAGTGCCATTAACACCTGCACGTTGTGCCTTGTCGTCCTATTTTCAGGACTCTTGATTGGTGAGAAGTCAATTGGGTCACATCCATTAATATCACGATTATAAAGAATTTTTCACATGAATCCCCAAAACCTAGATATACAGAGATTGGGATAGTGATGCATGTTCTTGCTCTACTTAGAGAATGGACGCCAATTTGAAGGGTGTTTGACATTGGATAATGTTTAACATTGAAAATTGGTCAGTAATGGCACTGGTTTGCAGCCCAAAGTGCAAACATACAAATGGTGCGTTTTTTAGACTGTATGCATGTGACTACAGATATCGTTGTATTCTATTTGTTTAGCGATCTGATCAAAACAAAGAGACCAGGCAGAGATCTGGAACAAAGGGAACCTTTCAAGCTTTTCATGTTGCCTTCTGCTTCTTGTGTGTGGTAGACATTTGAACCAATATATAAAATTACGACACTTTTCGAGGAGGAACGAAAGACATTGCTGCTTACGCACATAAAGCCACACACAAAAGCTTCAGTTCAAACTCTCTCAAAATGTTGAAAACAGGTGTTGTTTTAGCGGGGAGTGTAGACACTGATGTCTTCAAATCTCACTCCACCCATGGGCGCAGCTGTCCGCGGCGAAGGGGCGGGACGTACCTCGAGGATAATTAAATCGCAGGAGGAGGTAAAGAAGAAACTTTTTCAAAGTTCTACAAACAAACCTGTTTACATATGACAAGCTTTGGACCCGGGTGTTGGGGGAGGTAACACTATAATCACCTCTTGTGTTGCTATTAATTTGCTATAATCAGTTGTGTAGTCACTGATATCTTTTGTCACTTGTAATCAATTTTCCCTCAAAAATATTAAGGAGGGTATTATTATGGTCTTTCAACCATTAAAAATTTTAATTGAGGAAAAAGATCTAACTTTTGTCTGCTTCCCATTGTATGTGTTTACTTAGCCTGACTGTCAGTACGGATTAATTCTACGACATAAAAACACAGAAAGAAAGCTTAAAACTCTTCAGTAGTCACTCACGTGGACTCCGAAGTAAAATAGGAAGATTAACGAGAACTCACTTTGCGAAGTTTGATTCAGTATTTACAGAGTGTACGATGAGGGATTACGTGCCCTCCGCACCCACCCTGTTAAAATAATATGATCAAATGGTGTCTAAGTCTTTTATGACCTTATATGTTACGTCGGCTTTGTTCTGTGTTTTTCACCCTCATGCCGTGCGTTTGAAGTATGCCGTTGCCAGCGTGGGCGGATTTCTTCACGTAATCCCTCATCGTAATCCCTCGTAAAATAAAACGATCAAACTTCGAACAGGTGAGTTTCGTTTAATCTTACATTTTATCTAAGTCTGAAATTTGCACACCACAAGTTCAAGACCAGCTCTTTCTGATTTATTACTTCTACAACATCAGGTTCCTGAACAACCGTAAACCCTAATCCTACTCAGCAACAGAGCACCAGAACTACTTCTTCCACCATCATGGGCTTGCCTTAATATGTATTGCAATAATGTCTTGTTCTTTACAGGTCTTTCTCCTGCCCACTTTTGACTGTACGTATTTTGTGTGCTGGTTTCTGATTTCGCCCCCAAGTGGTGCCTGAATTCATGCCAAGCAAGATTTTTCATGTGTTACATTTACTTCAACAGACTTGGGATCCCCTAATATGTGCCGCCAGGTGTCAGGGCTATGGGCGTAGAAGGCAGGGAGATGGGGTTAGAAGGGAGAGATAAATCAGCCATGATGATTTTGAATCGGCGGAGTAGACTTGATGGGTCAAAAGTCCTAATTCCGCGCCACACTTATGACCATATGTTCATGTGCAGATTTCCCATGAAATGTTTAGTTCAAAAGCTAAATATTGATGTGGATACAGGTTACTGCTATAGTTTAGTTTGGCAACGCTCACTAATATAAGTGAGGAAACATTGCCACATATATTGAGGCAAATGCAATATGAAATGTTGACAAATGAAGGGACACCATGGTGTACGCACGATTGAGAAATTTGCTGTGTGTTTGGATTCATTAAATGTCTAATCACCTTCTCGACTTTTGTCACAGTTCTGCCAAAATTGATTTTGGCTGTACTTAGTGAAAAAGCTTCAGTCGCCAACGAATATCTAAGCACCAATGGTGACATATGAAAAGTTTAATCCTCTGGACATCTTTGAACAGCCTCTTGCTATGATGATAACTACTAAAGAAAGATGTCAAAATCCACATATTTCCAGATAAGTTCTGGAAAATAGTGCTTAATAAAGATGAAAAGAAGCAATATTTTAAAAAAAATGTTTGTACTCACCACTTTTCATGTGTCAATTGTTCTAACATTTTATTCCATTTATCTATTGTGCCGCAGAAAAGAGGCAAGACAAAAGAAGCACAAGTATAATTGTTTTGGGAAAAGTGAATTCACTGGAATTCACTGTGTGTTTGGTAAATAATTACTTCAATAGGAATGTCAGCAACTCACCTGAAGGGATGGCATCTCCGATAAACAGTAGACCGGATAGGTCAGCTTCGAAAAAAATTCAAAAAGAAAGATAAAAGTACAAGTGTCTTTTCCTAGAAATGGTATTAAACCAATAAATTAATTAAACTGCTGAAAAGTTTCTCTACCTCTTTGTTCTTTAGGAGATTTTTGAAACACGTGACTGGAATTGTGCTCTGCTTCCACCCTGGAGATGTAGAAAAAGAGATATGACATATAAGTTAAAAAAATGTTTAATTTCAATAACATGTGGGAAATCCAGATATTTTGTACATGGTAATTGGTATGAATCACTACCAAATCTAACCTATCTTATTAAAAAGTCTCATCTTGAACCTTCCTGTCTGTGCTGAATATTGATATTAGAAAAAACGCGCTTCTAATATATCGCTATGATCTTTGGCCATCTTACTCTCCAGTCCTCCCCCGAGGAATTTTTTCCATCGGGAGGAACTATTAAAAATGTATGAGTTTGAAAAATAACCTTAAGATCCTCTCACCTGGTCATAATCACAGCGATGCAGGTAATGCCCCTTCCGGGCTGTAGAGGGGCAGACTATAACCCGGATGCCTGGACGTGACTCAGTCTCCTGCAAGATGCCAGGGAGAGGCCATGACTGTCATTCTGACTGTGAGTCTACAGAACACTGTGTCTACTGAAACTGTGAGAGTCTGCCCATATATGTGCTTTATGTTGGTTTACGTGCTTTAGTGTTGTTTATGGGTAATCCTTTATGGCTTGCAATAAATGATTTGTTAGCCAGTAATTTGTGCTTCTGCAACAAATTGATGTTAACCCTTGTGCTTTGCAATAAATGATTTGAGTTAGCCAGCAATGTGCTGAATGATGCTGAGATTGGTTAACCCTTTATGTACTTGCAATACATGATTTTAGTTAAGCATTAAATGACAAGCCATTGAGGTGTTTGAGGCCTGCTTTAGTCCTGTGCTTGAAACTGCAATGCTTTAGGGTCGACTGTGTTTTGGAAGTAATAAATTCTTTAATTAGGTCTGACTGTGTGTCAGAAGGAATAAATGCTTTATTATCCGACTGTGTTTGAAGGAGTAAATGCTTTTGTCCGACTGTGTTTACTCCAATGTTCCTGCTCATTTTGTGACTTCCACTTAGTGGACTGGATCGCACTGATTGCTTAATTTCCTGGTGAGTGCAGCGTCGCACTGATTTGCGTAAATTCCGGGTAAGTGCAGAGGTCACGCTGATTGCGGAACAGGAGCCACACGAGCTCTGAGTGTGTGCATTGAAGAAAGTTTTACTGTCATGTGTGTGAGAGAACGCTTGTGTGTGTGTGTGTATGTGGTTGGGGGTGTGTGACACGAGAGTGTGCGAAAGTGTGTGTTTGTGTGTTTGTTTATTGTTGTGGTTGTGAGTGTTGTGAGAGTTGTGTGTGAGTGTTGAGTGAGGTGTATGTTTGAGTGTGTTGTGAGTATGATTGTGTGAGAGTGCTGTGTGTGTTGGTGTTGGTTGTGGTGTGGTGGGTGAGTGTTGGGTTTGTAGCGTGAGCATGAGAGTGTGAAGCAAGTGTGAGTGAGTGGTGAGTGAGTAGTGTGTGTGAGTTGTGTGGCAGTGTGTTGTGTGAGAGTAGTGTGTGTTGCGAGTATATGTATGTGGCGTGAGTGTGAGATATATATCCTGTGTGGTGTTGAGAGTGGTTATGGTTGGTTGTGTAGTGTGGGGTGTGGAGTCATGTGTGTGTTGTGTGTGTGAGTGTGTGTGTGTGTGTGAGCATGTGTGAGTGTGTGTGTGATATGTACTGTGTTGTGGTGTATTGTGTTGTATGTATATGTGTGTGTCTGAGTATATGAGTGTAGGTTGTGTGTGTATAAGCGCGTTCGAGTGCATGTGTGTGTGTGATGTGGTTAATGGAGTGGAGTGTACTGTTGTATGGTGTGGTGTGTGGAGTCCCTTGTGTGTGTGAGTTGATTGTGTGAGGTACTAGTAAATGTATGGTGTGATATGACTGTATGTGTGAGTGCGTGTGTGAGTGTGGTTGTGTTGTGTGTGTGTGTGTGGTGGTGAGTTTGTTTGAGTGCGTGAGCATTGTGAGTGTGTGAGTGTGGTGTGAGTTGTGGTGGTGGTGTGGTTGTGTGTATGTTGGTATTCGGTTGTTTATTGTGGTGGTGTGTGTGAGTGTTGTTGTGTGTGTGAGTGTGTCTGTGTCTGGATGAGTATGAGTGGGTTTGTTGGTCTGTGTGTGTGACTGTGTGTGTGTGTTGTGTGTGAGGTGTGTGATGTGTGTATGTTGTGTGTGTAAAGTTGTGTGAAGTGTGTAAATGTATGTGATGGTGGAGTTGAGGTGTGGGTGGGTGTTGAGTAGTGTGTGTGGTGTGGTGAGTGTTTGGTAGTGTGTGTGTGAGCATATGTTGTGTGTGTGTGTGATTGTGTTTTGGGTTTAGTTGCATTGATGTGAGAGCAGGCATGTGCATGGTGTGGTGAGTGAGCATGTAGTGGTGTGTGAGTGTGTATGTTGGATGCATGTGTGTGTGGTATGTAGTATGTATGTGTGCGTCTATATATGAGTGTTGTGTATAATGCCACGTTCGAGTTGGTGTATGTATGTATGGTGGTGATCTTGAGTGTGAGTGTATAGTATGTCATGTGGTTGTTGACCTTGTGTGTGTGAGTGTATGTGTGAGTACGTGAGTAATGTATTGTGTGTATGACTGAATGAGAGTGGTTTTGAGGGGGTGTAAGAGAGAGATGATAGTGTTGTGTTGTGTATTTGTGTAAAGGTGTGTTAATGTTGTGTGAGTGTGTGTATGTGAGAGTCAGGTTGGGTGTGTGTCCAGGAGTGTATAGTGTGTGTGGGTGTGTGTGTGTGTCTGAGTATGTTATGTCTGGTATATGAGTATGAGTGATGAGTGTAGGTGATGTATCGTGTCTGTGTCTGGGTTGTGGTGTGAGTTGAGTGCTAATTGTCAGTGTTGTGTGTCAGTGTGTGTGTGAGTTGTGTGTGTTGTGAAGACTGTGTGTAAGTGGTTGTGGTGAGAGTGAGTGTGTGTGTATGTGTGTGATGAGGTGGAGGTGTGTTGGTGGTGTGTGTGATGTGTGTTTGTATGTGTGAGCAATGTGAGTTGAGTGAGTGTGTGTGATGTGTGTTGAGTGTAGGTGAGTGGGTGAGGAGTGACATGTAATGTGGTTGTGTTTAGGTTAAGTGAGTTATAGTTGATTGTGTGGAGTATAATGTTGTGTAGAGTATGTGTGTGTGGTAGTAGTTGTGTGTGTGAGGAGTGTGTTTGTTGTGTGTGATGGTTGTGTAGTGGTGTGACAGCAGCGAATGTGTGTGATAATGTATTTGTATGTGTGTATATGTGATGGTATGTATATGTGTGTCTGAGTTTAGAAATTGGTGGAGAGTGTGAGAGGTATATGCACGCCTCAAGTGTATGCATGTGTGTGAGTGTGTAGAGTGTGTGGCATATGTTAGAGTAGGTGTGTGTGTGTGGTGATTAGTCCGTTGTGTTATTGTTTGTGTTTTGAGTGTATAGTGTAGTGTGTGTGGGGTTGTTGTTAGTGTATTCGTGTATGATGTGTAGACATGTTTGAGTTGTGTTGTGAGTGTGTGTGTGTGTGTGAGTGTTGTATGTGTGCTTGTGGTGTGAGTTGTGTGTGCATGTGGTGTGTGTATGTGTGTGTGTGTTGTGTTTAATTTGTGTGGAGTGTATGTGTGTGTGGAATGTGAGTGTATGTGTGTACTGTGATCTTGTCTAGGAGTGTATGTGGTGTGGTGTCAGTGTCTGTGAGCAGTGTTGTGTGTGAGTGCATGTCACGAGTGTGGTGAGTGTATGTGTGTATGTGTAGTGTGTGTACTGTTTTTGATGGATGTGTTCTGGTGATGTTGTGTGGAGGATCGAGCGGTTACGTGTGTTGTGTGTGTGTGTGTTGTGTGTATGTAGTTTGTGTGTGGTGTGTGGGTGTGCTGTGGTGTTGTGTGTGTGTGTGTGTGTGTGTGTGTGTGGTGTTGTGTGTGTGTGGTGTGTTTTGTGTGTGTTGTGTGTGGTGTTGTGTGGTTTTGTGTGTTTGCTGGCCTGCACTCCGCTTAAAGTGCTATGAGATTGGATTTGCTGCCTACACTCTGCTTGAAGTGCTGTGAGGTTGGATTTGCTGCCTGCACTCTGCTTGAAGTGCTGCAAGGTTGGATTGGCTGTCTGCGTTCTTCTTGAAATGCTGTGAGGTTGGATTTGCTCCCTACACACTGCTTGAAGTGCTGTGATGTTGGATTTACTATCTGCACTGCTTGAAGTGCTGTGAGAATGGATTTGCTGCCCGCCCTCTGGTTGAAGTGCTGTGAGGATTGATTTGCTGCGTGCCCTCTGCTTGAAGTGATGTGAGATTGGATTTGCTGCCTGCCCTCTGCTGAAAGTGTTGTGAGATTGGATTTGTTGCCTGCTCTCTGCTTGAAGTGCTGTGAGATTGGATTTGTTGCCTGCCCTCTGCTTGAAGTGCTGTAAGATTGGAATTGCTGCCTGCCCTCTGCGTGAAGTGCTGTGAGATTGGATTTGCTGCCTGCCCTCTGCTTGAAGTGCTGTGAGATTGCATTTGGTTCGCCGTGCCCTCTTTGAAGTGCGTGTGATGGATTTGCTGCCTGCCCTCTGCTTGAACTGCTGTGAGGTTGGATGTGCTGCCTGCCCTCTGCTTGAAGTGCTGTGAGGTTGGATTTGCTGTCTGCCCCCTGCTTGAAGTGCTGTGAGGTTGGATTTGCTGCATGCCCTCTGCTTGAAGTGATGTGAGATTGGAATCGCTGCCTGCCCTCTGCTTGAAGTGCTGTGAGATTGGATTGCTACCTGCCCTCTGCTTGAAGTGCTGTGAGATTGGATTTGCTGCCTGCCCTCTGCTTGAAGTGCTGTGAGATTGGATTTGCTGCCTGCACTCAATGATGACTTTTGAGGTAAATTCTCAGATTTTCTTTGTTAAAGTTTGACTGCTCAATCTCTCTATATTAAAATTGTATCTTTTTTTATCAACAGCAAAGAGACATTAAGAAGTACTGCACACCAGAACACAACAAGAGACACAACAAAAATGAACTGAACTTAATAATTCTCATCTTTTACATATTGATTGTGTTTATGTTCTTAAGAATTTCTTAAGATTCACAATTTTAAACATTTATAATAAATCATCATTTTCCACTTGCCACATGCACTGTTTCATCTCCACAATCAAGGGGAACCTAATAGGGCAGGAATTGGCTGTGCTGATAGACTGAGCACTAGAGAGTCATAGGGAGTGTGGTTGAGGTTGGAGTGTGCAGATGAGGACTGAATGATGTGGTGGGGGAGCGTGGGGTAGGGATGTAATGGTAGCAGAGTGCAGAGCAGTGCGGGGGGCAATGGAGATGTGAGAGAAAGAGCCACCACACCAGCCAGCATGTGACTGGATACTACAGCCAGCACCACCAGCCTAAGCTAAGACTGAACGTTGCCAGCGCACCATCAATATCACTCTACTGGCCAGACCTACCACAGCATGAGATAAGTAAGGGACTGCCCAGCCAGCTAAGTTGACTGATGGTGCCCGCCACACTGAGCCATTGCTTATTTAAACTGCCAGCCCGGCCCCAGCCATGACTCAACTGAACAGCAAATCCAGATCCATTCAGTCCCACAAGTCCATGTCCATAGCTCTCTTCTGGGGGGGGGGGGAAAACCTAGACTTTCCACACAACAAACACCCATACTAGCGCGCCTCCCCCCCCCAGAGATCCACGGAAGTTAGATTAGGACTGTTGTGTCCTTCAAATGCTGTGATATGTAATTATTATTATACAGTTAATTATTAATGTCCTAATTGATGGCCTCACTCGTCTTCCTTCACAGTGTCACAAAGGTCCCCCTCCCCCGTCTTCACCCATCTCGCCTGGCCAGTCTGTCGCATGTGGAGCACGAGATCTTGTCGTTCTTCTACTCCAGCCACCAGGCCTGAGTTACTGAGCTGCCTGAGTTACTGAGCTGAGTTACACATCCCCCCCCCCCACTGGCCAGCAATATTGGAATTGGTGGAGAGGTGGAATATTGCGTTTGGGGTCCAGCCCTCCCGTGTGAAGCTGGGACCCAACGGGTCCCACTTAGTCTAGTAATTATACTAAGACTCTTCCCTTTGTTCTCAACATTCTAAATGCAGAGTTGTGTTGGTTTTCTTTTAATCTCCTTAATTTGTATCTTCTTCCAAAACGCTTGGCCACAGCCTTCCCAATTTCACACATGCTACTCACATTTTTCTCTCGACGGGATAAATATCTTCCCGTCACATTCCGCCTTATATTTCCGAAGTTTTTAAAGTTTTAATCGTTTATTTCAAAAAATTAGCTGTGTGTCAGTGGGTGACTCTTGCAGCATTTTCCATTGATGATATCACAGTGCCATCTCACAGACGTCCAATTACAATGGATCTCATTTACATATAACATCACAATGGGACAGGGGTGGGAGATTGCAACCTTCACGTGTTTCCACGAATGCAATCAACCTGGCGAGCACAATCAAATAAGGTCAAATAGAAAAAGTTGTCCTCCCCCTCCCTCTCTACCCCCCTCCCTCTCTACTCTCTCTACCCCCTCCCTCAATACCCCTCCCTCTGTCTCTGCCCCCTCCCTCTCTGCCCCCTCCCTCTCTGCCCCTCCTTCTCTGCCCCTCTCTCTCTGCCCCCTCTCCCTCTCTGCCCCCTCTCCCTCTCTGCCCCCTCTCTCCGCACCCCCTCTCTCTCTGTACACCTCCCTCCCTCTCTAGGGAGTGGTGAGTTTTGGGACCTATGGGTGAGTGGTGGAGTATTACAGTCGGGGACCAGCCCTCCCTTGTGATGCATCGCACCCCCGCCCACCCCTCAATCGCTACCCCTCTCCCCCTCTCCCTCCCTCTACCCTTCCTCTCTACCCCCTCACCCTCTCCCTCTCTACCACCTCCCCCTCCCTCTCTACCCCCTCCCTCTCTGTCTAACCGTGCCTGCGCAGTTGGGGGTGATGTGTGAGTGGAGAGGGCGGGGGATGGGGGGGAGAAGGAGCAAATGTATAATAATATAATATCAAGGGGGGGGGGTTAGTGTGTGTGGTGGTTAGTGTGTATGTGTGACCCCCCCCTCCCCCTGGCAACCGCACATTAAAGGGCAGGGACCCAACGGGTCCCACTTGGTCTAGTTCTAAATAAAAGCAGTGACATTTTATCGTATTAGGAAGTGAATTAAATGAAATGTCATGGACCTTGTTCAGTGGCTCTTTTAATGCAATCGTGAGCTCTGGGTGCAGTTGGGACTGCCGGTGTTTATTACTCACCCTGAAATGCTGAAAAGGCATTGGTAAGTTACTCTCACTACAGACCAGTGCATGCAGAGATAGATGGCTGTACTTTGAAATTTGTTTCATTGTTCTTTCAAATATCATACAATTCACTGTGCTGTTAGGATGGAAGTTACAGGATTTGTATCCAAAGTAATCTTCGAAGCATTCCTTTTGAATTCTTGTCTGTGTGCTGGTCGAGCACTCATTCAATTGAAGTTAAATGTCAAGCTTTTTTGGATTGCTGTCCAATTCTGCCACTCTAATAGCTTGTGGTTGGACTCCATGCAAAGAGTGCAGATGCTAAAATTTAGTTCAAATTGCTTCATAATTCATTGGTGCATATCACTATACAAACAGCAGAGCTGAGTATTTCTTAATCATGTCCACCATTCATTATTATCACAGACGGTGATTTGTGCCTGTGATTGCCAAGGGGCATCACAGTGGGAGGTTTTGCCACAAATTTTCATGAGCTTTAGCACATGCTTACTTTTGCTTGCCAGAATGTTTTCCTGACACATACTGGACATCCTCCAGAACAATTTACAGGACAAAGGGCAAAGTGAAACCAGGTTGATCTGACAACCCAAGAAAAGTTCACTGTCCTGCCATCAGTAATACATTGACTGGTGGAATAAGACTGGTGGAATCACATCCAAAAAGATGAATCCACAGACTCCAAATATTTCACCAATAACATACATGGCTGACTAACTGTAACATTGGATGGTATTTTTGAGACATAGTGATTAAAGCTGGTTTTGTGGCACCACATGGAGAAAGCTACGCCAGGATAATCATGACCCAATTATAATTTCCATTAGCCTTGGGCCTGACCCCCTTACCATTGACAATCTCTTTCCTTGTCAAATTCAGGGATGCTTTGGCATCTATATGTATTCAGGCAGTGCATGCAGAGACAGATGGCTGTACTTTGAAATTTGTTCAATTGTTCCTTCAAATATCTTACAATAAAAGGGGATGGTGCAGATACGACCTTTCTACCAGATACTGCACAATAGAAAACATAGAAAATAGGTGCAGGGGTAGGCCATTCAGCCATTCGAGCCAGCTCCACCATTCAATATGATCATGGCTGATCATCCAAAATCAGTATCCCGTTCCTGCTTTCTCACCATATCCCTTGATTCTGTTAGCCCGAAGAGCTATGGTATATCTAACTCTCTTGAAAACATCCAGTTCATTGTCCTCCACTGCCTTCTGTGGCAGATAATTCCATGATTCAGAACTTGCTGGGTGCGAAAATGTTTCCACACCTCAGTCCTAAATGGCTTACTCCTTATTCGTAAACTGTGTTCCCTGGTTCTGGACTCGCTCAACATCAGGAAATAAATTCCTGCATCTAGCCTGTCCAATCCTTTAAGAATTTTATATGTTTTTACAAGATCCCTTATCCTTCACAATTCCAGTGAATACAAGCCCAGTCGACCCATTCTTTCATCATATGTCAGTCCCGCCATCCCAGGAATTAACCTGGTGAACCTACGCTGCACTACCTCAATAGCAAGAATGTCCTTCCTCAAATTAGGAGACCAAAACTGCACACAATACTCCAGGTGTGGTCTCACCAGGGCCCTGTACAACTGCAGGAGGACCTCCATGCTCTTAAATTCAAATCCTCTTGCAATGAAGGCCAACATGCCATCAGCTTTCTTCACTGCCTACTCTACCTGCATGCTCTCTTTCAGTGACTGATGTACAAGGACAGCCAGGTGTCGTTGCACCTCCCGTTTTCCTAATCTGACACCATTCAGATAATAATCTGCCTTCCTGTTCTTGCCACCAAAGTGGATAACCACATTTATCCATATTATACTGCATCTGCCCACATCCAACCTATCCAAGTCACCTGCTGCCTCATAGCATCCGCATCGCAATTCATGCTGCCATTCAGCTTTGTGTCATGCACAAATTTGGAGATGTTACTTTTAATTCCCTTGCCTAAATCGTTAATATATATTGTAAATAACTGGGGTCCAGGAATGAGCCTTGCTGCACTCCACTAGTCACTGCCTGCCATTCTGAAAAGGACCCATGAATTCATACTCTTTCCTTCCTGTCTGCCAACCAGTTCTTTATCCATGTCAATACTCTACCCCAATACCCATCTAATTTTGCACACTTGCTCACACCATCTCCATTTCTCTAGAGCTACGCAAGCTGCATGCCTACACAGGAATTCCTTTCACATTTCTGAAAAAGAAGAGCCTGAAGAAGGGTCCTGACCCGAACTGTCACGAATGAATAAATTAATAAATACGTTTATGAATGAATGAATCTATGTCCTCCGCATATGCTGCCTGACCTACTGAATTACTCTAACACTTTGTGCCTTTACATTTGCTATCTTTTCTATATACCCTGCCTTTACAGCTTATATGGTATTACAAAAATATTTACAATGTTTTATTGTACTATTTACCTTTACTTGTCCCTTTAAATTTCTCTACCACCCGGTTCTCTTCTGTCACCAGTTTATTCCAAGGTTGCCTCAGTGTTCCCCATGAATAATTCTTCAAATTACTGTAATCAGATGCTGTGCACTATTTACATCAAATTTTTCCACTGTTCAGCTTTAGCACCAACACTGGAACACCTGGAACTGACATAGGCCTGTAGATATGAAATTATTTGACCCTTGTGTGGGAAAGAACAGTTTGTATGTTAGCACAACAGAAATTTCCCCACTAATGTTATGCAATGAGCAATAATCTTGGAAGCTATTCTGTAAAATCAGAATAAATGTGCATTTGTCCATGTAGGTCAATGCTATAGAAACCTTTCTAAATGGAAAGTCATTGTAGGAATAACTATCAGAGGCCTTTATGCTTCATTGCCAGCTCTTATGGTATTATCTGTTGAAATTTAAGTGGGTAGTTTGGTAGCTCACCAGAATTTCTGCATATTCTGCCTGCCTCTAATTTGGTAGTTGTTCAAAACAATTGTCATACTGTAAAGAAACAAAAAGTGGAACTGATACTCGAGCCTGAAACGACTATACAACTACCGTCATAATTCAAGGTGACTAAAAATATGTATATTAATGACAGTACAAACAACTGATGTGACAGAAAAATATATGGGATAAACTGGGCATTGTAATAAACAGGCAGCACTCAAACCTAATGTCCTCTGCTAATTGACAGAATTGTTCTGTTGCACCAGTGCTAAAGATGCTGTTATACTGATCAATGTTTTTTTTTCAAGGTAGCATCATTTTGGAAGTAGCTAAAACTAGCTCAAGCTAGCCTGCACTACTTAAAGCTAGCATACACCTCACAATAAGAAGATATTTCTTGTTTAAGGAATTAGCAGGCAGGAGTGGGCACAGCAGCAGACCACTTATTTGAGCAATAAAGGCACAGCATGGGAGCAGGTGTGCTCCACACCTTTTCTGTTACTGCTTCGAAAATGTTCAAGGGGGCAAAATGGAGAGATGTCCTCGAATGAATGGTGTGAACTCCACTACCAAGAGAGCAGGAGGAGATTTTACTTCTGAGTCACGTGAGTGACTACGTGAAGACCCCGCCAGCACACATGCACGACATATCGTCTAACGCATTGCGAAGCGACAGGCAGGGAGGAGGGTCGTTCCTCCACCGGTAAGTTTAAAACGGACCTTCAGGTGAGTATTTACTGACCTGAGGTCGTTTTCGGGCACTCTGTTGTGCTTTTTGTTACAGAGTACCCCACCATGGACAAATCTCGAACCAAGTCCAAAACGGGTCGCTTCGAGACTGACTGCAGAGGACCGTGGGAACGCAGGAAGTCAGTAGTTGCCGACCTCTCCAGAGCTGCTCGTGGTACAAACGGCAGCCCCTGATTTGACGCCGCAACAGTCCGCAGGAGTACCTTGGACTGGCGGCAAAGCCACCCGGAAGTCGGGCAATTCCGTTGACTCAGCAGGGTCCGGGCTCGAAAACTCGCCGCTCGTGGGTAGCGACAGCGGTCGATTATCCCGCATAGAGTGGATGGTGGAGCAGTTGCTCCAACGTGACCTACTCCAGCAGGAGTCTGGTCACCATGGGTCTCCTAGCAGACCCACGGCAGTACCCTTTACAGGGCTGCCAAATGTCTCACTCTCTTCGCAGGGGAGCATAAGGAGTCAGGTCTGGGCTGACTCTGAAGAGGGGGAAGAATCCAACGTGACAGGGGTGCAAGAAGAGGAGCTACTTGGGATGGTATCCAAGTTTGCGATGCCCTCACAGAAGGGACTGCCTTTGCAGCCACAGCTGGCAGCCGGTATAAATTACCTAACAATTCATCAGCTACAAGAACAAGCTATGAACGACATGACAGCCAAATATATCCAGCTCCAGAAAACTGCATCTCCCTCAACGTGCCTGCGGTAAATAACCCCATCTGGGGAAATATCAATCCTGGCATTAGGAGCCAGGAAGTTAAAATACAGAAAATCCTCAAACTACTGGCCTCTGGTATTACAGCTTTTGCCAGGTCAGGACACGGGAAAGATATGTCGGAGGAGCAACAGGATGCTCTGGCACTCTTCTGTAATGTACAGTTTGAGATAAAATGTTTCAGGAAGAGTGCCATCCGACCTACACTAAACCCAAAGTTCGCGGGGTTGTGTAGACAGCAGCGTAGTGGCATACTCTGTTATTCGGGGACAACCTGCCCAAACAGGTAAAAGACTTCGACGAAGAGGCAAAATCCGTCGGCATGATTAAGGTGCCAGCCGCCATCAGGTCCTCATATATTTGGCGGCAGCACCCCTACACATCCACCAGCAGGCCGCGGTATCACAACGAAAGAACAGGCTGGTGAAAGCTCGAGGGCCGTACAACCTACACAAAGGTCTTTTTTAGGCCATGCCCCAGAATGGCCTTCCTGGAAGATGCGCCAACCCCACACCACAGCACCTCCACCTCCCAGGAACCAAGGACAGAGAAAACCAACACAGCACCACCGGTAACCATGGAGGTAGGTGGGTCTGGTTGCCTTCAGAACATAGCATGTGTAACTTCTTCACAGGTTGGGGGAAGGTTACACTTGTTTAGGGTTGCATGGAGTTCTATAACTTCTGATCCTTTCATACTGCATAGTATTCAGGGATACAAAATTGAATTTGTTGACAAACTCCTTCTGGTTCAACATGCACCTAGCCGAACGTTTGTGCTTTCACAAAAAGAGAAAGTGGAAGGTCATGCGGAACTGTTAAGACTACATATAAAAGGAGTAATAGAGAAAACTAAACATGAATCTCTTGAGTTTGTATCAAACATCTTCACCAAAACAAAAAAGATGGCGGATGCCGCATCATTATTGATTTGACACAACTGAATACTTTTGTGCAGTACACCCACTTCAAAATGGAAACTTTTGTTACTGCTGAACAACTAGTTTCCAAGGGGTAGTTCATGGCTTGCATCGACCTAAAGATGCGTACCACTCAGTACCAATAGACAAACATCACCGCAGATATTTGAAATTTATCTGGCTGGGGCAGCTCTGGCAGTGTAAAGTGCTGCCTAATCGAATAACATCAGCCCCCAGACTGTTTACTAAAATATTGAAACCAGCATTGGTGTTTCTTCGGAAACAAAAGCATATTGTCATGGCATATCTCGATGACATCCTAATTGTGGGGAAATCCTTGGAATTGGCTAAATTGGCTGCCTCAGTCACGAAGCTCCTATTTCAAAAATTGGGATTTATCATCCATCCAGACAAATCCAAGTTAATGCCTTCTGTGACTATGGATTATTTGGGGTTCACGATTGACTCTGTTCATATGTCTGTCACCTTGCCAAAGGACAAAGTAACAGACTTGATAGAGGCATGTAACAGCCTTGTTTGCGTCAGTAAACCATCTATTCAGCAAGTAGCCAGGGTAATTGGGAAGCTCGTGGCTGTCTTTCCAGCCACACAATTTGGACCCTTACAATACCAAACTCTACAAAGTGCCAAAATTGCAACACTCAAACACCATGCTGGCCATTTTGACAGGCCAATGCAGTTACCAGCCAAAGCAAAATTGGAATTGCGATGGTGGATTAGCAATGTTCGATATTGCTCTAATCCCATCACAGTCACAAACCCTTTGGTTGTGTTACAAACTGACGCCAGTGCTCACGGCTGGGGAGCAACCGATACCACCTCCAGTTGCAATGGTAGATGGAATACACATGAGTTAACCTTACTTCAAACATCTAGAGATATTGGGAGCGTTTCATGGACTTCGGGCTTACTGTTCAACATGCACCATCTGCATGTTCGACTACAAATTGATAACACCACCGTGGTGGCATACATTAATCATATGGGTGGAATTAAGTCGATATGCTGTGATGAATTGGCCAATTCAATCTGGCACTGGTGCATAGAAAGAAACATTTGGATATCAGCTGCTTACCTTCCGGGTGGAACGCCAGATATCGACCTTTTTGCATCCAGACTTAATCACCAGATACCAACATATGTTGCATGGGAAACAGAACCTGGGACAGTAGCGATGGACGCTTTCTCGCTACACTGGGGGGATTTGTTTTTCTATGCATTTCCCCCCTTCTGCCTCATCAGTCGGGTCTTGCGGAAAATTCAACAAGACTCCGCATCAGGTATTTTGGTAGTACCCGATTGGCCTACTCAGCCATGGTTCTGTGGTACTCAACATGGTCTCAGAACTATGCATTCTGATCTCCAAACGCCTGAGTTTGCTGGTACATCCTGCGACAGGGGAGAGTCATCCGTGCCATGACCGAATTAACCTATTGGTTTGCAGGATTTGAAAAGACCTCTCCTGGAATTTGGGCTGTTGGACCGAACCATGAATATCATCGCGTCATCATGCAGAGAGTCCACCAGGAAACAGTACTTCACCTATATGAAAAAATGGGAGATATTTTGTACCAGGACAGACACGACTTACAACACAGCCACCCACCATCAGTGATGTGCTGGAGTTCCTGGCAAGTCTACATTTCAATGAAGGTTTGAGTTATAGTGCCATCAACTGTGCAAGAAGTGCCATATCCTCATACCTGGGACAGGGGTTAGAACACCATGGAGTTAGATCTCACCCTCTGGTGTCAAAACTTATGAGGGGTATTTTTAACTCAAATCCCCCCAGGCCTCGATATTCCCAGACCTGGGATATTGGCATTGTCCTGACCCTGCTCAGAGATTGGGCACCAGCCATGTCCCTTTCACTAACCAAACTAACGTATAAAATGGTGATGCTGATGGCACTTGTAATGGCGCAGTGGGTCCAGGCTTTGCACAAACTAAGACTGGATGCCATGGCAACATCCCAAAATAAGGTAACCTTATAGTTACTTAAACAGAACAGGCCTGGGTCATCTGGCCTCAAATTGGAGTTCCTGTCTTATCCCGTAGATAGAAGCCTATGCATAGTGACCCACCTTCTACATTACCTGGAGGTCACCAAAAGTCTCTATTGATAAGTTTAAAACGTCCTCATCATAGAGTAACTATGCAGACCATCTCAAGTTGGCTCAGGGTGGTGTTAGGTGCAGCAGGGGTGGACCCTGATATTTTTAAATCTCATTCTACCAGGGCTGCAGCTACATCGGCAGCAAGGATGATGGAAGTTCCTATGGATCACATTCGAACAATGGCGGGTTGGTCTAATGAAACAACTTTCCAGTGGTTTTATAACAAACCTGTGGCCACGCCTGCGATATTTGCAGACATTATTTTAAGTTCTGTACTATAATTTTCCCCGAAGTTAGGGGTTATTATTATTATTTGTTAAATAAATACATTATTGTTTTTCAGCACTGTTGCAAGTCTGAAATAAGTTAACATACTTCCTCCATTGGATATTATGGCAGGGTGTGAGCATGGACTCGTTTCCAGGGCATGAAATCACAGAGCTTTGAAGTCTTCACGTAGTCACCCATGTGACTTCGAAGTAAAATGGTAAGATTAAATGAGAACTTACCAGTTTGAAGTTTGATCCTTATTTTATTAGGAGTTACGATGAGGGATTGTGAGCCCTCCACTCCCAACCCTCTATTGTAAGGTTAATTGGTATGTTAGTTCTCTTATCTTAATATCTTCAGTCAACTCTACTATCTGTGATTTCACACCGCTGCTTTGAAGAATGTCGCGCATGTGTGCTGGCGGGGTCTTCACGTAATCCCTCATCGTAACTCCTCATAAAATAAGGATCAAACTTCGAACTGGTAAGTTCTCAATTAATCTTACTTTAATGCACTTTGGAGCTGAATGGAATGCCACAGAAATATCAATGACTTTATTCAATTTACAAATGCTATATAACACCTATTGTATTACTGACATCAAACAATATTCATAATTATTCCAATAATCTCCATTCAGAGGACATGCGGCTCCATCATTAATACATTATTCCAAACACTCACAGTATCTTAAACTCACATTTCAACATGCTTCAGTCACCAGGCTGCATCAACATACCATCAATTAAGTTTGGATGCATCACCTTAACCAGCTGTGTAAATGCTCACCCAGTATTCCAGATGTAAATGAGCTGTGGTGCATGCCGACATTAAGATCAGTGAATGAGGTGAATTCTAATACATCCAATTCTGCTTTGCAAATAAACTCGACATTGCTTTTCCTGATTAACAAGTTGAAACATAGAAAATAGGTGCAGGAGTAGGCCATTCAGCCCTTCGAGCCTGCACTGCCACTCAATATAATCATGGCTGATCATCCAACTCAGTATCCTGTATCTGCCTTCTCTCCATACCCCCTGATCTCTTTACCCACAAGGGCCACATCTAACCCTCTTAAATATAGACAATGAACTGGCCTCAACTACCTTCTGTGGCAGAGAATTCCAGATGATGATGTTGTAAACATGCAGCTCTTGCTTTCCACTCCTACCAATTCATCCTCACAATTTAACCACATGTCTGTAGAATCATATAACATGCAAATAGGCCCTAAGGCCCATCAAGTCCGGGTCAACTTTCAATCATCCATTTACTCTCATTCGCATTTCATTATTTTTATTCTTCTCAAATTTCCATCAGCTCCTCCTGGATTCTAACATTGAGGCAATTTACAGTGGTCCATTAACCATCAACCCACACAATATGTGATGTTGGAGGAAACCGAAACTTGGGGTAAACCCATATGGTCATAGGGAGGACATGCAAACGTCGCATAGACATCACTGGAGATTTGGATAGGATCTGGGTAAAAGGAGGTATGAGACAGCTGTTCTTCCAGCTGTGCCACTCCTTTTATTTCAGAAAGGCAAGGACTATTAGCTGATGGGACAATAGAGGAAGACATAAAAGGGAGCAATGACTATGACATGATTCCATCGACTGAGCCTCCACCACAGCTGTTTCATTATTTAGAGTTTAGTTTCGAGAAACAGTGTGAAAACAGGCCCTTTGGCCCACTGAGTCTGCTCCAACCATCGATCCCCATACACTAGCCCCAACCTACATACTAGCGACAATTTACAATTTTTATTGAAGCCAATTAACCTCCAAACCTGTACATCTTTGGAGTGTGGGAGGAAACCGTAGCACCCGGGGAAAAACCACGCGGTCAAGGGGGAATGTACAAACTCTGTAAAGACAGCACTCGTAATCAGAATTGAACCCAGGTCTCTGGCGCTGTAAGGCAGCAACTCTACCACCAAACCACCGTGCGGCCCTAAATTGATTTTAGAAAACACTGTGATTTTTGGCCATCTTACTCAGAGTCCCACTCCGCTCATCGGGTGCCGAGGATTTTTCCCATTGATGAAAAATAAAAGAGTTATTAGTATTTTAAAAATGTTGAGATTCTCTTTCCTGTCAATGAAGGCCACGCCCCTTCTGGTGGGAGGGGGGGAGGGACAATATAACCCAGAAGGGTGGGCGTGGCTCAGTCTCTGCAACATGGAGGAGGGAGAGGTCACAACTCACTGTCTTTAGTGGTCTTGCACCCTCCTTTAAATGGTATGAAACTGCACTTGAATTTGGTGGCCTTGCACCCTGCTGGAAATGGAATTGCAAGGAATAGCCATGAGTCAACTGCCAACGCACCAGCCATGAGTGAGTGAGCTGCCAGCACAACAGGATTGAGTGACTGAGCTGCCAGCCCAAGAATCCATTCATCCCACAATTCCCATACTAGCCTTCTGGTAACCAGACCCTTCAGCCCACAACACTCATACTAGCGCTCCAACTAAGGCTGGTGTTTAGCATGTGTTGTACCATTGATTCTGCCATCACCATTAACCTATAGTATCACTCAAGATTCCAACATCTGCAGCTCACTGTGTCTCCATGTTACTGATCCATATTGTTACAGTATCATTGTACATGTGGACTCAACAGAGAACCTCTTATGCATTTTGGCCTCTCCCTGAATCATGTCTTTGAAACGGAAGCAAGGTGCAGCAGGACAAATCAACATATCGGTAATCAAAAATGGCGTTTATCCCTCTCTTTTCAATTTTTGTGTGGATTTTTTTTCCTTGATTATTGAATAAAACAATCTTGCTGTTGATATAGATTTTTTTTCTAGTTTATTCTCACAGAAATGATTATTGACTGTTATTTGTTTATCTCTTTCACAGCACACTGCTCATTTCATATTTGGTAAAACTGCCCTAAATTAAGAACAATAACTATTCACTAGGTTTAAAACTCAAATACAATATATTTTCAGATTTGTTGCAAACTGTACACGGTGAGAAAATTAGATTGTTTTTCATCTACTGCCATGTTGTTTTGCCTTCATTGGTAACTGGAAGTAACTGATGGAATTTAGACGCATCTTGGGGAGGAAACCAGAACAGAAGATGTTTTTTTAGATTCTGTGCTATTTTCTTTTCCAACAAATGAATGGCACAGTAGCACAGTGGTAGAGTTACTGCCTTCAGAGACTCGGGTTCGATCCTGACTCTGGGTACTATCTGTAAAGAGTTTGTCTATTCTCCCCATGACCTGAATGGGTTTTCTCCGGGAGTTCCGGATTCCTCCCAAATTCCAAAGAAGTACAGGTTTGTAGGCTAGTAGGCTTGATAAAATTGTAAATTGTCCCAAGTGTGTGTTGGATAGTGTTTGTGAGCAGGGATCGTTGGTCAGCATGGAAATGATGGCCGAAGGGCCTGTTTCCAAGTTGTATCTCTGAACTAAACTAAACGAAGTGCAAAGGTGGGCTGCTCTTTTCCTCTTGCCTGTATTGTACTGTTACGGGTCCCATGGTTGGGCACCGTAAAGCAGATAGATAACCTGTATAAAAGCAGGTGTGAGATAGCAAATGAGGACACAGTGCGTCTTAATTCATCCCCAGACTGCTTCTGCTGGTTGTTTTATTCAATAATCATGGAAACACAAAACATTGCTCTTATCATAAGTTCAGTCATCCATTTTGTCTCTCCCTAACACACCCATTTTATTACAGTTTCACTCACAGCCCATTCGTTCCTTTGTTTCCATTGTACTTAATACACCCTCTGTGCGATTTACACACTTGTATTTTTGATTTTACACTTCAATAAATATTATTAGGCACTTAATTAACCTTCACTGCACATTTCCAGCAACATGCTAAAAGTTGACATTTGGCCTTTTTCCTATGCCATATCCTCATTACAACGTCTGCAACCACCACAGGTTATGGAATGACCTAATAAGAAATATGCCCATGCTACACGTTATTATATCTTCCAACACAGCACACACACAAACATTAACAACCAGTAACCCACTAACTTCAACAAAATAACACAGAAACCTCACCCAACCGTATTCAAACCCCAAAAGTCTACCGACCTGTATAAAAGCAGGTGTGAGACAGCAAATGAGGACACAGTGCGTCTTAATTCATCTCCAGATTGCTTCTGCCGAGATGGGGGGAAGCAAAGACACTAGAGGAGCAAGATAGGCCACTCCTCTGAAATCCAATGGACTGGTGTGTAGTACGTAACGGAACGTCACGGCCGCCATTTTGGCGGATGCCTATATACTGTGTAATCCGCTCCAAAGCTACAGATATACATAGCAGTTGCAAGCAATATACGATTATAGAGGAGCATATTAGATGCATTAGAAAGTTATTAGATAGATTATTATGTAATAGATCTTTACTTACCTCTCGATCTCGATAAATATATATATATATAAAATATAGTATATAATATATATATACATCGATCTCTCTCTCTCTCCCCCTCCCCTATCTTCTCTATTATAGTATCCACATCTCTTCTCTCGATCTCTTTCGATCCCCTCCGATATATATATATACTCTACTCATTACATATATACCCCTCTAAATGATCTCTCTCTTTTCCCCTCTCAATCTCTCTCTTTCCCCTCTCGATCTCTCTCTCTCTTATATATACTTAGCTCTCGATCTCTCTCTCCCCCCCTTCCTCTCATCCATCCCTCCTCATCTCTCCCTCCTTATATACCTTCCCCCTCCATCCTCTATTTATTAATATATTTATACCATACTCTCTCCCACTCCTTCCCTATATATATATATATATATATAAATATACCTCATCCCCCCTAATATACTCTTCTCTCACTCTATCCCATACTTCCCCTCTCCCTCTTTTTCCGCTGTATCCCCCATTTCTCTTTCATATTTCCTCCCCAGCCCCACCTTTGCATAGTTTCCCTTGTATTGTATATGTGCAGTGTATAATATATATATGTTCCCTTGTATTGCTTTCACACACACTGCACAAAACTACAGGACACAAAAACACATACATTACATATAAATATATATATATAGGCGGGACATTGAGAGATAAATACATTTCCTTATTATATATATATATATAATATATATGGATCGAAGAAATATATATTTGATATTAAGCGTCACTATTGCTATATATATCTTATATTGTCAGATGATGTACATAAACCATATATGCATTCATACATATGCATATACATACCTACATACATAGGCATATATATATATAACCAGGGGCCACAGTGTTAGAATAAGGGGGAGGTCATTTAGGACTGAGGTGATAAAAACCCGTACTCTGTGTTTTTCGCAGGAGTGGTCCATCTTGCTCCGCTATAGGATCTTTGCTCTTAGTGGCTCTCCCACAGAGTATCCATTCCTGCCCATTAGGTTCCCATTGTGATGAAGAACACACAGGCATGAAAAGTGGAAAAAGGATTTATTAAAGTTTAAAATGTGAATAACTCTTAAAATATAAGAACAATTTAAATGTCAAAGATGAGAATTATTAAGTTATTTCTTGTTGTGTCTCTTGTTGCTGCCCACAGTGTCTTTATGTCGCTTTGCCACGGTCAAATTTTAACCAAGATAATCCGATAATATATCTCAGAATCACTATTCAACGAAGCACGCTTTTATATAAGCATGCATATATACACACACACACACACACTCACGCAGATCCACACACAGAGACTCGCACACACACATACTCACACACACTGACTCTCACACACACACACAGACTCACTCAAACGTTTAAAGCCTCCTGTAGAGGCTGCTGCTGCTGCAGCAAAAGTCCCGTTTATATCAACGGGTCGATGGTTGAAAGGGTCAAGAGCTTCAAATTCATGGGCATGCACATCTCTGAAGATCTTTCCTGGTCTGAGAACACGGATGCAAATATTAAGAAAGCACATCAGCGCCTCTACTTCCTGATAAGATTACGGAGAGTTGGTTTGTCAAAGAGGACTCTAACTTCTACAGGTGCACAGTAGAGAGCATGCTGACCGGTTGCATCGTGGCTTGGTTCGGTAACTTGAGCGCCCAGAAGAGGAAAAAACTACAAAAAGTAGCTAATGCTGCCCAGTCCATCATCGGCTCTGACCTTCCTTCCATCGAGGGGATCTATCGCAGTCGCTGCCGCAAAAAGGCTGGCAGTATCATCAAGGACCCACACCATCCTGGCCACACACTCATCTCCCTGCTATGTTCAGGTAGAATGTACAGGAGCCCGAAGACTGCAACGACCAGGTACAGGAATAGCAACTTCCCAATAGCCATCATGCTATTAAACATGGCTCGGACCAAACTCTGAACATTAATAGCCCATTATCTGTTATTTGTACTTTATCAATTTATTTATTCATGTATGTATATATTTATATAATGGTATATGGACACACTGATCTGTTCTGTAGTCATTGCCTACTATGTTCTGTTGTGCTGAAACAAAGTCAAGAATGTCATTGTACCATCAGGGACACGTGATAATAAACTCACTTGGATTTGATCTTGAATAGTATTACTTCAAATAAATAAATTTTGAAAATTATGCACTTTACTTATGTTCCACTTTTTGAAGTATTTTACATTTCCTTTTAAGTCATGTTATGCATTTTTCTATTCTTGAATTTGAGTCCATAGTGCATGTGGATACCCACAAAGATTGCTACAATTCTAACCTTGACTCTATTGCAGCACAAGTTCATGTCTTTGTATTGTTGTGTTTTATGTATTGCTGTGTTTATTAGATGGGAAAGATAGAAGAGCTTATTAAAATCTTCTTACAAAGACCATTAAGTAATTTCTTCCTATCCTCTTTTGGACCTAAGGCATAGCAGGGCTGCCAACTCTCACACAGAGGGAAGGGAGGGAGAGAGGGATGGAGGGGGAGAGAGAGGGAAGGAGGGAGAGAGAGAGAGGGAAGGAGAGAGAGGGAGGGAAGGAGAGAGAGAGGCGACAGGAAAAAAGGTGCCGGGAGGGAGAGAGGAGGGAGGGGAGGGTTCAGGAGGGAGAGAGGAGAGAGGGAGGAGAGAGGAGAGATGGCGGCGAGATCCTGGGAGAGAGGGAAGGGAGAGGGGGAGGACGGACGAATGATCGAGGTGCGAATGAAGGGAGGAAGAGAGAGATGAAGAGAGGGAGATCGGAAGAGATGGGAGAGGAAGTAGGAAGGGCGAATCGATAGAGAGAGATCGAGAGGGGAGAGTCGACATAGAGGGGAGAGAGAGGGCGCCCCGGCCCCCCCCCGCCATCGAGAGTGGGACTAGAGAGAGATCGAGAGAGAGAGAGAGGAGCGCAAGAGTCGAGAGAGAAAGAGAGGGGAGCAGCTCAGAGAGGAGAGAGAGGCTGAGAGGGAAGAGAGCGCAGGGAGAGAGAGTGCGAGAAGAGAGAGAAGAGAGGCGAGAGAGAGCGATCGGGAGGAGAGGGAGAGAGAGATAAGAGATCGAGAGAAGCGGGGAGAGAGAGAGAGAACGAGAGAGAGGAATAAGGGGAGAGAGAGAGAAGAGAGGGGAGGGGGAGAGAGAGATCGAGATCGAGAGGTTAGTAAAAATCTATTACAAATAAATATAATAACTTTCTAATGCATCTTGCTCCTCTATAATCGTTGCTTGCAACTACTCTGTAGCTTTGGAGCGGATTACACAGCGGGAGATCCAGAGACAAAGATTATAGAGGAGCCTAGTTTCCCAATGATGTAGACGCCATAGTCGACGCCATCTTTGGTCGAGGCAGTCCGCTAACATAGCGCCGACTATCACACATGTGATACTACGCCTTTTCCACTGAGTGGCGCATCTTGCTCCTCTATAATCTTTGGGGGGAAATGCCCTGCTGTTTCCAGTCCCCGCAGCAACTGGAGTGACACAAAAGTTCCCCCTCACTGCTGCACATTATAAACTGCCAATGCACCATCAAATAAATTAAATCAAGGTGGGCACACTGTCTTGGGTGCGCCACATGCTCCCCAACAACAAAAGTGGCTCCTGACACTTATTTCAAATCACAAGTGTCCATTAAAAATAATCAACAATCTTTCACAGACTCAAAAATATTTACAATATTCAAAATCTTCAACTATAAAAAGTATATGACTCTAGTTTGATTACATCACCACTGTTCATTCTCAATAACCTTGTACCGTACCTGGCAAGTATGAATATTGGACCATGGGTGCACACTGGGATGATGGCCTGTACAGTGGGTGAGTAGAGGGCATGAGGTACGTGCCAATAGTGTTCACAGCAGCAAATGGTTGATAGGTCGGATGACCAAGAGATGAGTAGGTGAGCCTTTGGACTGGCCGTCTTTCCCTTGTGGAGCGTCTCAGTGTATCCAGGTTCAGAGTGTGAGAGAGAGTGCTCCTCGAGGTCTGCAACAATCTTCTCATCTTGTTCAATGTCATGGGGAATGTCCTGATCATCCTCCTGTTGTAGTTCGCCCTCATCTGTTAAGTGTCTTTTCCATTGATCCTGTGGCTGTATTTCAGCTTCTGGTGGCCTCAAGTCCATTTCAGGTGATATTTGGACCACCATCCTTTCTTGACTTCTTCCATGTTTTCCGACTGATATGAATGAATCTTCATCCCTGTGTCGGGTCACTCGAGTGGGTGTTCTTTGTGCTTGCTCATGTTGATTCTGGCAGGTTTACTAGGAGTCTGAGCCGGCATTCTCTCAGGCGTAGCTGCTGTCCTTGGCTCAGCCCGACTTAGGGGTATCCTCAACCAATAACCTCCTCCTGACTCATCATCCGAGTCAGATATCTCTGCATTCTCGGTTCTGTCTCTTATGTCACTCCTTCTCAGCTGAGGTTTCCTTTGCGTCTGTGGCTTTGAAGTTTGTTTGATATGCTGCGATGGGAATTCCACTGACTGGTAAATCATTGACCAGTAAAAGCAGGTTTCTACGCAGTGTCCTCAGTCTCCCTTTGCCATCATTTTCTGGATGAATAACATACACTGGGTTGTCTGAGACTTGTTCCTTCACTACATATATCCTCTTCTCCCAGTAGGAACGTAGTTTCCCAGGCCCGCCTCGCTCTCCCAGATTTCTAACCAACACTCTATCCCCAGGCTTCAGGACCACTCCTCTCACCTTCTGATCATAGTAGGACTTTCCTTTTGCACATGAAGACAGACTGTTGTTGTTAGCAATGTGGTACGCCTCCGCCATCCTTTTTTGCCACTTCTCAGCATAACCTTTGTGCGTCACTGGATCTATTTCTTCAGCCAACCCAAACAAGAGATCCACAGGAAGGTGAGGGTGTCGACCATAGAGAAGATAGTGAGGGGAATAGCCTGTGGACTCATGTCGGGTGCAGTTATACGCACGTACAACCTGTGGGAGATGTTCTTTCCATATCTCCTTTTCTATGTCTGTCAGAGTTTGCAGCATCTGCAGCAGGGTTCGATTGAATCACTCTGCTGGATTACTTTGCGGGTGATATGGGGATGTTCGGGAATGTCCTACTCCAGAGAGCTGGCCAAAGGTTCGAAACAGTTCATTCTCAAATTCACGTCCTTGGTCATGATGGAGCTTGTTTGGGAATCCGAAACATGGTACAGTCATTGTAAATCCGTTCTGCTGCCGTCCGGCCAGAATTGTTTTTTGTGGGGTAGGCCTGAGCAAACCTTGTAAAATGATCAATTACTACTAGGATGTACTCAAAACCCCCTTTGCTCTTTTCCAGGTGCAAGAAGTCGATACAAACCATTTCCAGGGGTGAGTTAGACTTCAGACCACTCATTGGTGCACGCACATGGACTGTAGACTTCTTCTGTTTGATGCAACTGCACTTCTTTGTTACATAGTCCTCGACACACCTTTTCATGTAGGGCCAGTAAAACCTCTCCCTGGCGAGGTGAAGAACTCTCTCCATGCCCATATGTCCCATGTTGTCGTGGAGGTGCTTTAATACCACGGGTTGGTATTTCAGAGGTAGTACTAATTGTTTCCTACTTGTTGTTCTTCGGTACAGCAATCCATCCTCGATGTGCAACCTGCTCCACTCATGCAGAAGCTTGCATGCGGTTCCTTTCACAGTTCTTCTGATGTTGTCTGTCAATTTGCTGTTCATCTCTTTGAGCTTTATGATCGCTCCTATCTCGGGATCCTCTCTTTAGCTTGGACCAAGTCGTCATGACTAATGCTGTGTAGCGGGGCGCGGGGCTGTAGGACAACATCTTGAGAGGAGACAGCAAGAGCGGCTATCCATGCCACATCTTTCCTCTGGGCTGCTTGACTTCCTTCCCAAGCTGCATTCACTACATCCTGCGACAACTCCTCTGTGCACGTTGACATGTACTGGTCAATATCAAGAGGGACTCGGGACAGAGTATCTGCGTCCGTGTTGACTTTCCTGGTCTGTACATGATGTCAAAATGGAAGTCTGACAGTTCTCCCACCCACCGGTGACCAACCGCATTGAGTTTGGCAGTGCTCATGATGTAAGTAAGTGGGATATTGTCAGTGTAGATGGTAAAGTGTGGAGCATAATAGAGGTAGTCCCTAAATTTCTCGCACACTGCCCACTTAAGTGCAAGGAACTCCAACTTGCCACTATGCATATGGTAGTTCTTCTCTGCAGCTGTCAAAGTCCGTGACCCATACTCAGTGACTCGCAGCTAGCTCTCCTGTTGCTGATAGAGGACAGCTCCTAGACCTTGCTCTGATGCATCGGTATGCAAGACGAAAGGCCTGTCGAAGTTTGGGTATGCCAAAACCGGTGGATGTGTCAACATGTCAATCAGTCTCTCGAGTACACTTTGATGTTTAGCAGTCCACTGTACGGGTGCCCTGGATGACAGTTGGGGTCCCTTGGCTTTACCTTGTCGAGACTGGACTTGAATTGAGGATTTCCCTTGGAGCATCTCATACAATGGCTTTGCATTCTTTGAGAAGTTTTGAATGTATGTCCTGTAGTAACTGAGAAAGCCGAGAACCCTTCTCAAATCACCTACCGTCTGTGGTGTTTTGTCTTTCAAAGCCAGCACAGCATTCAGGTCCTTGGGATCAACTTGAATACCGTTAGCAGAGACAAGGCGGCCAACATAGCGAACTTCTTGCTTGAACAACTCACACTTTTCAGATCGGAGCTTTACCTCTTGATGTTGCAAAGCTTGGAGAACCTTGTGGACCGCTTCCACGTGATCTTCAAATGACCGCGAGTAGCAGAGGATGTCATCGAGGTAGGGTATACAGCACTCATACCTCAGAGAACTCAACATCTTCTCCATACTTCTCTGGAATGCTGCTGGCGCTTTTGATAGGCCAAACGGGATCCTTACCCACTCATAAAACCCCAGGGTGTAATGAAAGCAGTGAGATGACGTGAACTTTCAGCCACGAAACCCTGGTGGTAGGCCTTACCCTGGTCAAGGATGCTGAACCACATGTAACCACCCAAGGTATCCAGCAAGTCTCGTATTCGAGGCAGTGGGTGTCTATCAGGCACCGTTTTCTGATTCAATAGACGATAATCTATGCAGCGGCGCAGTGTACCGTATTTCTTCCACACACACACAACTGGAGCGGCATAGAAGGACCTAGATTTCACAATCCATCCCTTGACAAGGGGGTCTTGAACATATTCCTTTACCTCTCTCAACAGCGGTTTTGGGATGGATGTGTACGCTCTCTGCAGAGGAATGTCATCTTTCAGATTTATCACCATTTGCAGGCTTGGTGTTGCATCCAGTATTATTTTCATTTCTGGCAAAGGCTTTAGACTCCTCAAATAAAATTTTCCTGACAAACTCTTGCTGATTTTCCTCCAGGTGATCAAGGTTCACGAGCGGATGCCACAGTTGGTTGAGGAAGTTGAGAGGTGACCTCGTTGACTGTTGTCATAGATGCCACTTTTCTTGGAGGGTCAGCTTCCACAACCCTTTCAATATGCTGTAAGGTGCCCAGGGCTGCCTTACATGGCCAGATAATGTCATGGCTGGTATTGTTGCCAACAGCACTGGTGACATATGGTTTTAAAGGATTCTGCATTTCAACCAAACCTGCTCCTAGATCTAGCTGATCCAAAGGCTGACTGCCTTCGTCTGATTCGAACAACACCAGACGGCCATAGGAGTTCATGGTTGGGGGAACCCGGCATCTCACCCAGCTGACTTGTCCAGCTGGAACGACCACGTCCTTTGCACCAGTTCTTAGGCGTCCTTGTGGCATGCTTGGCTCCACTGTCCTGAATAAAACTCACCACTGCTTCTGCTTTCTCACTTGAAACACCAATGACATTCCTGAAACAACTGTGTCAGAGTAGGTACTAACCTTTCTGGCTGTCCTTCAACAAGCTGCTCAAGAACATTAAACCAATCAACGTCTTTCCATGGTCAAAGCTGCTGACTAAGAATGGGACATTGATGGCAAGACTTGATGTCCTTCATTCCCAGGTAGGTTGGTCATTATAGGAACCCATCCATCAAAAGGAATGAGCTCTCCATTGACTGCATAAACCTTTAGCTCATCCAGTTCCTCAATGATCTCAGACACTGGTCGAATGTTTAGATCAGGCAGGTGTAGATCTTTCCAGGCACGGATGATAATACTAACTTGTACACCTTTGTCGAGCAATGCAGTTACCGCCAAACCACTTAGATTACATTGTATCAGAGCCTTCTTTCCTATCATGTTGGCAACAGCTTTACGTTTGGTACATTGTGGTTCAAAAGAGAACTGAAAAGATGATTTGCTTTGTTTGTCATTGTACTGTGTGCTCGCTACTTCTGAAGTAGTGGACAAAGGAAGATCTGTATTGTTGTCATCACAAACAGTTTGAGTTTGGGGACGTTTTTCAGATCCGATCACTGGGCGCCCCCCTGCAGCGACCGGTTCAAGTTTCCCTGACTCTTCTGTTTCTTTAAGCAGCCAACAGCTCTGTGGCCTTCCTCCCCACATGAGAAACAATGGTTACAGTCTGGGCAGTTTTGTTCAACACATTTTGGACAACCGTATGATTTATCTCTCCTGGGTCTCATTTTATTTTGAGAATATTGGTTCCTCACATCTGTTGTTTGTGGCTTAATTTGTCGTTTCATGGCCTCAATCATACTTGTGAGCTCATCTACTTTGGCTGTAAGTTCTTTAATTGGATCTGTTTTTACTTTTGGCGCCAGGCTCTCTTGCTTGCTGCACTGTTCTTTTGCTGTATTCGGCTCAGACTGTGCACCATGTGCATGAAAATGAAGCCTGCCGATGAAAAGGACCTATCCTCTTTTGTCTCTCACTTTCTTCACTGGTGATTCTCATTACCTGGCATAGTATTGTCTCATCACTTACTTCATCACTGGACAAGAGAGGTTTTATTTCTCTGCGTAGGTCACTGTGTTTGTAGCCTAATCCCTGGTAAACTGTATGTAGGAAGCCATCTTGAACAGTAGCTGCACTGTATTTTATACCTGCGTCTGACAGTTTTGATGTGAATAGGACACGTTGCTTCAAAACTATGGCACGATAGAGGAATTGTTGTGGTGTCTCGTTCTCCTCCTGCTTGGCACATATTAACTCTTGGAATAACTCTGTACTGTTTTTTTTCTCTTAGGTGAGCCTGGAGAAATCCCTTGAGTTCCATCACAGTCAAGTCATCCTTGTTCATTAGCATCTCTTTAAAAATTCCAGGTTTTATTATCCGGAGCACACCACAGAACTATCTCTGCATCATGGAAGCCTTCTTTGATCCCTTCCTCTACTTGCTTACAGACATTGCTATAACTGATGTCTGACGAATGATCACCAACCTGGCCCCTTTGTACCTTAAACTCCCTTCTCTGGAGATAGGCGAGATCTCTCATGGAAATCATCCCCTCTCCAATGGGTCGGACAACTGTCGGGTTGTGGGATGATGAGTCACTTCGAGACTTATTAGCCGTGCTGCTAATGGCAGAGAGTCTTCTGGTGACTGAGTTGTCGGTACCATAATGCTTTGTTTCAGCCTTTTACCAAGCTCCTCATAGCTAGTGAGCATTGTCAGTAACTGCATTTGTGGAGTCAGATACAGCAGTAGGTAGTACTGGGTCAGTTGTGAAGGCATCACTGTTTGGCAAAGTAGAACTGACGTGGAACATTTGGTTAGTAGTATCTCCATGAGCCCCTAAGGGTTGTATTTCTAGCTCCGGCAAACACAATACATTTCGGGTCTTTACAATGTCATCAATAGCATCTTTCAAACCCAACAATTCAGACATTCCATTGTCTTCTGATTCTAACAAATGCTTACTGTACATGAATGAACTGATTTTGTCGAAGCAGCCTTCATGGTCTCCTTCATGGAGTTCAGACAGGTCCCCATCTGACGATGAACCCATCTCTTTGGCGATGTGAAAAAGCTCTGTAGCTGACAAGGTGAGCAGTGACTTCCGAATGTCCCACACTAGGCTCTTCCTCCCACTCTCTGACATGGCAGCAGCTTTTCACCGTCTTTCACGATGGATCACAGTTCAGCAATGGCACTGTCTATTGTTATGGTAGTTGTTTGCAACAAATGCATGAAATGGCAACAAATCATAGAAACATAGAAACTGGATGTTGAAGGAGGCCATTTGGCCTTTGGAGCCAGCAATGCCTTTCATTGTGATCATGGCTGATCATCCACAATCATACTCTGCTTCTTGATATATTTAACACTGAGGCCTTAGATGCCAACTAAGGCAGGTGTTTAGCATGTGTTGTACCATTGATTCTGCCAACATCACCATTAACCTATAATATCACTGAAGATTCCAACATCTGCAGCTCACTGTGTCTCCATGTTACTGATCCACATTGTTACAGTGTCATTTTACATGTGGACTCAACAGAGAACCTCTTATGCATTTTGGCCTCTCCCTGAATCATGTCTTTGAAATGGAAGCAAGATCCAGCAGGACAAATCAACATTTCGGTAATCACAAATGGCATTTATCCCTCTCTTTTCAATTTTTGTGTGGATTTTTTTTTTCCTTTCTTGCTGTTGATCTAGCTTTTTTTCTAGTTTATTCTCACAAAAATGATTATTGACTGTTATTTGTTCATCTCTCTCACAGCACACTGCTCATTTCATATTTGGTAAAACTGCCCTAAATTAAGAACAATAACTGTTCACTAGGTTTAAAACTCAAATACAATATATTTTCAGATGTGTTGCAAACTGTACACGGTGAGAAAATTAGATTGTTTTTCATCTACTGGCATGTTGTTTTGCCTTCATTGGTAACTGGAAGTAACTGATGGAATTTAGACGCATCTTGGGCAGGAAACCAGAACAGAAGATGTTTTTTTTGGTTCTGTGCTATTTTCTTTTCCAACAAATGAATGGCACAGTAGCACAGTGGTAGAGTTACTGCCTTCAGAGACTCGGGTTTGATCCTGACTCTGGGTACTATCTGTAAAGAGTTTGTCTATTCTCCCCATGACCTGAATGGGTTTTCTCCAGGAGCTCCGGATTCCTCCCAAACTCCAAAGAAGTACTGGTTTGTAGGATAGTAGGCTTGGTAAAATTGTAAATTGTCCCAAGTGTGTGTTGGATAGTGTTTGTGAACAGGGATCGTTGGTCAGCGTGGAAATGATGGCCGAAGGGCCTGTTTCCAAGCTGTATCTCTGAACTAAACTAAACGAAGTGCAAAAATGGGCTGCTCTTTTCCTCTTGCATGTATTGTACCATTAACATGAAAATATTTTCTTCAATGGGAAATAATTTATTATATGTTTGCATTTCCTATAGAAAGGTACTTTTACTGCCATTTGGTCAGTTATCATACCACCTCATCACTTTGTTCCCCCAAATCTTTTATTGAGCAAAATTGTGTAAGCAACTGACTCAAAGTGGGGACCAAGTTCCTTATTTTAAAAAAAACTTTTTTTCTGATCTTGAAATAGCCACCAGGCACACGGTATAAAATGGTGAATGGCAGATGGTTATATCTGCTCTTTACAGAAGATGAAGGCTAATTGAGTCATGTGCAAATCCTTACATCTGTTTCAAGCTGCATTAAACATCACAAGCAGTTACAACTCCCTGAGGTCTTAAAAATCTTCGAAATCCTGAACATGTGCCAATCTGCTCACTTTGCTTTGAATTACTAAAGATATCATTTGGATTCAAAGATTACATTTTTTAACATGTAGTAATAAGTACTAGCATTATGCATTTGAAAACCTGCTCAGCAAGCTCTGCAGGAATCATTTTAACTTGCAAAGAGCTGAATTGTAGATTATCTATCTGTTTTAAGAGCCAAATTTCAAAGCTACTTTAAGATCCGATCCTCCCTGACGGGAAACCTATGATCACATGGTAGAACACATTGCCTATTTTAATCCTGAGAAATGTTGGCTCTCTCCAATGCTGACCTATATGATAGAGTGTGGTGTAGTGGTAGATAGGGTTGTGGTGCATAACTAGTTAAACTAATAATATTTCTGTAGATAAAACAAGGACACTGCGGCTTACAAAAAAAAGCAAATGTCTTGAGGTGATTGACAAAAAAAGCCAGGAGAGCCTTTGGTTTCTCAATGGCACCTTCAATTAGCAGAGGCAGTTGCTGTCCACGCTATTTAAAAAAAATGCAATCTGGGTCCCAGGAAAAGGGTTACAACCCTAATTTCCATTATTAAGTGTTAAGATCTTAAGCAATGATGGGCTTCACACAGTCATCCAAAGCTATTTTTAGAATTAACTTCCTTTTTGGAAAGAAGCTTCCCTCCCCTGCTTTTAGGGTTGAGCAAGCCATGCATCTGGGAGGTTTTATTTATTAGCAAAACTCTACTAGTTTGTTTGAATAATGGCATTTAAGAGACTTTTGGATAGGTACATAGATATGCATGGAATAGAGGAATACAGCTCAAAAGTAGAGGTGAATTTAATGATAGACACAAAGTGCTGGAGCAACTCATCGGGTCTGGCAACATATATGGAGAAAAATAATGGGTTATGTTTTGGGTCGGGTCCCTTCTTCAGTCTGAACTAAACATCACCAATCCAGATAAACTGCTCAACCTGCTGAGTTACTCCAGCACTTTGTGCCTGTCTCTGGTAACATCTGCAATTCTTTGTTCCTGGAGAGATTAACTTAAGGGCCTGTCCCACTTGCATGCGATTGCATGAGTCTGGCGCGCCCAAACGCAGTCGCTTGAAGCGTATGGGCAGCGCGGGGCCGGTCCAACTTCGAAGCAAGGAGGCATATGGAGTTGTGCGGGGCAGGTCCCGAAAATCCCACACTGTCCGAAAATTCTGCGCGCCAACGGCCTGTCGGCCCGCAGGCGCATTGAGGGCGTACGCAGCGTTTTTTCGGCATTCGCAGTGTCTTGACATCGTTCGCAGCGTCTTGACAACGTACGCCTAGCACGTGGATTTGCGCGATGACATCACCGCCCAACGTGGTGTTGCACGATGACTTCACCGCCCGACGCCATGCGATGCCCAAATTCAGTCGGCCCGCCTCCTGTCCAGCTGATTGGTGAGTAAGACGCGAATTACGTCACGCATGAACTTAGTGCGAACTTAGCGCGTACTTACCACGTACTTACCGCAAACTTAGCCAAACGCATGCAATCGTATGCAAGTGGGACAGGCCCTTTAGCATAACATTCAGCAAGGACATTGTAGGCCAAAGGGCCTGTTCCTGTGCCGTACTGTTTATGTTCTATGTTCTAATGAACAGAGAGAAACTGAAACAGCTTTTTTGCAAAGTAAATCAATATTGGATACATTAGATACCAATTAAAATTGTTTCTGCAATATGTAATGACAATTTTTTTTTAAAGTACCTTTATACTCAGTCCAAATCCACCAATCGCCTGTCTTCTAATTGTAACAGTTCTTTCCTGTAGAAGGACAATAATAGTTAGGAACTATAATTACATAAATCAATGTAAATCCTAAACAATGGTCACACAGTATAAAACTATTAGGGCAAACAATCTTTTAAGGTATTTTATGTCCATCGTGGCATTGGGGCTTCTCATTGACTCATCCCAGTCACCGAGGCAGTATATTAACAGTTCACACTTCCTTGCCAATGATAAGGCATTCATGCAATGACAATTCAATGACAGAATGAAGGGTCTCCACATGAAACATCACCCATTCCTTTTCTCCAAAGATGCTGTCTGTCCCGCTGAGTTACTCCAGCATTTTATGTCTGTATTATGATACTTGCTTCTCATAAGTCTAATTCAGCTTAATTCCCCAGCATTTTATGTCTGTCTTATGATACTTAATTCTCATAAGTCTAATACACATTTGCTAGCACAGGGAGATATATATGGTGGCCGGAGTACCTAGGAACAGTATCTATGTTGGATATGTAGAACAATACGTTTGTTTAGTCTTTTATAGTTTTAATAAGAGGCGATTGTTTTCTTAACCAGAACTCAATGTCAATGAAGGCCAAACTAGTGAGGGTTGGTGACAGGTTAGGTGGGAAGAATGCTGATGAGAGAGAGCTGGATTTTTGCTTTAAATTTATACCCTTCAGCAGTGGGTAAAGTAACAGGTGTTATTGACAGGCCTATTACCAAAGCCTAACCTCAAAGGAGTCAAAGTGCCAGTTCTCTCACTGGAGCAGAGCAAATGGTCAAAAGAAACATTGGTCAAAAGGAAGATTGTCAGGTGATCAGCTTGGTCTGAAACTTTCTATCTCAAGCATGGAGTGAGTTTGAAATTAATAGCTTAACCAGTTATAATGAGTTCATTAATATATCAGGGTTTTACATCTGTTGTGATGTACCTTCGCCTCATTAAATTCAAGTGAGAATTGTCTGCACAGATCGTTCTGTATATTTACTTATCTGTAAATGAAATAGCTGAATAAGTTATATCAAGCCTTATCTTACAGCGTTCAGCTAAGTTTTGGCAATTCACTGAATTAATTTAAAAGAGAGTTAGATAGAGTTCTACGGGCTAGAATCAAGAGGTATGGGGAGAAATCAGGCACGGGTTACTGATTGTGGATGATCAGCCATGATCACAAAGAATGACAGTGCAGACTCTTAGAGCCAAATGGCCTCCTCCTGCACCTATTTTCTATGTTTCTAAGATTGAATGAGTACGCACGCCATCATCTGCAAAGGTACAATTTCGAGTTCAGATTTGGCCATGCTGTCATTTAAAAAGGGAAGATTTGTGATATTCCTGAACATTATATTTACACTTTGGTTAAGATAGTCAGCACCAGCGTACTTGAAAGAATATCTCTAGTGTGGGAACAAAACAATCAAGGACTGCAATTACAAATGTGAAGAAACTGAGTGTTCTAAAAGCCAATTACCCTTACATCTCAGAATAATTTGATCAAAAGAGGCAAAAAGTAAAAAGATCATAAACCTGATGCCAAATGTAATGTAAAAACAAATTGGGGTAAGTTCAACAAATTCTCAACAAAGAGGAGAACAAATATGGAAACAAAGGTCAGAAAAGAGAATGACACTCAGAATAAGAAAGTAGTCATGTATCTTAGATGTGTACATCTCATTATTTCTTGAAGTGTGACTGCTTTCCTGAGAAAAAAAGTTTGACAAACATCGGCCCAGATTCTCCTGGGAAATTACAGCTACTGCACATGCTTTGACATGTAATCTATTGTGTATTATTTCACTACTGTCATGGGGAAGAAGTTTTATGAGTCTGAAAACCATGACCACCAAGTTTAAGAATAGCATCTTCTCAACAACCATCAGCATCTTGAAGAACACCACACAGTGACCTCAATTATGAATTTCTATTGACTGCCTTTTGTTTCACTTTGGGTTCTTTTGCACTAGGATTGTGGCCATTGGGCTTTTGTTTAATATATATTATCTATGTGCATTGTGTTTACAGCTTTGTTAAGTTGTTGTTAGTAAGAAATTCATTGCTGGTACATGGCAATTAAACACTATTGACTCTCTCTTGAGTCTTGAAATTCAGGTGCTAATGTCAACATCCTAAGAACTTCTTTGGTCAAATTGAGAGCTGAAATGCCAGTTTCCTGCAATTTCCTGCCAATAATCTATTTATTTGAACAGAAGGGAAAGGTTGCAAAGGAGAGGGATATGATTATGCTAATTTACACCTCTTTTAATCAACTGGGTTAAATTAAATGTACTCAGTCTTTAACTTTGTTCTGTAACTTTGTATTTTCTTTTACTTTTTAAATATGATGTTTAATTTTTCCATGGAGCTTTGGAATGTTGGTGAACCTCAGAGGCATTCATAAACATTCAAGCTATTTATTTGGTTTGTTGGCCTGTACGCTACACAAGGTCCCATTTATCAGGTCAGAATTGATATCAAGGACCAAGGTCTTTGAGAGTGGTGATTCTGTACAGTTTTCTGTTCCCACAAAATTCCTGGCCAGTATTTTGACCAGGAAAGAGAATTGTAAAACTAACCACGTGTTAGTTCAGAATGGAAATGCTGCATCTAAAACCAATGAGGACATTGGCAAAAAATGCTCCAAGGTAAATGAAGCTGGAATGATGAAGTGGAAAGTTCCAATCCAGTTCTACAGGTATCAACTTATTACGAAAGAACATCCACAGCTCCTAAAGATCCTGTGCTGAAAGTAGACTTCTAGGTGACATTCCTATACAATAGAATAAGCCCAGTAAATTGAAAAGGACAGACTCCTCAACATTGGGAACTCGCAATATTACAGAACCACTTAGTCGTAAAATGGCTTTGTGTTGCAAGGAGAATATTAGTTCCAGTTCAAAAACTCATTTGTATTTGCAATCTCATTTTGGCCAATGTTCCAGCTGTTGTAACATGTTTTATACCTGGTTGGCTGGACAAAACATCTATTATGTGTCAATTAGTGATGCATCTCCACTGATGCTTCCCCATTATCTTGTGTGCTTAATCAGTGATTCTATTGATTTTACTAATAGGTTCACCTCTACCATAAGACAAGTGAACAAATTTCTGTTTGAGCTGACGATTGCCACAAAGCTTTTTCAAGATGGAGACAGGGATAATATTGTTAAAGTGAACTTTTAATTATGCTCATTTGGTGAGTGAAAAATGGGGGTGACAATGATAAATTTAGCAGAAGAGAGGCTTCATGCCGAAACTGAATCTATCTCAGGCCATTTGTCGACCTTTCATTCAGATTACCAGGCTGTGACCGCAGAAACGAGATGAGGAGGAATTTATTTAGTCAGAGGGTGGTGAATCAGTGGAATTCATTGCCACAGAAGGCTGTGGAGGCAAAGCTAGTGGTTACCTTTATGATGGAGATTGGTAGGTTCTTGATTAGTGTAGGTGGCAGGCGTTGTGGGGAGAAGACAGGAGAGGGAGAGGGAGAGGGCTCGAGAGGGAAAGATAGATTAGCCATGATTGAATGACAGAGTAGATTTGATGGGCCAAATGGTCTAATTCTGCTCCTATGATGTATAGAAACATAGAAATTAGGTGCAGGAGCAGGCCATTCGGCCCTTCGAGCCTGCACCACCATTCAATATGATCATGGCTGATCATCCAACTCAGTATCCTGTACCTGCCTTCTCTCCATATCCCCTGATCCCTTCAGCCACAAGGGCCACATTCAACTCCCTCTTAAATATGGCCAACAAACTGGCCTCAACTACCTTCTGTGGCAGAGAATTCCACAGATTCACCACAATACGAACTATTGAAATGATAGCGGACCTTATTATCTACAGTGAAATGTATACCTTGTTCTATATCAAATCCTATTCCTTGGAAATTGAGTTTGTATGCTCTCCCTGTGTGTACATGGGTTTCCTCTGGATGCCCCAGTTTTCTCCCACATTCCAAATATGTGTGGGTTTGTTGTTTAATGGGCCTTTGTAGAATTGACACTAATGTGTAAGGAGCAAATGAAAAAGTGGGATAACATAGAACTAGCGTGAACCAGTGATTGATGGCCGGCATGACTCAGAGGACTTGTTTCCATGTTCTATTTCAAAACTAAACGAAAAGGCTTAGATTTATTATTTTGTTTTGCTTGCTCTCCAAACAGATCAGATATTCCATACATTTGTATTTATGTATGGAATATCTGATCTGTTTGGAGAGCAGCTTTGTTTTGCTTGCTCTCCAAACAGATCAGATATTCCATACATAAATACAATGGTCAAACAAGTACAATAAATAGATCAAAGGGAAAGATGCGCTGAAATTAGTTCTCAGTTTTGTAGCGTATTGAAGTGCATCTGCTCCTTAGACAAAGTCCAATGTCCACAATGGGGCAGAGGTGAATTGGACAGTACCTTAGCTATGGAAGAATTGTTCAGAAGTTGGATAACAGAGGGGGAGAAGCTGTTCCTGAGTCTGGTGGTGGGCACTTTAAACTTCTGTACCTTGATAGGACTTTCAGAACGCTCACACAGGAAGGCAAGCAATATGGAGGACCAATTCAATACCTACGTATCCAATAAGACGAGACAATCTTGCCACTAAAGACTGAGTACAGTCAGCCTCAGTAGCAATCCTGATGCATCAATTCATTACTGATAGCCAGACTTTTTCCAATTATTCTTTGCAGCAGCCCAAAGGAGCCACTTGCACAACAGTTAATATGCATTTTCTGACTAAGGCTATGAGTATGGCTGCAACAATTGTTATTTTAGTGTCATAACATCTTCACTGAAGCATCCTATGAATTGGGCTTCACATGTTGTAAGAGAACTAGTTCATAAAGACATGGCTCCTGATGAATGCACTTCTCCCTCATGCATTTCCAGCTGTTTGTTCTACTCTTCAAGACCTCTCTTCAACTCCTATGTTTAGCTCCGAGAGAAAGCCATTCCAAATCACTCAGCTCTGGCAGCTACATTTTTTAGCATGGGCTTCTACACAAACAAAACAAAATCTGCTTTGCCAGCCAAACCACTTCCTGTAGAATATGTGAACGGAACACAAGCATGGCAAATGTGTCAAAATATTAAGCATGCAGGTGGCTCTTGATCTATGGAGAGTGGGGAGAATTATTTATGTTTTAGCAACATGTTCAGATGTACCAACCTAAGGCAGAGGAATAGAGTGTCCAGTTGGGAAATTCTAGCTTTGGCTTCAAATCAGCATTATATATGATTCATTCATCATCTGCATGATACCGCTGATCATTTAGTGCACGTATACAAACATATTTTTAATCAGGATAATGCCTGGCACACTTCTTGTCGCCAATATTTGCTTGTGTTCTGGACCCCATCATTCATGTGTGGAGTCTGCACATTGGTAAACAAAAATGCCAAATGTTGATCCTGCTTCTCTCAAAATCTCCCATGTCATAAATAATGATATAGATTATTCGCCTGATTCCAGTCGTAGCAGGAAAATACAGTCTCCTCTCTCTAAAGTTCTGTTCTGCCTTCAGGTGCACTTCAATGGTAGCTTCAACAGGAACATAAGATTGTGAATCCAGCAAAACCATATAACCATATAACAATTACAGCACAGAAACAGGCCATTCGGCCCTTATAGTTCGTGCTGAACACTTACTCTCACCTAGTCCCATCTATCTGCACTCAGACCATAACCCTCCATTCCTTTCCCGTCCAATTTATTTTTAACTGATAAAATCGAACCTGCCTCCACCACTTCCACTGGAAGCTCATTCCACACAGCTACCACTCTCTGAGTAAAGAAGTTCCCCCTCATGTTACCCCTAAACTTTTGTCCCTTAATTCTCAAATCATGTCCTCTTGTTTGAATCTTCCCTACACTCAATGGAAAAAGCTTATCCATGTCAACTCTGTCTATCCCTCTCATAATTTTAAAGACCTCTATCAAATCCCCCCTTAACCTTCTGTGCTCCAAACAATAAAGATATAACTTGTTCAACCTTTCTCTGTAACTTAGTTGCTGAAACCCAGGCAACATTCTAGTAAATCTCCTCTGTACTCTCTCTATTTTGTTGACATCTTTCCTATAATTTGGTGACCAAAATTGTACACCATACAGCAGAATTGGCCTCACCAATGCCTTGTACAATTTTATCATTACATCCCAACTTCTATACTCAATACTCTGATTTATAAAGGCTAGCACACCAAAAGCTTTCATTTCCACCCTATCTACATGAGATTCCACCTTCAGGGAACTATGCACAGTTATTCCTAGATCCCTCTGTTCAACTGCATTCCTCAATTCGCTACCATTTACCGTATACGTTATATTTTGATTTGTCCTGCCAACATGTAGCACCTCACACTTATCAGCATTAAACTCCATCTGCCATCTTTCAGCCCACTTTTCCAAATGGCCTAAATCTCTCTGTAGACTTTGAACATCTACTTCATTATCCATAACACCACCTATCTTAGTATCATCTGCATACTTACTAATCCAATTTACCACACCGTCATCCAGATCATTGATGTATATGACAAACAACAGTGGACCCAACACAGATCCCTGAGGCACCCCACTAGTCACCGGGCTCCAACCTGACAAACCGTTATCCACCATTACTCTCTGGTATCTCCCATTCAGCCACTGTTGAATCTATCTTGCTACTCCACTATTAATACCCAACAATTGAGCCTTCTTAACCAACCTTCCATGTGGAAACCTGTCAAAGGCCTTACTGAAATCCATGTAGACAACATCCACTGCTTTACCCTCATCAATTTCCCTAGTAACCTCTTCAAAAAATTCAAGAAGATTAGTCAAACAGGCACAAATCCATGTTGACTGTTCCTAATCAGACCCTGTTTATCTAGATGATTATATATATTATCTCTAAGTATCCTTTCCATTAATTTGCCCACCACTGATGTCAAACTAAAAGGCCTATAATTGCTAGGTTTACTCTTAGAACCCTTTTTAAACAATGGAGTATGGGGGAGGAATTTTATTGCACTGAAAACCAAGATCAGGCAGGAAGGAAAATTATGCCGAATCTTCAATGAATCACCAGACTCTTTCAACAAATATATTTTTGAAATGTAAAACTCATATAGAAATTCATCAATGTCATATGAATAAGCTGTGTGTGATTTGTAGTTCCCTTGTGCTAACACATGCTGTGTTTTATTCTTCAAGTTGCCATGGAGGCACATGAACATTATCATCTGAATCCCAAAAATGCATCATGTATTTTATCATCTGTGCAGTGACACAATTATTTTAGTTATCCGCAAAATATTATGGACACTAATTCATAGAAAGTTGAAAAGAATTTTGCAATAAATCCAGTTAAATAAACAAACTGATACAACATTCATTCTAAATAGCAACATTATTAATTATTGACATTTTTGAAAGGAAAGGTTATTACTTACACTGGAATAGAAGGCTTCGCTTGACACACTGATAACGTCTTGCTCCTGAATTGTTAAAATGTCCTTTGCTAAGTGCAATCGCACTTCAAAGGGCTCTTGAGAACCATCTTGGAGCAAACAAATTCCTGTCTTTGTCTTGAAAGAAAAGGGAAAGTTTAGACTGATTTAAAGCAAATTTGAGATTCTGTTCATTGAAAGGAATACTAACATTCTGAGGAAGCTCAGATTTCAAAGTATAATGGACATGATTTTTCTCTCTAGCATCAGCGCAAACTGCATACCACAGGATAGATTATAAAACATCAATTGTTCAATGTCTTTGTACTTTGGATGAAAAATATGATGCCTTTCTTCGCAAAATGTTAGGGATTATATTTAATATATTCAAATGTAGTGACAACCCCTCAAGGGTTTTCCACATAAGATATTTCAAGTAGAATTGTGACCCCTGATGTAATCTGATACAAGGGTTCAAATGCCCATCTTTTCAACAAGAGACCAGCTCATTGTCAACTATTCTGTGTTCACCTTCTATCACACTGAAAGACAGATGGTCTTTATAATTCTGATTAGTAAAATCTTAACCCCAGAAAATGGTGACTGGCCGGCGTTGCCAGAGGATTGCTATGAAAATGTGTTTATAGATCCTGGGCTCAGTATCTTTTATAATTGGATTGAGGAAAACCACATATCTATTACTGAGACTTGCACTGTGCACTATCCCATTTATGAGTACCAACTCGTCCCAGATGCCTGCCTAGGGAAAGCACTAATTATGATCTTATTGTCTACCAATAACCACTATGCTAGTTTATGAAAATATGCAAGATTTTCACAACATCAATGTGGTGACATGGCAGATAAAGGAAGTTTGGATCCATAAAATCATGCAGCATAGAAATAGGCCCTTTACCCACTAAGTCCACACTGACTATCAAACATTCATTTGTATTAATACCACACTAATCGTCTTTTACTCTTCTCACATTCCCATCAATGCAGCCCTCAATCCTGCCACTCTTTTCACTGGCAACAATCTTCCTTGGCCAATTAACCTACCAACCTGCACATTTTTGAAATGTTTGAGGCATCTAGAGCACCCTAATGAAACATGGTCATAAGAGGAATGTATACACTCTATACAGACAGCGCTGGAGATCAGTCCTAATCACTGCAACTGTGAGACAACATCTCTGTTAGCTATATCACTGTGCCATCCCAAAAGTAGTTGAATACTTATTTTCACAAAACTGTGAAGGAAATTAAAATCTGAAAATGACAGAAAATTAAATGAAAAAGCCAAGGAAATTCTGAAGCATAAACAGAAAAGGTATAATAGAAAATGGCTTAATAACAGATGTTGCTAAGATGAATTTTGAATTATTAAAATAATAACAAGGTGACATGGAATGAGTGAGCATGAAAGCTGAAGATGAAGCAATCTCGTTATGTAGAGTGAGCAAGTAGAAGTGATGTAACTTTTTTTTGCCTTAGCATCGACAAATGGCCTGGAATCATTATTACATGGAAACATAGAAACATTGACATAGAAAATAGGTGCAGGAGAAGGCCATTCGGCCCTTCGAGCCAACACCGCCATTCATTGTGATCATGGCTGATTATCCCGTCAATAACCCGTGCCTGCCATCTCCCTATATCCCTTGACTCCACTAGCCACTGGGGCTCTAACTCTCTCTTAAATCCATCCAGTGATTTGGCCTCCACTGCCCTCTGTGGCAGGGAATTCCATAAATTCACAACTCTATTTGTGAAAAAGTTTTTTCTCACCTCAGTCTTAAATGACCTCCGCTTTATTCTTAGACTGTGGCCCCTGGTTCTGGACTCTCCCAACATTGGGAACATTTTTCCTGCATCTAGCTAGTCCAGTCCTTTTATAATTTAATATGTTTCTATAAGATCCCCCCTCATCCTTCTAAACTCCAGTGAATACAAGCCTAGTCTTTTCAATCTTTCCTCATATGAGTCCCGCCATCCCAGGGATCAATCTTGTGAACCTATGCTGCACTGTCTCAATCACAAGGATGTCCCTTCTCAAATTAGGAGACCAAAACTGTACACAATACTCCAGATCTGGTCTCACCAGAGCCCTATACAACTGCAGAAGAACCTCTTTACTCCTATACTGAAATCCTCTTGTTATGAAGGCCAACATTCCATGAGCTTTCTTCACAGCCTGCTGTACCTGCACGCCAACTTTTTTGAACGGTGTACAAGGACACCCAGGTCTCGCTGTACTTCCCCCCTTGCGTAAGCTAACCCCATTGAGATAATAATCTGCCCCCTTGTTTTTGCCATCAAAGTGGATAACCTCACATTTATCTATATTATACTGCATCTGCCACGCATCCTGTCCAGGTCACCCTTCAACCTCCTAACATCCTCTTCACAGTTCACACTGCCACCCAGCTTTGTGTCATCCGCAAACTTGCTAGTGTTTTGCTCCTAATTCCCTCTTCTAAGTCATTAATATATATGGTAAACAGTTGCGGCCCCAACACCGAGCCTTGCAGCACTCCACTCGCCACTGCCTGCCATTCTGAAAAGGACCCGTTCACTCCTACTCTTTGCTTCCGGTCTGCCAACCAATTTTCTACCCATGTCAACACCCTACCCCCAATACCATATGCTCTAATTTTAGTCACTAGTCTCCCATGCGGGACCTTATCAAAGGTTTTCTGAAAGTCTAGATATACTACATCCACTGTCACCCCTTCATCCATTTTACTTGTCACATCCTCAAAAAATTCCAGAAGATTAATCAAGCATGATTTCCCTTTCATAAATCCATGTTGACTTGGACTAATCCTTTTACTGCTATCCAAATGCCCCTTTATTACCTCTTTAATAATTGACTCCCACCACCGAAGTCAGGAATTACAGAACTGGTCTGTAATTCCCTGTTTTCTCTCTCGCTCCTTTCTTGAAAAGTGGGATAACATTAGCTATCTTCCAATCCACAGGAACTGATCCTGAATCTATTGAACATTGGAAAATGATCACCAATGCGTCCACTATTTCTAGAGCCACCTCCCTAAGGACCCTGGGATTCAGACCATCAGGCCCAGGGAATTTCTCATCCTTCAGTTCCATTAGCTTACCCAATACTATTTCCCGCCTAATGAAAATGTATTTCAGTTCCTCCACCCCCTTAGACCCTCTGTCCCCTAGTACATCTGGGAGATTGCTTGTGTCTTCCTTAGTGAAGACAGATCCGAAGTACCTATTCAACTCTTCTGCCATTTCCTTGTTGCCCATAATAATTTCACCCATGTCTGCCTTCAAGGGACCCACATTTGACTTTGCTACTCTTTTTCCCTTAACGTATCTAAAGAAGCTTTTACTATCCTTCTTTATATTCCTGGCCAGCTTCCCCTCGTACTTCATCTTTTCAGCCCGTATTTCCTGTTTTGTTTCCTTCTGTTGTCCTATGAAAGTTTCCCAATCTGCTGGCTTTCGGCTACTCTTTGCTGTGTTATACATAATTATTGAGAATTTCAAGAGAAAAGAGAATGTTTCCGATAAAGTTCTCAAAACCGAAGATAATAAAAACAAAATTACTTGATGTTTATACCTGAGGAATCTTGGCAAGAACCTCAAGGATATGGGCCAAACATGAGCAAATGGGACAAGCTTAGTTGGTGCTTCTTGATCGGCATGGATCAGTTGGGGTCTGTGTCTGTGTTGTCTGATTCTATGATTCTAAACTTTAGGGGGGTTGGTCAAACATTTAAAAAGTTATCCCGTAGCTGTTGAACAAAAAAATAGAAGGGACGCCAGTGAGAAGAATTTGGCAAGATGGTTCAGGTGGAGGAAAATGAATGGAATTAGTTTGGTATCATATTGAGTTGAAACTTGTTGGTTAATGATCATATTTCTGAGAATGGCAAACAGATTCTACAAACCACGCAAGATTATGATTAAATGGTGTATGTAGCATATTGTCCTAAAAACCCTTGCCTGAAAATGGAGTTGAGAGTCAAAGAGTTGTACATCATAAAAATGAACCCTTGATCAACTCATCCGTACCGTTCATAATGAAGTTGTATCGTAAAAGACTTATCTGCAGTACCCAGGTGTGAATCCTCCCCAGTGTATGTCCTCCAGGAAATGTCCAGAAACATGTTATAAGAGGTCCATCATCATCATTAATCTCCGACCGCCATGCACATAAGCCTGATCTGCCACCTAGTACATCCTCGAGATAGATGATCTCCTGACCTCTCATGACATCTGTTCACACCTCATTGACTGTGTTCTAATGAAGATGGCCTCAAAAATGATTGCTCCTAATATACCGTGCCTATTGATGCATGTTGACATTTCACAACATACCACTGTGCCATGCTCTTTTATAAAAGCAGAGATCAGCTGCAGTCAGAGCCAGATTTATGTGCAGAAGAGATAATAGTGCAATTGATACCTTTTTGAATTATGTGTTTGGGGATTATTATCAGCATGGTCCTAGTAATACCTAATCTCCCTGCTACTATATTTTATCTTGTTCCAGTTCCAATTTGCCAATCAAAGTGGTTAAAATATACATTGTTTGGTTTGATTATTAATAACCCAAGCACAAAAAACAAAGTTGAGAGGAGTTACATGAAAGGCACAACAATCTGCTCTTGAATGAGACTGAACCAAAGCATCAATGATCAACATTACTGTGCCAAAACAATGCTGCAGAGAAAGAGATTTAATTGTTCTGCCTCAAATAATTGTTTTATATTCCAGTCTTGAGTTAATAATTAGTAACTGTGTGTGTTATAGGGGAAGATTGATATTTTGCTTAACAAAGTTACTTGAACAGAAAATGTTCAAGACTTGCCAGTCTCACTCCTTATTTTGTTCTGTAAAATGGACTGGAAATTCCAATCAATTTACACTAGTCAGAAGAATCACTACTGATAGTTAATCTTGGAGGGACATAAGGATAGCAAAGGAATGACAATATAATATTGCTCCACAGTGCAATCTTGGGCAACATACCTTTGCCTTTGAATAATGTTTGCACTGAAGTTTAGTATGGCTATTGTTTACGGCTGACAGTAATTTTCACAAGATTGTTTAAGAACAGATTAACTCGATTAATATTTTTGACAAAAAGCACCATGTATAACCAAAGTTAAAAAAGAATGTGGTGGAAATAGCAACTGTTGAGAAAAAAGTTAACCTTAAAGATTGAAGATCTTTTATTTGAAAATGAAAAGTTAACCTGGATTCTCCTTCTTTGGTTGATCTGCTGATCACTTTCAGTCTTTTTTGTTTTTATTTCCGATTTCAGCATTCATTATGTTGGTTTTGTAGCATTAATTAATTTGTTTGTATGAAATTAAAACTAACAGTATAACGTTGTACAGTCTTGTTTGGATTTCTATTGTGGTTTAAAGCTTGGATCGCATTAACTGAGAACATTTTATAAATACTTTAAATTGTACACTGGACCAAGTGCAGATCCGTTGGGCTGCTCCCCAAACGCACCCATTCCCTACCGGTAGCCCCCACGGGATGCATGGTCCTCCAACTCAAGCTGTTCCCGAACGTAAGATTCCAGCACTCCACTTGCCTCCCTCAGAGTTGATCTTTAAAAAAAAATTCCAATTGCACTTGCCCTGCGTGTTGTAATAGCAATTCGCCCTCCCCCTGCTAGTCTATCCATTGTGATGTCATCAGTTGAAGCTGTAACCCCTCCTGAGCTCAAGTCCAACAGATGCTGAATACTAGGTTTCCTTTCCTACTGGTTATATTGGATTCCAAGTTAAATTATGGTGGGGTGTTTCATAATAGGTGCTAATGAGGAAGAGACCATATTGTGGAATTATTTGCCACTGAAGGCTGCGGAGGCCAAAACAGTGGCTATTTTTAAGGCAGAGATAGATTCTTGATTAGTACAGATGTCAGAGGTTATGGGGAGAAGGCATGAGAATGGGGTTAGGAGGGAGACATAGATCAGGCATGATTGAATGGTGGAGTACACTTGATGGGGCCGAATGCCTCATTCTACTCCTATTCCTCATGACATTATGATCATTGACCACAGCCTAAATTTACACGAATTGGTAACCATTCAATTTACCAAGTAGTCCCTTTGTCAATAGGACACCCTGGAATTAAAAGAAAATGCCTCCCATGACTGGGGATGATTTTAAGAGTCCTTAATTGGTACTTAACTGTTCTATATGGTTTGAGCAGTGCTTGATGCAGACTCCTACGGGGGTTTGAACATGTTCTATTTCCGGCACTGGCATTTTGCAGGTGTGCATATCTAAAAACAATCTACTACCCTCAGCACAAAAAACTGATCAACTAGAACAATAAAACCCTTTTAGATCATTGAAGTGGTGCTTCAGTCACTTAACCAGTAGAGTGACAAGTAAAGTATTTATTCATGTCTGGAAAAGAAGAAGCTGCAGTAAATTAAACAGAAAAGTGAACCTATATCACAGTGACAAAAATATTACCCTATTTCAAAGCATTATTTTTTTCTTCCTTGCTATTATATTGAAATATAATTTTAATTTGCATAATGGATCACTTAAATATTTAAACCAGAACTGAAGAGCGAAGTTTAATTTATCTGTGGCACATATTTCAGTAAATTGTGCTTAATTTTACTTCGGAGTCACGTGAGTGACAACGTGAAGAAGCCCCGCCAGGCACATGCGCGTCATTACGTCCGACGCATGTCGCACTGACGGGCTGGAGAGCGCAGCTCCTCCAGCGGTAAGTAGTAACCGCAGGTAAGTCAATGTTAAATCTTTCCTGCAACTGTTTTTTAAACTCTGTAAGTCTGGCTCGCAGAGCCAGCTAGAGCTGGTAATATATATAGTTAATATAAACTGCGGTAATAGAGTGGAACGCGTGGGGACTGCGGTTACCGCTTATAGATTGGGTCGGGAGATAACGGCTACTCTAAAGCCGGCTCCCGCGATTACCGCTATTTAATCGGGTTTGGAGATAACGGCTGCACTAATGCCGGTTCCAATACCCGCTACTGTTCTACTGGCAGCTCAACTGCCTCCATCAATTTCCAGTGCTTCAAGGCACTCAGAAATAACAAACTAAAGTACTCTCAGGCTCATTCGTCTCATGAGTCTGATGATGTGGAAGACTCCCTCCTTTTAATTTAAAGGTAAGGGGATGGCTCAACCAAATGTGGAAAATGCTCCAAATTTAAAGAGCCATGGAAATTTTCAATTGGGGTCGAATGCCCCTAGGATTCCCCACAGAGCCTCTCGCAGAGGTCCATACAGCAAAGAAGAAAACGCTGCTTATGGATAACAGTGGGAATCATCCTCTCCAGCACCTTGTTTAGGGCTGGATGAGACCTCCCCAGAGCATGACTCAGGAGAAGCAGGGCAGAAGCTGGTGTCACTGCTTTTGTGCACACACCAGCGCACACGAGCCATTCTCCAGGTGTCCCGGATGTAGCGTTAAACTTCGCTAAACCCGGAAGGGACAGGTGAGGCTATCGAGAAAACTCTAGCCGCCAATGTAAATTACAAGGCTTCTCACCAGCTCCAGGATACGATCATGGAGAAGACTGCCACATGTTACAAAACACCTGTAAACTGTGCTTCACTCAAAATGCCCACCGTGAACTTGGCAAGGGCACAAATGAGTGCAACGATGCGGGGACAAGAAGTCAGATTTCAACGTGTCCTCAAGTTGTTGGCAGCAGGCATTCAGAGAAGGTCCAGGGGGCACTGATGTCTGGTACTCATCAAGATATGCTGGCCCTGTTCTGCAATGCCTATGTTGAGGTCAATTGCATCAGGAAGATAGCCATCAAACCGACGTTGAACCCGAAGTTTGCAGCTCTATGTAGGTCCACCAATATCCAAGCCCAGATTATTTATTTGGGGTGGACCTCTTCAAACAAGTCAAGGACCTGGAGGAACATGCCAAAACAATCCGTCTCATGAAGACACATGTCCCTTCTGCCAGGATGCCACCTCGCAGGTCGTTTTCAGCGTGAAAGATGACGGATCCAGGGGCAGGGCCAAGCAGAGTGGGGCCAGTGGGACGACGGTATTACTCACCTGTGTATCCCAGCTACAACCCCATTATGGGAAGAAGGAGTAAAAGCCGACTGTAGAGGTACAGGTGATTCATTCTGTCCAGGATAAGATTCTGGGTAACCTGTTGGGGGTAGGTTGCAATTGGTTATGATGAATGGTGCTGCATAACATCTCATTGGTTTATATTAGATATTGGGTCAAGCTCGAATACAGTTTATGTCAGGAATTGATCCACCTGTACAGAATATGCCCAATAGAGTTTTGGGGTTTTCTGCACAAACTCAGCAGGTAAAAGAAGAAATTACGGTTTTGTCCCCAAAAAGGGGTAATTGAGAGGACGATAAACCATTCTCAACAATTTATGTCCAATATATTCCCCAGACAGAGAAAAGATGGGGGATGTAGAGGCATTCTGGACCTAAACCAGTTAAATTCCTATGTTCAGTATAGACATTTTTAAAATGGACACCTTCAATACTGCGAAACGGTTGTTATCACAAGGCTGTTATATGGCAACTATAGAACTGCAAGATGCATATTATTCAGTACCAATTCATCATCAGTATCAGAGATACTTGAAATTTTGTTGGATGGACAGCTGTGGCAATTTAAAGCATTACCCAATGAGTTAATCTCAGTTCCTTGGTGAGAACGCACCTGGAGTATTGCGTATAGTTTTGGTCTCCAAATCTGAGGAAAGACATTCTTGTGATAGGGGTGAGTACAGAGAAGGTTCACCAGACTGATTCCTGGGATGTCAGGACTTTCATAAGAACAAAGACTGGATAGACTCGGTTTGTACTCGCAAGAATTTAGAAGTTTGAGGGGGGATCTTATAGAAACTTACAAAATCCTTAAGGGGTTGGACGGGCTAGATGCAGGAAGATTGTTCCCGATGTTGGGGAAGTCCAGGACAAGGGGTCACAGTTTAAGGGGGAAATCTTTTAGGACCAACATGAGAAAAACATTTTTCACACAGAGAGTGGTGAATCTCTGGAATTCTCTGCCACAGAAGGTAGTTGAGGCCAGTTCATTGGCTATATTTAAGAGGGAGTTAGATGTGGTCCTTGTGGCTAAAGGGATCAGGGGGTATGGAGAGAAGGCAGGCAAGGGATACTGAGTTGGATGATCAGCCATGATCATATTGAATGGTGGTGCAGGCTCGAAGGACCGAATGGCCTATTCCTGCACCTATTTTCTATGTTTCTATGTTTCCTAGGCTGTTCACGAAATTGTTGAAACCAATGCTGGCGCTACTTTGGGCCCAGAATCACATGGTAATGGCTTATCTAGATGATATTTGAATCATAAGCAACACTCAGGAGAAAGCTGAGGAATCGGTTTCAGCAACCAAATACCTGTTTGAAAGGTTAGGGTTCCTGGTCCATCCAACCAAATCCAAGTTAGAGCCATCCTAAAAAATTGTTTATTTGGGATTTGTCATTGATTCAGTTGATATGTCAGTGACTTTGCCTACAGCCAAGGCTGTGGAGATCAGAGTGGTCTGTACCAGTCACGCTGAAAAACAATATCCCTCCATCCGGGAAGTAGCTACTGTTATTGGTAAATTGGTGGCAGCTTTCCCTGCAGTGCAGTTTGTACCACTGCACTATCAAAGTCTGCAACGAGCTAGAGAACTAGCACTAAAAGAACATGCAGGTCATTTTGATATGCAGTTACCAACCAGAGCCATAGCTCAATTACAATGGTGGATTATCAATATTGTACAAACTACCAAAAACATTTTGGTTCAGCAACCTTCAGTGCTTTTACAGACATATGTGAATGCTGCCGGATGGGGAGCTACGGACAGTGAGTCTAGCTGTGGTGGTAGATGGAGTGTGCAAGAGGATTTAATCCTGCACAGGCATGGTATAAATTACTTGGAATTGCTGGGTGCATTCTATGGATTAAAAATTTATTGTTCAACAATGAATAATTTACATGTTCAACTTCAGATTGATAATACCACGGCTGTGCCATATATCAATCCCATGGCAGGAATAAGGTCAGTATCATGTGATAATCTGGCTAACCTCATGTGGCACTCATGTATTTCCAGAAACATCTGTGTCTCAGCTATCTACCTACCAGGTAGAGAACATTTGGTGGCAGACAAAAGGTCACAAAAGTTCAATGACAACATAGAATGGATGATTAAATCCTGAAGTTTTAAAATGATTTAAGCTGCTATGGGTTGCCAGATATTTATCTGTTGCATCCAGGCTAAATCACCAGTTGCCTAAATATGTTTCATGGGAATTGGATCCAGGAGCAGTAGCGGTGGATGCATTCTCACTACGTTGGGAACGTACATTCTTTGATGTTTCCACCATTCTGCCTGATTAGGCAATGTCTCACCAAAATAGAGCAGGACTCCTCCTCAGGCGTTTTGGTGGTTCCGGACTGCACAGCCATGGTTCCCATTGGTGCTTGGAATGATGGCTCAGCCATTCATGACTGTCCCCAACTGCAGTAATTTGTTGGTGCATCCAGTAACAGGAGAAAGTCATCCGTTACATGATTGTATTAATTTGTTGATCTGCAGGTTCTGACCAGACCGTTCCAAGGCTTTGGATTGTCGAATAGGACCATGGATGTCATAACTGCAGCTTGGAGAGATAGCACTAAGAAACAACATGTGTGTCATATTAACAAATGGGAGATGTTTTGTTTACAGTCAGATATATCTTATCATACTGCAAGCATACCGGATGTATTGAAGTTCCTTGCTATGTTGCATTTTTGATGAACACTTGAGTTATAGTGCCATTAATAGTGCTCGGAGTGCTTTGTCCACCTATTTAGGGCAGTTTCAGAACAACAACCTATCGGGTCTCATCCATTAGTGTCCCGATTCATGAGAGGAATTTTGTAACAAAAATCCTCCTAAACCTAGATATTCAGAAATCTGGGATGTCAGTATAGTTCTCACACTGCTTTGGCAATGGGCTCCAATTACATCATTGTCTTTCAGAAGTTAATACTTAAAGTGGTTAGCTCATGGCGCTAGTATCAGCGCAAAGAGTGCAAACATTGCAAAAGCTATGACTAGATAGCATGTATTCTTCTGCAGATAACATTACGTTTTCTATCTGTGGTTTAATCAAACAAAGCAGGCCAGGAATGGCCGGAACCAAAGTAGGTTTTAAAGCATACCCTGTTGACCAAATGTTATGAGTAGTAAGCACCTAAGTCAATATATCGAGGTAACTAAGAGTCTCGGAGGCTCTGAGACAGCAATGCTCATCAGTGACAAAAAACCTCATAAAAGGTGTCAGTATAAACTATTTCTAGATGGTAAAACAGGTTTTGGATTCCGCTGGAGTAGACACTCATGTGTTTAAATCTCACTCCACCAGGGTGGCATCAACATCCGCAGGAAGGCCGCAGGATGGTCTAAGGAATCTTTAGGAATTATGATAAACCTGTCCTGACAGTGCCAGGGTTTGGGCATGCTGCTTTGGGTTCCATTTGATTTGATTTGTCTTTATAAATTTCATTTGTATTTTCCCCTGGGATAGAGGGGTTATTACTGTATTGTTATTTAAAAATGATTATTGGATAATTCGAAGCAATGTTCAAAACATTATTTATTCACTACTGTGTCAACTGAAGCAGTGTGTCATATGGAGTTGATCTGAAATCACTGAGCTTTGAAATCTTCACGTAGTCACTTATGTAACTCCGAAGTAAAATAGTAAGATTAAACGAGAACTTACCAGTTCGAAGTTTGATCCTTATTTTATGAGGAGTTACGATGAGGGATTGCGTGCCCTCCGCTCCCAGCCCTCATAATCGAAAGGATCATCTGATAGTTCTAGTCTTCTAAAGCCTTACTATGTTACTTCGGTATCATTTTCTGTGTTTTCATGCCGCTGCTTTGAAGTATGACGTGCATGCGCCTGGCGGGGCTTCTTCACGTAATCCCTCGTCGTAACTCCTCATAAAATAAGGATCAAACTTTGAACTGGTAAGTTCTCATTTAATCTTACTATTTTAATTTACATCCAGCAGATGCATCCAACATGACCTTGAACTAGGAGCACAATCTTGCAAAATGTACCCTATGGCTAAATTAACCATCTGATTGTTTCTGTCTTTCCACGTATTTCTAGTCATTCAGTTCAATATCCAAACTGTGCATTGTAAAGGAGAATTACATTTTCAGATAAGCACAATGCTTTTAAATAGATCTATTTAAAATCGCTTTTAAAATCAGTGCTACTCAATTAATTGCTGATAAACTTAGTGCAGTAGATTTCTTAAATTCCATTTTTTTTGGTGTGGCGTGGGGTTTGAATGTATCGTAGTCAAACCATTGGCAACACATAACTATTTAATGCAACAATTGCATTAAAATACATTTATATGGATCTGATTCTTTGGAAAAAAAAGTTCAATTTTTGAATTAGTGTAACTTCAATGGAGAAGATTGCTTTCTGAGAGTTAAAATTCACCCTGTGTAAAACAACACAACTTTGCCACAAAAGCTTCCAAATAATTTATAAACAAGCAGCATACTGCTTTATAAAAACAATTTCACTGCTTTCTTGGTGTTTTAAAGCAGGGTAAAGCAGAGCAAAGGAAAAGAACCAAATACATTTCCTGTTTTCCAGATCAGAATTGAAATTACTGCCGTCGAAATATATTGGAATACATGTCAGATGCATAAAATTGCATTTACTGCATAGTACTGATGTATTTCTTTGAATAAAATTAGGAGACATGGGCAAAGATAATGTGCTTGACAGGGTGCATTAAAGAGCCTTGCCAAGTAAAATGGGACAAAAGGCAATTTTCCAGCCACAGTAACAACTGAGACAAACCGCAGGCAATTTGTGTAACATAATCAATTCTGCAGTAAATATTTCTAATTTTCATATGATTCTTTTGTATAAATCTAATAACATTTGGACCATGGACATGTTAGATGTATCACGTTATAAGCTTTTTTATTTCAATTTGGCTTTCTGCCAGATTAAGATCAGGCTGGCGAGGAATTCATATTTTAAAGAATTTCAGCAGTTTTGATACATTCTGTCTGATCAGTTTCTTGAGAGCTTATGTATTCTCTATCATTTTCAATAATTTGGTATCACTGTCAAGCTCGGTGCCTACAAAGATCTGGTTGATGTGAGACTAATTATGAAAGATGTTTTGTTGTAAACATAATCATTTTCTGCAGGGAAGTGTCAGCAAAACTGAAAATGTTACAATTTATAACCGTCTCTGATTTCAAGATTTAGTCTTGTTTAATTTAGAGGTACAGCATGAAAACAGGCTCTTCGGCCCACCGAGACCACAACGACCATTGATCACCCATTCACACTAGCCCTATGATATCCCACTTTTTCATTCACTCGCTTTGCACACTTTACAAATTAGAAATTTACAGAAGCTAATTAACTTACAATCCTGCACGAATCTGGGATGTGCGAGGAAACCGGAGAACCCGGAGGAATATCGCGTTGTCACAGGGAGAATGTGAAAACTCCACACAGACAGCGCCCGAGGTCTGGATCGAACTGGGGCCTCTGGATCTGTGAGACAGTGACTCTACCAGCTATGCCACTGTGCCTCAGTTGCAATGGATACTTGATTATGGAACACACAAGGCACGGATAGTCCACAGTGCTCCACCAGTAGAGTCCTCAATAAGTTCAGCAAAGAAGAGGTAATTGGACCAATGTGCCTTGCACTCACAGATCAGACTCATGGGAGATTTACAGTGGCTTGCAAAAGTTTTCATACCCCTTGAACTTTTCCACATTTTGTCACGTTACAACCACAAACGTAAATGTATTTTATTGGGATTTTATGTGATAGACCAACACAAAGTGGCGCATAATTGTGAAGTGGAAGGAAAATGATACATGGTTTTCACATTTTTTTACAAATAAAAAACTGAAAGGTGTGGCATGCAAAAGTATTCAGCCTCCTTTACTCTGATACCCCTAAATAAAATCCATTGCAACCAATTGCCTTCAGAAGTCACCTAATTAGTAAATTAGAGTCCACTTGTGTGTAAACTAATCTCAAATGATTTCTGTGAAGTCCTCAGAGATTTGTTAGAGAACATTAGTGAACAAACAGCATCATGAAGCCCAAGGAACACACCAGACAGGTCAGGGATAAAGTTGTGGAGAAGTTTAAAGCAAGGTTAGGTTAACAAAAAATATCCCAAGCTTTGAACATCTCATGGAGCACTGTTCAATCCTTCATCCGAAAATGGAAAGAGTATGGCACAACTGCAAACCTACCAAGACATGGCCGTCCACTTAAACTGACAGGCCGGGCAAGGAGAGCATTGATCAGAGAAGCAGCCAAGAGGCCCATGGTAACTCTGGAGGTGCTGCAGAGATCCACAGCTCAGGTGGGAGAATCTGTCCACAGGACAACTATTAGTTGTGCACTCCACAAATCAGGCCTTTATGGAAGAGTGGCAGGAAGAAAGCCATTGTTGAAACAAAGCCATAAGAAGTCCCATTTGCAGTTTGCCACAAGCCATTTGGGGGACACAGCAAACATGTGGAGGAAGGTGCTCTGGTTTGATGAGACCAAAATTGAAGTTTTTGGCCTAAATGCAAAACGCTATGTGTGGCGGAAAACTAACACTGCACATGACCCTGAACACACCATCCCCACTGTGAAACATGGTGGTGGCAGCATCATGCTGTGGGGATGCTTTTCCTCAGCAGGGACAGGGAAGCTGGTCAGAGTTGATGGGAAGATGGATGGAGCCAAATACAGGGCAATCTTGGAAGAAAACCTGTTAGAGTCCGCAAAAGACTTGAGACTGGGGAGGAGGTTCACCTTCCAGCAGGACAACAACCCTAAACATACAGCCAGAGCTACTATGGAATGGTTCAGATCAAAGCATATTCATGTGTTAGAATGGCCCAGTCAAAGTCCAGACCTAAACCCAATTGAGAATCTCTGGCAAGACTTGAAAATTGCTGTTCACAGATGCTCTGCATCCAATCTGACTGAGCTTGAGCTATTTTGCAAAGAAGAATGGGCAAAAATGTCAGTCTCTAGATGTGCAAAGCTGGTAGAGACATATCCCAAAAGACATGCAGCTGTAATTGCAGCGAAAGGTGGTTCTACAAAGTATTGACTCTGGGGGGCTGAATACTTTTCCACGCCACACTTTTCGGTTTTTTATTTGTAATAAAATTTGGAAACCATGTATCATTTTCCTTCCACTTCACAATTATGCACCACTTTGTGTTGGTCTATCACATAAAATCCTAACAAAATACATTTACGTTTGTGGTTGTAACGTGACAAAATGTGGAAAAGTTTAAGGGGTATGAATACTTTTGCAAGCCACTGTATGTGCTAGTTAAGAGAATGCACAACTGATCATGTGGAAAAGAATGGCTGTGAGAGTCAGTTAGGAGTGCTTTTTAAAAAAAAATGTACAAAAACTCAAATATTTACTGATGATTAAAAGTGTTCGAAAAGGTTTTCTTTTTTTTTCATTTTAATTTTTATATTTATTCGAAGTACATTACATTTTAATGGTACCTTTTTACAGGTTCCCAGAATTATTAAAACATTATTTGTACAACTTTTTTTTAAACACTTTTTTTTTAGAAAGAAATGAGAAAGGAAGAAATAGCGAAGTGAAGAATAGACTAGTGAGTGTAGAGTGAAGATAGAAATGTGAGAAAGTAAAGCTGAAAGGAGATTCTCCCACGCAACCAGTCGATGTTTTTTCTTAATATTCTTAATTAATTTTCAGTCAAACCCAGAATTTGTAATTTTATGATGATATTACACTGCATGATTCCACAAGGTCAATAAATGGAGACCAACTCGTTAAGAATTGGTCTTTTTTTCTATTGGGAGGAGTCTCATTTCTTCCAAATGTACCGTTTCCAACATATTGCCAATCCACATTTTGAGTGTTCGTATAGTAGCTTTTTTCCAAAATTTAAGTATGAGTTTTTTCGCTATTATTAAACTATAATTAATAAATGAGATTTGGGATATATTTAATTTATTTACATCTCCAAAGATAATCATTTCCATGCTGGGTTCCATTTTTATCTTAAATAAACTAGTGAATATATCAAATATATCACACCAAAAACTTTGAAGTTTTATGCAAGAAACAAAAGAGTGTGTAAGATTGGCATTTTGAGAAAGACATTTATTTTTTGAATTGATTAAGTGTTTTAACCTAATCTTTAACCATTTTAACTTCATCTTTATTTGTTTAGAAGTTTAAAAAAATAGCTTTGAATGTTTCACAATGTCTCAGAAGCATTCATTCTCTGAAATATTCCTGACTTTGTTAAGATTAAGTCAAAATTAGTCATTCATTTTGCAAGCCACTCTTGTTTCCCACCACCAATGTATAGTGTGACTTGGTGAAAGGGCAATCTTTACACATTAGATTGTGCTCACTGAGTCCGCACTGACCAGCAATCACACGTACATTAGCACTATCCTACCCATTAGGAACAATTTATAATCTTTAGCGAAGGTAATTAACCTGCAAGCCTGTATGTCTTTGGAGTATTGAGGAAACCGGAGCCCCAGAGAAAACCCACGGAGTCACAGGGAGAACGTACAAACTCCGTACAGACAGCACCAGTAGTCAGGATTGAACCTAGGTCTCTGGTGCTAAAGGGCAGCAACTCTACCGCTATGCCACCTTATTCCTACCCAAGATTCTCCAGCAGTTTCCAGAAGATAGAACATAGCACAGGAACAAGCCCCTCAGCCCATAAGGTCCATGCTGAACATGACGCCAAGTTAGACTAATCTCTTCTGCCTGCACGTGACCCACATCCCTGCATTGAGATAATCCTCCTCTTGAGAAGATAACTTCAAGTTATTTTTGGAATATGGGCACCTACTATACTTTGGAAACTCAGATACTGTTTGCAAATTCAGGGTCAGTGGATTTCATATTCTGCATATCAATATAGAGATATCTTATTTTTACCACAAACGTGCATTGTTCGGTATGTAATATTAATGGCAGATCCAATTAAGATGTTTTAATGATTAAAGGATTTGATCACGAGGGTAAATGGAAAAAACATTCTGCAAAATGTCTAGAAGCATTTCTTTGCACAAAATATCATGGAAATCTGGAACAATATACTATTACACTTTTGTTTTATTTCACTTATTCCATAGTCTTCAGAGTACATTCATATTTCTGGAAAAAAATATATATAAGAGGAGGCAAATTTGCTGAATAAAACTATCTGATTGAAAGTTGAGGCTGGGACTATCCCAACATTTAAGAAACAGTTAGACAGGTACATGGATAGGACAGGTTTGGAGAGATATGGACCAATGCAGGCAGGTAGACTGGTGTAGCTGGGACATATTGGCCAGTGTGGGCAAGTTGGGCCGAAGGGCCTGTTTCCACACTGTATCACTCTATGACTCTAAGATGTTTAGAAAGATAGTTGTAAATTGTGCTTTTTATTTACAAACTTGTTACCTGAGATATTTTTCAAAGATTCTGGCCGTTCACCCAATTTGATGGTTTCACTTTTGGCTGAATACCAGATGCCTCTTCAAACTGCAACTGCAATTACCATCATTGGGAAGATGAAGTCATGGCTCAGATATTGTATGCTACATCATTTAGGGTGGTATTTGCTTAAGTTCAGTGATGAGGGCTGTCACTTTACTTCAACTCCCAAGAAAACATAATCACCAGTAGCAACGCTCAGAATAAATTGCGAAATGCATTACAATGATAAATTGCTCCGCTGAAAGCTGGAAGTGAACTCACCTCCTCAGCCGCAATCCTGAAATCCATGTGCTGCAGCACAGAGAGCAATGCCGGCCTGCAAAATGGGGAAAACATCAGCCTAATCAGTGCACACTTAATTAAGCTATCACAAACAACAGGGCATGCATAATTAATAAATATTGCAGTTTATGTAAGATTGTTTGCATATTTTATCCCTCAATGCATAGACATTCTGCTGTATAAAATAAAAATGAATAATGAAATTAATTTCCAGTTTAATAAAAGAAGAGCTGAATATAAATGAGAAGATACTTTGATATGATAGAGCACAGAGCAAGATAGCTGAACAGTCACAGCCAACATCTGCCATAGGAAACGTATAGATGATTCAAATATATAACTGAAATATATCACATTTTGCAGTATCGTGAGTGGCATAAGACAAACTCATTGACACCAATCTATTACTTCAACAGAGTCCTTGGGCATGGAACAATGCCTAGTACACTAGACTATGTGGAAAACAATAGACATAATAATATCTTATGTTGTTAAAGTTAACCATGATGTATTTAAATCCGTGCATCTTTGAAACCATGAATTGAACATGTAACAGGGACTGTGTAGGAAGGAACTGCAGATGTTGGTGTCAACCGAAGAGTGACACAAAAAGCTCGAATAACTCAGTGGGACAGGCAGCATCACTGGAGAGAAGGAGTGGGTGACGTTTCGGGTCGAGACCCTTCTTTAGAACAGGGACTGAGGGTAGTACGATGATAATGCACGTCTTGTGAGAACAAGCAAATGTTTAGGGTAATATGTATCTGTGTCTGAATATTTTTAATCCTAAAAAGAACATGCATCAGAAAGGCATTGTAAACCTACAGAATGCAACAAATACAATGTCTCATTCACATTCCTGTGACATGTCATGAAGTTCAATTAATTAATTTAGCATTCTGGGCAAAAGCATCTCCTAATCCATAAAACGCAATAAAAAAAATCTGGATGATCCATATGACCAACTTGACAACTCCATCCTGGCTTATTGCCTTCTACAGATGGCATTCCACTATTCCCTGCACATGGCACTCCATCGTTTTTCATGAATTATTTAATATTTGCTTTTGCTATTGCTATAACCTCCAGTTTGATTAGTGGAGATATTAATGCGTGCAGGATGTAGAGGAAGTAACTAATTGTCAAAGTGTGGATGGCCTTTGGTAATAATTCTTTGAGGACATGCAGAACATTTGATTGAAATGCTATCTCAGCTGACACCGAGGAGCATAGAGACACATATTACAAAATCATTCTGGGAAGATAGTATAATTTGTCATTAATTATCATTGCTATTAATTGTAATTCACGACAGCATTCTTCCTTTAATTTGGCTCATTCTTCATTCTTAACTTTCAGCAGCGTAACCAAGAATGCTCTGAAACTGGGTTTGAAGTACACAGTCATAATTTGATGTGTGTATCCCCTCACTGGTGCTGCACAGGACCTTCTACGAGTCCTTTGTGCAAAGCATAGGTCTTGGAAAATATCTTTTCCAAGACCTATGCTTTGCACAAAGTAAATTCATTGTAAACCCATTGGTTTCACTAATGAGATTCTATGCCAATGGCAATGCTGAGGATCAGTCGGCTGAAGTAAATAGATTTGTGTGGAGCAAATGTTCTCAGTCCTGTCAGTACCTAATTATTGCAGAGATTTTTATCTGGTCTGCAGCTGCTTCTCGCTAATGTTTAGCTTGTTAGGAAATGCCTTCTTTTGACTTTGAAGCATTCAGTGTTGTGAAACGCAGCAGCAACTTTGCCATTAATGTTTGGTTGCATCTGCTCTGAGGGGATATGTTGATAATCGGTTCTAATTGTCATAGCACATTCTTGTAAGCAAGCCTCTCATTCCGATTTTTGAAACAGACGGCAACATTAACCGTTCAATGAAGCACAGCAGTGACACACAATCAAGTCAATAGATTGGAATTTAGTTCAAGGTAAATTAACATCTAGTGGCATATGCCGGCTATCAATATTTACAATATCAACAAGTCACTGAAGCAGAAAAGACACAGTATAATATACCAATGATTTTCTACAGTAAATGACTCTCTGTAATGTTTCCTAAGGCCTACCTTGGTTACTATTGGAGATATTGTGATTTCCACTGAAAGTCATTACAAGAGACAGTAGCTGCAAACAAGGGTATTTATTCTTACAGCAATAAACTTATACTGTTGAGATACAGCGCGGAACAGGCCCTTCGGCCCACCAAATCTGCTCCGACCAGCGATCACCCGTAAACTAGTTCAACCCTATACACTAGGGACAATTTACAGAAGCCAATTAACCTACAAACCTGCACGTCTTTGGAATGTGGGAGGAAAATGGAGCATCCAGGGAAAACCCACGCGGTCACAGGGAGAAGATACGACTCTGTGCAGACAGCACCCGTAGTCAGGATCGAACCTGGGTCTCTGCCATTGTAAGGCAACAACTCTACTGCTGCGCCGATGTGCCACTGGTTTGCACAATACACACTATACATAATAGAGTTACTGCATAGCTGAACATATGACTTATTTAGACAAAATACACAAGACCATCTTTGAGGAAACATATATAAACACTTCTCAAGGTTATACACGGTCTTACCGATACAATCTGTCAACTGGCTTTCCTAGTCAAATTGTTCTCCTCATCTGTTTAAGAAGGAACTGCAGATGCTGGAAAATCGAAGGTAGACAAAAATGCTGGAGAAACTCAGCGGGTGAAACAGCATCTCTGGAGAGAAGGAAATAGGCAATGTTTCGGTTCTGAAGAAAGGTTTTGACCCGAAACATTGCCTATTTCCTTCGCTCCATAGATGCTGCCTCACCCGCTGAGTTTCTCCAGCATTCTTGTCCACCTTTGTTCTCATCTATGCATTTGTCTCTGACATTGTAATAAGTTGCTTGAAATGAACAATTTACAAGCTCCCGACTTGATTCATGACTACTCAGTCTTGTGTAATAGTTGACTCTAATTCACATCATGAATCGATTCATCAAATTAGGCTCAACATTTGCTGTGATCATCAAATCTAATTAAAGTATCTTCATACTTCTGCAGAACCATTAAGTTTGAGTATGTGTTACATCCCTCACTGCAAGCATTCAATACTTCAACCTAGGCTACCATAGACCTCAACAAAAAGTATCGGTCATAAGGAACATCGTCATCCATACAAATGGAATGTGGATAAACCACACACCTTGTTATGAACCTCCAAACTGCCCATGAATCCTGCATGTGTGCAACCATTTTCATTCATTATCTGCTGAGACAATGTCACACTACTCAGGTTTCCAGTACATTTGTATTGTTCCTCTCAACGTTTCCACTAAATGCAGACCCCCGTAAGCTTTCTTGCTGTGATTTGGTTTTGGATATCTGTTGGTACAGCTGTAAGAAAATTTGCTGCCCCCTTACACTTACTTTCCCCTGCCCCCTTATTGCCTTTAGCAATATGATTGTGGTATTTACAGATATGTTTTAGACAATAGACAATAGGTGTTGGAGTAGGCCATTCAGCCCTTCGAGCCAGCACCGCCTTTCACTGTGATCATGGCTGATCACCCACATTCAGTTCCCCGTTCCTGCTTTCTCTCCATTTTCACCCAGAGAGTTGTGAATCTGTGGAATTCTCTCCCCCAAACATGTTCTTTGTTGGAGGAGTCCAACCAGGGGTCATATTTTAAGAATAAGGGGTAAGCCATTTAGAACGGAGATGAGGAAACACTTTTTCACACAGAGAGTTGTGAGTCTGTGGAATTCTCTTAAGGATAGCAGAGTCAGGGGATATTGGGAGAAGGCAGGAACGGGGTACTGATTGTGGATGATCAGGTATGAATGGCGGTGCTGGCTCGAAGGGCCAAATGGCCTACTCCTGCACCTATTGTCTATTGAGACAAGCTTCAGGTTATGTTTTCAGCCATTAACTTGCCAATTTTTCCTACTGCCATAGAATTATCACAGATTCACAGAGTAATCCATCATTCATGATTCATGTCATAAGGAATAGTAGAAGAATTAGGCCATTCAACCCATCAAGTCTACTCCGCCTTATCTTCAATCATGGCTGATCTATCTCTCTCTCCTAACCTCATTCTCCTGCCTTCTCCCCAGAGTCTGAATGATAGTGGTGAATCTTTAGAATAGTCTAATTAATCCCCACTGTTGTGGAATCGGCTATTGTGTTCATGTTGTGTAATAATATTATCAGGGGATGGTTTCATATGGGTTTATGATTGGCACGTGTACGAGATACATAGAACATGGAACAGTACTGTGCAGGAACAGGCCCTTTCACGCACAATGTTTGTGTCGAACTTGAAGCCAAGGCCGACCCTTATCAGCCCACACATAATCCATATATTTCTATTCCCTGCATATGCACATGCCATCTGAAAGTCTCTTAAATGCCACTATCATATCTGCCTCCACACCACACCTGTGAGTGCATTCCAGGTACTCGTTACATTCTCTGTAAAAAACCTTAAGGGCCTGTCCCACTATGGCGGCCTTATTTGCGCGTTTAGGAGAGTTTGCACTCGCCACAAGCTCGCAGCATGGTGACACATGGTCGTAGGTGGTCACTGGTAAGTCTCCTTCATAGTCGAGATGAGTTCCCGCATAGTGGTTACTACTCAAGGCCTCAGTTTGGTTGCGGAAAATTTTTCAACAAGCTGAAACATTTTCTGCGAGTAAAAATTGGTCGGTATGGAGAAAATCGATACTTTTGAACTCGTAGTGCAGTGGTAGTGAGTCGCCATGTCGTTGTCAGTAATCAAGGTAGACATAGGTATTCTCCTTTGTCGACCAGGCATTTTAATTGGCTCATTGGGGAAAACACAACGTAAGCACGAGTTTTCAGAACCAAGGAAACCCGACCGGTAATGTTAAATGCCCGCTAAACTTCACAGATGTGTATCTCTGGCTTATTAAAAGTCTGGCTTCTGAAAAGTGTCTCCACTCCTTCTTCCCCCCCCCCCCCCCCCCTTCTCTCCCCTTGTATCCCCTTCTTCTCTCCCCCCACCCCCACTCTTTTAAAGGACTTACCGTATACTGTGGCAGCTGTCTTTAACTTTCCTGTTCATCGTGGGTATCACCTTGGCTTTGCACCATGTGAATTTCACACAGCGCTCCCCCGCTTTCCCTGGCCCCCGTCTTTGCGATGTGTTTGTGTATATGTTCAGCGCTGACCATCGATCCAGCTCACGGTTTTTCAGGTGAGTGTCCCCGAGCTTGAAGGTCGTAAACAGTTTGCTGAAAAGTCGCGTAAGTGGGACAGGCCCTTTACCTCGCACATATACTTTAAACTTTGCCCTCACACCTTAAAGCTATGACCACTAGTATTTGCTATTTCCATTTTGGTAAATAGGTTCTGATTGTTTACCCAATCTACACCTCGCATAATCTTATGAACTTCTATCAGGTTTCTCTGCAACTTCTTGCATGGCAGAGAAGAATATCCAAGTGTGTTCAACCTCTCCCTCTAGCTAATACCCACGACTCTAGGCATCACGCTGGTAAACCTCCTGTGCAACCTCTCCAAAGCTGCTACATAGTTCCTATAATAGGGTGCTTAGATCTGCATGCAATACTCCAAAGGCGGCTTAACCAAAGTCCAATAAATTTGCATTACACTGTAAAACTTTGTCTTGCATGCTATCCCGGTAAAGCATCCACACAGGATTACAATCAAAGCTATTTTAAGAATGTGGATAATGCAGGAATATGGCATTGAGGTGAAAGATCATCTATGATTTTGATGAGACGTGGGAAAGACACAAAGGGCCATATGGTCTTCATTTGCTTCTTTGCTTCTATTTCTACTGTGCTGATGGAGATTAAGTTACTGACCTTCAGATTTCATGTGGCAAGAATTCCTACAATGTCAATGCTGGACATTTTATATGCTCCTTTAATCCCATGTGTAGACTGCGGGTTCCAGGACGTGGCGTGGTCCTGGTACCCGCAGCACCAGATGGTTTTTGACACTCTCAAATCGCAGCTGGCTAGTGCACCTGCTCTTGCCTACTTTGCTTTGGAATTACCAGTAAAGCTCATCTGCGATGCGTCCCAGTACGGGCTGGGCACAGTGTACCTACAGACCACTACCGATGGCAACTTCAAGCCCGTTTCGTATGCCTCCTGTATGCAGACACTGAACAACGTTATGCTCAGATCAAAAAGGAACTGCCCGCAGTGGTTTTCGCCTGCACTAAATTCAGAGACTTTGTTTTTGGAAAGTCTGGGACTATTGAGACAGTTCATCAGCCAAGCTTTTAAAAACTTTGCACAACGATGGGACTTTCAACATATTACCAGCAGCCCCAAATTCCCGCAGTCCAACGGACTCGCCGAACGCACGGTCCACAGTGTAAAACATCTTGGAGCAGTCATACCTTGCCAAATCAGACGTGTACCTGGACTTGCTTAACCTAAGAAACATTGCGCGGTATCCCATACTGGGTTTCCCAGCCGAACAACTGATGTCTTGCCAAACCTGTGGTCCTCTGCCTGTGTCCCAACAGCTTTTGCAGCCACAAGTTTGTTCCCCGACTGTGGTTCAGAAGCAACTACAATCCAAACGTGACACGCAGAAACGCTTCTTTGAGTAAACTTTAAAAATATTAAGAATGTATGTGACGAATAATATGTTTTTTCTTTTTTGATTTTATGTTATTCCCTCTTAATATGTATTTACTTCTAATAAAAATATTTTAAAAAAAAAAAAAAACGCTTCTTTGACAAGTCCAGCAAGCCACTTTGACAAGTCCAGCAAACCCACCTTTCGTTCATGGGCAAGTGGGCCGTTGCCAGACCAACAAGGGCTAAGCACGTCTGGGACACATCTACAGCCCTGCCAAAGAGCCGCGTGCCCATCTGCTCAAGGCGGACGGAGCCATCTACAGACGCAACCGTCAACATATCCTTCTGGTGAAGGAACAGCGTCCTGCGACTCCATATCCTGATGTCTCGCATTTCGTATACCCTCCCACAGTCGGTCCCGCATCCCCACTGCCACCTATTGTTCCCACTGCGGTCTCCCCGCGACGCTTAGTGTCTAACTCGCCTATCTTGTCGCCCTCCCTGCCTGTCGGGCCGCCGGTCGCTTCCCCTTAATTTTGTATCCTGAAGTGTGTTTGACTTGACTCATTACACCATGGATATGCACCATGATTTCTTTCAGTGCATATTCATCATCCTTCTTCTGTTAAATGCCCATTGAGCTCCCCATGTAAATCCTTTGCAGTAATAATTCTTGCATGACCTCTATCTCTGGTGAGCTGACACCTAAGTTACTCTTTCTCTCAGTCCCGCCGCAGTCCCCATGTCCAATGACTCATCGTCTTATCGAATCTACCCTTAACAAAATGTCATTACTTCAGACAACCCTCACAATTCTGTGAATCAATGGACTCTCATGAGTTAAATCATCATTCACCAACTCCAAGTGTGATACTTAATGATTTTAAACAGGTTTGCCATGGATACAGTCAGTAAAAAGGTAATCCACACACCAGAATACCCCCTAAGCAAACATGGAGGTCATGTTTCAGTGATACTACATGTGCAGTGACCACACTTTGCATCATCTGGATTGCCCTCCAGAAAACTTTATTTCCACTTTATAAGAGATTCATCTGCACTCCCGGGCAGATTAGAATTCAAATGGATACGGAAAGCTGAATAAGCTTTATATAACTGAAACAGCAGGGGAAATAAACAAAACACGTTAAAAAAAAATCTAAGAAAATTACAGTTAAAGAAAATAAGGGAAATGTGGAGAAAAGTAATTTTCTGCAAAAGATTGGAAATTACCTGAAACTCAATGTTTAATGATTGGTTCAGTTCAGTTCAGTTCAGTTTATTGTCATGTGTACCTAGGTAGAGTGAAAAGCTTTTGTTGTGTGCTAACCAGTCAGCAGAACGACAATACATGATTACAATCGATCCATTTACAATAGATAAGGGAATAATGTTTAGTGCAAGGTAAAGCCAGCACAGTCCAATCAAGAATAGTCCGAAGGCCTCCAAAGAGGTAGATAGTAGTTCAGCACTGCTCTCTGGTTGTGGTAGGATGATTCAGTTGCCTGATAACAGCTGTGAAGACACTGTCTCTGAATCTGGTTGTGTGCGTTTGCACACTCAGGCATTAGAAACATAAGCCTGAGTATTTTAGCACAGAATAATCAGTTGGAAAATCATCATGCCTTGAGAAAGAAAGCAAGGATAGAAAAGCTTATCAAGAATAAAAGCAGTAATCGTGTCGAAATGAATAGATGAAGTTCACAGCAAACCTGAGGCCTCTCCCAAGGAAGTAATAAACTCTTAATGGGAATTTGAAAAATGATAACTTTTGTTCATGTTGTTCACCTCACAAAACATGAAGAATGTCCCATTGCATAAAATAAGCTGCAAAATGAGCTACAGTAGACACTAATATAAACCATTATTAAAATGCTGGAATATCAACTGCAGTATCAGGTGATCAAAAATGATTCTAATACAATACCAAATATATTAAATCATAATTTAGTATAAAATCAGTTGGATACATTATAGTCCGATATAATCTAATAATGTAAAATAGATATTGGCAATAACTCATACGGAAATAGATTTTCTAACCGTTACTGACATTTGAACAATATTGGCAATATTTAAAAAATAAAAACATAAAAGTTAACTGTTGGCCTTCAACATGATTCTAAACCTCCAAAGTGAAGTTAGATTCAAGTTAAATAACCTCAGTATCACAAAGATCCAAGTTGATCCTAGCAACAGTTATCATGGAAATGCAACTTGTATTTATCGAGGCTTTTAAATATGACAGTGTTTCAAGGTACATCAGAGTAATGTCATCAGAGTCTGATGCAGAGTCAGATAAAGGGACCCTTTTTCAACCTCAGCACTCAAACCTGGCACTTACATACTGTTTTATTTCATATAATGTGCTGCCTAAAATGACAAGGTGCGCAGAATGAAACACTGGCGCATGGTACAGCAATGCATTAACAACATATATCACAATTCTCGCAACAATATTAAACCTCTGTTACTTAAAAAAAAAAGGCTGTTTTGTTTCACAAAAATGTTTTTGCATCAGTAGACACAAAATGCTGGAGTAACTCAACGGGTCAACTAGCATCTCTGGGGAAAAAGGATGGGTAACGTTTCTGGTCAAGGATCCTTCTTCAGAATTACAGAATTTTAAAAAAATTACAATTAATTCCTCATTTGTCACTCTTCTTGAAGCATGATTCACCGCTTCGCTTGGGTGAGATGGTGCAATTTGTGTTGTATCCTGCAGTGTGCTGTGGTCATACTGTGCTTGTTACAGTTGTCCCTTGTTGCAAAAGTTACACTCAATAGTTTCGCTGCTGCTTCTGACATACTCTACTTCATCACTTCCAATGTAAGTTAGAGATGGAATCTGTAATGTTTCATCCGCTGGCCTATCTTGACATTAGTGATGTACAACTTTGGGATATCAACTTTATGAATAACTTCAAGGTTTCAAGGTCAAGGTTTCAAGGTCAGTTTATTGTCACATGTACCAATTAAGGGTCAGTGAAACTTTAAATGGATTCCAGATTTTCATTTAGTTTGGTTTAGAGGTACAGCGTGGAAAAAGCCCTTCGGCCCACCAAGTTCACACTGATCGGTGATCCCTGCATTTACCCAGCCGTACATCCCTGGAGTATGGGAGGAAACCGAAGATCTCGGAGAAAACCCACGCAGGTCACGGGGAGAACGTACAAACACCGTACAGATAGCACTCGTGGTCGGGACTGAACCCGGGTCTCCGGCGCTGCATTTGCTGTAAGGCACCAAATCTATTGCTGGGCCACCATGCGAACCTACACCTAAATTTAAATCCAATGATGATGTGGAACCAGCAATGATGAAGACCCTAGTTGTGGATACTGCAGATAGCAAGAAGCAGTAAAGATAGATTGATAAACAAATTATCAAATGCCACATAGGGAACTAACATAACATTATATTGATCAATATAGGAGGTAACATTTTAAGATAATCTTGATTTTTCATAACGTGCCACAGTAGTAGATTTGCTGCCTCGCCACACCAGAGCCCAGGGTTCGAGTGTAGAGTTTTTTACGTTCTCCCTGAAACAGTGTGGGTTTTCTCCGGGTGATCCGGTTTCTCCCCACATTCCAAGGATGTGCAAGTTTGTAGGTTAATCGGTTTCTGTAAAATTGACCCTTGAGTGCAGGATACGAATGTGAGAAAACATAGAACTAATGTTAATCAGTGATTTATGGTTGGCATGGACTCTGTGGGCCAAAAGGCCTGTTTCCACACTGTATCTCTAAACTAAACTAAATGAGATTATTGTGGGAAAAAGTATGTGAATGTCCTCTGTGTAATATTTGCATTATTGACAAATCCTGGAATCAACAAAGGGGTTGATTTATCATATTCTAAACTTATAAACATTTAGAATGGGAAAACACTCTGGATTCATTAGAAAAAAGAAGAAATGGGAAAAAACTCTTAATAGCAATATCCAAATAATTTTGGTAAACCAAGGAATTTTTGGATATGAAATTGAATGTAACTAAAGAGCATTACTGATCAATTGAAAGAAAATTAACAGTTTATAAAATGCATGGAAGTATGGTATTTCAATCAGTATTAACAATCAGCATTGTTAATGAGTCTTGTTCAGGGAATAAATTCCCTATTGTCCAGGGAATACCCCCTAGTTGGGGTACATCTGCAATTTAACATCTGTAGTTGGAGAGCTTAAGGTCTGTAGTTGAAAAGTTACTAGAGGGTATTCTGAGGGATAGGTTAGCAGCCCTTGCCCATCCAAAGGCATTTGGATGAGCAAGCGCTGATTGGGGATCGACAGCATGATTTTGTACATGGGAGGTTGTGTCTCACAAATCTGATTGATTTTTTGAAGTAATCAAAAAGGTTGATGAGGGCAGAGCTGTAGATGTTATATACATGGATTTCAGTAAGGCATTTGACAAGGTTCCGCATGTTATGCTCCTCTGGAAGGTTAGATCGCATGGGATCCAAGGAGAGATATCTGGATGGATAGCAAATTGGCACCATGGAAGGAAGCTTCTCGGACTGGATACCTATGACTAGTGGTGTGCCTCAGGGTTCGGTGCTGGGCCTGTTACTGTTTGTCATCTACATCAATGAACTGGATGAGAACACACAGGGCAAGATTAGCAAGTTTGCTGATGATACAAAAGTGGGTGGTTTTGCAGATAGTGAAGATGGTTGTGAAAGATTGCAGCAGGATCTGGGATCAATTGGCCAGGTGGGCTGAGGAATGTTTGATGGAATTTAATACAGAGAAGTGTGAGATGTTGTATATTGAGACGTCTAACAATGACAAGACCTACACAGTGAATGATAGGCCTCTGGGAATGTTGTAGAGCAGAGGGATTTAGAAGTCCAGGTGTATGGTTTCTTGAAGGGCGAGTCGCTCTCCCCTCTTCTCTCTCTCCCCCTCTCTCTCTCCCTTCCCGCTCCTCCTCTCTCTCCCCTCTTCTGGAGAGAGAAGGGGGAGACGGGAGATTGGGGTTCATTTTCCCACACAAGCCATAGGTGACTGGGCAATCTGAACCCAAGCACCAAGTTGAGAGCGGCTGAAGGTGTGCATCCCTCGGGACAGCCCCCACTCTCCCACAGCCACTCTCCGCAGGCTGCCGGTCAGGTGGAGTGGAGGTTTCGGACAATGTTCATGCCTTCACAGTGATGTGATGGACACGGGGGTCTGGACCAATTGCTATCAAGTCCCCCCCCCCCGGCAACGTCATGCCCGTTATTGGACTTTTCTGTTGAACGGCAGTCGTTCCTTTGGCTTGTACGGCGATCCCGCCTTTCGGGTAGGTGGCATTTCGACAGAGCGGCCATTCGAAAAGTTTGTTTTGAGGCGATGCAGCTTTTCGGTTTGTTGGCTTTTAGGCGTCCCGCCCTTTCGGTTAGTTTGCATTTAGGAATCCCATCCTTTCGGTTAGTAGGCGTTTCATCTTCGGACTCTTTTGGTTTATTGGCGGTTCGGCCTTGTTTCCATTCAGTTCTTTGGCTTCGACTTCTTTGCTTCGGCCTCTTGTCTGTCGGCACCGCGTCCGGGTACCTACAGGCCCAGTGCCGACAAACGGTCATCATAGGTTAACCTACTCATTCCTGGGATCATTCTTGTAAACCTCCTCTGGACTCTCTTCAGAGCCAGCATATCATTCCTCAGATATGGTGCCCAAAATTCCAAATGCAGCCTTACCAGCATCTTATAGAGCCTCGACATTACATCTCTGTTTTTGTATACAAGCCCTCTTGAAATAAGTACTAGCATTGAGTTTGCTTTCTTTACTACCATTCACCACAATGGAGACCAGGACTGAGGTTGCATACGTTTCTTATTGTTAAGATAATATACAAATAATATTTGACCGTACAATTGACTTCATTGTCGTGACAAAAATTGATGACCGAGTTTACCCATATAATATTGACGATATCATGTCTGCAAAAGAATTAACAATTTTCATTTGAAACTGGGTTCAAAAATAGAAATGTTGCAAGAACTCAGCCTGCCATCTGATGAAAGAAAAAAAACAGTAGATATTTCAGGTCAAAGAACCTGCAGCAGAACACAGACTAAAAGATAGCAAGTTAGCTTTAAGAGACTTTCAGATAGGCACATGAACATGCAAGGGATGGAAGGCAGACAAGGCTTATGTGCAAGAAGACAAGAGTAGGTCTTGGCTTCATGTTTAGCAAATACATTGTGCACTGAAGGGCCTGTTCCTGTGCTGTATTTTTCTCTGTTCTATATTCTACTTTCTAATAGCAGAGGTATAAATGTCTGTACAGTGTTGAAATGGTGTATCATTGAAGTTGAGGGCGGTTGAACTAATTTGTCTATGTAATGTGTTACTGATGTGAGGAAGTCTGAATTTTACTTCGGAGTCACGTGAGTGACTACGTGAAGAACCCCGTACAGTCATTCGTGCATCATTACGTCAGACGCTTTCGTCCAGACGACAGTGGAGCAGCGCAGCTCTACCAACGGTAAGTCTAAACTTCAGGTAAGTGCTATTCCTTACCTGTTGTAGGTCTCCTGCAGGAACCTACAGGGTTTTTGCGGGATGTTCGCGATGCCGACAAGGGAACCAGCCTAGGACTTTATGGGGAAACCCTGGTCCGACCGCGGAAGCGGGGAGCTGGCGAATGTCGGGTTTTGCGATCGCAGTCACTGATAACTGTGGGTCAGCGACTCCACATGTTGGGTTCCCGGGGAGGGGATACCCAAGAATAGGCGGTTCCAGACCACAGTAGTCCCTATGGGATGGGGCTAAACTGATCTGAACGGTCAGCCTGAGTTCCCGGTGGAGGGGAAACCCAAGAATAAGCGGTTCTCAGACTGCAGTACTCCGCAGGAAATGGGGTTAAACATATAAATGATTAGCCCGGGTGCCGGGAGGGTACTGCGGGTATGTGTATATATATTTATATTGATTCCCGGGGAGGGGAAATTCACCTATGGGGTTCCCAAACCACAGTAATCCCCAGGATATGGGGACAACTGACAAAAAGAGTCAGTACAATTAGGAACGATGTTGGGAGGTTTCCCCTCTGGGAATGAATTTATTTAAATCTTTTTATTTGAATTTCACAGCAATTTGCATACACACAATGATAACAGACAGTGATAGTCAAGACATAATTGTGCAACAGTATGTAAGCGACCCTCAAAGCCCTTACCCTTACCCCCCCTCAATCCACCCGAATCAGGTCGGAACCAAATGGGGACAAACAACACTCACATACGTACACATCCACACAAATACAATAAGATAAATGAAACAAAATGTACAAAAAAAAACAAAAAAAAGGTGGGGGGGGGGGGGGGTTTGAGGGGAGAGCATCTGCAATAAGACAGAGCAGTGATAGAAGGCACTCAGTCCTCTTCCGAGTCTGGAAACAAGTTGAGAGAGTTAGCAAGTTCCAGGAAAGGGTTCCATGTATCTAGGAATGTCTTGGTAGAGCCTTTGAGAGAAAATCTAAGTTTTTCAAACTTTAAATTGTAGAGCACCTCCTTGATAAAGCGGGCGTGTGTCGGGGGACAGGTAAGCCTCCAGTTAAGCAAGATCAGTCTCCGGGCTAACAAGGTTGTAAAAGCCAGGACCCGCTTCAATGCAACAGAGAGGTTGGTATTGGGAGGAGTACCAAAAATAGCTGACAGTGGGTTTGGAGGAATAGTCTGGCCTTAGGCTCTGCTTATCACGTCGAAAGCACTCCTCCAAAAGGCTGCCAGCTTAGGGCAAGACCAAAACCTATGGCTATGGTTGGCAGGGGATTGATTACATCAGTTGCAGGTGTCCTTGACAGCAGGGTATATTCTAGATAATCTTGCATTTTTGTAGTGGACTTTGTGAAGGACTTTGCATTGGATTAGGCCATGACGGGCACATATGGAGGAAGAATGGATCAAAGCCAAGGCAGAGTCCCATTGCTGGTCTGTTAGTTTCATATTCAGCTCGTCCTCCCATGCAGCTTTTAATGAGGTATGAGGATTCAATATTACCGACTGTAGATGGTTTATGCATGCAACCAATAATATAGCTACCTCAGTACCTATAATCCCGCCTTACTTAACATCAATCATAACGCTTTCCCCTCCCTGGGTATAGTTCAGTAGAAGAATATAACCAGTGCTTGCTGACGTGTGTTATACCCATTGCTATCATTAAAGAATGCTACACACTTTAAGAGTATGTGAATTGCTTATTTACATGGTGTCGAAGCTGGAAGGTACCTGCGTCTCCTGTCTATCGGGTTTTATTTATTTCTTTTGATTTTGTGCCTACTTGTGTTTAATCTCTCCGGCCATGGCGTCTTCTTGCAGAAAGCCCGCGCAGCTTGTCTTTGATGCTGATATCTTTGAGCGCTGGGCCACGTTTGAATTTTATTTCACCCACTTTGTCAACGTTGTGCACCGCGCCGAACCTGACTCCGTTTAAGCCTGCCTCCTCCTCAACCTTGTCGGACCTGATGCCATGAGGAGAGCCAGAACTTTCACCTACGCTCCAGCGGTCCTGGACGAGAATAACGTGGTGACTACTCATGCAGAATCAGACAGTGACCCCACTTGCCTGCTACGTAAGTTCAGGGAGATTTGTGACCTGCCCTCGAACCGCATTCTAGAGAGAGCACGGTTTTTTACAAGGAAACAGTTGCCGGATGAACCTGTTGAATGTTTTATTGCTGATTTGCGCTACCTTGCCCAGCGGTGCCGTTTCGGTGACATGACAGACCAGCTCACTAGAGACATTTTAGTAACTGGCATGCGTGACCAGAAGTTGCGTTCTGAGCTTCTAAAGGATTCTGATGTAACGTTAGTCAAAGCTATGCATGCCTGCAGGATGTCCGAGGTCGTTGAATTGCCAGATGACCACCGTGATTCGGGTACTAAATCTATCAACCTGACTGGGTTTAAGAGACCACAGCCTCGGATGGGAAACACTGCTTTTCTGCCGCATGCCAACCCAGGTCCTGGCGAAATGCCCCCCAAGAAGTGCCCAAATTGTAACTACATGCACCACAGACTGTCGACATGCTCCGCCTATGGTAAGGCCTGCAATTTTTGAAAAAAGCTAAACCATTTCTCTGCCGCCTGTCGAGCCCGTGGGAAAACGGTACAGGCTTCCAGACCTAATCTAAACAGGCTGACACAATCTGATGGCTGTTACGGCTCGCAGCCCTCCATAGCAGAATCCTACGATGTGGATCCAATTAGTTCTCCAGAGGAGTCGAGCGTGTTTACACTTCTCCACGCACCTGGCCAGTGTTCCGATCCTACCGTATCTATAACTGACAATGGTTTGATCTTCCTTGGAGCTGAAAAGTTAATGTTTTGTCAATAAACCTCTTCAACAAGATAAGGAATAATGAGCCTTTGATTGCTGACCTTTCTACTCTGCATGCCTATGGAGGAGAGATTCTCAGGCCGGTGGGGAGGGCCACTTTAACTTGTGTGCTGCAAAAGGCCATGCGAAACCTGTTTTTTTACGTTTTGAATTCTGACTGTGTGACTCTGCTGGGCAACCGTGCATGCCAGGACCTTGACCTGGTGTCCTTCGACCACACGGTCCACAAAGTGCAAATGTCGTTTGACCCAGTAGCAGAATTCCCGGACCTGTTCAACAATGACCTGGAAAAGTTACCACTGACTTACCATATTTCCATTGACCCAAAAGTGATGCCCGTGGTTCGCACACCTCACAGGGTGTCTCAAGCCATGAAAGACAAGGTCGAGGTGATGCTCAACAACATGGTCGAAATGGGGGTGCTGGAAGTGGTCAGCAAGCCCACCGAGTGGGTCTCCACCATGGTTGTTACGCTAAAGAAAGACAAGAATAAAATACGCGTGTGCATCAACCCGAAGGACTTAAACCTTGCCATCAGGCGACCCCACTACCCTATGCGGTCTGTTGAGGAGATCGCGGCTCGGGTCGGGCAGGCCACTGTCTTTTCGGTCCTAGATGCTAAGAACTCATTTTGGCAGATCCCATTGGACAAAGCGTCCTCTGACCTGACGACCTTCTCCACACCGTTCGGCAGATTCAAGTTTCTGCGAATGCCATTCGGCATCAATTCCGCTAGCGAAGTGTTCTAGCTGTCAGGTCTCGCGTTTAATCTAGTTTCTGTTCCTCATTGATTTTGAGTATTTGAGTTTGCATTCTTGTTTTGTTTTGGTGCCTCACATCTCCTCTTGTTTCAGGTGCCATTTCCTGTCAGGTCATTTATCCTCATGTGATTGTTGACCCCGCCCTGATGTGTTTCACCTGTGAGTCGTTATCCCCTGTTAAGTCTGTATTTAAGCCATCGGTGTGTGTTATCTGGTATCACCTCGTTCCAGCTCTAGAAATATTGTGACTTTGTCTACTCGACCACTGCCTGTTTTTTGACCACTGTTTTTTCCTGCTCCTAGATTACTGTTGCTTCAGTGTTGGCTTACCTATGTACTGACCTGGACCGATTAAACTCTGAATATGGATCAGCCCTATGTCTGAGCCTGCATTTGTGTCCTCCTCATTCAGTTCTGACACCAGCGAACGATGGAGCAAGTATTCTCAGACCTGCCATGTGCCATCATCGTGGATGATATCCTGGTCTATGGGAAGGACATTGCTGAACATGACTTGAACCCCCGCCGCGTCCTGGATCGGGCGCGACAGGCTAACCTGAAACTGAACCCCAAGAAGTGCCGGTTTCGAGTCTCAGAAGTCACGTATGTTGGACATGTTTTCACCTCTAACGGACTAAAACCCGATCCCTTGAAGGCTGCTGCCATCTCCGAGATGATAGCCCCCACCGATGTGCCTGGCCTGCAACGCTTCCTGGGTATGGTGAATTACCTTGGGAAGTTCATACCAAATTTCAGTGAGCTGAGTGCACCCCTGCGGCAGCTGACAAAAAAAGGATATGGCTTGGGCCTAGCTCCCACAGCACCAGCATACCCAAGTCTGTTTCAAGTCCAGATTGGTTAACACACTGACTTTGAGGTTCTTCGATGTGAGTCGCCCCATCACCGTCACCTGCGATGCTTCCAAGTTTGGTCTAGGCGTGGCCTGCCTACAGTTTGTCGATGGATCGTTACATCCCGTCTCCTATGCATCCCGCACCATGACGGACACCGAACAGCGGTATGCTCAGATCGAGAAGGAGCTGCTCGCGGTGGTGTTCGGCTGCTCCAGGTTCAGAGACTTCCTGTTTGGCAGCAAATTCATGGTCGAAACCGACCACCAGCCACTGGTGACAATTCTGAACAAACCGATTCATGCTGCCCCTGCTAGGCTGCAGCGTATGATGTTGCAGCTCCAGCATTTCGACTTCAATATCGTCTACAAGATATCGAGATGCACATTGCGGACACCCTATCCCGCGCCATGCGGACTTCCTGTGCCCGCCACCCCTACGAAACAGAAGACTTGCTCGTACTGGGCGTTCACTTTCTTCCCACCAAGCAGTTACAGCTTCTGGCCGAGCACACCGCTGCCTATCCAGTTTTGCAGCGGCTTGCCTCTGTGATTAAATCGGGGTGGCCAACAAAGCGCTCCAGCGTGCCGACTGAAAGCCTTTCACAGCCTTTCTTCCTGGTCTGCGATGAACTGGTGCTACAGAATGGCGTTATCGGCAAGGGACATAAAGTTGTAGTCCCGTCTTCCCTGTTTGATTCGTACTACTGCACACCCCATAGCGGACACCCCGGGGTCGATGCGACACTCGCCCACGCTCAATGCCAATTCTACTGGCCTGGAATGGCCAAGCATATCCGGGACCGCGTTTCTGCCTGCTCCACGTGCAACAGTCTTGCACCACACCAGCAGCGACAGCCCCTGCTGCAACAACCTGCTCCTACCTTGGCCTGGTCCTCGCTGGCTGCCGACATTTTCGAGTGGCGTGGTAACCACTACCTTGTCCTGGTCGACTTGTACTCCAACTGGTTCGAGGTGGATTTGCTGACATCCCTCACGTCGGAGATGGTAATCTGTAAGCTGCGGAAACACTTCTCCACTTTTGGGTCTCCTGTCCGGTTGCAGACGACAATGGAAGGCAGTTTACCAGCCGAGAGTTCAAAAGTTTTGCCGACAAGTGGAATTTCGTGCATCTGACCAGCAGCCCAGAGTACCCACAGAACGGGCCGTCCGCAGCGCCAAGCTTCTGATGGAATAGGCGAGACTGTCTAACTCTGATTTGTATTTGGATCTCCTGAACCTCAGGAACGTTTCCATGGATCCGGCCATGGGGTTCTCTGCTCAGCGTCTGATGTCCAGAACAGCCAGACCTACTATCCCGATTGCTCAGCACCAGCTTCAACCGAGGGTGCTGGAGCCTGCCTCCGTGCAGAGGCGAATTCAAGAGAAACATGACAGCCAGCGGCATTCCCACGATCGGTTGTGCAGACCACTCGATCCTCTGTTGCCTGGACAGGTTGTTCGGCTGCAGACCGCCAGTGGTTACTCCCGTCTGGCTACTGTAGTTGGGGTGGCCGATACACCTCATTCGTACCTGGTAGACATTGAGGGAACCATTTACCGAAGAAGCCGTCAACACCTGCTTGCCGTGAACGAGCCGCAGCCTCCGGTCCCTACGCCTCGCCACTCTCATACCAACAGCCGGCTGCCGTCCCAGTTGTGTTCCCTGCATGCCTCGATCCCCATCTCGCGCGCCCTGTTCCCCTCTGTGCGGGTCACCTGTTGCCGGTCGTTGTTCTGACTCTCCTGCTTCTCCCACCCCACCGCCCTTCTCTGGTTCCCCAGCTGTTTCGTGGCCTCCTGTTTCTTCTGATCTTTTGGGGGAAGGGGGAGACATCCGTACGCGCTCGGGCCGGATTAGTAAGCCACCTGTTCATTATGGCGATTTTGTTTTTGATTCTGTTGTCATGACTTCTAAGCTGTTTTGATTTTCTAAGGGGAAGGATGTAGATGGTTTATGCATGCAACCAATAATATAGCTACCTCAGTACCTATAACCCCACCTTAGTTAACATCAATCATAACGCTTTCCCCTCCCAGGGTGTAGTTCAGTAGAAGAATGTAACCAGTGCTTGCTGACGTGTGATACACAGTGCTATCATTAAAGGATGCTACACACTTTAAGAATATGTGAATTGCTTAGTTACACCAACCCTAACAAGTTATACAAAAAAGAGATGCATTTCTTCCGGTTGAGATCTAGAGCTAGGATGGAATCGGTCAGGGTTTCAGGGGGGCGATTTGAGAAGTGAGGGAATGTTTTCTTCACAAAATTCCTAACTGGAAAAAAAACAGAAAAGGTGGGAGTTTGGGGGGCTGTAGTTGGATGAAAGCTCCACAAAGGACAAAAAAATGCCATCCTTGTATAGCTTTTTGATACTACTGATACCATTACTATGCCAGGTTTTGAATGCGGAGTCTGTACTTAAAGGTTTAAAGATGTGATTTTTAAGCAGTGGTGTCAAGATGGAAGGGCCTTGTAAACTGAAGTTTTTCCTGAGTTGACTCCATATCTTGAGCGAAAGGGAAGCAATTGGGCCTGCACCCACAGAATGAATTTAGAGACACTCCTTCAGCAGGAGTTGGGTCAGCACGGCTTAATGTAAGAGCTGTCAGCAGTAAAGTTTATGGCAATGTGAGCCTATTGGAGAGGCTGTGCCAGCAGCACCTTTTGGTAGGGCTGCTTCATGGGGATGCCAAGTTATGGCAGTGCCAGCCTATGGGAAACGTTGTGCCAGCAGTACCTTTGTTCAGGACTGCTCATGGGGATGCCAAGCTATGGCAAGCTAGCCTATTGGAGAGGCTGTGCCAGCAGTACCTTTGCTCAGGACCGCTCCAGGGGAATGCCAAGCTATGGCAGGCTAGCCTATTGGAGAGGTTATGCCAGCAGCACCTTTGCTCAGGGCTGCTTCATGAGAACGTCAAATCTATGGCAAATACTGGCCTAAGGGAAAGGCCGCGCCAGCAGCACCTTTGTTCAGGGCTGTTTCATGGGTGCCAGCGGTACCTTGTTCGGGGCTGCTTTATGGGAATAGCTGTTTAGTAGGGTATTCCTATTTACAGTGATCATGGGGGATGAGGAGGCATTGCTAGGATAAGGCAATATAACAGAATGATGACAAAAAAGCATTCAAAGAAAACTATTCAGTTCAAAAACACAGGTTATGTATGTGCTAAAATCAGCTGTTAAGTCTCAAACTATATTTGAGAAATTGGGCTCCTCTATCCAGTTAGATTAAGTTCCTATCAAATCGACTTGTAGGACGTTGGGATTCACTTTTAAGTATTCAATTGGCTGTGACTCCGGCCTGGGCAACAGATTGCAGTCAATGGACTCTGATAACAGTTGTTATAAAACAGTTTTCTAGTTGTTAGACTAATTGTTAATAGTATAGATGCAATTCAGCTGTGTAGTAGGACAACTGCTTATCTTGTTAAATGGTTAACTATTAAGTGTCATCTAGGGCATTGTTAACACACCTTATTATCAACAGCTGAAATTAATAAAGTTGCACTGATGGACAAAAGTATTCATTACTGCTCCAGTAATTGCCAGGTAAATCTTTCATTGTATTGCAAATTTGTGCTATGGTCCTAAATGGGAAATTGTGTCAGGGCTTAGTAGCAGGCCTGCTTAATGTCTCCCTCGTGTAGGAGGAGAGCATGCTACGTCAGTATTAGTTGGACGCTGGGGCCATGGCAAAGTCGGTGGTTTGCTGAAGCTGCGCCAGCAGCACCTTGTAACAGGGCTGCTTAATGGCTTCCTCATGTAAGAGGAGAGCATGTGGGATCGGTATAGTCTGACGCCTCAGAGTCTGAGGGTATAGCCATAAAGCATGCCCAAGGGATACAGGGCATGTGCCAGACGTCTATGCCTGGCAGGAAATTTGCCATCCCAAGCGCATATGCAGTGAACACTGCTCTCGGGGACATTACAGTTGGCCGCCGAATCTTCTATTCAGGTAAGACGTTTCCATAGGAGAAACCTGGAGGGGGAAGCACAAGCTATTGGAACGAGCAAGGTTTCATAGTTTCGGTGACAATGCACCCCACGCCTTCTTTGGCAGTAAGCGGTTCACTGAAGTTGGTGGCAGCATGAAAGCTGGCCAGAGGTTCCACGCACTGTACCTGTGCTACTCTACAATTAAGGGACCACTTACAGCTTGGTAAGGTGTACACTTAGTTATACATTACAAATGATTGCATTATCAGCTACTTTGAGGGGTCTAACCATGTAAAATGGACAATACTAGCTTTTCAAGCAGGTTAGAATTGGGCAGGTTCAGTAGAAGGACCAAGATTGTCTTGCAAGACTGGCTCGGAAATCGGGCCACAGTTGCTGTTTACGGTAGATACCAAGTTGCAAATATCATCTGGAGTTTGGAGGTGGAGCAGATCTGCAGGACTTGCCAAATTTTCTGTTATTGGTATCAACTATCTATGGACCCTACGGGCATTGTATGGGTTAAAGAGTGCATGGACAAATATGCATATTGTCATGCTCGGGTTCAGGTTGATGCATTATGATGATGGCATATGTTAGTTTACGAGGGTGCAATCAGTTAAAGACCCCTGGAATGGTTACATTATCTTGTTGCCACAAGAGAATCAACAAGTATAGGTTAATGGCAACACAGAATTGGTGTTGAATCACACTATTACGAAATTCCGGTTAAATGGAACATTTAATAAATATCTATCCTTCTATGTGTTCAAAGTGCTTATTCAAAGCACCAAACTGCAGGATTTTTCTTTTCCAGGAGATGAAAGAGTTTGTTTATGCTCATGTTCCATTGAAAATGGTATAAATTGCTAATGTTTGGAGTTCATGTTAAATGATCATTTGTTAATTATTGAGTTATACGGCCATTAATTGGGTCAATGAGCTTTCTCATTGAGTTGGCTGTAGCAAATAAGACTCGCTCTGTCGTGTCCACACCGGATATCAAGTGGTAGGTTATCTTCAACATAGGTCTCCCAGGACCAGTACAATGCCATATGCGATGTTGACATTTGTGAACACTATTTCACCAGGAGGCTCCAGCTATATCCTTAAATTTGGCTGGAGTTTATTAGGTAGTTATCCTTCTGGTGTTGGTTTAGCACAGCAGTTTCAGTCGCTACATAATTGTGATGATACAGGATGATTATGTCTGTAAATTATAATATATAATATTATGTTATAAATACTTGAGCAGACCAGAAGGGGATCGGATCTCAAAATAGTCACAGGCATGCCAGGGGACCTTTAAGGTAAGCGCACATAAGTACAACAATATGTCAAGGTCACCAAGAGCCTTGGAGATTCTGGATTAGCAATGTTGTTGGTCACAAAACATTTGGGAGAATGTATTTGTTCAGGCCACTCCAGATGATAAAAATGGAGTTTGCGTTATGTAGGAAGGGATTCTGATTCCAGAGCTCATTCCACCAGGGCTGCTACAACATCAGCAGCAATGGTATTTACATTCCGCTGGGTCGCATTGTTACAGCTGCAGCATAGCCCAATGAATGAATCTCCAAACATTTATAATAACTCATTGCTGAACCAGGGGTATTTGTTAACTCCATTTATGTTTCTGGTGATATTTTCCAACTGGGTGAGAGATGGAAATATTATAATTTCATTTAAACAGCATCAGCATGTTTTACATCTGTCATGATTGTATGCATTACGAATGTTTTCCCTTAATTTGTCAATGAAGCAGCTGTGGTTATGTATACTCGTTTCACACGGCATGAAATCACAGAGCTTTGAAATCTTCACGTGACTCCGAAGTAAAATTGTGAGATTAAACGAGAACTTACCAGTTTGAAGTTTGATCTTTATTTTATGAGGAGTTACGATGAGGGACTACGTGCCCCCCCGCTCCCAACCCTCATGAATATCATCTGGTAGTTCTAGTCTTTTGTTCTTACTATTATACTTCAGTCACTAATCTATGATTTCACACCGCTGCTTTGAAGATTGACGCATGAGCGGCTGTACAGGGTTCTTCACGTAGTCCCTCATCGTAACTCCTCATAAAATCAAGATCAAACTTCAAATTAGTAAGTTCTCATTTAATCTTACTATTATGTTATATAGCAAAGCCTACTGGGATGTGATCATCTCCCACAACCCAGCAAATGATGCTCAGTTCTTAGTGCAAATAGCGTATCAGAAAATATGTACACAAGGATTGAGCAAAACACTCATTCAATGTAACTAGATTAGAGAATGTTGTTATTAAGGCCAATTCTAATTAACAGATACATATTTAAAATGTACTGATAATCTTCTAATCCAAATCGGGCAAAATAAATCTTGTGATTAAGATGTCAATCAGTCCATCGGGCTCAGAAATGTTTCATGCTGATTTTCAATATGAATTTTATCCATTAAATTATCTCTGTCCTAATCTGGTAATTTTGAGCCCCGGACAATTTTGGCATACTCAATAATAGTAACAGCTCTTTCACTGTAATGCTTGAACCAAAGTAATCTCAACATTTCTGGCACTATCTGGGCTGGGAAAGTAGCCCTTTAATTTGGATCATTTTGCACTGAAAAATAATCACGATAAAGTCTCATCCCATGCCTCAACAATCCTCCCAGACCAACTCCATCACTGTTTAGACCATAGATGGATAAGCGCAGCAACTAAGGGTGGAACAGTGGTGCAGCGGTAGAGTTGCTGCGTTACATCACTAGAGACCTGGGTTCGATCCAGTCTATGGGTGTTGTCTGTACATTCTCCCTGTGACCGCGTGGGCTTTCTCTGGGTGCACTGGTTTCCTCCCACATTCCTAAGACGTAGATGTTTGTATGTTAATTGGCTTCAGTAAGTTGGAAAATTGTCCCTAGTGTGTAGAATAGTGTTAGTGTACAGGGTGAATGCTGGTCGGCGCTAACTCGGGCCTGTTTCTGCACCATATCTCTAAAGTATAAATCTTATGCTGTTTGTACCCAGTAAATACTGACACTCTCATCCTCTTGTGTCTTTCGTAAATAAAATTCATATTGTTTTTAGCATTAAGAAATTCAACAACCAAACTATCATCTTAATATAGGACACCTGGGATGATATAAAATTCAGCACCACATAATTGTCAGTCAATTGTATCTGTTGTTCCAGCTGAGATACAAAGCAGATGTTACAACTTGCACGAAGAAACCCAGGGGAGGAATGTGTTTTGTTCAGTGATGTGTATAACTGAGAATCGCTTCATAGTTATAGACAGTGTTGTGTATAACTGATAATTCCTTTGCATCTGCCAGCTCCAACATTTTCCCATCAAGATTCACACCTTCCCCTCTACTCTACTTTCTGAATGTAACTTTTCACCTCCCTGGTCCATTCTTCCATTCACACCCATCCCTCCCAACCACATGCACCTTCCCATACAAACAAAGGCGATGCAACCCCTGTCCATTTACCTCTTCCCTTCCCACCCTCCAGGGACACAAACAATCAAGTGTAAGAAGGAACTGCATATGCTGGTTTAAACCAAAGTTAGACATAAAATGCTGGAGTAACTCAGCGGGACAGGCAGCATCTCTGAAGAGATGGAATGGGTGACGTTTAGGGTCGAGACCCTTCTTCAGACTGGTTAGGGATAAGGGAAACGAGAGGTATAGATGGTGATGTGGAGAGATAAAGAACAATGAATGAAAGATATGCAAAAGAGTAACAATGATAAATCAGGCCATTGAAAGCTGTTTGTAGGGTGAAAATAAGAAGCTCGTGCAAATTGGGTGGGAAGGGATAGAGAGAGGAGGAGGGGCTCCCTGGTGAGAGAAATCAATATTCATACCATTGGGCTGTAAGCTGCACAAGCGAAATATGAGATGCTGTTCCTCCAATTTGCATTTGGCCTCACTCTGACGATGGAGGAGACCGAGGATAGAAAGGTCTGTGTAGGAATGGGATGGAGAATTAAAGTGTCCAGCAACCAAAAGATCAGGCTCGTTCAGGCAGGCTGAGCGAATGTGTTCCCCGAAACGATCGCCCAGTCTACATTTGCTTTTGCCGATGTATAAGAGTCCACATCTTGAACAACGGATACAGTAGATGAGGTTGAGTAGGTGCAAGTGAACCTCTGCCTAATCTGTCGGGGTCCCTGGACAGAGTTGAGGGAGGAGGCATAGTGACAGGTGGTGCATCCTCTGCGTTTGCAGGGGAAGGTACCTGGGTAGGGGGTGGTTTGGGTGAGAAGGGATGAGTTAACCAGGGAGTTGCGGAGGAAAAGGTTCTCCGCAGAAAGGGGTGGGGATGGGAAAATCTGGCTAGTAGTGGGATCCCGTTGGAGGTGGCGGGAATTTTAGCAGATTATGTGTTGTATGCGATGGCTGATGGCGTGGAAGGTAAGGACTAGGGGGACTGTCTCTGTTGAGGCTGGGAGGGGGGGGAGAGCAAGGGCGGAGCTGCGGGGTACTGAGGAGACACAAGTGAGGGCCTCATCTGTGATGGGAGGGGGGAACCCCCGTTCCCTAAAGAATGAGGACATCGCAGACGTTAGAGTATGGAACACCTCACCTTGGCCACAGATGCAGTGTAGACGGAGGAAATGGGAGTAGGGGAGTCTTTGCAAGAAGCAGGGTGGGAAGAACTGTAGTCGAGATAGTTGTGGGAGTCGGTAGGTTTTTATAATAGACAAGAGTCAATCGTCTATTTCCTGTGATGGAGACTGTGAGACCAAGAAAGAGGAGGGAGATGTTGGAGATGAGTGAATTTGAGAGCAGGATGCAAATTGGTGGTGAAGTTGAACCACATCACCATCTATCTCTTGTTTCCCTTATCCCAAACCGGTACGAAGAAGGGTCTCGACCCAAAACGTCACCCATTCCTTCTCACCAGAGATGCTGCCTCGCTTTTATTCCAGCTTTTTGCGTCTATCTTCACACAAACAAGCATTCCAGGTTGAAGCAATGATTTACTTACATCCATTCCAATCATTCTTTGTGAGATGTAAAGTTGAATGGAGATGTACGGGGCAAGTTTTTGTATTGCATAGTTAGTGGTGGGTGCCTGGAATGTACTGTTAAGGGTGGTGGTGGATGCTAAAATAATAGTGATGTTTGAGAGGCTTTTAGATAGGTACATTAATATATAGGGAATGGATGGATATCGATCATGTACAGCCAGATATTAATTTATCTTGGCATTGTGGGCCAAAGGGCCTGTTCATGTTCTGTACTGTATTGTGTTCTATGTATTCTACTGTTCTTGATGTTTACGCTGGCACTAGGTCTGGACTCGAATCATCGACTATCCCTTTCCTTGGCTCGCTGAGTACCAGCAGCAATTTGTTTTTGAGTGATTGCTTTGCATATCATGAGCTTCTTGTTGCAGGCCACTTTAATTCTCGATCCCATTCCCCTTCTGACCTCTGCAACCTCCCCCACTGCCATGGTGAAGTCCCATGTGAACGAGAGAAGCAGTATCTTGTTTTCCTTCTAGTCATTTTTCAGCTTTCTGGAATTAAGGACGAGTCACACCCTGAACACTCCTTCTTCTCACCTCTCCCATCGGGCAAAAGGTACAGAAGTGTGAAAACACACGCCTACAGATTCAGGAACAGTTTCTTCCCAGCTGTTATCAGGCAACTGAATCATCCTACCAACAACTGCAGAACAGTCTTAACTACTACTGTATATACCTCATTGATGACCCTCGGACTATCTTTGATCGGATTTGACTGGCTTTACATTGCACTAAACGTTATACCCTTATGTATCTATACACTGCTAATGGCTCGATTGTAATCATGTATTGTCATTCCACTGACTGGTAAGCATGCAACAAAAGCTTTTCACTGAACCCCAGTGACACTAAACTGAACAATTAATTTTTCATTGTGCTTATATCCATTTTCACTCTTTAAAATGCCACTATGACATTAGTACATGGTCCTCATCTGATCTGTCCTAATTAATGCCGAACACCTCCGCTCGGTCCGCAAAAACCAACCCGACCTCCCGGTCGCTCAGCACTTCAACTCCCCCTCCCATTCCGCATCCGACCTCTCGGTCCTGGGCCTCCTCCACGGCCAGAGTGAGCAACACCGCAAGTTGGAGGAACAGCACCTCATATTCCGCTTGGAGTCTGCATCCTTTGGGCTTGAACATTGAATTTTCTCAATTCTGTTAACGCTTGCTGTCTCCTCCCCTTCCCACCTCTCCCTCAGCCCTCGGGCCCTGGCATTCCCTCTATCTCTATCTCCCTCCCCCACCCTAGTCGCACTAGCTTCTCATTTTCACACCACAAACAGCTTACAATGGCTTGTTCCCTTTATCATCGATACTTTTTTGCATATCTTTCATTCATTGTTCTTTATCTCTCCACATCACCGTCTATATCTCTCGTTTCCCTGATCCCTGACCAGTCTGAAGAAGGGTCTTGACCCGAAACGTCGCCTATCTCCTTCGCTCCTTAGATGCTGCTGCACCCGCTGAGTTTCTCCAGCTTTTTGTGTAACCCTCGATTCTCCAGCATCTGCAGTTCCTTCTTTAACACTAATTAATGCCCATATAGTATTTTGCCTTGCCCTCCTTCACCAGCTCTGGTTAGAAAACTGACACCCTCCACTCTTCCTACAATACCGAGGAAAGATACTTGACATGAACTGGTTTCCTTTCCAGAGGCTACTTGTCTGGATGCATTTTTTCCTGGATTTTCGTTTTTATTTCAAGTTCCAGAAACTGAATTATAAATTGTTTTCCAACCATTTTTCAGTTTAGTTGAAGACCATGTAAACCCAAGGAACCCTGAAAACTCAGTAGTGGAATCTTTTCGCCAGTGAGTTTGTGTTGAATGTTCAATGGGGCAAATGCATGCAGAGGGGGCTCGCTCAGGCAAGCCAGACTACTGAGAGTCAGAGTCATACAGGGTAGAAACGGACCCTTTAGCCCAACTTGCCCACACTGACCAACATGCCCCATATACCTCTAAACCTATCCTATCCATGTACCTGTCCAAATGTTTTTTTTTAAACCTTGTGATAGTACTGCCTCAACTATCTTCGCCGGCATTTTGTTCCATATACCTACCACTCTTTGTCACCTTAAGCCAATGTTTGTTATCTGGTTCCTGATTCCTCTATTATGGGTAAAATGCTCTGTGCATTTATCCGAACAGCATGAACCAAGTTGCCCTACCTGAGTGAGTCCCATTTGCCTGTGTTTGGTCCATTGACTCTATGACTGAAATGGTGTATGGCATTTAGGCGTAATGTTACAAGACATTTTTAAACCTGGTTTACAATACAACTGATATGTTGTAGCTTTATTTTATGGAGTCATATAAATTTTATAACCTATATGATTTCCTTTTTAGAAATTATGATTGTTCGGCTGTGTGCTAGTGCCAAATTGATTTCTATGCTCATACCAGAACATGGACTAATTCTACTCCTTTAATGATCCTAGAACAGTAAAATGGATATTAGTCCCAATTCATATACTGGGTTTATTGGGTCAAGTACATCTAAGAATGATATTTTTACTTTTTTTTTAATTTCATTGCTTCCAATGAAAATAATAATTTTGCTAAACTTTTATTGGAACTGAAAGAGACCAATGAACAGTTTGTCATATTTTGTCATGATAATTATGCAGTTGAAAATAAACAATGTTTGCAGAATGACTTGCCAGAAGGACTAGGAATTAAGCAAGTACTTGGAGGAGCCAATATTTCCACCAGAATTGTACGGGGTGAAGATTCCAGCTGTCCCTTACAGGAACAGCACAGAAAGCAAGATAGGGCTGGCACATGAACATCCAACAATGGAAGGCTTCCAGTACATTCCTAGAATCTAGCATACAGCGAATGAAGAACATGAGGTGAAATGAAAGCAGATGGATTATCGGTTTCACTTGGGGGTCAAAGGTCTCTTAGGAAGCATCTGCCAGAAGTAAAAGTATATATTCTGTTCTAAATTACCAAATGCAGTCCATGTATATTCGGGGCTGTTGTAGAATGTCCTAATGACAACATCACTCCATGGGCTTACTTAAGGGCCTGTCCCACTTGCGTGTACTTGGCATGCAAATTACGCTACCTCGTGGTCGAGTTGAGGCACACGGGCATCATGTGGCCGCGCGGGGCCAGTCCCACTGAGAAGCGCGGCGGGGTATGTAGTTGTGCGCGACGTCGCGCGGGGCACCAAATTTCTGTAGCGAACAAAATCTTCGCATGCCAACGGCCTGTCGCATAACTGACGGCCAAAGTGGGACAGGCCCAAGACCCTGGCGTGACGCAACGTCACACCTTCAACAGCAGCAGAAGCTGGCAAACGATCGCCGAACTCGGTCTGGGGCTCATGGCCATTGTGGTCCGGATCCGCCCCCACTTCTACTCCCAGAGCGGGGCCAAGAAAATTGACACCAAATGCTGGAGTAACTCTGCAGGACCGGCAGCATCTCTGGAGAGAAGCATTGGGTGATGTTTCGGGTCAAGACCCTTCTTTCAGACTGAAGAAGAGTCTCGACCCGAAATATCACCCATTGCTTCTCTCCAGAGAAACTGCCGGTCCCGTTGAGTTACTCCGGCATGTTGTGTCCATCTTCAAATGACGTCACGCGTTCCAGACGGCTGTGCGGTCGAATGAAGTCGCGAGCGACCGTCGTGGCTCAACGTGACCACGAGGTCGCGTAATTAGCATGCCAAGAACACATAAGTGGGATGGGTTTATTCCTGCTGTACTGGGTAGGGAAAGGTAAGGATTCAAAAGGGGGAGTGAGAGGAAGGTGGGATCAAAGCAAGGAATGTAAATCAACAGAAAAAAAATAATGAGAACGAGGTACCGGTACATATATCAAATGATTCATCATAAGAAGGGCAGTTAATTAACTGAATATTCGCTATTCATTTGCAAGGTAGTGGCCCACTCATTGCCTCTGAACTTTGGAAGGGTCAGTTGGGCGTTTGTGTTTGGCTAACCCTGAGATCTTTCAGGCTACAGGCATGAAGCATAGACATTGGATGGGGACTTTAACAAGATAGACATCAGATGTACATGTGTGACTCTGACCAATGGACCTTACCAAGTGTGGTTACCCGAAGGCCCTGTGATTACCGAAATTAAAGGAAACTCCATCAAATCTAAACAGTTGTCATGTGTGGCTCTTGGGGAGGTTATCTATGGTGAACATGGACTCCCTAGATACTCACATGTCCTAATTCACGCACTTCTTTTCTGAAGCCTATAAAACTTACCAAGGGTACATGGCAAGTCAATAAATAACTACTGATAATGGAAATCTAAAAGAATAACTGACAATGCACCTCAAGCAGATGTGTCTGACAAAGGGTTTTCAACTTGAAACATTAACTCGGGTTCTCTCGCCACAGAAGTTGAGTGACCTATTTAATGCTTCCTGCATTTTTTTTTTAATGTTTCAAACTGAACAAGGGAGTGTGCTGACTGTCCAAGGCATTGGGAGTGATGTTTAATAAAACTGGTTAGGGTACAGTTCAATTGTATGATATTATTTGAATACTGATTTTTTTTAAACAGACTGCCTAACGGATTACTATAAGAGTTGGGACTGCGGAAACACCTTTGAAAACACTGCTGTTCTATTTTAAACAGGACAAAAGTGCACATGTTTACATTGCTGACAAAGGAGAGAATAGAAAGAAGTGGGGAAGTTATCCATCGTCTTTTGACAATTATTTGAAAATATCAGAACAGAAATAGGGTAACAGCTCTATGGCTGAAAGGAAGCACTTCTCACAGAAGCACTGAGGAGGCGATTAGAGAAAGGGAGAACAGTCTCTTGAATTTAGTTATCATGCTTACTACTTATTTAGTCCCAAGGTGGCACCATAATCAACCATCACTGTAGCCACATCAATGTATGAATGATGTGGGACATGTGTAGGAAGGAATTGCAGATGCTGGTTTACATCAATGATAGACAAAATGCTGGAGTAACTCAGCAGGACAGGCAGCATCCCTGTAGAGAAGGGATGGGTGAAGTTTCTGGATGAGACCCTTAATGAAGTGTCAAATTCTATGCTGCCTTTATTTGCGTTGTTATATAGATGGTCTCATGGTTTCTCCCCTCCTGACCTCTGGAATATTTTCCTGGGTAAAATTCTGCACTCTTCTTTTTCTACCCACCTGAGAAAGCCCAAATGCAATCAATCTACAATGACACCTCAGCTCTCAGGCACCTAAGCTCTGGAATTCCCTTCTTAAATCCCTTTGCTTTTCTACCTCACTTTTCTCCTGAAGAATGCAACTTAAAGAGGGAAGAAGATTAGACTTTATTGCCTTCTATGACGGTGAGGAATGTGGGGAATCCAGTGTGGTGGATGTTAATGTTAACTTTTATGTAGTTGTGTGTCTTGTTGCTTTTTTTTGTATGGCTAATTTGAGTTTCACTGTCCCTTATTCAGTACATGTGTCAATAAACTGACCTTTGAACCTTTAAAGCTACCTCATTGACAAAGTGTAATCGCTTTGATGAATCACCATTATTTTATTTTCTATGACAGCCCTCCCATGACGCACCATGGGACACCATGTTACTGTGCGGGGATCACTGGTCTGTGCGGACTCGGTGGGCCAAAGTGCCTGTTTCCACGTTGTATCTCTAAACTAAACTTAGCTAAAAACTAAGTATAATGGGGTCACAGTAATTTGTGATGCCCGTCATTATAAGAATATGTGAGTAGTCATCTGCTAGCAGAGATAGTGTACACACACACGCCTTGTGAAATCAATCTTTTGCAATACTTTAAAGGACCAACCAGCCAGGAAATTATTTGATGGAAAAATAGCAGATGCTTTGTTCCCTTTAATGCACACCTCAACTTTCCAATTGTAAACTATTTAATTGCCAAGCAGTCATGCAGAAAATATCTTGGCAAACTGAATGTTACTGTGCCAAATTACAGCAACTTCGTAACAGAATTTATTAAAAGAAACAATGAACTGACTATGATTGGAATCATCCCAAATTAGTTCCCATCTGCAGGGAGATTCCAAAAAAAAAGAAAGTGCATTATATTGCATATTCAATCAAGTAAAATTGCATTATATTGCATATTCAATCAAGACAAAAATGCTGGAGAAACTCGGCAGGTGAGGCAGCATCTATGGAGCAAAGGAATAGGTGATGTTTCGGGCCAAGACCCTTCTTCAGACATGTGGGGGTGGGGGGAGGAAGGGAACAAGAAAGGAAGAGGCGGAGACAGTGGGCTGTGGGAGAGTTGGGAAGGTGAGGGGAAGGAGGGAGAAAGGAAGGACTACCTGAAATTGGAAAAGTCAATGTTCATACCATTGGGGTGTAAACTATCCAAGCAAAATATAAGGTTCTGCTCCTCTAATTAGCGGTGGGACTCACTCTGGCCATGGAGGAGGCCCAGGACAGAAACGTAGGATTCGGAATGGGAGGAGGAATTGAAGTGCTGAGCCACCGGGAGATCAGGTTGGTTAATGCAAACTGTGCGGAGGTGTTGGGCGTAGCGATCGCCAAGCCAGCGCTTGGTTTCACCGATGTAGGCAGTTGACACCTGGAGCAGCGGATGCAATAGACGAGCTTTAAGAATATAGTTCTCAGCATTGTAGTGCATTGTCGCATATCAGTTTCAGAGACAAAGTCCAATGTCCTCAATAGGGTAGAGGTGATCCCCAACATATGGAAGGACCATTCAGAAGGCTGATAACAGAGGGGAAGAAGCTGTTCCTGAGTCCAGTGGTGCACGCTTTCAATACTTTGTAACCTGCACCTTCCGTAAACCTATTGCTATTTGTACCCATTATCGCTGCACAAAATCAATCTAGAGTAAAAGTATCAGAGCCATTTTGTGAGGAAAGAGGAAATTGAAAATAAAAGCAAACAAAATAGTTTACCATTTAACTCACACATTTCACAATCCCTGATCATTCGAAACCAGTTTTACATGCAATGAAATACTTTCAAAGATTATTCATAATTCTAAAGTGGAAAACACACCAGCAAATTTATACACAACGAGCGCCAAAGACAATATTTGTTGTTTTAACCTGTTCATCTCTTTCAGCAGCACATTGAATGAGAGATAAATATAGAAACATAGAAAATAGGTGCAGGAGTAGGCCATTCGGCCCTTCGAGCCTGCACCGCCATTCAATATGATCATGGCTGATCATTCAACTCAGTATCCTGTACCTGCCTTCTCTCCATACCCCCTGATTCCTTTAGCCACAAGGGCCACATTTAACTCCCTCTTAAATATAGCCAATGAACTGACCTCAACTATCTTCTGTGGCAGAGAATTCCACAGATTCACCACTCCCTGTGAATAATGACTTTCTCATCTCGGTCCTAAAAGACTTCCCCATTATCTTTAAACTGTGACCCCTTGTTCTGGATTTCCCCAACATCGGGAACAATCTTCCTGCATCTAGCCTGTCCAACCACTTAAGAATTTTGTAAATCTCTATAAGATCCCCCCTCAATCTTCTAAATTCCAGTGAGTCTATCCAGTCTTTCTTCATATGGAAGTCCTGCCATCCCAGGAATCAGTGTGGTGAACCTTTTCTGTACTCCCTCAATGGCAAGAATGTCTTTCCTCAGGTTAGGAGACCAAAACTGTACGCAATACTCCAGGTGTGGCCTCACCAAGACCCTGTACAACTGCAGTAGAACCTCTCTGCTCTTGTACTCAAATCCTTTTGCTATGAATGCCAACATACCATTCGCTTTCCTCACTGCCTGCTGCACCTGCATGCCTACTTCCAATGACTGGTGTACCATGACACCCAGGTCTCGTTGCATCTCCCCTTTTCCTAATCGGCCACCATTCAGATAATAGTCTACTTTCCTATTTTTGCCACCAAAATGGATAACCTCACATTTATCCACATTATACTGCATCTGCCATGCATTTGCCCACTCACCCAACCTATCCAAGTCACCTTGCAGCCTCCTAGAATCCTCCTCACAGCTAATACTGTCCCCATATTCGTGTCATCCACAAACTTGGAGATGTTGCATTCAATTCCCTCATCCAGATCATTAATATATATTGTAAATAGCTGGGGTCCAAGCACTGAGCCTTGCGGTACCCCACTAGTCACTGCCTGCCTTTCTGAAAAGGACCCGTTTACTCCTACTCTTTGCTTCCTGTCTGCCAGCCAGTTCTCTATCCACATCAACACTGAACCCCCAATACCATGTGCTTTAAGTTTGTATACTAATCTCTTATGTGGGACCTTCTCGAAAGCATTCTGAAAGTCCAGATATAACACATCCACTGGTTCTACCTTATCCAGTCTACTAGTTACATCCTTGAAAAATTCTATCAGATTCGTCACACATGATTTACCTTTCGTAAAACCATGCTGACTTTTTCCAATGATTTCACCACTTTCCAAATGTGCTGCTATCCCATCTTTAATAACTGACTCTAGCATTTTCCCCACTACCGATGTTAGACTAACTGGTCTGTAATTCCCCGTTTTTTCTCTCCCGCCCTTTTTAAAAAGTGGGGTTACATTAGCTACCCTCCAATCCTCAGGAACTACTCCAGAATTTAAAGAGTTTTGAAAAATTATCACTAATGCATCCACTATTTCTGGGGCTACTTCCTTAAGTACTCTGGGATGCAGCCTATCTGGCCCTGGGGATTTATCGGCCTTTAATCCATTCAATTTACCTAACGCCACTTCCCGGCTAACCTGGATTTCACTCAGTACCTCCATCTCATTTGATCCCCGGTCCCCTGCTAGTTCCGGCATATTATTTATGTCTTCCTTAGTGAAGACGGAACCAAAGTAGTTATTCAATTGGTCTGCCATGTCCTTGTTCCCCTTGATCAATTCACCAGTTTCTGACTGCAAGGGACCTACCTTTTTAATCTTCACATATCTATAAAAACCTTTTGCAGCCAGTTTTTATGTTCCCTGCCAGTTTTCTTTCATAATCTATTTTCCCTTTCCTAATTAAGCCCTTTGTCCTCCTCTGCTGGACTCTGAATTTCTCCCAGTCCTCTAGTAAGTTGCTTTTTCTGGCTAATTTGTATGCTTCATCTTTTTCTTTGATACTATCCCTGATTTCCCTTGTTATCCACGGATGCACTACCTTCCCTGATTTATTCTTTTGCCAAACTGGGATGAACAATTGTTGTCGTTCATCCATGCAGTCTTTAAATGCCTTCCATTTCATATCCACCGTCAACCCTTTAAGAATCACTTGCCAGTCTATCTTGGCCAATTCACGTCTCATACCCTCAAAGTTACCTTTCTTTAAGTTCAGAACCCTTGTTTCTGAATTAACAATGTCACTCTCCATCCTAATGAAGAACTCAACCATATTATGGTCACTCTTGCCCAAGGGCCATGCACAACAAGACTGCTAACTAACCCTTCCTCATTACTCAATACCCAGTCTAGAATAGCCTGCTCTCTCATTGGTTCCTCCACATGTTGGTTTAGAAAACGATCCCGCATACATTCCAAGAAATCCTCTTCCTCAGCACCCCTGCCAATTTGATTCACCCAATCTATATGTAGATTGAAGTCACCCATTATAACTGTTTTACCTTTGTTGCACGCATTTCTAATTTCCTGTTTGATGCCATCCCCAACTCCACTACTACTATTAGGTGGCCTGTACACAACTCCCACTAGCGTTTTCTGCCCCTTAGTGTTTCGCAGCTCTACCCATATCGATTCCACATCCTGCAAGCTAATGTCCTTCCTTTCTATTGCATTAATCTCCTCTATAACCAGCAAAGCTACTCCTCCTCCTTTTCCTTTCTGTCTATCCCTCCTGAATATTGAATAGCTACTACTGTATATCTCACTTCCTCTTATTCCAACTGGCATCATAGTATATTTTGTGTCATGCAATGAAAAATACCATGGAGCCATACATAGTCACCTCAGCTGGGGCACGGCACTGCTGAATGCCTCATTCCCTCAGCACTACCCTGATGTCAGCTACATGAACATGGTTCAAAAATCACTGAGAAAAAGAAGAGATGGAAAAAAAGGAAGGATGGACTTCTATTATTATATTGTCCATTGGTGTGTAAGACGTCATCTAAGGGACGTTACAGTTTATAGAAAGTGCATTTACAGTATCAGGAAACATCGTAGTCAACGTGAGCATAGCACAGTGATTAATTCAGAAACTGGTTTGAAATCTCGCTTTTTAACCAAAATCAGGTCAAAGAAGCCTCAACACTTAGTGGTCACAGACTATTTATCCTTGAAAGCTTCACATCTGCATACAGTTTAATTTTTATCCAGAGTCACAACGTTATCTTAAAATGTGAATTACTGGTTAAAGATTAGTCCTGTTTTAGTACAGAATTTGTACAGGCAGGAACTTTGCCTGTTAACCACAGGAAACTCATAATATCTTTCAGGCATAATGATTTAACTCAACAGCTAATGAACATTTTAACCTGGTTTCTTTTCTCACCACCCCAAGATTATATATATGCTTCTGTCACATGATTACAACAGTGCTCAAGCTTCAAAAACATGTTCCCTGTCAATACGGACTATTGCTGGAAATGTATGATCATGGAATTAGAGCGAATATATTTTCATCCTTGGGAATAATTTCCAGCAACACCAAAAATTATGACTGTTCGGGTAATGGAAATTAGTCCTTACAGAATTCACAAATCACCACAAAAATCTGGATACAGAATTAAAATTCACCCATGAAATTTATACGAAAACAACAAGCAGCATAATTTTTCAAATTCCCATTTCTTAACGTATGCTCAGAATGCACTTCAGAGACCATTTCTGGAAACACAACCCACACTCGCCTAATGAAGGAGTCAACTGTAATTACAACTGGTTTTAGGACAAGTTTAATTATTTATTTAATGAGTTATTTCCTAATGGGAGAAAGTGGCATTCAGCTGAGATTAGTTAATCCTATTTATTGAACTGAATGTGAAAGAATTAAATTAAAATTGACATTTGAAGTAGATTTGTTGGTGAATTGTCACTGAAGTGACAGAGAGGAAGAAGTGAAATAGCATATATCTATATTACTAAAAGTCAGATCTTGACCACTTCCTGTTCTGTATATTGATTTTAGAAAAAAATGCTGCCACTTACAGCTGTGATTTTTGGCCATCTTACTCAGAGCCCCCCTCTGGTGCACAAGGCAAGTGGATTTTTTCCCATCGATGAAAAATAAAAGAGTTATTAGTGTTTAAAAAATGTTGAGATTCCCTCTCCTGAATGCCTCGCCCCTTCCGGAGGGACTATAAAACCTCAGTTGAGTGCCTCAGTCAGTCTCTGCAAGATGGGGGAGAGAGAGGGTCACGTCTCTCAGTCTGAGCTGTGAATAACACTGAACACATGTTTACTAAACTGTGAGTGGTTTTACTGACCTGCCAGTGCCCATAATATGGTTTGAAAATATAGTTTGGAAATGCTAAAGCTGTGTTGCCTTTTGTTTGGAAATGCTAAAGCTGTGTTGCCTTTGGTTTGGAAATGCTAAAGCTGTGTTGCCTTTTGTTTGGAAACTGCTAAAGCTGTGTTGGCTTTGGTTTGGAAATGCTAAAGCTGTGTTGCCTAATTAAAGTTGCCATGCCTAATTAATCTTGCCTTGCCTAATTAAAGTTGCCATGCCTAATTAAAGTTGCCTTGTCTTCTATATAATTAAAAGTCTAATCTTGACCACTTCCAGTTTGTGCTTTATATTGATTATAGAAAAACCGCTACCACGTATGGCTGTGATTTTTGGCCATCTTACTCAGAGCCCCCCTCCGCCGAGGATTTTTCCCATCGATGAAAAATAAAAGAGTTATTAGTGTTTTGAAAATATTTAGATTATCTCTCCTGTCAATCATGCCATGAAGGCCACGTCCCTTCTGCTGGAAGGGGGAGGGACTATAAAACCCAGAAGTGTGGGCGTGGCTCAGTCTCTGCAAGATGGAAGAGGGAGAGGTCATGAATTGCTGTCTTTAGTGGCCTATCACCCTGCTTGAAATAGTATGAAACTGCACTTGAATTTGGTGGCCTTGAACCCTGCTTGGAGTGGTAAGAAACTGCACTTGCATTTGGTGGATTTGCACCCTGCTTGAAATGGAATTTCAAGGAATAGCCGTGAGTCAACTGCCAGCCCACCTGCCATGAGTAAGCTGCCAGTACAACAGGCTTGAGTGACTGAGCCGCCAGCTCAAGAATCCATTCGGTCCACAATGTCCATACTAGCCCTCTGGAAACCAGTCCCTTCAGCCCACAACACCCATACTAGCACTCCATAAAGCCCCCCTCCCCCCCAACTGGCCACCAATATTGGAATTGGTGGAGAGGTGGAATATTGCGTTGGGGGACCAGCCCTCCCATGTGATGCTGGGTTCCACTTAGTATAGTATACATATATATTCTCAACCAGAAACATCACCCATTCCTTCCCTCCAGACTTGCTGCCTGTCCTGCTGAGTTACTCCAGCTTTTTTTTCTATCTTAGAAACATAGGTGCAGGAGGAGGCCATTTGGTCTTTTGAGCCAACATCGCCATTCAATATGATCATGGCTGATCATCCAGAATCTGTACACCTGTCCAGTGTCTATCTGCTATATCTATATAACTAAAAATCTCATCTTGACCACTTCCTGTCTGCGCTGTATATTGAGTTTAGAAAAAACGCTACCATATATCGCTATGATTTTTGGACATATTATTCACAGTCCTCCTCTGCTGAGGCAACCCCAAGGATTTTTCCGATCGAGTGTTTTAAAAAATCTTGAGATCAGCTGAATGGTCCTCTCACCTGACAATCACCAAGATGAAGGTACCGCCCCTTCTGGGGGTTAGAACTATAAAACCCCGGATGCCTGGAGGTGAGTCAGTCAGTCTGGAAGATCTCGAGGGAGAGTCCATAACTGTGATTCCAAGCTGTGAATCAACTGAACTGCGAGTCTGCAATGTACTTTCAATAAATGATTTGTTAGCCCTTAATGACAATGCAATGAGTTGTTTGGCAATTTGGTGGCCTGCACTCTGCCTGAAATGTTGTGAAATTGAGTTTGGTGGCCTGCACTCTGCCAGAAATGCTGTGAAATTGAGTTTGGTGGCCAGCACTCTGCTTGAAATGGAATTTCAAGGAATACCGTGAGTTAACTGCCAGTCCACCGGCCCTGAGTGACTGAGCTGCCAGCCCACCAGCCCTGAGTGACTGAGCTGCCAGCCCACCAGGCCTGAGTGACTGAGCTGCCAGCCCAATAATCCATTCGGCCCACAATGTCCATACTAGCCCTCTGGAAACCAGTCCCGTCGGCCCACAACACCCATACTAGTGTTCCAGAAAGCTCCCCCCCCCACCCCCACTGTCTTCCAATATTGGAATTGGTGGAGAGGTGGAATATTGTGTTGGGGGACCAGCCCTCCCATGTGAACATGGGACCCAACGGGACCCACTTAGTCTAGTATGTTCATATATTCTTTCCCTCTCTCTCCCTCTCTTTCCCTCTCATTACTTCTGCAACCTCTCCACTTAAAACAATATTATTTTCCTGTTCTGACAAAGGAGTCTCTGTTTCCTTTTCTACAGATGCTGCGCTAGTTGAATGTTTCCAGCGTTTTCTTATTTCAGCCTCCTATTAGACAATAGACAATAGGTTCAGGAGTACTCCATTCTGCCTCGAGCCAGCACTGCCATTAAATATAATCATAGCAGATGAGATTAGATTTTCTCGGTTTTTTCTTTTTATCCACCCTTCAGTACATGCTGTGATTTTCCTTCCAACCCTATGTAGTGGCATTTTTTTGAGAGGTTGAATATTTTGATTATCATGGCATTTTGCATCATTTAAAAATCAATTGGGCACTTCCAAATATAAGTTACATATGTGTATTGTATAATTTCTGCATCGGATTCACATATCATTCCATGTGTCGCTGGGAAAAATAGACCATATTTATTGTTGCTGGTCATTGAACAAGACACAAAGTGCTGAAGGAAATCAATGAGTCAGGCAGCATCTGTGGAGGAAATGGATAGAAGACGTTTCAAATTGGAACCCTTCTCCAGATTAATGGAGGATAGAAAAGGGGAAATAGACAGAATCTCAGAATACTTTTAAAGCAGAGGTAGACAGTATTTGATAATTAAAAGGGTGAATGGTTATTGTAGATATTTGAAAATGGAAAGTTTTAGTTAAGATCAGAAAAACCTTGATCTTATAAATAATGGGGTAGGTTTGAAAGGAAGACTGTTCTTTACATGCCCCCAGTATGTCTTAGTTATGTATTGGCCACTAAATGGCATACATCAATAAGTTAGAGATGTAACACAAGTAGATAGAATGGTAAAGATGGCATTTGATTGCTTGCTATCATTGGTCAGGGCATTGAGTATAAGAATCACAAAGTCATGATACAGCTGTAGAGAAGTTTAATTAGTTTGCATTTGAACTGTCTTGACTTGACTTGAATGCATTTCTTGTTGCCCAATGCAGAAAGGACGTGGAGGCTTTGGGAAGGTGCAGAGGAAGTTTAGCAGAATGGTGCCTGGATTTGGGGGTATTAGCTACAAGAAGAGATTGCACAGACTTGGATTGTTTGTTCTGTATTGTCCTAAATTGAGGAGAGACCTGATAGAAGTATGTAAAATTATGAAAGGCATAGATAGCGTAAACAGTCAGAACTTTTTTCTTATGATGGAAATATCAGATACTACAGGGCATATCTTTATGGTGAGATGGGCATAGTTTAAAGAAGTTGTGCGAGGCAAGTTTTTTGGAAAAGAGGGTGAGTGCCTGAATGTGCTGTTGATAGTGGTGGTGCGGGCAGACACAATTGTATCATTTAAGAGACTGTTAGATAGGCACATGGATATGCAGAGAATGGAAGGATATAGATTATGTGCAGGCAGAAAACAGTTAATCATTCATTATGTTCATCATTCATTATGTTCAGCACAGACATTGTGGCCTAAAGGGCCTGTCTCTGTGCTAATCTTTTCTATGTAATGTGAAATTAAAGTCTTAAATCTAAGCAAATTGTGTATTTAAATCATCAGAAGGCTTTCAATAATGCCCTGCACAGGATGGTTGATCAACAAGATTATTGCTCATGAGTTAAAAAATGGTAATTGTGCAGTGGAAATAGATGGGTCTTTCCCAATCTGCCCATTTACCAATTTTTAACCCATGCGCAGGGAAAAAAATATAATAAAAACTGCCAGAAATCTGAAACTAAATCTGAAAATGCTCAAAGCCGGTCTGGCAGTGATTCTGAAATGATAACAATGTTAACGCTTCAGTTTAAAGGTCCTGCTTCATGACAAGTTTGTTTCCTAGTGTTTAGAATCAAAGGTTTTAGTCCCAGAATAAGGGTTAGGACATTTGGGATAAAATAAGAAGACAGCTTTGCACTCAGAGGGTGATGAATCTTTGGAATTCCCTATCCCCGAGGGCCTTGGAGGTTGTATAAATGAGCTAATTCAAAAGAGAGATTTGTAGTTTTAAACACATTAAAGAAAACACAGGGCATGAGGTGGGAAAATTGAACTGCTATAGAAGATCATCCATTATAGAGATGAATGGTGGAGGAGGCTTAAAAGATCAGTTGCTTATTCCTGCTTCTTTCCTTAAGGAATTATGAACCAATGCATTTATATCACAAGTGACACACAAGGGGTCTGAAGTTCCCTACCTGAATCGTCACCTGTCTATTTGCTCCACAGATGTTGCCCTACCTACTGAATTGCTCCAGCAATTTGTGTTTTATATCACATGTAATAACTATTTCAGACATAAACTACAGTCAGTAACTAGCTGCGCTCTAGGAAAAACGATAGACAAGTTGATCCATATCATTGTAATAAGGTACTGTTACCGATTCTCAATTTCCACTGTTAATTCACTTCACATTTTAAATAGCAATGAAATTTTAGTTGAGATACTAAAGTTGATAATCCCTGAAGATAGGTGCAAGGATTACAATGCACAATTCACCCACTGATCGCAACGCAGTTAGCATGCTAACTTTGAATATTGCTCATTAAACAGTAACCTGATAATAACTGATGTTTAGCATCAAAATATTAGCTGTTTGTTTGTGCACCAGCAAGGAATAGTACAGTTGCCACTGAAAGTACATAAGAACCATCAGAGGCATAACATTTGGAGTCCCAAGCACTACTCAGTTGTCAGGCTGAACTGATTCATGTTGACTTCTTAAAGGGAAGATACTTTGTTGTTGGAGTAGGTGTTCATGGATATGTTACGTGAAGCTGTTCTGGCAAACACAGAAAAATGGCACAATGAAGAAATACAGAAGTGAGTTCAAAGGGTTTCACATTTCTAGATGATAGTGAAATGATGATGAAGTCCTCATAGGACAGGTTTAGAGGTATGTGGGCCAAACACAGGAAGGTAGGACCAGTGTAGATGGGACAGTGTGGGAACGTTCGGCCGAAGGGCTTGCTTCCACGCTGTATGATTCTATCTGCAGGTGGCCAGGAGGTCCATGAGAAATTGTTCCAAGGGCAGTGGGAGCTGGTAACTCGGGCTTACCTTTGAATTAAGTTGCAAGGAAGCAGTGACACAAGAGGTTCAATGAGCTCATGGATCTGGCGAGGTCGGCAAATGAATCTTTGAGAGCACATCCTAGTAACTGCACTGTACACTCAAATGTGGAGTGGGCCTCTCCACTGCCTTGACAGTGGAGTGGGCCGCTGGAGGCCCTGCAGCAACCTGGGGCTCGGCTGGATCGGTGGCTGCTCCATGAGGCTGAGCACATGGACCAGACATGGCCTGCAGCTGTGGCCAGACGATGACAGCTTCGCCAAAAGTCTGTCTGTCTTTTCGTCTATTTTTGTTACTTTTAGTGTGTGTTTTTAAGGTTTATGTTAATGTTCTCTGGTTTATTTTATGTGGTGGGTGGTGGGGTCATGGGAAATGTTTTTTCAGTCTCTTACCTTGCCGGAGATGCGATTGTTTTCCGAGTCGTATCTCCAGTAGCTCTGTGGCTTAACATCATGGATCTGGAGGCCTTGCTCGGGACTGACTTTGAACCCTACAACGGGGACATGGACTTCCCATCGGAGCTGATTCTTTGCCTGGGATCCATGCTCCAACCGCGGCCTATGGATTTCACCATCGAGAAGCTCACGGTGTCGGGAAACTCCAAACGATGCAGAAGGTTTCGACCTTCTCTGACCCGGGGTCAGATCACCTGGCGCGGGGAAGCTAAGATCCCCCCGATGCAGGAGCTTGATCACCCCGAAGCGAGGGCCCAAATGTTGCCAGCTACGGGAGCCAAGATTGCCCTGTCAATGGAAGAGTTGAGGCCCCTGACTATGGGAGAATAAAGAAGGGAAGAGATTGAATTTCTATTCGCATTACATCACAGTGAGGAATGTGGATGAGAAAGTGGATGTTTATGTTAAAATGTATTTTGTGTGTTCCATTACTTTTTATTGGAATAACTATATGGCAAATGAAATTCTTCATATGTTGCAAAACATACTTGGCTAATAAAGTATTATTATGATTATGATTATGAGGACAACAGGCCTTCTTGGTCAGGCCAAGGACACTGCACTTACAACAACTGGGACTTGAAAATTGGGCCAAAAACTGGAAAATTTGTATGCTGTCTGAATCTATTTACTGCTATACACTTGCACAGTATTCTCAAATGCTTATCTCGGGTATCTAACGGGTTATGTATAGTGATACTTGCACTGAACTGTATAAAAAATGAATTTCACTGTGCCTCGGTACATGTGACAATAAAGTACCATTGAACCCGATGCTGGCCAAGTCACCACATTCACCTTTCGGCAATCATCAACAACTTTAACATTCATCACCAACATTCAACAAGAATGTGCAGCTCATATTTATGCTACAGAGCATCCCCATAGAATTAGCTTCAAATCCACATTCCACAGCTTTCTCCTGCTGCAGATTCCATCATTGTTATATTCTGTACAAAGCTCACTGAAAAGCATCTCTCCTCTTTTGTAGGATAAAGTGATGTGCATCCAAAAACAGCAAAAGCTAACAGACTAAAGAAGGGCAAATCTAAAAGTGTATAAAATCATGAGAGGAATAAATCGGGTAGATGCACAGAATCTCTTGCCCAAAGTAGGGGAATCGAGGACCAGAGGACATCGCTTCAAGGTGAAGGGGAAATTTTTTTATAGGAATCTGAGAGGTAACTTTTTCACACAGAGGGTGGTGGGTGTATGGAGCAAGCTGCCAGAGGAGATAGTTGAGCCTGGGACTATGCCAATGTTTAAGAAACAGTTAGACAGTTACATGGATAGGACAAATTTGGAGGGATATGGATCAAGCGCAGGCAGACGGGACTAGTGTAGCTGGGACATGTTGGCCAGAGTGGGCAAGTTGGGCTGAAGGGACTGTTTCCGCACTGTATGCCTCTATGAATCCAAAGAGAGAGGGGGAAAGAGTTGGCATTTCAGTTTGACCATTTACCAAAGTTCTGAAAAAGGGACATTGAGCTGAAAGATTAACTGTTTCCCATTAAAATACATTACGATCATTTGAGTGTTTTCCACCTTTTGTTTCCATTTCTGATGTTTACGTTAAATTTATTTTATGTGTGTATTGTGTTCTTTTCACTTGGTATGGCTGTATGGTAACTCAAATTTCACTGTACCTTAGTTGGTTAAGTGACAATAAATGCAAACTTGAACTTGAACAATTTCTGCACTACTTTGTTTTTGTCAAATAGTATAAGAATATTTTATGGTTTTCAATGCTTTCACCTGAATATGCTGAGATGAACGGAACGATTGATGGCACTACTGAAAACTGACAGAAATAGTTTTAGACATAAGCAAAACAAAGGATTTTTTCTGCAGATAATGCAAATTGTTTTTACTTTGCAAGAGCCTTCACTGCCTTTTAAACTTTTGCTGGAAATATTTGAACCTTTCAATGTAAAAGTCCTGTCCCACTGTACGAGTTCATTCAAAGAGTTCTCCCGAGTTTGCCCTGATTCGAACTCGGAGATTTATGGTAATGGCTCATCGGCAATCGGGGCTCTCGTGGACATTTTTCAACATGTTGAAAAATCTTCACGAGTCTTCCCAATCTTACCTGCCGATAGCGAGTCTTCCCGAATACCTGCCGTTAGTGTTACGAGCCGCTAAGAGACGTCCCCGAACTCCGATGTACCCGCTACATTCATTCTCCGTGCTTACCGCGAGTTTAATTTTTTTTTTAACTTGGGAGAGCTCTTGAATGAACTCGCATTGTGGGACAGGGCCATAACAATATGCCTGAAGAAGATGTATTATTATTATTGCCATGACAATTGGATTACATTGATAGATAAGAGTGTAGTTAATTTAGAATTTTTTTTTTTTAAATCATGATTTTCATTTTCCATTCTCATATTACAATAAAAGCCATAGTTCAATAATATTGCACTGGCCGTAAGATGCTTTTTCACACTAAGGGTGGTGAGTCTATGGAACAAGCTGCCAAAGGAGGTAGTTGAGGTTGGGACTGTTCCAATGTTTAAGAAATAGTTGGACAGGTACATGGATAGGACAAATTTGGAGAGATATGGACCAAACACAGGCAGGGGCTACTAGTGTAGCTGGGACATGTTGGCCAGTGTGGGCAAGTTGGGCCGAAGGTCCTGTTTTCACACAGTATCACTCTATGACTCTAAATGGCTTCACATCCATGGTGGAGATATTCCCACCATTGTAGGGATGGCCATTGCTAATGGCAATGGTGCGGAATGAACTAGAGAAGAGCATTTTCCATGCAGCCACATCTACACAGTTCAGATGCAGTTCATTCCTTAGATTCTGACTGTTCCCAGCAGACTGGAAGGTGGAAAATCTAACAATTGTTCTGCAAGAGAGGGAGGAGAGACAAAATAGAAAACTGCAAATAACTTAGACTGGCATGCATTTTTGAAAATGTATCACAAACCAGTCAGAAAGGTTGTGGATGTAACTGAAAATTTAGGGAACAAAATCCATATAATATGACACAACTGTTCAAAAATAGATTTATGAAGAGAAAATCATGTTTGACATATTTAATAGATTTTTTTCTGGATGTAATTAGCAGGGTGGATAGGTGGAATTGTAAATGTTGAATATTTAGATTTTCTAAAGACATTTGATAAATTCAAGAAATTCAGGATGTTAAAGCAGCAGAGCAGTTATAGTTTAGTTTAGTTTATTTTAGAGATACAGCATGGAAACAGTCGCTTCGGTCCACTGAGTCAACACTGATCCGCAATCCCCACACATTAACACTATCCCATACACACTGGGGAGAATTTACATTTATAGAAGGTCAATTAAACTACAAACCTGTACATCTTTGGGGTGTGGGAGGAAACCGAAAGAACTTGGAGAAAACCCACACAGGTCATGGGGAGAATGTACACACAGCAATCATAGATAGGATCAAACCTGGGTCTCTGGTGCTGTAAGCACAGTAAAGCAGCAACTCTACTGCTGCGCCAATGTGCCGCCCAGTTTTGGTCATGTTTATGGTCTGTAAAGTCTGGGGCCAAGAAGCTTGTGGTGGTGATGGGAAAGGGGGTGTGTGTTGTGGTGGGATGATGCTGAATTATCTAAATCCCAACCTGCACCCCAGGTAAGGTGACGTATTGGGTAAGTGATGGGATATATCGTGGCTCCGGGGATCAGTCGATTGAGTGCCTGGGCTGACAAGAGGGTCAGGGGGAGATTGGTGGATGGGGATGTGTCAGAGTTTGGGTTCAAAAGTAAAGATTAGTATGCGAGAATGGGTCAGTACTGAGAGAGTGTCTGAATGATGAGAGGTAAACAGGATATTTTTCTGAGTGGTAGACCAGTATCGCTCTGGGACTAGTGTAGATGGGACATTCATGTTGGCTGGTGTGGGCAAGTTAGGCTAAAGGGCCTGTTTCCATGCTGTAAAACTCTATGACTCTATGTCCACAGAATGACCAGCAATATGGAGACACAGAAACTGCAGTTGCTAGAATCTTGAAGAAAAAAACATGGTGCTGGAGGAACTTGGTGGGGCAGATAGCGTCTGTGGATGGAATGATGGACAACTTTTTTTGTTGAGACCTTCCTTAAGAGAGGCATAGTGGCGCAATAGTAGAGTTGTGGCCTTATAGCGCCAGAGACCCGGGTTTGATCCTGGCTATGGGTGCTGTCTGTATGGAGTTTGTACATTCTTCCTGTGACCGCATGGGTTTTAACCGGGTGCTCCGGTTTCCTCTCACATTCCAAAGATATGCAGGTTTGTCGGTTAATTGGCTTATGTAAATTGTCCCTGCTGTGTAGGGTAAAACTAATGGGTGATTGCTGGCTGGTCAGCAATGAATTTGGTGTGCCAGAGGACCAGTATCCATGCTGTGTACCTAAACTAAACTAAACTGATGGAGTAGTTGGGAGATTGGAAGTAATTAAAAGGGGAAAATATAGGACTCTGGAATGAGAGATGATCACACTACACCCCCTCTCCCATCACCAAATTCCATATTTCTCCTTTCCTCACCTCTCACCTATCATTTCCACCCATATACCCCACCCGGCTTACATTTTACTCCTCCTCTTCACTCCTTATCTGACATCCTTTTGTCTCCCTTTCATCTCTCACGTTTATCATTTTGGGACGAGAGTTCAAAACACTGACAATCCTCAGACTCAAGACCTGTGACTAGTGGTGTGCCTCAGGGATTAGTGCTGGACACATAGCTGCTTATCATCAATCTCAGTAATGTGGCTGAGAATGTAGAAGGATTAAGTCTACAGATCACACTAAATTAGGTGGCATCACAGATAGTGAAGACGGTAGTGAAGAATTACAGCAGTATTTTGATCAACTGGTCAGTGATCCCTGGAATGGCTAATGAATTTAATTTAGATAAGTCTTTGTGTTGCATTTTTGGAAGTCAAACCATGTAGAACCTTTACCGTGATTGGTAGAGCCCTGGGGAGCATTATAGAGCAGATGGATCTAAAAGTGCAAGTAGAAGTTCAAATTCAAAAGCACAAGTTCCTTGAAAGTGCTGTCACAGGTAGATAGAGTGGTGAAGAAGCCTTGTGACATGTTGGCATTCATCAGTCAGGCAATTGAGTATAGAAGTTGGAACGTTATCTTACAGATATAGAAGACGTTGGTGAGGCTTCACAGAGTATTATGCACGCTTTTGCGCACCCTTCTATGAAAGATGCCATTAAGCTTGATAGGGTGCAGAGAAGATTTATAAGATTTATGCCAGAGCTCGAGAGCCTGAGCTATAGGGAGAGTTTGAGCATGCTTGGACTTTATACTGTGAGGAATGAGGAGTGATCATTTAGAATCAAAGTCATGCAGTGATACAGTTTGGAAACAGGCCCTTCAGCCCAGCTTGCCCACACTGGCCAAAATGTCCCAGCTACACTAGTCCCACCTGCCAGAATTTGGTCCACATCCCTCCAAACCTATCCTATCCATGTACCTGTCTAACTGCTTCTTAATTGTTGGGATAGTCCCAGCCTCAACTACCTCTTCTGGCAGCTTGTTCCATACACCCACCACCCTTTGTGTGAAAAAGTTATCCCTCAGTTCCCTATTAAATCCTTTCCCCTTCAGCTTAAACCTATGCCCTCTGGTCCTCGATTCACCTACTCTGGGCAAGATACTTTGTGCATCTACCCGATCTATTCCTCTCTTGATCTTATTCACCTCCATAAGATTACCCTTCATCCTCCTGCGCTCCAAGGAATAGAGGTTTATAAAATCATGAGGGGAATAGATAGGTGCAGAAGGTCATAAGGGATAAATGCACAGATAAATATTCCCAGGATAAGGCAATCAAAAACTAGTGACCATAGGTTTATCATGAGAGTGAAAAGATTGATAAGGTACCTGAGGTGTACCTTTTTCCACACATAAGGTGTGCATATATGTATCTAGCTGCCAGAGGAAGTGGTTTAGGCAGGTACAATATCAACATTTTAAAATCATTTGGGCAGGTACATAGAAGGGAAAGATTTTGGGGATACAGGCCAAACACGGGGAAATAGGATTTGTTTAGATGGGCATCTTTGTCGGTATAGACAAATTGGGCTGAAGAGCCTGTTCCTGAGCTGTATGTTTCTATAACTAAGAGAAAAAAAAGAACGTAATCTAATATCGCCATCTCAGGGCGGCATGGTAGCGCAGCGGCGGAGTTGCTGCCTTACAGCGCTTGCAGCACCGGAGACCCCGGTTCGATCCCGACTACGGGTGCTGTCTATATAGAGTTTGTACATTCTGCCCGTGACCTACATGGGTTTTCTCCGAGATCTTCGGTTCCCTCCCACAGTCCAAAGACATACAGGTATGTAGGTAAATTGATTTGGTATAAATGTAAATTGTCCTTAGTGTGTGTAGGGTAGTGTTAATGTGCGGGGATCACTGGTCAATGCGGACTCGGTGGGCTGAAGGGCCTGTTTTCGCCTTGTATCTCTAACCAAAATGAATCTCTGTCTTCAATGAACAGCCCCTGTACAAGAAAATCTGCACACTTCAGATATCACCCTAGTTTACCTTCTCTGTATTGATTCCAATGCATTACCATCCTCTGCTAAATAAGGAGCCTGAATGTATAAACTATATTCCAGATGATATCTTTAGAACTTGCATTGATGGTTTTGTCTTTGCTTTTTCCTTGTTTCAGCAAAATTGATTGTAATCTTAAATCATAATTGCCAATTTGAGAAGTTCTTCCTACTGTATTGATATCTTTCTTTTTTAATATCATAATTTCACCTCCATTTCGTTTCAACCTGTCCTTTCTAAATGCTGAATACCCATGAGCATTCATGTCCCAGCAATGGATACTCTGCAGCTTCATTTCCATCGTGCTAATTAGATCATCCCCATTTACTGCATTTGTGAGTGTTCATGAAGGCTGCATTTAGATGAAGAGCCTTTGATTTTACATTTTGTCAATATGTAAACTCCATTTGCTACTTTTCTTTGTTTTCCCTCCCTATTAATGTTGCTTGCATTCTTCTCCATGGATTGTCACCTTGTCGTGGTGGAGAAGCTTGTGTGGACCTGAGATCCTGAGAGCGATGCCGTCTGGAGCTATGCTCCTGGTAGGGCCACCCATGATGGTAAGGTCTCCCCACGTTTAAAAAAAAGTATTGCACAGGTGTCCTCCATATAGGGAATAACACCCTGGAGACACCCATGGTCAGCCATGAGTGAGGGGGTCCTAAGAAGATTCCATTAGTGGGAAAGTCGAGGACCAGATGGCACAGCTTCAGAATATAAGGATGTACCATTAGGAAGAGGATGAAGAGGAATTTATTTGGCCAGAAGGTGGTGAATCTGTGGAATTCATTGCCGCAGATGCCTGTGGATTCCGTCATTGGGCATTTTTAAAGAGGAGATTAATGGGTTTTGATTACTAAGGGTGTCAAAATTATAAGGAGAAGGCAGGAGAATGGAGTTGAGAGGGAAATGTAGATCAACCATGATTGAATGTTGGAGTAGACTCGCCAAATGGTCTAATTTTGCTCCTATGACATTTGAAAATGAAATTATCCTTGTTTGTTTCTCTTCCTCCTAAATTCCTTTTATTGTTCCTCCCTTTGTCAAGTTTGTTTGAATCCTCCCCAACAGTACCACCAATTAGCCATACATGACCTATCACCGGGTGACGCTACCAATGGTTGCCTCGCCACAGTCTGTCTGTCCCTTCCTGTATGGACGGAGGTGCAAGTTTTTTTTCCATTATCGTATCTCCATCCCACTGCGGCCTAACATCGAGGAGCTGGCGGTCTCTGCTGGAGATCGATCGGAAGCTCCAACTGCGGAAGCCTACAGGACTTAACATCGTGGAGCTCGCGATCCCTGTCAGGGATCAACCTCGGAGCTCCAACCGTGGGAGCCTGTGGACTTCAACATCGTGGAGCTTGCAATCCCTGGTGGGATACTGACTTTGGGAGCTCCAAGTCGCAGGAGTATCGACCACCCTGACGCGGGGGCTTTGGCTGCCGGCTGCGGGAGCTTCGATCGCCTTGATTGCGGATGGTTTGACTGCCCCAACCACGGGAGAATAAAGAGGGAAGAAGATTTGATTCTATTGCCTTCCATCACATTGAGGAATGTGGGGAATCTGCTGTGGTGGATGTCTATGTTAACATTTATGTAGTTGTGTGTCTTGTTGCTTTCTTTAGTATAGCTGTATGGTAATTCAAATATCACTGTACCTTAATTGGTACACGTGACAATAAAAGACCTTAGAAACCTTTGAATATCAACATAATTGTACAACATTCATTGTGTAACATTACATGCTAGTCTCCTAAAAAATACAAGGATTTATCTCTTTCCTATCTCTTGTTAAAATGTGGTTTTATGTATCAATTTGAAAGAGGTAAAACTGGGCATTAAATTATCTTTCAAAATGGGCTGTGAGTTTTCATGAGCCTTGCACATAAGTAAATAATTTTGTATCGTGGACAATTTGCTTTTGGCTTAGAGATATAGCATTGAAACAAGCCCTTTGGCCAACTGAGTCCACGCTGACCATCGATCACCCATTCACATTAGTTCTTTGTAGAAACAAGGGACTGCTGATACTGTTTAAAAAAACCCACAAAGAGCTGGAGTACCTCAGCGGGACAGGCAACATTTCTGAAATGTCTCCTATCCAAGTTTTCCAGAGATGCAGCCTGCCCCGCTAAGTAACTCCAGAACTTTGTGTCACATTAATTCTATGTTATCTCACTTTTCTCACCCACTGCCTTCACATTAGGGTAAATTTTACAGAGATCAATTAATCTACAAGTTCACACACCTTTGCGGGAGGAAACCAGAGCACCCAGAAACCCATGCAGTCACAGGGAGAAGGTGCAAACGCCACACAGAGGCACACGCCGCACGCAGGTATCGAACCCGGCGTTCGGAAGCCGCGGTCACGTGACTCGGGAGGGGCTGCTGTTTTCGAGCGGTTTCACTTTCGCGCCACAGTTGTGTAGCTGACCACCGTTGTGGTCAAACGTGTTTGTGAGGACCTGTAAACCAAAGAGTTATTTCTGAAATAAATAAGTTCACAAAAATTTGGTTGCCGTTCTTACATCCGCTAAAATATTACATTTATTCTAGGGTGGAGTATTCACAAGACCACTGCCACACCAGGGCTCTCACACTTTCCTTTCCCTCCTTCCCCATTGGGGTAGTAGGGTCAACTTCACACTTCTCATCATAGCAACAATGACTGGAACTGAAAGTGTTAAAGCAAATGGTTGAGTAGTCCAGTCCTCAATATGGTCTAGAGCAGCACTCTCAACACAATCCCCACTAAATACTCCAAACTATTCCTTATTTATAAAGCAGGACTCCTTCCACTGAAGTCGGAAATAAGACAGTTTATGAATATTTTTAACATTTAGGGCAGAGTGACAAATTTGGGGTAACATTTAACATCATGGATGAGTAAAACCGCTGCCAGATCAGATGAATGTACAAGATTGCATTTTAAGTTGAAGATAGACACAAAATGCTGGTGTAACTCAACAAGTTACTCGGTTGAGGTCTCCGGAGATGCTGCCGGATCCATTGAATTACTTCAGCAATTTGTGTCTACCTTTGATGTAAACCAGCATCTGCCCTTCCTTCCTATGCATTTTAAGTTGTTGCTTTCTGTGTTAATGAAAATCATGTCATGGTGGCAGGGAATGGAGGGATATGGAACACTTGAAGCTAAACTCACATTAACTTGTTTTAACTTTAACACATTCTAACTTAGCATCATTTTCAGCATTGTTGCAGAAGGATCAGTTGCTGTGCTGTACTGTTCTATGGAAAATAGACAGAAAATGCTGATGTAACTCAGGGGGTCAGACAGCATCTCTGTAGAAAATAAATTGGTGCCATTTTGGGTCAGAACCCTGCTTCAGGCTAGAACATTCTGCTCGATGTTCTGTAATAGCTTTGTCTTCACCTTAAACTTAATGAAACAATATGTTAACATTTTCCAAATGTTAATATTTAATTCTGAGCAATATTCCCATGGGCTTGTGAAAGGGTTAATGCTTTGCTAGTCAAGTGCGAGAAATTCCAGTATCACTGAGTTTACGGCAGGTGTTCAGGGAGTTGCAGCACTTGACTGTCAACACAAATTACAAGCACGTATACTTCCTACTGCAGCTCGCACACATACAGTACCTACTTGTTTCTTTAAGGCTAAACATGATTAAGCTTCCCATGCTTCACTAAGATTGTGCCAGGAGCTTCTGAATCTAATTTACAATATGTACGCCAAGCCTTTCCGTGCACAGACAGGAGGAAAGCAAGCATGAAGTGACACGGAGAAGAATTACAACATCTAACAGTATCGCGAAAATCTCTAGAAATATTGAGGCATAAAGACCACTGACCAAATACTACTCAATGAGATGAGTACAGACAACTGCTTAATGGCCAGCATGGACATGATCGGCTGAAGACCCCGTTTCTGAGCTGTGTAAATCTAAGCTGTGTAAATCTGATTCTAAGAAACTGAGGTATTCAAGGGTTTTTTAGTTATTGCTTAATTTCCTGCTAGGCTCGTGGATTAGAATAAATTATGCATACATTTTCTACTGCCACATTCAAACAATAGTTTATTTGCTCATAAGTGCATGCAGCAGCACAGTTGTTCAGTAAAAAGGTAAATATCTGATCTTTGCCTTCAATAATTGCTTTGTGTAGCAATGTTAAAAAAAAATTGAGATTGTAAAAATCAAGTCTGCAATTTATGCCATCAGATAAAGGATAAAAAGTTTAATTTGACACCTAATTCACTTTCATATCTTCAGTATTAAAAAAAGTTATGGCCATTTTCATACTCGGAAATTAGCATCTTGTTCCCTATTGCTTTTCCATTGACTCAACACAAAAGCTGTGATCGAGGACAGTCAAAAGCCCATAACTTTCTTAAAAATTAAGAGAACTGAATGAAATGTTCAGTTATTATAGATTGAAGCATTCTGAAACAATTATAAAACATCTTACTTGTATGACCTGAAATTAAAGCATGTAATTAGATTAATTACCTAATTGTAATTAATTACAAAATTGACCGTTGTGACGGAAATAGTAATAAGAACCCAGACTGCCTTGAAAATTCAAAAATGTGATATTCTCAAGATCAGAACTTTAATATTATTGTATAATATGCTGTAAATCCGTAACAGATAGGTAAATAAATTAAAATTTCTAGCAATAGGCCAAGTCTTTAAGGAGAAGATCAGTTGCTAGCTGGTACATTTACATATCATAATCAGTAGCATCATCATACTCCTCAGGTTGTAACCAATAAGCAACTCTGTACACCTTGATTTTCATCAACATTTCAATTTTGGCATTGTAAACTACAAGATTTTGCTCTTCAAACCAGGCATGACATGCCTTTCTGCCCACTACATTCCCATTAAGAATGTCCTGTAGATTCCATTTCTTAAGAAAATGATATATTTTTAAAATAGTATCCAAATAACAAACTAATCCCATTCACACAAGAATTCACAATATAACATGATTTTTAAATCTCACTGTCATGAATTTATATGCCAGATGGAAGGAATTTCATGTTTAATTCCCATAAATTAATCTAGAAACATCCACTCAATATAATCAAAATTATTATTTTTTTGCAAAATACATGGGACTAAAACTGATATTTAGTATAAAAATATTGATTATGGGTAGACAATAACACAAAATATAGACGACTTAGATGCTCTTATGACATGATTGTCCAAAAAAAAGAGCATTTAAATCATCTTGCGAGTGGATTTTTCTGGAACGCGATCGATTGGAACGTTGCATTTACCGTGAATTTGAACTCCATATCGGCAGGAAAGGCACTGCCGGTTCTTATCACAAATCACATTTTCGCAACGTAAAATTAGATTAAAGCCATCCCAAGAAGCAAGATTATATGTAAAATAGACGACTTACCCTTGTTTTGTCCCGTTCATGTGATACGTCACGTTATAGGCGTTGAGGGCGTTAGAAGTCACTTTTTATTTGAATCTAATTATTAAATTGTCTCGCGATTAAAAAAAGAATCAGGAATGGAAGTCCGATCGATTTTTCTTCAGCAGCTAGCAGCCCGAGGAAATCAGCCTCCGACAGGCAGTAGACACCCCCCCCAAAGACGCGAAAGTCGCGCACACAGCCAGTGGCAGAACTGCAGCGCCGCTGAAGGTAAGTTTTGTAACATTGCTACTATGTGTGCAATAATAAATCTCATGCTATGATAATGAAAGGCATAGATAGAGTGGATGTGAAAAGGACGTTTTCACTGGTGGGAGAGGAGGTCATAGCCTCAGAATGAAAGGACTTTAGAAAGGAGGTGAAGAGAAACTTATTTAGTCAGAGGGTAGTTAACTCATTGCCGCAGAGGGCTGTGGAGGCCGAATCAGTGGCTATTTTTAAGGCAGAGATAGACAAATTCTTGATTAGAACAGCAGTCAAGGGTCAGGGGAGGAGGCAGGAAAATGGGATTAGAAGGCAGAGATCAGCCATGATTGAGTGGCGGAGTAGACTCGATGAGCCAAATGGCCTAATTCTACTCTTATAACTTGTGAACGTGATAAAGAGCTGTTTTCCTGAAAGCAATACATTGAATTTTTCTCAGCGTATCCACATCTAACTTGGTGCAATATTTCTGGACACATTTGCATTCCATAGCATCCATTTTTATGTTGAAATTCCACAGTAAAACTATAAATCCAGGGGAAATCACACCCATCAAAAAACTGGATATAATATGTAGGAAGGAACTGCAGATGCTGGTTTACACTGAAGATAGTGACGATATTCTGAAGTAACTCAGCGGGTCAGGCAGCATCTCTGGAGAAAAGGAATAGGTGGCATTTCTGGTCGAGAGGATCTTGACCCGAAACATCACCTATTTCTTTTCTCCAGAGATTTTGCCTGACCTGCTGAGTTATTCCAGCATTTTGAGTCTATCTTCGGAAGAAATTGGACATCGCAGTTACATGCAATATGTTTTCAGGAGGTAGTCAAGGCAGGTGCTGTAGCAATATTTCAAAGACAGTTGGATGCAGGAAACATTTAATGTAAAAAGTTGATCACGTAAAGTGAAAGCCATGATTATATTGCATGACAGTGCAGGCTCCTGCACCTATTTTCTATGTTTCTATGCTTCTATGTAAGAGAGTTGGCTTTTTAATGATGTCTATATCGTACTCGTTTACCAATAGTGAAAAGATCCATTATCCTAATTCAGTGAACTATTTTGTTTTCTGGTAGTGATAAGTAACTGCAGATGCTGGTTTCCAATAACAAGTCAAACAGTACATAAGTAGGTCAGGCAGTATCCCTGGAAAACATGGACAGGTAATGTTGCAGGTCAGGCCATTCTCTCTGTGTTTAGTTTAGTTAATTTAGAGATACAGCGTTGAAACAGGTTGTCCAGCTCACCGAGTCTGATCTGAACAGCAATCTCCCAGTCCCTTGTTCTATCCTACGCACGTGCGACAACTTACAGAGGCCAATTAACCTACCAACCTACATGTCTTTGGAAAGTGGGACGAAAACGGAGCATCGGGAAAAAACTTGTGCAGTGACAGGGGGAACCTGCAAACCCAGTACAAATAAGATCGAACCCGAGTCTCTGGCAATGTAAAGCAGCAACTCCATCGCTGCACCTCTGTGGTTTGATTTTGTCATCTGGCATGGGCTGGAGAGAAATAACATTCAAGAGGCCCAACCTTTTTTACGTTGTATGGTTTCTGAAGAGAGTTAGTTCTGCAGTAACCCAAATTTAGACTGATGGAAAATGTAAGATCTTTACAAGTGAAAACTGCCCAAAAGCACAACAGCAGCTAATTGATACTGTTCCTGTTCTATCCTCTCAGACAAAATAGGATTTCCTGAAATGGTTGTCACTAGCAGTAGTTCAATAAACAGTGTTTTCCTAAGTGATAAAGACTTTACTGTAATCTAATGTTCATTCAAAGTGTTCTGGTGAGATAGTGTAACTAAATGTGACCTGTCGGATTGACCATTAAACTAACACACTGTCTCAACTCCTCTCTCATTGCATTCACTGATTAAATTCAAGTCAACAGTCAAGAGTGTTTTATATGTCATATGTCCCGGACATTTCAATGACATTATTACTTGCTGCAGCACAACAGAATATGTGAATATGTAAACATTGTATATAACGGGGGAAAAAAAGTTCAATAAATAACAAATATAGTGCAAATAACAAATAATAATATAGTGTTTTGTTTGGATTAACTTTTACATCTTGTGCACTTTCAAAGTACTCTATCCTTTTCTCCAGTGTACTTTCATCTCTTCCGCCACTTTTAATTTTACAGCTGCAAATAAGAAAAGAAGATTCAAGATACATAGGCCCAGCCAGGCAGAAACATAACTTGGGACTTCACAATGCACCATAGTGTTGCTGATCTTACATTTGTCAAGGTCTCATACTTCTACAACATTCCGGACAACGCCATCGAGCTGGAGGGGCGCACTGTCTTCAGGGCCGATAGAACAGCGGAGGACTCCGGTAAGACCAAGGGCGGCGGACTGTGCATTTATGTGACTCCAAGATGGCGTCGCGTGCACAACGTGAGGCTCTGTGTCTCCGTAGTTTTAGCAATTTTTTTTTAGTTCTGTTATTAATTAACCTAGTTTTCGCCCGGTGCACTCGAGCGAGGACTCTGTACGGCCGTCAGGAGCTATTGGAGCTCGGCCGTCTACACATAACGAGCCGCAGAAGCGACTTTCAACTGCCGCCGGAGATCACCAGGACACCGTGGTCTAGCGGGCCAGCTCCCCCGACAGGAAGTGCCCGGAGGCGGCGCAGGGAACGTAACCAAAGGTGAAGCGCGGAGGCTTGTCGAGCTAGGCTGAGATCAAACCCGCACCAGGCCAGCTCTGCCAGCATTTTCCTCGCAATATGTTCCGGTCCCGGTGAGTAAAAATCGACGAACTGCGGCTGCGGACACAACCACACACAACGGATCGCCGACTGCAACGCCATGGCCTTCACTGAAACATGGCTCACCGACAACATTCCGGACAACGCCATCGAGCTGGAGGGGCGCACTGTCTTCAGGGCCGATAGAACAGCGAGGACTCCGGTAAGACCAAGGGCGGCGGACCTGTGCAATTTATGTGAATAACACATGGTGTACAGATGCTGTCAGGATTGGTAGTCACTGCTCTTGCTGACCTGAAATACCTCTAGGATGCCGATTTGTTTTCCCCAAATGTGCAGGCCCTTCTATCTGCCCAGGAATTTACATCGACTCTTATCACTGCAGTCTATGTACCCGGACGCTAATGCCCAGGCTAGCAATGGAAGAGCTGCAGGCTGCTATCAGCAGACAACTAACTGCACACCCAGAGGGGGCTTTATATTGTTGCAGGTGATTTTAACCACTCCAACCTCAAAACTGTACTCCCAGATTCCACCAACATGTCTCCTGCCCAACCAGAGGAAACAAGACTCTGGACCTAGTATTCACCAATATTACTGAAGCATACAAAGCCCTCCCCCTCCCCCACCTGGGACAGTCTGACCACCTCTCTCTGTTCCTGCTCCCCAAATACACACCTCTGATCAGACGTGTGAAACCTTCGCGAGGACAGTGAAAGGTCTGGCCTGAGGGGGCTGTCTCTGTCTTACAGGAACAGTTTTCAGCAAACAGACTGGAGTCTGTTTGCCACCCAGGCCACCTTCAACTCCCAAGTGGACATCAACTCATACAGCTCAACCGTTCTGGACTATATAAAATTCTGCACGGACAACGTCACTACCCACAAAGAGATAAAGACCTTCCCTAAACCAGAAGCCGTGGATGAGCAGGGAGGTCAGACTCCCGCTGAAGGCTCGCGACGCCGCTTTCAAAATCTGGCGATGCTGAGGGATACAGCTCATCCAGGGCCAATCTTGAAAAAGGGAATTAGGAATGCTAAACTCAATCACAAACGGCGGATCGAGGAGCATTTCCGAAATAACTCTGACCCCAGGCGCATGTGGCAAGGAATAAAATCCATTGCCGATTACCATAAAATTAACACTCCTGCCCCCAGACAATGCCTCCCTTTCCTGACGAGCTAAACCATTTCTACTTACGCCCGCTTTGACCGGAACAACAAAACACCAGCCATCAAAGTTGCTCCACCCCCGCATGAAACAACCCTTCAGTCTCTCCAACCTCTGCTGTACAAGATGCACCTGAGCAAGGTGAATGAGCACAAAGCTGCCGGCCCGATGGCATCCCCCGGGCGGGTGCTCAGGGCATGTGTCTGGACAACTATCCCTGGTCCTCACTGACATTTTCAATCTGTCACTGGCCCAGGGTGTCGTCCCCACTTGCCTCAAGACATCTACCATTGTGCCAGTGCCCAAACATCAGCGACAGGGAGTCTCAACGATTTCCGGCCAAATGGCACTCAGCCCTGTCATCGCCAAGTGCTTCGAGCGGCTGATCCTGGCTCACCTCAAAGCCAGCTCCCCCCACACCTGGACCCCCATCAGTTTGCCTACCGGACCAATAGGTTCAACAGAGGACGCCATATCGGCGGCCCTACACTCTGCCCTGACCCACCTGGACAGCAATAACACCTACATCAGCTGCTGTTCATTGACTTCAGCTCCGCCTTCAAAACTGTCATACCCGCTAGCTTGATCACCAAACTCAGCGGTCTTGGCATCTCCCACTTCCCTCTGCAATTGGACACTGGATTTCCTCACTAACAGACCTCAGTCTGTTAGATCAACAACCTCACCTCCTCCACTATAACACTGAACACTGGCGTGCCACAGGGCTGTGTGCTCAGTCTCTCCTCTACTCTCTCTTCACCCATGACTGCATCCTAAGTTTAGCTCCAACGCCATCATAAAATTTGCCGACGACACCACGGTGGTAGGACTGATAGCGGACCAAAGACGAGTCAGCCTACAGGAGGAAGTCCAGCACCTGACAACCTGGTGGCCAATAACAACCTCGTCCTCAACTCCCAGAAGACGAAGGAAATCATTGTCGACTTCAGAAAAAACAGAGGGGGCAGACCATACGTTTCATGGGAACAGATCCAGGAGCAGTAGCGGTGGATGCATTCTCGCTACATTGGGGACGTACATTATTTTATGTTTCCCCATTCTGCCTGATTAGGCAATGTCTCACCAAAGTAAGAGCAGGACTCCGCCTTAAGCATTTTGGTGGTTCTGGACTGGCCTACACATCCATGGTTCCCATTGGTGCTCAGAATGATGACTCAGCCATTTATGACTGTCCCCAACTGCAGTAATTGTTGGTGCATCCAGTAACAGGAGAAACTCATCTGTTACATGATGATATTAATTTGTTAATCTGCAGGTTCTGACAAGACCGTTCAAAGGCCTTGGACTGGCAAATAGGACCATGGATGTGATAACTGCAGCTTGGAGAGATAGCACTAAAAAACAATATGTGTCTTATATTAAGAAATGGGAGATGTTGTTTACAGTCAGATATATCTTATCATACTGCAAGCATATCGGGTGTATTGGAGTTCCTTGCCACATTGCATTTTGATGAACACTTGAGTTATAGTGCCATTAATAGTGCTCGGAGTGCTTTGTCCTCCTATTTAGGGCAGTTTCAGAACAACAACCTATCGGGTCATCCATTAGTGTCCCGATTCATGAGAGGAATCTTTAACAAAAATCCTCCTAAACCTAGATATACAGAAATCTGGGATGTGAGCATAGTTCTCACACTGCTTCGGCAATGGGCTCCAATTATGTCATTGTCTTTTCAGAAGTTAACACTTAAAGTGGTTAGCTCATGGCGCTAATAGCAACGCAATGAGTGGAAACATTGCAAACGTTATGACTAGATAGCATGTATTCTTCTACAGATAACATTTCGTTTTATGTGTATGATTGAATCAAACAAAGCAGGGCAGGAATGGCCGGAACCAAAGTAAGTTTTAAAGCGTACCCTGTTGACCAAATGTTAAGCACCTGAGTCAATTTATCGAGGTAACTAAGAGTCTCAGAGGCTCTGAGACAGCAATGCTCATCAGTCACAAAAAACCTCATAAAAGGTGTCAATATAAACTATTTCTAGATGGTAAAACAGGTTTTGGATTCCGCTGGAGTAGACACTCATGTGTTTAAATCTCACTCCACCAGGGCGGCATCAACCTCTGCAGCAAAGCCGCAGGATGGTCTAAGGAATCTTTAGGAATTATGATAAACCTGTACTGACAGTGCCAGGGTTTGGGCATGCTGCTTTGGGTTCCATTTGATTTGATTTTTCTTTATAAATTTCATTTGTAATTTCCCCTGGGATAGAGGGGTTATTACTGTATTGTTATTTAAAAAACTGATTATTGGATAATTCGAAGCAATGTTCAATACATTATTTATTCACTACTGTGTCAACTGAAGCAGTGTGTTGTATGGAGTGGATCCACTGCATGAAGTCACAGAGCTTTGAAATCTTCACGTAGTCACTCACGTGACTCCGAAGTAAAATAGTAAGATTAAATGAGAACTTACCAGATTGAAGTTTGATCCTTATTTTATGAGGAGTTACGGTGAGGGATTACGTGCCCTCCGCTCCCGGCCCTCATAATCGAAAAGATCATCTGGTAGTTCTAGTCTTCTAAAGCCTTACTATGTTACTTCGGCTATCGTTTTTGTGTTTTCACACCATTTTTCACATACTTTTGAAGTATGACGCACATGCGCCTGACGGAGCTTCTTCATGTAATCCCTCATCGTAACTCCTCATAAAATAAGGATCAAACTTCAAACTGGTAAGTTCTCGTTTAATCTTACTATTATCCACCATTGCAATATGGCGATGGCTTTGGCTGGCAACTGCATTGGTCTGTTGAAGTGACCTGCATGTTCTTTAAGTGCTTGTTCTCTAGCTCATTGCAAACTCTGATAGTGCAGAGGTCCAAACTGCACTGCACGGAAAGCTGCCAATAATTTGCCAATGACACTGGCTACTTGCCGGATGGAGGGTTGTTGCTCCTCTACGAGACTGCTACAGAACTCCATGATTCAACAGCCTTGGCCGTAGGCAAAGTCACTGACATATCAATTGAATCAATGACAAACCCCAAATAGTCAATTATTCGGGATGGTACTAGCTTGGATTTTGTTGGATGGATGTGGAAACCTAACTTCTGAAACAGGTGTTTGGTTGCTGAAACCGACTCCTCAGCTGCTTCCTGAGTGTTGCTTACAATTAAAATATCATCTAAATAAGCCATTACAATGTGATTCTGGGTACGGAGTAGCGCCAGAACTGGTTTCAACAATTTTGTAAACAACCTAGGAGCTGAGGTTAACCCATTGGGCAATGCTTTAAAATGCCGCAGCTGTCCCATCCAACTAAATTTCAAGTATCTACGGTACTGAAGATGAATTGGTACTGAATAATATGCATCTTTCAGATCTATGGTTGCCATTATATACAACCTTTTGTGATAACAACTGCTTCGCACTAACTGAAAGAATCCATTTTAAAAATGCCTATACTGGACATAAGAATTTAACCGGGTTAGGTCCAGAATGACTCGACACCCACCATCTTTTTTCTGCTTGGGGAATATATTGGACACAAATTGTTGAGGATGATATACCATCCTTTCAATTGCCCCTTTTTGGATAAAACCCCAATTTCATCACTCACCTGTAGAGTTTCTGGTCCTGAAAAAACCAATACCCGACTAGGCATATTTTATGCAAGTGGATGCTTTCCTGACATAAACTCAATTCGAGACCCCCAGACACTGTCCAGTATAAACAGATTGGATGTTATGCAGCACCATTCATCTTAAAACAATTGCAACCTACCCCCAACCGGAGGTTGTTCCCCAGAGGATATATCGTGGACTGAATCAGTTACCCGCACCTCCATAGCCGACCTCGAATTTCTCAATCTTCTGGCCATGTTGGGGTTGAGCACAGGTGCATATGGACGGCATACAACTGGCAACCCTCTGCTTGGATCTGCTCCAGCATCTGAAGCCTGTCTGAATGGAAAAGGCCTGCGTGATGGTATCCTGGCCGAGGGTGTGTAGGTCTTAATGAGGCTGATGGTTTTGGCCTCTTCCTCTAGGTCTTTAACCTGTTTTACTAGGTCTTCATCGAATAAAAAAATGTTGTGCCTGGCTGTTGGAGGACTTACAGAGAGCTGCGAAGCGTGGATTCAATGTCGGCTTGATGGCGATCTTCCGGATACAATTTATCTCGAAATGAGCATTGCACAGCACGTCCAACATATCCTGCTGTGTTCCTGACATTGACGCTCCTTGGACCATTCGCCCAAATGCTGGGATCCCAGCCCTCACCAATTTGAGGACTCTCTGGAAACGGGGCTCCTGCCCCCTCATCGATGCGCTCATTTGTGCACAGATGGCCGAGTTCACGGTGGGCACCTTGAGCGACGCACAGTTAACAGGTGTCTGGTAATGAGTTGATGTTTCCTCCATGATAGAGTCCTGGAGCTGGTGAGAGGCCATATAGTTTATGTTACTGGCTAGATTATCCTCCATGGCTTCACCAGTCCCCTCCGGAATGGCAAAATTTCTGGCCACATCCGGGACACCTGGAGCATGGCTCATGTGCTTTGTGGTATGCATAAGAGCAGTGACACCAACTTCAGGTCAGAATCCTCCTGCCCTGGCTCTCCCGAGCCTTGCTCTTGGGAGGTCCCGACCAGCCCTAAACAAGGTGCTGGTGAGGGGGATTCACACTGGAACTCATAGGCGTGCTGGAAGTCCTCCTCGCCATACGGGCCTCTGACTGAGGCTGTTCCAGAAAGTTGTTGGGGAATCCTGGGGATATGCGACCCCGACTCGAACACTTCATGGTTCATCATTTTTTCTATCATTTTTTCCATTTTATCGAGACGTCCCCAGACCTTCTAGTTGGAAGGAGGGGAGTCTTTTTGGTCAGACTCATCTGAATAAACAGACCTGACTGATTTCTGTTTTGCCTTCCTCCCTACTGGAGCGGCCACAGCGCCCTGAGGCACCGGAGTTAATGGAGGCAGTTGAGCTGCCGGCGGTTCTGCAGTCGGCGTCCTCGGAACCGGCATTACCGCAGCCGGTATTTCCCTGCCCGACCTACGTTCACTAACCGCAGTCCCACGAGTAAGTATCTTACTGCAAACGGCAGCACTCTTTTTCGCTACTCTCTCCATTTTGAGAGTACCCCCGCTGGCTCCTGAACCAGCCTTACAGAGTTTAAGTACCCGCAGAAAGTTGTTTAAGCCACTTACCTGCTGGTTTGTTACTTACCGCTGGTGGAGCTGCGCTCTCCAGCCCATCGGTGCGCCATGCGTCGGACGTAATGATGCGTATGCGCCTGGCGGGGCTTCTTCACGTAGTCACTCACGTGACTCCAAAGTAAACTTATGTTTTTGTGTGTGGTATGAGTCTGTGGTCTGCAAACATGATTCTCATGATATTATACCTCACCGGTAAATTCAACTAGACTTGACATCTGTTCTCTTTGATACAGTTAATCCTTGCACTGAGATTTTTCGCTTGGTGGTAGGATGTGTACGACCACCTCAGGCTCTCTGGGCTTTCTGCATTACAGACCTCAATAGTTGGTCCAACATTTTCTGCAGCACCCAAATTGAAAAGTATCATTTGATCTGCTTCGATATAAAATGAAACTACATTACATCCTGTGAAATAAAACATTCTATGATAAATAAAACATCCACATGTTCGTGAAACCTGTCAATTCTTCCATCCCTGCAGCTCTTTTAATGTTGTGCATTTGCTTGTATTTTTTATAGTGATGAAAAAGATTTAGTTTAGTTTAGAGATACAACAGGAAAAAACTGAAAAAAAGAGGAAGAGATATGGGGGTCCAGGGGGAATTCGCCCCGGTAAGATTCCCAGGGAGAATTTGCAGGATTCCAATGCAGAATTTTTTTGATAATTGTACCTTGAAATTACACCATTTTCTTGCCTATATAACCCTTATTTTTTCACAGGGTCTTCCCCAATCACACTCACGAAGAACCCATCACTGCTCACACACACAGGGACCCCTCCTTACCTTTGCTCACACTCACAGGGTCCCCCTCACTGCTCACACTCACAGGAAACACCCAACCTTTGCTCACTCACAGGGACCCCCTCACTGCTCACACTCACAGGGACCCCCCCTTACCCCCATCACTGCTCATACTCAAAGGGACCCCTCACTGCTCACACAAAACCCCTCACCTTTGCTCACAGGGACCCCCTCACTGCTCACATTCACAGGAAACCCCAAATCTTTGCTCACATTCACAGGGACTCCCTCACTGCTCACACTCACAGGAAACCCCTCACCTTTGCTCACTCACAGGGACCCCCTCACTGCTCACATTCACAGGAAACCCCTCACCTTTGCTCACATTCACAGGGACTCCCTCACTGCTCACACTCACAGGAAGCCCCACACCTTTGCTCACACTCACAGGGACCCCCTCACTGCTCACAGGGACCCCCTCACCTTTACTCACACTCACAGAGACTCCCCCCCTCTGCTCGCCAGGGTTCCCAGCCCAGTGCCCATTCTCCCACTGCCTTCCCTCAGGCCCTGCTCCACCAGGCCTCACCTTGTCCCAACCCCGGATGCCTCCCTCCTCCAATCATCGCGCTGAATCATCATGTCCCGCCCCCCCCACTGCCTGCCGACCTACGTTCCTCTCGTTCAATAGGCGCCCTCGATCATCAGCCATTTATAGATTTATAGAGATTTTGATTTTTTTTTACCGAATTTCAAAATCCGCGGAAATCCACGGATCCGCGGAGAAATCTCATGCCAGGGAAACAGACCGTTTCGACCCACTGAGTCTGCGCCAAACTGCGATTCACATCCTTATTCACGTGTGAATCCAATATTCTGAAATCTCAGTATCTTTAAAGGTAATTAGTAATTTAAAGAAAATAATTCTCACCTACAATCAAAAAAGCAAGAAAAAACAATGGCTATTATTAATAAGAAAATCTGCCAACCTCCCATTAGCATTCAAATGAGTTAATTAATCGTCAGCATGCTTAACTAAACCAACCACAAAACTACTGTGGACAAAAGAACCTGTTAGAAGCTGTACTGAAGGGCCTGTCCCACTCGCCGATTTTCTCGGCGACTGCCGGCGTCATATCAGTGTTGCCAAAAAATTTTGCACATTTCAAAATCCAGCGGCGACAAAAAAATCTTGCGACACTTGAAAAAACACCACACGTCACAGCCATCACACCGCATCGCCGCCGCATCACCCCACAAATTTTTCGATGACCTGATACGTTAGTCAATGATGCCGGCAGCCGCCGAACAAAAATGCCAAGTGGGACAGGCCTTGAGTGAAGCAACTCAGAACTCTTTGAAGTCTTTCTGCATTCTACGTTAAGAATATGAAGTAGTACACTTAACTTGCCTGAGTGATTGCAGCTATCATCCAAGAAACTTGATACAACACAGAGCAGTTCAGTTGATTGATACCTCATTCAGCACCATCAATCTTTGATCACTCATATGTCATGGCATCAGTGTGTCCCATCCACAGCATTGCAGTAGCTAGGCAATGACTTGACAGCACCTCACACGTCCATGACCTCTACTAACCAGAACGATAAAGTCTGAAGAAGGGTCTTGACATGAAACATCACCCATTCCTTCCACCCAGAGATGTTTCCTGCCCCACTGAATTACTCCAGCTTTCTGTGTCTATCTTCAGAAAGATAAGGCCAGCAGAAACACTATTACTTACATATTGTCCAACAAATCACAAACATCTGTTCATAAATTATAGGAGCAGAATTAGGCCATTCAGCCCATCGTCGAGTACACCATTCAATCATGGCCGATCTATCTTTTCCTTCACAACACCATTCTCCTGCCTTCATCCCGTAACACCTGATAACCTTACTAATCAAAAAACTGGCAACTGCATCTTAAAAATACCAATTTTTAACTTGTATATCAATATATATACATAAATCCTGCAACTCCCAAACTAACTGTGCTGTGAGGTTCTAAATGCAATTGTTTTCTGCAATACCCGTTACACATGAATAAATAAATTACAGAATTCCATCGTAGACCATGCATAAATTACAATAAAATTAGTAACGGCATAAAAAAGGGGAAAAAAGGCCAACCAGTTTTATTGTATGGAGATCATGAATGCAAAATATACAGAGGCCCCATGAGAGCATATTTGGACAGCTGTGTGCATTTCTAAGTACCAAATCTAGTTTAATTTAGTTTAGTTTAGAGATACAGCACGCACATTAACACTCTCCGACGCACAGTAGGGACAACTTACATTCATACCAAGCCGATTAACCTACAAACCTGTGCGTTTTTCAAGTGTGAGAGGAAACCAAAGATCTCGGAGAAAACCCATGCAGTCAAGGGGAGAACGTACAAACTCCGTACAGACAGCGCCTGCAGTCGGGATCGAACCCATGTCTCTGGCACCAAAAACAGGAAACTAGACTATTATCTGAATGGTGGCCTATTAGGAAAAGGGGAGATGCAACGAGACCTGGGTGTCACCAGTCAATGAAAGTAGGCATGCAGGTGCAGCAGGCAGTGAAGAAAGCAAATGGTATGTTAGCATTCACAGCAAAAGAATTTGAGTATAGGAGCAGGGAGGTTCTACTGCAGTTGTACAGGGTCTTGGTGAGACCACAGCTGGAGTATTTGGTCCAGTTTTGGTCTCCAAATCTGAGGAAAGACATTCTTGCCATAGAGGGAGTACAGAGAAGGTTCACCAGACTGATTCCTGGGATGTCAGGACTTTCATATGAAGAAAGACACGGACCACAATAGACTCAGCTTGTACTCGCTAGAATTTAGATTGAGGGGGAATCTTATAGAAACTTACAACATTTTTAAGGGGTTGGACAGGCTAGATGCAGGAAGATTGTTCCCGATGTTGGGCAAGTGCAGAACAAGGGGTCACAGTTTAAGGATAAGGGGGAAATCTTTTAGGACCAAGATGAGAAAAAAAAATTCACACAGAGAGTGGTGAGATCCTGGAATTCTCTGCCACACAAAAGGTATTGAGGCCAGTTCATTGGTATATTTTAAAAGAGGGAGTTATATGTGCCCTTGTGAACTTGCTAGAGGGGATCAGGGGGTTATGGAAGAGGGTGTGGCGTTTTTAAGGCAGTATGGGATACTGAGTTGAATGATCAACCATGATCATATTGAATGCCGGCGCAGGCTCCAAGGGCCGAATGGCCTACTCCTGCACCTATTTTCTATGTTTCTCAGCAATGTAAAGTGCCAGATGTCAGAACAAATATATAATTCCCTGGAAATTTGTGCAAGGTAGATTGACCAGTACGTTTGATTAAGAATAAGAGATTAAGAGAAAAATAGATTATATAAAGTCGTCTTGTATCGTGAAAACGACTGGTAGGTCCTACGACAATTGACAATTTCAAACCTGCGGTCAGTACATTTTTTTTGCTAAGCATCGGTAGCGAGGAGTCTAAAGCCATCACAGGTAGATGGAGTTAACATACAGATCTGCTGTGATCTTATTAGCAATGGATGATTAGAACCAACATGTGATCCGACCTATTACGCGACAAATTTATTTGTGTGAGTAATGAAACCCCTGAGATTTAAAGCCACCACACTAGAGCCCAAACATGAATCATTAGCCTTTCAGCAGCCAAAAAAATCATGATGCTTCACTCAAGTCGTTGAAAGACCTAGTCCTGGTTTTATCTTACAGTGAGAGTAATAATACTAAAATGGATTTTTGTTTTAATTCCAGCTGAGGGAAATTAGAATTGTTCTTTACATCTATTTGTACTAATATTTGTAGACAATCTAAAGAACTCGATTTCCTGGATACAATATTCACTGTTACAACATATATTTCTAATTGAAAGTATCCTTCCTGTCAAATACAGCAGTGTCCAATTCTCTTTCATTTAGTTGGCGGTGTCATTAAATCCAGAGCAATCCTGATCGGGCTAAATTTCGAATTTCGAATTTAGTTTGAAATTAATAAGAAAGCGACAGTCACTGTTAGCTCAAGAACGAATGAACTTATTATCAACTAATATGTTGATAATTGCAAGAGTATGACTGCACCGACTTATGATACTGCCAATAGTAGATCCAGACATTAACACAAATATGTGTCTGCAGTTGTCATTTCTGAGTGGAATCTGTGCATTCAGCCCTGCGATGAAAGATAGATTGAATGATAAATATAACATCACTTGATGTTTCTTAATATTGTCAGAATACATAATGTGTAGAGTTATACCGTATGTGTGGGATTTTAATGCACATGTTACCTGCTATTTTGTTTAGTTGGAAAAAAAAATGCTTACATTTACTTTGCTTTTAGTTTAGTTTAGCTGAGAGAGACAGTGTGGAAACAGGTCCTTTGTAACATCTAGTTCATGCCGACCAAACATCACCCCATACACTAGTTCTACATTATCCCAGTTTCATATTCTACACACTAGGGGTAATTTACACAAGCCAATTAACCTACAAACGTGTACGTCTTTGTCGTGTGGGTGGAAACTGGAGCACCTGGGGAAAACCCACATGGTCACAGGGAGAATTATTTTCTAGGGAGAGATGCAAACAAACTCTGTACACACAGCACCTGTGGTCAGGATCGAACCCGAGTCACTGGCGCTGCAAGGCAGCAACAGTGCTGTGCCATAGTGCCACCCAAGGAGGTCCTGTAGTTCTCGCAAAGTATTGTGCAGCAGAGAAAATATGAAGCTAAATATTAAATAAAACATTCATAGAACATAGAACTATATTATGCTGTACATTTATCTTTATTTTCCAGCATTCCCAATAACTCATCACAGATTCTATCATTCACACACACCAGAGGCAATTTACAGTGTTGATTACCTTGCCAACCCATCCATTCTTGGGGTTAAGATGGAAACTGCAACAGCCAGAGAAAACCCACATTGCCAGAGGGAGAACGTGTATATTCCACACGGACAGCACGTGATGTTTGAAATGAACCAGGTTCTCTTGCACTGTGAAAAAGTGGCTCTAATACTTCATTTTACTGCAATGGCACAGCTGGAAAAGCTGCTGCCTCACAGCGCCGAGACCTACATTCGATCCTGACTGTGGATGTTATCTGAGAAGTATTACATTTTCCTTGTGTGCACATAGGTTTCATCTGGGTGCTCTGGTTTCCTCCCACACCTCCTACTCTGTATTTTGTTATCGGACTGTATGGAGTGTATATGAAAATGGAATAATATTGAACTAGTGTTAATGGGTGATCAATGGTCAGCGTGGACCTGGTAGGCTAGAGGGCATGCTTCCATGTTGTATCTCTCAATTCAATTCAGGATAGCCTGGTATTTGGATTTAAATGCAATAAGGTAACTGTATTTCTAAAACATTTCAAAACTATCATAGGATTATAAGAAATAAAGTGGTGAGAAATGCCTGCTGAGCCATTCACTAAGATCATGGCTGATCTTTTATCTCAGGCCATTTCTTAGAGTATTTTTCCATTCCTGTATGTAGTATCACTTAGCCTATAGCTAGTTGTAACATAAGTAAAAGTATTATGTAATGGTTGCAATATGTGTAAAGTATTAAATATGTATCTTTCCTGAACTTGCAAGATCATCTGCAGGGAAATCATTTTAAAGCAAGTTAACTGAAAATGAAATTGCTCTTTTCATTGTGTCCTGAAACCCTATGTTACAGTTAATAGTTCATAAAATGGATTACTTGACCTTCTGACAATGGTGCGCTCAAGCTGGGAATTATTAATGTAGCTAAACCTTGAGAAGCCGGAAAATAAACTGTTTGTTGTCTTATTAAATTCTAACTTTTAAATTGCAGTAAGTTTATTAAAACAAATAAAATATAAGAGTATGCAAAGCAGTGTATATAGGTATCTAGCAAAACCTTTTCACCATTTGGGTCTCAGATTTTAGTTGCCAAGCGGATTTAACAACAGAGCTCAGGAAACTGAAGAGAAATGAAAACAAGAGTTTAATACTTTCCTGGAGCTGCTTACCAGTCAGGGTGAAACTCCTTCTCCACAGTTCCCTAAGCTCAGTTACACCAATCTCATTGTGTAGGAAGGAACAGCAGATGCCGGTTTACCCTGAAGATAGACACAAAATGCTGGAGTAACTCAGCTGGTCAGTCAGCATCTGTGGAGAGAAGGGATGGGCAACAGTCAGCATCTCTAGAGAGAAGTGACAGGCAGCATCTCCGGAGAGAATTCCTTTCTCTCAAGAGATACAAGATACAAGATACATTTATTTGTCACATGTACCAATTGGTACAGTGAAATGTGTCACCATACAGCCATACGAATAATAAAGAGCACAGAACACGATAGACTTTAACACAGACATCCCCACACAACGGAATCAAAATTTCCCACTGTGAGGGAAGGCTCCAAAATTCAGTCATCCTCCTCTGCTGTCCTCCATTGATCACCCGTGGTCGGGGGGCTCTTGAACCCCTCGCAGTCGCCGCCATGGGCGGCCCGATGTTCAGGCCCTCACGCCAGGATGATGGAAGTCCGACGTCGGAAGGGGAGAAACACCTCAACTTGGACATCTGAATCAGCCACTTCCTACCAGAGTCCGCGGCTCCAGAAGTCCACAGGCCGCTCTGGTCGGAGATGCAATGCTGGCGGCCCATCAGCAAAGGGTCCCAGGACTCCTCGATGTTGGTCAGCGCCGCCGCGCTGGGAACTCTCCAAACCCCTGCTCCAAGATGTTGAAGCAGCAGGCCCAGCACTCCGGAGCTTCAAACGGCGATCCAGGTAGGCATCCGCCCACTCCGCAGTGAATCCAGTGCTGTGCCGCCACCACTGAAGCTTTGGTCCGGACCCCGGCAGGAAAGACCGCGGGTAGGCCACGAGGGGGTGGGGGGGGGGCTGGCGAGGATGCAACTCGGAGAATAGTGACTGGGAAATGGTTCCACTCCCCAACATAGAAAAACTAAAGAGACCTTCAAAAGACACTTTTAAAACAGACAAAAAATTTTAAAAAATAGAAAAACAGACAAACTGTAGGCAGAGGCTGCCATCAATGTGGCGCACCTAGCCTGCCACGCTGAGTTACTCCAGCATTTGTGTCTAACAACAATCTCATTGTTCAACTCCAATAATCTATCTGCCAGAACCCATAAACTGCAGCTCAAAATCAATGAGACCAATTGGCTCCTTCTATTCTGCATTGTTTCAGTTTCTATTATCCTATTATATGGTGAGTTCATATCTTCCTCTCTGCAACAGTTATCAACATGCTTCATCTCCAAGATTTCTACCGGCCCCCAATCAACTCAAAACATTTTTTAAACTGTTTTGAGTCTTCATGCATTCAGTTATAGTCATAGAGTGATACAGTGTGGAAACAAGCCTTCTGTGCCAGCAAACGTACTGTTTTGAGACTAAATGCGTTCAGTCACAAAGTAAGATAGAAGCAAGGATAGTAAGATAGACAAAAGGATACAAAGTGCTGGAGGAACTCAGCATCTCCAGAGAACATGGGGTGATGATGTTTCGGTTCAAAATCCTTCTTCAGACTGAATTGTAGAAACTAGAAACTGCAGATGTTGGCTTCCAAAAAAAAAAGAAACAAAGTACTGGAGCAACTCAGCTGGTCAGGCAGCATCACCAGAGAACATAGGTGATAGGTGATTTTTCGGCTAGGGATCAATCTTCAGACCAAAATAAGGTATTTCAATTTTTGCTTTCAGATTGACAATTATTGTACCCTCTCAATTTCCCACTATACCACATGTTAGCAACGTCATCTTTGTCAAGCTACCTTGAATAGATACATGGACAGGAAAGGTTTAGAGGAATAGGTGTAGGCAAATGGGACAAGCTTGGAAGGGGCATGTGTACGAAAGAACTGCAGATGCTGGTTTACACCGAAGATAGACACAAAATGCGGGAATAACTCAGCGAGATAAGCAACATCTCTGGAGAAAAGGAATGGGTGATGTTTCAGGTCGAGATCCTTCTTCAGACCTTCTTCAGATGGAGCATCTTGGTTGGCATGCACAAGCTGGGCTCAAGAGCCTGTTTCTGTGCAGTGAGACTATGGCTCGATGACTACCTGTACCATTGCCCTTTGTGATTAATGTGCCTGCATGTTAAGTTCCTCATCTATTACATTTTGAATTTTACCATTTCTCATACAATCTCCTCCCAATTTATCATTTACATTTAGAATTCTGTATCCTAGTCTTTCTGGCATGTTATCTCTGAGTTTCTTCGTGGTTTAAGGCCGGATGTCTGCTCTAGTTTTCATAGGTTATTACTGAGAGGATCATCACCAATAGAAGCTGGATGCATTTCTCTGTTCAACACTTCCACTGAATTGAAAATATATTCAAAAACTAAAATAAAGGGCAATTTCCAATTTCATTAGAAATAGAAATGATATGCTGCCTCTGTAAGGCTGCCAACAAAATTATGGACCAGTCTCATACCAGTCACTCCCTCTTCTCCTCTCTCCTATTAGGCAAGAGATATAAACAATTTCCATCCAGCTGTTATCAGGCAATTGAACTGCCCTCACACCAACAGTGCAGTCCTAACCTCCCATCTACCTCATTGGAAACCTTAGAATCATCTTTTATCGGACATTATCTTGCACTAATTGATGTACAACACTTTTATCCTTTATCTGCACATTGTAGACGGCTGGATTATAATCATGTACAGTCTTTCCTTCGACTGGATAGCATGCAGTAAAATATTTTTACTGTACTTTGGTACATGTGACAATAATAAATTAAACTTTAAAAAAACTTCAGGTTTACATAAGCTCTTGCTAAAAATAGCATTTAATTTCCACAGTCTTCCTGACATTTAGCGATAGATTTTTTTTTGGCTTTATTAAGACAAAAAGTAACTGCTCTGGATTGCCATTTTGCTGCACTGTAATCATGCTGCTCATCGCAGCACAGTTCAGGGCACACTTCAGTGGGAAGCCACCACTCAGCAATCAAAGAGGTCTAATTTTTAGTAGGTCTAATTTTTAAAACAGTGCAAGTGGCCAGCTGAATGAGTAGGACTCTGACAGTCGATGATTCACCAACTGTTAAAGTCATCACCGAAACTGAATGCCACTCAAAAAGCCTTTGGAACTATTAAAAATGTTAACACATAAAAAATAACCATGAATACGATGTCAAACAATGTAATGTAGCGGCACCAAATGTGGTGAATAAACAGTTGCTTTATTCAGTGAGATAATAGGTTCAAGATACAGTTTGGTCCTCTCACGTAATAATGTCATTGCTGAGTGAGGGTGGTGTCTCGAGCTCAGCTACCTATTGACTCGGGTGATCTCAAGGTGAGATATGCTTATGTAGCAAGACACTCCCCATAACCCATGATGTCACGTGACAGCCCTCATAACCACTGACGAGGGTTCGACCATAAGTGGTCTGTTTATCAGCTGATGCCACCTTGACCTCGCACCCCCCCCCCCCAGAACCAGAGGAAGGAATAGAATGCGCTAACCTTCTACAAGAAGGTGTGCAAGCATGGTCGAGGGCGGCTCCTGCTGTGCATCGGAGGCACAGTGGGGCCCGCGGGTGCAGTCGACGCTCTGGCTGTGGGCCATCCCGGCCGTATGCCGAGGGGTGCGAGGAGACGAAGGTAAAAGCCACAGGATGGACGGAACACAGTAGCATCTCCTCGACCAGCAGGGGATTGTGACCTGAGTAATACGGCACCCAGCAACAGCTGGGAGACGTCGGTAACAATGCAAACACAAAGAATAATAGATCACCATAATAAATAAACTGAATTGCTAAAACCTAGCATGTATACAGAATAAAAAAGTGAAAAGAAACAAAACAAACTACAGTGCGACAAACAATGGGCCAAGGTAGGAAAGTCAAAAATGTCCTATCCATTGTGGCAAGATGGAAGCTGTGGCAGGAAACTGGCAGGTGCAGTGACAGCGCATCCAACCAAGGTGGTGTTGTTGCCGCGGTCATCCTAGTCTGCAACAGGCGGCACAACACATCCGGCCAGAAGGTGGCGGTCAGGCTGCAGTGATGACAGCCGACCTGACGGTGGCGCCGTTAATAGTGGTCAGGGAACGTCGAGCTCACGGCTGGCCATGGCAGTCACTGCATCGGCCATGTGGAAGTAGGCCACAGCGGGCATTTTGGTGGACTGCTGAGGTGTCTGCAGGGTGGCCCGCATTGACGGGCCATATGCGCGGCAGGTAGGGACTCCTCCCATCGTCGCCGTTGTAGACAGGCTGCGCTGCCGCATCCTCAGCAGAGGCTGGCAGCTGCCGGGGAATCCATCACAGGACCACCAACTCACAACTTGCTGTGGCGCCACCTTGCGCCCAGAAATCTTTGGGGTCTGCGCCTGTGTGGATGTCTTCGGACAACCGCCCCAGTAAGCCCTCTTTATCCGAAGGCTATACCTTGAGCAAGTAGCCGGCGGGTGGTAATGGGGGCGGCGAACTGCTACAGCTTGGAGGGTGAGCGACGACATCCGATGCCTATCAGTACCGGTGTTGCCGCAGCTGGTGGGGGAGCTGGCAGCTGCCGACTCTTCCAGCTCTGGAGGCAGTAGCTGGTGCGGGAGCGGTAAGCAACAGAGCCTCTCAGCCCCTCCCCGTTAGCTTTTGCTGGGCTTGCTGCTGTCTTGCAGACATCAGGTCTCCCCGAGTGTGGCGTGTGGGGGAGAAATCCAAAATCCCTAAAATTGGATCATGTCAGGGTCCAATGTAGCGGCCCCAAACATGGTGAATAAACAGTTATGTGGCGGCTCCCGCTAAGGTCGCTGCCATCCTAACAGTCAAACACCCTCGGCAACGGTGGAATGGTGCAGTCCAGAGGCGGACTTAACCATAGGGTTTAAAGGCAAGGAGTTGGGTGCATCTTGCTCACTTTGGACTTCCTGACGAAATGTGAGAGACCTGAAATAAAAAGGTACTTTCCCCTACACCTGGCTCCCGCCTAATTTTCGGGATAAGTAATCCCACGACCAAAGTATTAAACCCATTGTGTGACCCCGACGTTCCATTGTTGTCAAGATGGAGAGCAAAGCTTTCCCCCTCAATGCCACCCTGCCCTGTCTCTGGACGCGGTCTCGGTGAAATTGCCTACCTTTTGGACACACCGGCACCGGCCGCACATCTGGTTTCAGCAGGCGGAGGTCCCAATTCAACCCTGCGGGGAATAACGGCCGACGACACTCGCTTCTAATATCTGGTGGGGCCCTTGACCGGGACACACGGTTGAAGAGTGTCACAGACTTCATTGCAGACCCTTCCGGCCACCGCGAAATACCCGCGGCCTTAAGCAGCTCCTGCATGAAATTTAAAGGTCTCATTCAGGATGGTTAGCGCTTTGCTGCCAGGATCCTACATATGGAGGGCCTAGGCTACCGATCGCCTAGGCGGCCATCGATCTCCCTCTAAGAGATGGTCGCACCGAGCGTGTTGGATGGGCACAACGCCGTGCCCTCACTGTTCGAAAAATATTCTACACTGCATGCTGCCGCCGCCTACATCCGTACTGCAAGTCTCTCACGGACGTCTCCTTCTCAGACCTCAGGGAGGGCCCTCGGGCCCAACTAGGACGCGCCGACGCGCTGTGGATGGCGCGCCCAGATACTTCAACGCGGACGCGGGCCGTTGCCTTTCAAAGGCAAGGTAACGCCTATGGAACCGCGCTCTATGACTCAACAAAAGCGCTGGCCGTTGCCGAGGCTCCTCCGATAGCGACGCAAGGCGGCGCGGTCCGATGACGTCACTTAACCGGCAGCTTCCCGATTTCCTCCGGTGGGTCCGCGGGGGAAGCGGTGGAAGGAGTTGCAAGCTGCATCCCGGAGGCCCATAAGAACGCCGCCCCGCGGCCTCATCCGCACGGGTACTCACCTCGCAAGTCCAGCGCGAGCCAGCAGGCTCCAAGCGCTGCCAACAGGAAGCGCTGGTGCTATTACCACCAGCGCTGGGGCGCCCGTCAGCACGGAGATGCTGTCAGCCGTGCACGTTTCCCCGGGAAAGCCTGGGGGCCGGCTGCCAAGTAATAGGCCCTACGTCTGCCGGCCAGATCCCACACCGACTTCTTTGCTGGGATCGGCGCTCCGGGGAACCCCGCTTCCCAACCACTTTCCTCGTCGTATACCGGGGCAGAGCTGAGCGTCCCCGGCCCCCTTTTCGCTGGCCGACATTCGTTCCGGGTAAGCGGGGTCCCGTCCCCACCGGCAGCGTCCCCATCACGTATCCCGAATGCGCATGGTCCCGATTGTGTTCGGATGTACTCCTGGTTCCATTTCTCCTGGCAGTTCCACATTGCGGACTCTCCCAGCCGTTGCTCGTGCCCGATTTCCTCGGGCGCATCCCTCCTAGGACGTCAGGCAGTCAGCGTTTTGTGTCAACGCGCCACGATGGATGCCGATCCGCGCTGCGATTGGATGAGCCGGTGGTGAACGTCCTGTCGTCTTTGGATTCCCACTTGCGCCCGGATATTAACGCGTTCCCGGAATATACTGACCCCACAGTTTTCGGGTTTCGACCCCCAGTAACGGGGTGGTTCATTTCATTCAGACTACTGGTCCCACCTCTCCACAGCACGAGCACGGTAAAGAGTCCGACTGCCGCCGGATAAACTACTCTCTCTGGCAGCAGGAAATATCCGCACATGAGTCCTTGGGGGATCGTCACCCGCTTCATGCAGCCCATGGGCATCCCACTCCAACATGGTCACCTAAAGCGAGCGGGGCTGGCGACCCTGCGGGGATTATCGGCGGCTGTATGCCAGACCGCAGAGATACCCCCGTACCCCACATACATGACGTCACCGCCCATTTGCTGGGCTTACTATATATTTTCAAAGTGTATCTGGTACGGGTTCTAAAACCAGATTTCCAGTCCTCACCCGGAGGATGTACCCAAGACGGCGATCAGCCACGCCGTTCCGGACCCTCCACGAATTCCTGCGGATGCCGTTTCGGACTCAAAAATGCTGCTCCGAGGCATTCCAACGCCTGATGGACGGGGTGGGGGGGTTGTCGTGCCTGGACTTTGTTTTTGTCTATACCCTCGATGACATTCTGGTGGCCAGCCGCTCGCAGCAGGAGCACTGCGCCCACCTCCGGCAGCTTTGTCAGCGCGCTCAGCGAGCATGGCTTGGCTGTACAACCTCGCGCCAAGTGCCGTTTTGGGGTAACAGAATCGACTTCCTTCGCCACGCGCGTGACTTCGCAAGGCGTGGTTCCCCCTGCGACAGGTCGACGCCATCCGTACGGTTTCCCGTCCATACTCCGTGCGAGAGCCTGCAGGAGTTTAGTTTGAATGGTGGCATTTTATCTCCGTTTTGTGCCAATTACCGTCAGCCCCACATCATGCGGCACTGTAATCAACTTCTGGGGTGGGCAGCATAAGAAGCGTCAAAGTGGACCAACGCGGCGGTGGCAGCATTACGGCGCTGAAGGAGGCCCTGCTCGGGCCGTACTGCTAGAGCATCCGCGGAAATGCCCCGACAGCCTTCTCACGGTGGACCCTCAGATTCTGCAGTCGGTGCCGTGCTGGAGCAAACTGACGGACGTAGTTGGCGGCCCCTCGCCTTCTCAGCCAGCACCTCAACCGCGCACACAGGCCAAAATACAGCGCATTCGATCGCGATCCGCTCGCTGGCTCTGTACCTGGCGGTGCGTCATTTCCGTGACTTTCTGGAGGGCCCGCCCCCGTTCACAACCAGAAGGCCGCGCGTACACGGTACACTGACCCCACAAGAGCCACTCACTTTTTCGCCCTGGCAAAGGTTTCCGACACCCTGGTCCGCACCGGCAGCAGCGGCAGTTGGCCTACATTCGGATATAAACGACATCCATTTCGCTACGTCCGAGGGAAGGAGAAACCGGGTGGCCGAACGCATTGTCCTGCCACCTCCATCTCGCCGTTTTCGCGGTGGCACCAGGAATGACTTTTCTTGCCTGGCGGATGCGCAGCTCACGGACGCTGAGATGCCCGCCTACCGGACTGCCATCTCCGGCCTTCGCCTCGAGGATGTCCCCCCCTCGGTCCTGGACGGCGACATCTTGTGCGATGTGTCCGTCCGGTCAGCCGCGCGCCCCATAACTCGACCCCTCGTCCCTGGCCACCTGGCGCCCGAGGGAGTTTTCGACGTGATCCTACTGGCCTGGCTCTCAACACATTCTCAATCCGGGCGACGACGCACTGGTGGCTGCTCGGTGTCATGTCCACGGTCTGCGCAAGCAGGTTGGAACACTGGGCTCGAACCTGCATTCCGTGCCTAGATGGCACAGATCTCAGCGGCATGTCCGGGCACCCACTCCAGGAGTTTCGGCCTACCTCACCGCGATTTGACCACCTCCATGTGGAATTGAGGGGCTCTTCCGCCATCCCGGGCACATTACCCACCTCCTCACTATGGTGGACCCTGCTTCACTAGGTGTCCGGATGCCATTCCCTTGCTGATACTTCAACAGCTTACGTGCGCTCGTGCGTTGTCCGCGCACTGATTGCTCGCGTTGGGGTGCCGTCGCACATTTGCTCGGACAGGGGGCCACAGTTCACCTCGAGCTGTGGTCGGGGCCATGGCTCACCTGTTGGGGGTGCGGCTACACCACACCACGGCTTATCACCCGCAAGCGAATGGACTGGTGGAGAGGTTCCACCGGCAGCTCAAGTCAGCGAATGGCACGTCTCCTCCGGCCCCGGACTGGATGGACGAGTTGCCTTGGGTCTTGTTGTTTTAGGCATCCGGACTGCCCCCAAAGAGGATTTGGCCTATCTTCGGCGGAGGATCGTTTAAGATCGCCCCTCACGGTGCTCGGGATTCATGCCGTAGGCACTCGGGGCAACAAGGAACTCCCTCATCCACTCTAAAGCGCCTTCCGCGAGCGAGTTGGCAGCCTCACCCCGTCCCGATGTCCCGCCATGGGACATTTTCGCCCGCATGTGCCTCAGCCCTCCGGAGGACTTGCCCCTTTTTCCTGCGCCGTGATGACCACCGGACGCCGTTTCAGAGGCCGTACGAGGGCCCATTCAAATTGCAACACGGGCAGACGACCTTTTGTGTTGGACATGGGGGGCCGCCCGGAGACAGTGTCAATTGACCGGGTTGAAGCCGGCACATCTGGACAATGACCAGCCAGTGCTGGTTGCCCGGACCTCGGCCTCGAGGGACGCCCTCCCTCACGGACTCCCTCCGCCTGTCCTTCCACCGGGTCCCTCCACTTGTCCCTCCACCTGTTGCTCCCGCACTCCCGGCACAACGACAGTCCGGCCGTGCTGTGCGGCCGCCGGTTTGCGTTTCGTACCTCAGGTTCTGGGGGGGGGGTCCTGTGGCGGCTCCCAAGGGTAGGGCCTTCCTAACAGTCAAAACCCCTCAGGCACGGGAATGGTGCAGTCAGAGGCGGCCCTTAACCAGAGGGTTTATATAGGCAAGGTTTGGGTGCCATCTTGCTCTCTTGGACTTCCTGACCGTATTGAGAGACCTGAATAAAAAGGTTTTCCCTACACCTGGCTCCACGCCCGCTTAATTTCGGGATAGTATCCCACAAAGTTGCTTTATTCAGTGAGATAATAGGTTCGAAATACAGTTTGGTCCTCTTACATAATAATGTCAATAATGCTGCAGCTGAGCGAGGGTGTTGTCTTGAGCTCAGCTACCTGTTGACATGGCTGATCTCAAGGTGAGATATGCTTATGTAGCAGGACACTCCCCTTAACCCATGACATCATGTGACAGCCCTAATAACCACTGACGAGGGTTCGACCATAAGTGGTCTGTCTATCAGCTGACGCCATAGCAATACATTTAACTGAATAAAAAAACATGTATGGCTTTCAATGGGTAGCTGTTTACTCCACTTAATTTCAATGGGACTGCTATACTTGCCAGAGCTACCTGCAACAGAGTCAAAAGGTACATTGCCTAACCTGAAGGCTTAGAAATTTACAGAACAATGCACTGGCCGATTGGATTCGAATCAGAGTCCGTCAGCACGGAGGAGATGTCTGAAAGATGGGAACTTAAATGTAAATCTAAGTAAGTCTGTCAGCTTTTAAGCAAAGATCTTCTCCAATGCTTTCCATGCAGTTCTAATAGTCAATTCACCTAAGTCCGGTGTTACACCTGATCCATTATATGAATAGCATCACAAGCAACCACTAATGGAAAAAGCTGTTTCACTGATGACAATAGGACAATAGGACAATTGATTACAAATCTGCATGTCTTTGGATGAGGAGAGAATGGTGGTCAAGCACCGGAAAAAATCCCAAAGCATTCCAAGGGAAAATGTTGTACCAAATCAAAAACAAATCTATACCCACCGGCGGACAGGAAATTTGAACACATGATTATTGGAGCTATGAGGAAGAAACACTACAATGTCTACTGCTCTGCGATCTATCTGAGACAAAAAATACCTTCGGTGGACACTGTTGGGCCATTTAAATTATGCTGGAGCTTGTTTCATCTTCCAGTAAAGGTCTGCTTCTACAATCAACTCTCTTGAAGTGCATACTGTAGTAACGTTAGCCTTGCACATATCACCAAATGGCATTAAAGCAATATTTCAGTTCATAAGTTCATCAGCTCCTAAATTCTAGGAGCAGAATTAAGCCATTTGGCCCATCAAGTCTACTCCACCGTTCAATCAAGAGTGATTTATTTTTCCCATCAACCCCATTCTCGTGCCTTCTCCCCATAATACCTGACATCCGTACTAATCAAGAATCTTTCAATCGCCTTAAAAATATCCATCTACTTGTCCTCCGCAGATACCAATTCCAAAGTGCTTGATGCCTTTTAAAGATTTCTTCTGAAAAATTCAGTTACTTGGTACCTCAGCTCTATTTTCAGCGAAGATGCGGATGCAGTGAAATGTATATTCCTCACAGTCACATTGCTGCTGCTGACTGCAGCTCTGACATCTGTAATAGTTGTGTGCTATAAATAAGGTGATGCTTCCTCTGCCAACAGCAACAGCAACACTTGAGGCACGTGTATTTCTTCTTTCAGGCATTAACTGCCGACCAGGGTATATTGGCAATGCCGCCGGAAAAGTCAGAGACTGCGGCGACCATAAGAGGTTTTCCTTTGCTTCTATGGCAAATGTACAGGAAAAATGGTCCTGATGTTGGGGGAGTCCAGAACCAGGGTTCACAGCTTAAGAATAAGCAGTGGACCATTTAGGACTGAGATGAGGAAAAACCTTTTCACCTACAGTTGTGAATCTGTGGAATTCTCTGTCACAGAAGGCAGTGGAGGCCAATTCACTGGATGTTTTCAAGGGCTAACAGAATCACGGGATATGGGGAGTAAGCAGGAATGGGGTACCGAATTTGGATGATCAGCCATGACCATATTGAATGGCAGTGCTGGCTGTAAGGGCTGAATGGCCTACCCCTGCACCTATTTTCTATGTTTCTATGCGGCGATGTCTTGGTATTAACTACTGCCAATTCAAATGTGGTTGTTTCCTTGAATATAGATCATTTTCATGACTTTGCATCTATTGTCTATTGTCTAGTCTTGCTCTTTCCCTGCAATTCCATCAGATTCTTCTTCTTCTTGTTCTCTTTTTACAATTGTTGTTACCCTTTCTGCTGCCCCTTTCCTCTCCTCTTTACATCTGTAACCTTTATTCCTTTAGTTTAAGGAAGCAGACATGCCTACCCACAATTTCATGCAAACTCCCTTCATTCCTTCTCTCAGTTTACAACTTTACTTTTAGTTTAGAAATACGGCATGAAAACAGGCTCTTTGGCCAACAGAGTCCGCAATGACCAGCGATCCCCGTACACTAACACTATCCTGCATGCTAGGGACAATTCACAACTTTTACCAAAGACAATTAACTTACAAACCTATTCGCCTTTGAAGAGTGGAAGGAAACCGGAGCACCCGGAGAAAAACAACACAGTAACAAGGGGGGATCGTACAAGCTCCATTACAGAACAGCTCCCGTTTAGTTCAGGATCGAAACGAAGTCTCTGGCTGCTATAAGACATCAACTCCACCGCTGCATTTGTATTGCATTTGTACCACTCCACTCTCATGATACGTTTCATCAAAGGTGTATTTTCATCTATCGCCCTTTTTCACTGATTCAGCCCAAATGATCGACCCATGCTCCACAGCGGACTGAAATGTTACATTTGATACAACTACTGCATGGTTTGGGCTTTCCTGCTGACTCATGCAGCATTCTCCGATGCTTCTCAAAAGGATATAAGAAAATAGTGCAATATTTTTAAATAAATGCAGTAAATGTTACTCAGCAAGTCAGGCAGCATTAGTAGATTTGCTGCATATGCAGAGAAGATTACATTTTCAATTCAGATTTCCCGCATCAGCAGTTTTTTTGTTTTGCTTTTGATCCACAGGACAATTTCTTATTCAAGTAGTTCAACTTGTAATAAAACACAAAGTGCTGGAGTAGCTCAATGGGACGAGGCAGCATCTCTGGAGGATATAGATAGGTGTCATTCCAGGTTGGGACCCTTCTTCCGCCTGATTGTATGAGGGGGGGTGGGGGGGAGAGTTAAATATAAAAGAGGTGGTGTGGGACAAAGCTGGAAGTGTAGATGGATATCAGCTGAATTACTTCGATACTTTGTGCTTCACTCAATATTCCAGGATCTGCAATTCCTTGTATCTCTTTGATCCAATTTGTATTCATGTTCAATTATCTCTCCATATCGTGCAAGAAGTAATTTCATTTCTGCTTATTGGGCAGTAACACAATTTACAAAGCACTTTGCGCCTTGACTAGGTATTCTAAAATCTGAAATGGAAACCATATTTTATAATTGACCTCGCGTGCAAGTTTTTCACGTGGCCACTGGGTAACAAATGGCATTAGTTTGTGATGGGACATATAGAGCATTCTTATTGGATGATAAGGGCAGAAACCAGACACCCAGAGAGAGCCACTGCAGTCATAGGGAGATACATGTAAATTACAAGCCAGACAATTGCGTTTAAGTTTAACATACAAGTTCTTTCACAGTGTTGGTCAGCAGAGATCCATAACTGAAGGGCTTTGCAGCAAGAGCTGGAAAAAGGATTAATCTAAAATAGACATTCAGCTAGTATAGACATGATGGGCTGAGTGGCCTCTTTTGTGCTAACATTTATAATATTTTTAATGATTTTAAGATAGGAGTGGCAGGAGAGTTGCTGCCTTATAGAAACCCAAATATGATCCTGACTACAGGTGCGGTCTGTACGGAGTTTATACATTCTCCCCGTGACTGCATGGGTTTTGCACCGGGTTCCTCCCACACTTCAAAGAAGTGCAGGTTTGTAGGTTACTTGGCCTTGGTAAAATCAAACATTGTTCCTAGTGCATCGGATAGTGCTAGTGTGTGGGAAACACTGGTTGGCGTGGTCTCTGTGCGTTGATGGGCTTGTTACCATGCTGTACTGTTCTCTAAACTAAAGATTTTTTCTTTTGCCTGCCTTCAGCTTGTTTTTTTTTTCAAATAATGCTCTAGGTTTTAGAGACTAAAATCTAAATGATTCGTGCAAACAAGTTGCCATGTGAATGGAAAATATTTCTGCAGAGTATTCTGAGAACCTAGGACAGAAATCTTAAATAAATTTGTATGGGTTGGCACACTTGTAATAGAATGCACACATTGTAAAGGTGCATAAAGTGTGCAAGATGTAATGCATTTGTGTAAGTTTTTTATTTGTGCATTTGAGATGATTGAAAGCGTTGTTTTTCAAATTGTATGATTGAAAATTGGTTTTGGTGATTGACTTTCCATAGGATCTTTGACTACGACTATGACTGAGTAGAACTCAACACACAATCTGAATCCTGAAGTTATGAAAAGTAACACTAGATCTAATCAGTTGACATTCATTTGCAAAAGTGAACAGAAAATTGATAATTGCCTGTAATGACAATCAATTAATCCCAATTTTTTTTCACAATAAAGTTAAAATATTCTTGCCAAGCCTGTATTTCATAACTATGTGTTGACCGTCTTCATGAATTTGATTATCCGTTTGTCCTATAATGGATTGTCTTGTCATCATGCATTTGCATTACAAATTCCATTGTTGCTAGAATGCACTGTCACTGAATTCCACATAAAGATCTCTACAGGTAAAGTTGTGTTCTGCAGTGTGCCCATGTGTGGATCCAACTTCCTGCAGATTATACTGAAGAATGTTTCAACTGAAAAAAATATCCATCTGAAATGATTGGCTTTTAAAATGTAATCAATACTTAACATGAGAACTAAATAACAACATTGTTTAGAATGAGTTATCACCAAAGTCTTTGTCATTTTAATCCACAGAGCAACATACTGTTGCAGCTCATATACTTTGTTCTCAACTAGTCCAGAACTCATCAATATTCCAGTGCCAGGTGATATCTGCATGATGCAAGACAGTGAAAATATATAACAATACTAAGGTCTCACTCATGTCTTCAGGGGCCTTACGGTGTAATTTTCGACAGGGGCTTTTACTGTTTGCAAAATTTAGTAATTTTGGTCCCTTGTTGGCGACAAACTAGATATTAGGCATATGTATAAGGAGGATTGTGATACAGCCCATTTAGTATGGATCATGGCTGATCTCTACTGCTTCTCGTAACCTGTACCCACTTTCACTACATGTCCTAATTTCTTTAGCATCAAAAATAAGAGACGCGAGAATATTTAATTGTCATATATGCTGTCAACGAACAATGAAATTCTACTTAGTTTAGTTTAGAGATACAGCGTGGGAAGCAGATTCTTCGGACCACTGGGTCCGCACCGATCAGCATCCCCGCACGCTAACACATTCTAACGGCACACAGGGACAATTTAACAATTTTATGAAGCAAATAAGCCTACAAACCTGTACATCTCTGAGGTGAGGTGATGAAGGCGACGGAGCTCCCCAGAGCGAATACCATCCACACACAGCACCATACAATCAAACTGGTCTTTTGCGCTGTATAGGGCAAGGCCACTCTACTGCTGGTGTCCATTGCGCGCAGTGAGTTGGCAAGGATGAATCAATTAGTTACTCAGTCAGAAATAATGGCATTGCTCTGGCAGAAACTCAGCCTGGTTTAGAATTATGCGGAGGAATTTAAAATTTATCCATTACACGAGTTCTGAAAATTGAATCCCAGCCCAAACTGGAATACAAGATACTGAGGACAATGCATAAACTAGAAAGGAAATCATTTTATTATTCAGGAAGGATCCCCCCCCCAGTATCAGGGCTGCAGATTCACAGATGATGCATGTTTTAGAAACTAAGATCAGGAGAAATATATTCACTTCAGAGGATGTTTGAACTCGTGAATTTCCATCACAGAAGGCAGGCCAAAACCAATCATAAACACAATTCATTACACAACACAATAACCAAATCTAAACTCAATCACAAAGAGTTGGTTGGATTAGAAACATAGAAAATAGGTGCAGGAGTAGGGCCATTCGACCCTTCGACCTGCACCGCCATTTCAATATATGATCCATAGTAGCAGCTGATCATCCAACCAGTATCCCGTACCTGCCTCTCTGCATTCCATCTCCCTGTTCCGCCCTTAGCCACAAGGCCATCACACGACCCTTCTTAAATATAGCCAATGAACTGGACCTCAACTAACCTTCTGTGGCAGAGATTCAGAGATTAAACCACTCTCTGTGTATTAAATGTTTTCTCATCTCGGTCCCTACAAGACTCTTCCCCTTATCCTTAGAACGTGACCCCTTTTTTCGACTTCCACCAACATCGGGAATAATCTTCCCTGCATCTACCTGATCCTCCCTTAAGAATTTTGTATGTTTTCTATAAATATCCCTCAATCTTCTAATATCTCGATTTAAATAAACGAGTGGATTTAAACTCAATAATGACATGAAGTGCTCTTTTGGTTGCACTGAAAATATTTTTTTCACGGCATGAGTATCTTGAGTGTACTAATTTATTAAATGTTGGTTTGTTATATATTATCTATGTGTATTTGTGTTTGTAGGACTATTATGCTGCCTTATTAGGGCGGCACGGTGGCGATTTCCACAGGACCTAAAGAACGGTGAATGTTACACTTGTCTAATCTTTTTCGGTACCTTTATAGGAAACACCTAAAAAAGAGTGCCAGCGACCGGGTTCAATGCAACCATGGTGCTGTCTATATGGAGTTTGTACGTCCCCTATCCCTGTGAATGCATAGATTGTCCTCTGGATACTCCAGTTTCCCCCACACTCTAAGACCGTACTGGTGTGGAGGTTAAGTGGCTTTGTAAAGTGTAAAATTGTCCTTTAGTTTGTTAGGATATTGGCTCAGTTCTCAGGTGATCGTTGGCTCGGACAAGTAGCTCTTGAAGACAGGTGTTTGACTTGCGCTCTAGAGTCTAAAATTGATGCAAGAATTGGTTCAATGTTTACCTTGAGAAAGGTAGCAACCACGTTTTTTATTGTTGCCCGTTACCTGTGACAACCCCCAGTTCACAGTTTCGTTCTTAATGATTGTGACATGAATTCCGAATGTTCCCCTCTGGTAAATGCAAGTCCATGTCAGGGTATAAATACAGTGTCTCCAGTGCAATGGTGAGATCTAAGTCCCAAACAAAAAAAGCATCCCCTGAAGTTTCTCCACTAAAACTGGTTTAAGTGAGAAACGTAAACCACACCGAAGAGTGTAAACCGCCCCCCCATATTAACTGTCATAATGGGATGGGAAGGGTTTTAATGTCATTTATTGATTCTTCATTACACATTAATGCTTTAGTGTCCGTTATCGCGTGATTTACATTTAATAAGTGCCACCAATGTAGCAGACTTATTAAAATTAAGAATACATTTGAAAATCTTCAAGAGTCGCATAATAATGAAGTAATGCATCTTGTATCATGATATAAGGGATTTAACTCCATGTGCAATTCTCGAGGTTTATATGCTAATGTACCTGGGACTGAAGGACAAATCTGTTAGGACAAATTTTATTAAGTACAAAGCATGGCAATTTTGGCCACGCAGGAAGACATGCAGTAGTCTCTAACGTGTAGACACATTTTTTGATGGGGGTACAGTGTTGACAACGAACAAAATCCCACAGGACTAAATAGGACCCGTCAGTAAATCTGCATCATATGCGTGGAGGCCAAGTTATTAAAAATTTGTCAGTGGGTAGGTACTTGAAATTCTGGACCAAAAGCAGGCTGATGATATTCGCTATCTGTCCACATTTGGAACGGAGTCCATTATAGACACTTTGGGATGGACACAGGATGGAAAGGTGGAAAACCAAGTATTGCGTTCATACTTCACCCGTATTAGCAGCTAGGGCAATTTACACAGAAGCCAAATGATACTTACAAACCTACACCTACAGCTACAGGGAAGGACCGGACGGACACACAGAAAACACTCAGTCACATGGAGAAGGTAAAAACACCGCACCAACAGCAACCTGTGGTCGATCGAACCCCGGTCTTTGGTGCTGTAAGGCAGCAACTCCACCGATACGCATGACAGTTCCCTTGTGAGCAATCTGGGGAACCTCAAGAAGGTGCTCAAACCAAGATCCCCCTTTTCTTTGTTTTCTAAATGTTTATTAGACCTACAATTTAAAGAAGAAGGTATACGTGTCACAATACATTCTTAATATTTTAATATTAACAATTATGTCTTGTTTTGTACTTCATTACATTGTTTCAGTTTTTAACGCAAACGCATAGGAAAAAATAAGAAAGAATAAAGTAAAAATAAAAATCAAAAAGGATGAATTGAAGTTGATAAACAGGTAGCCATCATTGGCGATAGCCCCATTCTCGTTATGTATGATTCTTCATCTATTCCTTTATTCGGCTTCAAGAGTCAGGCATCGCACCGCCATTTTGACCCTTTAATAATCGATAAATGAAGACCATTTCCCTCTGAAAAAATCCAACTTGTACAATAGACAAGCCAATTCTTTCCAGATGGAATGTCCGAATTCCTGTAATCCACATTTGGTGAGTTGGGGGATGAGGACCTTTCCAGGAATTTCAATATTAATTTTTCCCCAATTATTAAACTGATATCAATCAATAATTGTTTGATTTCATATGATTAATTGATTCCGTATCTAATATTCCCAAATTATTAATTTTGAGTTTCAGGAATCAGATTTGTATTAACAACTTTCAAAATTTATCTTAAATATCTGTCCAAAAATGTAGTAATTTTTTATTTCAATTTTGTTAATGAGCGTAAGTTAGCTTCTAAGTGCTGACATTATCACCAATGGCAGATACATTTGAAAGATACTATGTAATTTGGATTTTGAATAATGTAATCTAGTAATATTTTAAAATTGTATAAGAAGAGTGTCCAAGCATTTAACGAGCAGTTGGTGTATATTTTCAAACTTTCAGCTCCCAGGACTTTGGTTCAGATTAATTTGACCTAATTGTTTTTCCCATGATTGCGCTAATATTTCTGTTATTGGGGAATCGTTTTCCAATTAATGTTATAGATATATTGATATCAATTTTCTGTGTTACAGGGTGTTTATTTAGACATTTCATCTATAATACTGTCATTCTATTTTCTAATTTCATTGTTGTTGTTTTACATAGTCATTGAATTTGTAAATATCTAAGTAATCTTTTTAATGCAAACCATAAATTTGTGTAATTCTTGACCTGCCAAGGAAGAAGAAAGATTTTTTTCCTGTAGAATCGTCCATCTATAATGCCCTAGGTTTTTTCCATTTGTAAAAAAACCTTTGTCCAACATTAAAGGGTTTAAAATGTAACGTTATTTACAATGAAGGCGAGTGGTACATTCCGATTTTAAAATGTTTTCTTTATTTGTTTCAATACAAAATTGTTTGTAATATATGTAAGATTATTTCCATTATTGACATAAGGGCATTTATTCCAATAATACTATATCCTGAAAATAAGCCAAACCGACTTATTAATAAGTAATTGGAACTGACTTACTAATTCCGGTCTTTGTAATATAAAGTAATACATCATCCTATAAAAGTAGCGATTTTATATCAGGTATCTCTGTTTCATACCCATATATTTCAGGATTGTAAAAATCTCATGCTTTGAGTGATGAATCTTTGCAATTGCCAAGTGCAACACGAACTAATAGCGTGATAAGTACAACCTTGTCTGCAGCCTCAGGATAAATTAAATTTAGTTGATGAGATATATATGTTGTGTTTGCTTTAGTATTCTTGCTGTGTGTTTGGATTAGCGTATAAATCAAAGAACACAAGTAAAACTTCTCATGCTTACTTAAAGTTCCGATGAACCGCGAGACGACAAGTAAGACCATTCCACCTGTCAAAGGCTTTCTCCACATCTATTATATCGGTGTGGCCTATACTAGTCTTTAATTAAATACTCTTTCGTTTTTGTATAAATCCTGTTTGATCCAAGTTGTATTAAATTATTGATAACTGTGCTATCTTTGTGCTAATATTTTGGTAGAACTTTTGATCAGTGTTTAAAAAGCTATAGTCTCTATATTATCCTGGTTCATCCATCTTTGTACTATTTTTGGTAAAAGTGTTATAAAAAGATTCATTTAACCATTTCTGGTATTTCTGTTGGGTAATAGATGTATTCTTAGAGTATCGTCGCAAGCATGTCAATCAAGATCATAAAATGTTTTATAACATTTCCGAACCAATAACCATAGCTGGTTCCCGGTATGTTTTTATAACCACATTTTTTAATGATCTATAGATTCTACAATTATATTTTACTGGATATTTCCAAGCATTTAGTGATTCTTATTGTGAGATCCAACCCTTTAGCCAGTACAATTTTTGTTCTTAATGCTTCTATTATATCGACGTTTTCTGTCATTTTGCTGATATAAAATTTATTATATATTGCAAAAATCTCTTTAATATCATGTTGGGTTTCCTTACTATGGTTTCGCCATTGTATGAATACATCCTAGTAATGGCTTTTCTCCCGCACACTCCATTTTTAAGAAATTGACGGACAAATAATTTTTGGGGTTTATCTCCCAAATTCCAAATTGTAAAATTGTTTAGTGTATTTATAGAGTTTTCACAACTTAACTGAGGTAGATTTAATTTAATTTAATTTCAGGGCAAGCGATTTTGTTTATGTTTTGTCATGGATGGATAGCAGCATTCTCTGTGTCTAATTGTTAATCTCCTTTTCAATTCCCGTTTGATTGGGTTCCCCTTCCGATTCTCTTTATTATAAAATGTTGTAGAAGAAATCATAATTCCACGGGCATATGCGTTTAAAAGTTTCCACCTATAATAGAGAAGCAAATTCCATTTATCATTTTTATTTCAAAGAGAAATCATAATCTGTTCTATAAATATTCCTAGAAGTTCTTTCTCTTTTCTTAAAATTTGTGGGTTAAATCTCCATTGTCACTGTTTTTTTCCGTTTTACCATTTATTTTAATCATAAAAATGTTAAAGGGTGCATGAACTGAAGATTGTAATATTATGGTATTGAAATTTTAAGTAAGTGAGATATAGTTTTAGAGTCTACCAAAAAATAATCTATTCTTGAATAACTTTGTTTTATGTACAGGTGAATAAAATGAATATTCTCGTCCAGTTGGATTGTTCTACTCTCCAAACATCTTTAATATTACTAGTATCCATGTATGCATTTAATAAGTCACTGGAATGAATTTGATTTTTTTGTCTTTGTGGATCAAATAAGAGTCTAGTGTACAATTTAAATCTCCTCCATTATTAGAGATGTGTTATGTTGTGCGGCTATTTCCGGGATGTTTATTAAAATTTTCTTAAAGAACAGTGGACTATCAAAGTTTGTCCAAAACAATTAACAAAAATCATTTTTTGTGCAATTAATTTCTACTATTACATAATGTATCTACCATCACTGTCAGTTATAGTTGATTATGTTTAAATAAACCATATAACTTATAACCATATATACAATTACAGCACGGAAACAGGCCGCTCGTAGGCCCACTCCAGTCCGTGCCACCATTTGTTTTCCCTAAACACCCATCTACCTGCACCTCAGACCATATACCCTCCCATTCCTTCCCATCCATATACCTATCCACCTTTACTTTAAATGTTAAAATTGATCTGCCTCCACCACTCTGCTGGAAGCTCATTCCACACAGCCACCACCGTCTAGAGTAAAGAAGTACCCCCCTCACGTTTAACCCCCTAAACTTCCGTCCCTTAATGGCATGTCATGCCCTCTTCTTTGAATCTTCCCCTACCCTTAATGGAAAAGCTTATCCACGCCAACTGCTGAGTCTATCCCTTTTCATCTTTTTAAAGAAGACCTCAATCAACTTAACCTTCATCATCCTCTCTTCTCGCTCTCTATACCATAAAGACCTAACTGTTCAACGCTTTCTCTGTAACATAGTTGCGTGGACATCCCAGGCAACATTCTAGTAAATCTCCTCTGTACTCTCTTCTATTTTGTTACTTCCATTCCCTCATAATTGGACGACCAAACTTGCTACACCACACTCCAGACAATTGGTCTCACACAATCCTTGTACAATTTTAACATTACTTATAATTTCCCAAGCTCCTATACATATTTTCAAATGCTCCGAAAACATGAATTTAAAAGGCCTAGCACACCAAATGCGCGCTCTTCTTTATACCAAGCCCAATCCACAATCCGATGTATCACCTCAGGAGAACTATGCACAGTTTTATTCCTAGATCTCTGTACAACAACAATTCCTCAATTCCTAACCATTCTTATCACGTGCGTCACACATTGGATTTGTCCGGCCAAATGTAGCCACTTACACACTTATCACATCATTCTAAAACTCCATCTGCCCTCGTTTCAGCCCACTATGTGTTCCATATGGCCCAAATCCTCTGTAGACTTTGAAATATCACTTTGCATTAGAAGCCTTAACACCAACCTATCTTAGTATCATCTGCATGACTTACTTATCCAATTTTCCACCCCATCATCCAGAGAATCAGTTGATTACATGACAAACCGACACACAGTGGACCACAACACAGATCTCATGCTTGCATCCCTGAGGCCCTGAGGCACGGTCACTGCACACCGGGGGGCTTCCAACCCAGACTCAACAGCCAATACCACCATTACTCTCTGACATCTCCCATGCAGCCACTGTTGAATCCAATCTTGGCTATCTCTCTCGCACATTAACACCCAAAGATTGAACCTTCTTAACTCAACCTTCCAATGGGGAACCTTGTCAAAGGCCTTAACATCAAATCCGATAAAAGACAACATCCACTGCTTTATAAACCCTCATCAATTGTTCCCTAGTCAACCGTTCAAAAAATTCAAAGAAGGTTTGTCCAAACATGACCTTCAGGCACTATCCATGTTGGCTGTTCTCCTGAAACAGACCCTGCTATATCCAGAATGCTTATATATACTATTATCTCGCAAGTATCTGTCCTTATAATTAAACCCACCACTGACGTCAAACTAACAGGTCTATAATTGCTAGGTTTATTCTTGAATCCCTTTTAATAACAATTGAACAAACATGCGCAGTACGCCAATCTTCCCGCACTTTCGTTTCTAAAATGAACATATGAAATATTTTCGTCATAGCTCAAGCTATTTCTACACTAACTTCCCTCAATGTCTCTAGGGATATCCTAGTCAGGACCTGGAGATTTATCCACTTTTATATTTTTCAAAAGTGTCAGTACTTCCTCCTCTTTGAATCTCATAGTTTCCCCATAGCTAACTAACTTACTTTTTTTCCTTACTTCACATAGTAAATAATGTACCTTACGAAATAATATTGCGATGACGGCCTCTGGATTTGTGTGTAAAAGAAGAATTCTAACCATGATGACTTTTCTATCTACCCATTTCCAGCTTTCAGCCTCTTGCTCAGCATTTTTTTTTAAGTGTGTTTGTCTTCGATAAAAATCATCACAGCTTTAAAATGCTTTTAAATTGCTAGTACTATACCTCTCTTAATTGGTTTCATAATACCTTTAACGTTCCAGCTCCAAACGTTATTCCCTCATTCCCGTATTTCATTTTTAAATCTCTGCATCTTTTGTCTATGGAGGTCTATAATAGAGCCAATGGTTCAGTTCAGAACAGTCCCGACCTTACACCCGAACTCCGAATAAACGAATTTCAAGACCCTTGAATGTCTCTCACGTGATATCTCCTTTGATCCAATTATGAAACTCCATTCAAACTGAAATAATAAATGATCAGATTATAATATGAGAAAAGAGAAGATTAAGAAATTAAGTAATGTGCACAAAGAAGGAAAAAACTACATCTAGATAATTAATGTATGTTAGTCTAACCATACTAGTATGGCTACCACCACCATCTACCAACTTCCGTAGTTGATGTTAACCACACTCAAAACTTAAACCAGCTCCTTGTACTTCTAGGAATTTTTATTTCATAGCAGTAATTTTCTACCTGGGATATTGATTTTTAAATATTCGGTTCCAACCAATAGTCGGGAATGTGAACGATACATAAAGTTTACAACAACACATATTAAAATATAAAAAAAAAACGAAAAAGAAGAGAAATATAAAAATAAAAAATAATTTTAAAAAATTAAAAACAAAGGTTTTCCCAATGCGTGCAAATGAAATCAACTCTATATTTGACTCTAAACATTCAATTATAAGTAAGTATATTAGTTATTAGTGATTATTATTAACTCTGATTATTAATGATACCATGCTAAAGTTTTTAGTATTTAATTAGTTTTTGTATTTAGTAGTTTCATATATACTAATTATTTAGTATCCATGAAGAGTTTCTGATCCACATCTTTCTCCACTTCTTAGAACGCGTTAGTTCCCAGTCCTAAAATCAGTTTAATTGCCATGAGGAAGTTCAGTTTTAAAAAGTATATCCAAGCTTCCTCTCAAACCTTAGTCTCTCTTGCAAAGTCCTCTGTGCCCATCCACAGGGTGTTGGTGAAAAGGGTTCTCTCTGATTGTAGTGCCCTTTAGGGTAGCTGGATACCTTTCAGACCATATTTCAAGTTCTTCCACTTCCCGTCAAGATTTCCTTTTGTCTCATTAAACGCTTTTGTTCCCTGCGAGACCTCTTGCTGGGTAGTCCCTCAATAGTATACTGATCCAATTTAATCCTTCAAATGTAAGTTCTTGCAGTTTTTTTGAGCATTATCATCTTTCCAGGACATAGTCGTACTTGGACTTTTATTAATCATTTGTTCTGGGGAGCACCTTGTCTTGTCTGTGCCCCTCATCACTCTGTGTGCACATGCAAGTAAAGGCTTTGATCCAGAGATAAAACTTTTTTTTGCAGGAAGATTGCAGTGAATTTCTCGGGATCTTTATCCGCCTCTTTCCCTCTGGAATACCCGCAATTCTTAGGTGTTCTGTCCTTTCTCTTGCTACCTTCCCATCAATCATCCTCAGTTATTTTGCCCAGTAGTTCCGTTAGACGTTGTTTTCTGCCGATGAGTTTTTGCCGTAGTTCTGAGCACTTGTTTTCAGTCTAGTCTCTTCAAGGTCCTTTAGACTGACGTCCTGTTGATTCAGTGTTCCTCCACTGTGATTAGCAGCCTTTCTTTCAATGACTCATTGTCACTTTTCTATGATTATCATTTGCCCGTTTTGTCATACTTGCAGCTTGTTCAATCATATTTCTGCAATTTCTTTCTTCAGTTTATCCGATGTATTCGTAGCCGTGGTATTAATTTCAAAGCTTAAACTCCATAATTTCCTCCTTGATTTTTTTTATTTCTTCCCTAAAATTCATCTTCTTTACTTCTTCATTCATTTTTGTAAGTTCACTCTTTAGTTCCAGCTTTATTTCCTCCTTTAAGCCAGCAATTTCACTTGCAATAAAAGTTTAAAGATCTTCATCTTTTTCATCATTTTTTTTACACATCTTGGGATAGCGTCCTACCTGAGCCCGAGGCTTCAGTCGGGCCTTTTTCTTGTTCCACCGTTTTCTGACTAGTAACACGACTTTTCAGTTTATCCGGGGGGGGGGGGGGGGAGGGGGGGCGCGAGGTGTGCTGCATGGACATAGTAAGTCGCGCGCCTGATGACATCACTCACGGCAATCGGTACAGAAGCAGCAGGCAGCAGGTAGGTCATTTTCGCCCCGATTTTTCAGCGGTTTTTTTTCAAGGAGCTGGCTGGCGTTGCTCTTTAGCCCTCCATAGCACCACCGGAAGTCCCAAGGAGTCCCTTTTCTTAGTGTTTCATATAAAGGTGCCCAAAAAAGATAGAACAGTGCAACATTCACTTTTTTAGGTAAAATCCTTTTGACAATTTTCAAAGTGTGGTGTCCTTTTAGTTGGGTCTCCCATAAAATCTACTCGTGCTTGTCAAAAAATAGTCTTGGAATGTCAAGTAGCAAATACATTAAGAGAAGAGTCGAGAAATGCCTTCAAATAGTCATATCCTCAACGGAGACATTTAACTCAAAAAACCTGTAGGGAGAGCATGCTAAGTCAAGCATCAGGTGAGAAAAAGACATGCCACCTCACCAAATGGCTACTTCATGACAACATGTCTACCAGATGCTGGATTTTGCTGAATATGACATAGACAAGCATTTCAACTAAATAACTTAACAACTCAAGGGCAGCACGGTGGCGCAGCAGTAGAATTGCTGCCTTATAGCACCAAAGATAAAGGTTTGATCCTGGCTACGGGTGTTGTCTGTACGGAGTTTGTACATTCGCCCTGTGACCATGTGGGTTTTCTCAAGGTGCTCCAGTTTCCTCCCACACTCCAAAGACCTACAGGCTTGTAAGTTTATTGGCATCAGTAAAATTATAAATTGTCCCTAGTGTGAAGGACATAGTGCTGGTTTAAGGCATGATCGCTGTCCGGCAGGCTGAAGAGCCTGTTTCCATGCTGTATCTCTGAAGTCTGGTCAAACTGTTCTCCCCATGACCGTATGGGTTTTCTCAAAAAATGTCACTTTCCTCCCAAACTCCAAAGACGTACAGGTTTGTAGGTTAATTGGACTGATATATGTAAAATATTGTCACTCGTGTAGGATAGTTTTAATGTGCAGGGCTCGCTTGTCGGTGCTGACTTGGTGGGCCGAAGGGCCTGTTTCCGCATTGTATCTCTAAACTACTATGCATTTTTACCAAATAAAAGGATACATAGCCCTATCAAAAGTGAAATTCATATTGCATTCCCTCTTGGTCCCATCCGATCACGGAGGTTAAACTTTCTCCACATTGCTGATTATCTATATACTTTTAAAACTCTGTGTGTGTGTGTGTGTGTGTGTGTGTGTGTGTGTGTGTGTGTGTGTGTGTGTGTGTGTGTGTGTGTGTGTGTGTGTGTGTGTGTGTGTGTGTGTGTGTGTGATTATTTTTGCCTTTGATTCGTTACTCCGCGAAAACCAGACGCAAAAACGCCGAGATTTTTACCATTTCACTAGCCATTTTACTTTTACATGCGCTGATGCACTCCTCATTAAATGTAATTATTTTTCTGTACAAATTTTTTATAAAATCCTTCCCCTCGCCCTCCACTCACTCATTTTTTCACTCACGCTGACCACCTTCTCATCACATGCCCCACGCGACCACCTGCTCCTGCCTGGCTCTCCTCCAAATTCCACCCCGTCTCTGTCACCTTCTCATCGTGTGCCCTGCGCGACCATAACGGCTGCTGCCGCCCGGCTCTCCTCCCATTTCCCCGCCCGGCTCTGTCACGTAGGCAGAACTCAAAGATCGGCTGGTCCCCCCGCTGCTTATCTCCGTCATCGCTGATGGCCCGCAGGTTTACTCGGCATCATGCCCGCCCACCCACTCCATCCTCCCCCCCCCTCCCCGTACACGCTGGCGGAAGGCACAGATCAGCTGGTTCCCCTGCTGCTTTTCGTCAGCTTTTCGGGGGGGTAGTTAGTGTGTGTGACGCCGCATGCTGCCCCCCCTCCTCCGCACGACCGCACATTGGGGGAACAGACACAAAGGGCCTGCACTTGGTCTAGTAAATTCTAAAATTCAAAGTACGACTGTTTATTTCAGTGAACGTTCTAATTCATTTTGAAATCTTGGTCAATGAATTAAACGCAAAAGGTTAAACATTCATGCACTAATTATCACAAACCATTGTCTCAAAATATGTGAGGAACTCAACAGGTCAGGCGACAACAGTGGAGGGAATGGACAGACAATGTTTCAGGTCGAGACCTTTCTTCAAGACTTGCGAGTTAATACCCACCTTCAAGACGTCTTCAGTTGTCGAACCCTTTCATAACACAAATGCTGCCTGACCTTCTGTGTTGTTCCAACAGTTTGATTCTTGCTCCAGGTTTAAGCATCCGAAGTCTCGTGCCTCTGTATTTCACATTAGTTATTTTTATCGCATCATTTAATGCTACTCCAAGATCACGCTGCGGTTGTTAACATTTACACTGTCTTTTTCTAATGCCTACACAATAATTTGTGAAAATTAACAATTCCGCAGCAAAAGACAAACTTCTTTCAGGGTTACAGATACATGACATGTCGCAAATTGCTTTCTTTAAACCACAGTTACACTTCCACAAATTTTCATTGAATTTATAGGTCACTGGTTTGTTGTCACCAGCAAAAGGAAATCTGCTTATAGCAATACATGACAATGTTATACAAGTCAGTCAGCAGCATTTCTATTCAGACTTTATACAGGAGGCAAACTGGAGCTTCATACGATCACATAGAAACAGAAACATAGATAAAAGGTGCAGGTGTAGGCCTTTCGGCCCTTCGAGCCAGCACCACCATTCGATGTGATCATAGCTGATCATCCAATCAGTACTTTCTTCCTGCTTTCTCCCCATAACCCTTGATTCCGTTAGCCCTAAGAGCTAGACCTAACTCTCTCGTTCGTACATCCAGTGAATTGGTCTCCATTGTCTTCTGTGGCAGAGAATATGTGATGCACTGACATATTAATACTTGCAACTGTGATGGAATGGTTTGAAACATTGAAATCCAATCCGCAAAACTACTGTTTTATGATTCTTGGGTCCTGAGTAACACAAATGTATTCTATAAAGCCAATTCAAAGTTAATATTTATGGTAGATTTGCTCATTATATCACCTCAATTATATTTTATTTGTGACATGTACCGAGGTACATAAATTATTTTTGTACACAGTTCTGTACAGGTATCACTATACAAAAGCATCTAGATAGATCTTAGATAAACATCTCAGATACGGTACACGTGTATAGTAGTAGTACACTGAGACAGTGTACAGAGTTGCCACATTTGGCACCATTTTCAAGTCCTAGTTGTTATAGGTGCAGCTTTCTTACCCTGACCATGAAGGTCTGTTGTCCTGGTGGGATTTCAGGGTCAACCTGGCCAAGCATGGCCATTGGTATCTCGCACTGTTGCTCCACCGTGCCGCACTGCTGCAAGCAATGACCGGTCCATGTGTGAGGCCTCTTGGAACATTGTCCAGTCCAGCCGAATCCCAGGCTGTTGCAGGGCCTCCAGCGGCCCACTCCACCATTGAGGCACTGCATTACCTCACACAGTCAGGCTGTTTACTTTGTCCAACTCCCTCCTCTGCAGTCCTTGGGGCGAGCAGGGGCCGGGCTTGGTGGCTTCCCTCTCTGGGCGGGTTTTCAGTTCACTGCATTCATTGTGTTGATGGTCCTCCCAGTATCATGGTTGGAAGGTGATTCCCATATTTTGATTCTGGCGGTGCTGCATATACATGTCAGGTAGGTTAGTGAGTTGGCTGGAACCTAATTCCATTGCCATGGAATTGCTGCTCTTGGCACTCTCAAGTGCTAGTCACAATTCAGGAGGACATGTGTTGTGTTGCCTCTGCTCACATAGTGCCCAGCATCAGTTTATCATGTGGGAAGGAACTGCGGATGCTGGTTTAAAAACTGAAGATAGACACAAAATGCTGGAGTAACTCTGCAGGACAGGCAGCATCTCTGGAGAGAAGGAATTGGTGATGTTTCGGGTCGAGACCGTTCTTCAGAAAGTTGGCATCAGGTGACATGGCGAACCTTTCATAGAAACATAGAAAATAGGTGCAGGAGTAGGCCATTTGGTCCTTCAAGGCAGGACCGCCATTCAATATGATCATGGCTGATCATCCAAAATCAGTACCCCGTTCCTGCTTTCTCTCCATATCCCTTGATTCTGTTAACCCTGAGAACTCTATCTAACTCTCTCTTGAATACATCACCTGGATCCCTTTGCAGTTTTTGTACAGGTAAGAAAAAATGCCAAATCACAATTTTGATAATTTCCTGTCATTTTTATCTTGTCAGCAGTCCCTATAAAGGTGCAAGCAGACAAACGGGGTGATTAGTGTTCTTAAATGACTTAAATGTGTTATTGGTCCTAGACAATTTTCTTCTCTACAAATTAGCACACAAATTGCAGGATGAAAAGCTTCAGTGTTCCCAATCTATGAAACTTGGATTGAGTGAACAGGACCATTAAAGGTGGGAGGGCATCGTGTGAGGTTGGGGGGTGGGGGGCGAGGGGAATAGCTATTGGTGTGGGAATTGAGCCGTTGTTGACGTATGTTCAAATCGGACAAGTCGCACACAAAGTCAAGATGACAAAGTCCGCACCATATCCAAGACAGGCTGGTTTTATTGCAGCTACCAAATGGTCAGCCTGCTATATCTTAGATTAGCGAAGGCGAAGGAGTATGGCTATTCCAGCCTGAGTCAGCCAGGTATTAGAGGGGTAGATAAACCAACATTAAACAAAGCACCGCATGGCAATAGTACTACTGCTGCCATACAGTTCCAACAACTGCACGTCACCCTGACCCACAGTGCTAGCAACCTGTTCATCATGACGTGTGGGCTTTGCATGTATCCCCTCCACCCCCACCCTGTGACGATGCGGTTTTCACATAGTGCCACAATTCCCCCCCCTCCCCCTATCCTAATATCTCAGCTAAGTAGCTTAATTGGCCATTTCTAATTGTCCCTGGTGTGTAGATTAGTGATACAAATTTGAGGTCAGTTGAAGGGAATGTGGAGATACTAAAAGAAGTTTAATGTCCAACAATGGGTCTTTAATGGTTGGCACTGATTCACTGAGCCAAGATGCCCGTTTCTCTCTCTGACTCTACAGACAATGAGGCTGCAATACATTTCCAAGCCGGGATGGTATGTGGCTTAGAGAGGAAGATGCAAGGGCTCCAAGGGGCAGTATTTGCTTCTCTCGGTTGCCCTTTTCATTCCAGGAGATGGTGGGTTGCCGCAGTACATTATGTTGGTGGTTCACACTGAAAGAACAGCCCAACAGTGGCGCAGAGGTGGGTTGTTTATAGTAATACATGGGATATTAATCAAGTAGGATGCTTTGATAGACACAAAATTCAAGAGTAACTCAACGGGACAGGCAGCATCTCTGGAGAAAAGGAATGGGTGACTTTTCGGGTCAAGATCCTTCTTGCTTTGCTGTCAGAGCTGTTTTCATTCAGGAGTTATGTACAGCGTAATCATATAACCATATAACCATATAACAATTACAGCACGGAAACAGGCCCTCTCGGCCCTTCCAGTCCGTGCCGACCATTTGTTTTCCCCTAGTCCCATCTACCTGCACTCAGACCATACCCCTCCATTCCCTTCACGTCATTAACCCTATCCACCTTTAATCTTGCACATGTTTACAAAATCGATCCTGCCTCCACCGCGGTCTGACTGGAGGAAGTGATTTCCACCACCCACACACCCTGTATAGTAGTTCCCCTCACCGTTACTCCGAAACCTCTGTCCTTTATTCTCATGTCATGCCCTTCTGTTTGAATCTTCCCTACCCTCAATGGTAATTAAGACTGTATCCACGTCAACTCTGTCTATACCTTTCAACATTTTAAGACCTCAATCACAGTCCCCCCCATTAACCTTATCTGCGCTCAAAGCAGAATAAAGACCTAACTTGTTCAACCTTCTTGTAACAACATAGTTGCTTGGAACCTGGCAACACATGCTAGGTAAAGTCCCTGTACTCTCTTCTATTTTGTTGACATCCTTCCTATACCTAGGCGACCACAAAATGTACACCATACTCCCCAGAATTGGTCTTAACCAATGCTTTACATTTAACATTACTTCCCTACTCCTATATTCAAATGCTTGAACATTATAAATTAGCACCCGCCACCCCAAAGGCTTTCTTTACCACCCTAATATTTCATGCGATTCCACCTTCAGAGGAACTAAGACACAGTTATTCGGATCCCTCTGTTCCACAGCATTCCTCAATTTCCCTACCATTTAATGTACGTTCTATTTTTGATTTGTCCTGCCAAGAGTCGACACTTACACTTATCAGCCATTAAACTCCATCATGCCATCGTTTCAGCCCACTTTTCCTAATGGCCCAATTCTCTTGTAGACTTTTGATGGAATCTACGTTCATTATCCAACACCTATCTTAGTATCATGCATACTAACTTTCAGAATTTTCCACCCGGCCTCATCCAGAATCATTGATGTACATGGACAAACAACAGTGGACCAAAACACAGATGTCCCATGAGGCACCCATGGTGTCACGGCTTACTGACAAATCAGCCATCCACCATTATTCTCTGACAATTCTCCATTCGCCCACTGTTGGATCCATCTTGCTACTCCGCCATTAACACCCTAACTCGATGAACCCTTCTTAACCAACCTTCCATGGGGAACTCTTGTTCAAAGGCCTTACTCAAATCCATATAGACAACATCCACTGCTTTACCCATCATCAATTTCCCCTAGTTACGTTCAAAAAATTCAGAGATGTTTGATTGTCAAACTGATCCTTCCAGGCACAAATCATGTTTGACTTTTACCTGATCAGACCCCTGTTTATCCAGATGCTTATTATTAGTATTATTCTCTAAGTATCCTTTCCTAATTGCCCAACCACTGACGTCAACTAATAGGTCTATAATTGCTCTAGGTTTATTCTTTGAACCCTTTTTATTTTTACAACAAAAAACATGCGCAGTACGCCAATCCTCCGGCACTATTCCCGTTTCTAATGACATTTGAAATAGATTCTGTACGGTCCTGCTATTTTTCTACAAACTTCCTCAATGTCTAGGGAATAATATCCAGTCAGGACCTGGAGACTTATCCACTTTTATATTTTTTTCTCAAAAGTGTCAGTAAACTTCCTCTTTTGAATCTCATAGTTTTCCATTAGCTACTCTACTTTTTTCCCCTTAACTCACCGGTTCATATCTTCTCTGGAATACCGAAGAAAAGAAAGTTGTTCAGAATATTCTCCCCCATCTTTTGGCTTGCAGCTAGGCTGTCCATTCTGATTCTCTTAATGGTCCAATTATCCCTTCGTTATTCCCTTTGCTATGTAATATAGCTGACCCCCCCCCACCCCCCCCCATTCGAAACCCTTTGGGTTTACTTTGCACTTTCTTGCCAAAGCAACCTCATATTCTTTTGCCTTCCTAATCTTCTTTCTTAAGATTCTTCTTACATTCTTTATACTCCTACTACCACCTCCATTTACTCCATGCCTTTTATAATTATTGTAGATATCTCTCTTTTTTCGAAACAAGTGTCTAATTTCCTTGAATCCATGGCTCTTTCATTTTTTTACCTATTGCTTCAACATACAGGGACATAAAGATTCGTACTTTACAATTTCCCCTTTAAGTGTCCTCCTCATTTCTCTTCTACATCCTTCCATGAAACAAAGTGTCCATTCCCTCCTCTAAAAATTCTCCTCACGCATTCTATCAAGTTAGCCCTTTCTCCAATCAAAAATCTCCACCTAGGTCCAGTCGACTCTCTCCATAATTATATTGAAACTAAGGTATTGTGCACTGGTCCTGAACGTGTCTCACCAACGCATACCTCTGTCACCTGACCGGCCTCATTCCTAACAGGAGGTCCAGCATTGCCCTTCGCTGGTGGATACAACTCTGTATGCTGCAAAAAAAAACTAGCTGCCCAATTTTGACAAAACTCCAAAACCATCCACCCTATTTGCAGACTGTTTTGCCCAGTCTATTTTTGGAAAATTGAAAATCTCCACAATCACTTCCTTGTGACTTACTACTAATATCTGCTATTCCTTACATATTTGCTCTTCCAATTTCACGCTCCCCCATTTGGGGTCTATACCCCTAAAAAGTGTTGCTACACCGTTCCCACTTCTCAGTTCCACCCAAATAGCCTCTCCTAGACGAGCCCTCTAATTATCCTGCCAAAGCACTGCTGTAATATGTCGACAAGCAATGCACCAACTCCCCCCTCTGGTCCCTACCATTCTATCCCACACCTGAAGCAACAAATCCTGGAATAATTTAGTTTCCAATCACAGCTCTCCTGCAACCATGTTCACTGATTGACACAAACATAATAGTTTCCAGTGTTGTCAATCCAGGCTCTAAGTTCGTCCACCTTACTTACAATGTTCCCACCATCCTTATTCTCTGGTCTATTATCTTTTTCATCTTTCTCGCTACATTGATTGGATCCGAGTGTCCCTTCTCTGCCTCTTGCCCCACCACTTGACCATATCACCCTCTACCCGAGTCCTCCCACCCGCCTTTCTTGTTTAAGTCCCCCAGTAGCCTTTGCAAATCTCCCTGCCAGGATATTTGGTTCCCCCTCGGGCCAAGTGCAACCCGTCCTTAGTGTGTACATATCAAGCCTTCCCCAAAAGAGGGTCCCAGTGATCAAGAAACTTGAATTCCTGCCCATGCACCAGTCCCTCAGCAGCATTTATCCTACACATTTCATTCCTACTCTCACTGTCGCAGCACAGGCAGTAATCCTGAAATCGTTACCCTTGTGGTCCTTCTTCTTAATCTTTCCCCCCAACTCCCTAAATTCTACCCTTCAGGACCTTGTCACTTTTTCTGCCTATGTCATTGGTACATATGTGTACCACACATCAGGCTACTCCTCCCTCCCTATCAGAATTTATCCGCTAGGTCGTACTATTGCAACCAATTTTACGTTTAAAACCGTCAACGATGGATAAGGCTTTTATTACAATGGAAAATTAAAGGAATTTTCATCTATAGGGATCTTTATAAGGAAATTCTTTTCTTTAATTTCAAGAATTACACAAACCTACGGGCTTCATAATACTGAATATTTCAGATACTTACAAATTCAGAAGAAACTATATCTCTGCAAATACACAATGAGATTCAGAAATAGAAAGAGTGAAATTTTAGGATGAATGCTGAATAAACATCCAAATACAGAAACAATGATATCATACATTTACATATTTTGTTGGAAAGTGATATTCCCATCATCAATCGATGTAAACACAGACAGCGTTGGGAAAATGAATTAGGTCAAATAATAAGCGCTCGTATGGAAGCACTGATGCTTACAACACACATTACTGTTCGTTAAATGCTTAAACCTGCTCTTATACAGTTTAAAAATTTTACATAAATTACATTATTCTAAAATCTAAATTACATAAATATATTTCTCTCAAAGGATATCACCCTATATGTGATAAATGTCAATCATAGAAGCAACTTTGTCACATTCATTTACTAATTGTACGAAGATTGTAGAATATTTGGGAATGAAATATTTAAGATATAATCTCGAATGTTTATTAATTTACTATGATTCCTGACCCAAAGTTAATCATACTTGGAATACCGAAACGGAACAAATAATTACAAGGGAATCAAAGAAACCTTTTTATCGACTATTCCTTTAATAATTGGGAAAAAAAAAATAATATTAAAATTTTGGAAAAGGCCCTGTATCCAACAATTAAAATGTGGAATTACAGAAATGACGGAGACACTTCACTTGGAGAAGATTGAGAGACCTTGTCCTATGGACAGGTTAGATCTCTTCAAAGTGATTGTCTTCCTACATCAAATATCTACAGGGTCATAATGGTTCGCGCAGGGACCTTGACTGAGGCCTGAATATCTGACTGGATGAAGAAATACATATAATAATCATGAATTGTATCTCCACAATGGATTATTAGTCATATTTTAATCTCCATCAAACTTCTCACATTTTCTTTTCTATTTTTACTTATCTCTATCTTCTCTCTTTAATTAGGAAAAAAAATATAGAAAACATATTATATAAAATTTTTTATGTATGTACACCTATTTTACTTGTATGAAAAGATTATTGATGTCTTAAATTTGTAATTATATTAAAATTGTGCCCATTTTCAACTATATAATAATTTTGAAGATATAAAGTTAATATACTATCAAACATTCTTAATATTTTGATAACATTATGAATATCATAGAATTTTGCTTTAAGCCTGGGTATTATGTAGTTATATTAGGGGGGATTTGTATTTGCTATATAGAAGAATATCTATGGTGTATCCTTAGAGAAGTGTGAGTTGCTTTATTTTAGGAATATTAACTACATACCTCCCAATTATATAAAATAAATAACCAGGAAATGCATAATGGATAATATTATTACAATTAACATAAACAGTATCAATCGATAGAATCACTAATATTAATAATTTTGTATATATATAATTTTCACTGCCGTTAAGAATGTACTCGGTATTATATTGTTTCTACAATTAAAAAAAAATTAAAAAAAAAAATAAAAAAAAAAAAAGAAGAATCTTTTGTACACGTTCTGACACATGCGAGACTCTGGCACCAGGGAGGCAAAATTACCATCCGGTGTCTCCCGACTGCGTCTACAGAATCGCCTATCCGACCCCGCTAAATTATAGAGTCCCCTATATACAATTGCCCTCCTCTTTTGCTACCCTTTGAGCAATCAGGCGTCCGGACTCTCTGTGCCGGGAGAGGCCAGGGCGCGTTGGTGCCCCAGCTAGGCTGTCCCCTCCATCGGTACTCAAACCTGAGTACCTATTTTCCAGGTGTACGGTCACAGGGGTACTCTCTAGCCCCTGCCTCTGCCCCTTGCCCTTCCTAACTGTGACCCACTTGTCTGCCTCCTGTGGTCTGGGAGTGACTACCTCCCTGTAGCTCCTCTCTATTACCTCCTCACTCTCCCTGAGGAGACGGAGGTCATCGAGCTGCTGCTCCAGGTTCCTAACACAGTCCTTTAGGAGCCCTATCTCAACACACCTGGATAATCATCTGCATTATAGTTATAGAATCCAAACAAAAGAAAACTATTTCCTGAAAATGCACAGTAAACATTTCTCTCAGCCCAGCTTGCCAATTCTGTACCATAAAATAATGGATGATTTCTCTTCACAACATCAGCTACAAGTGGATGCTTGTTTTCTATTCTGCATGAAGGGTTTTGTGTCAAAACATTTATAGCAAATGCCCTGTCGTTACGTGAGAAGCAAAAGACCGTTTGACATAAGAGCAAGTACACAACCTGAAAACTTCAGAACCGCGGAAATATCAGCGATTAATTATTTAAACGTGGTGTCTTTATTTTTAGATACAATTTGCAGACACAAAACTGGCAACATATCTGTTATGTATCAGCCGTATTAAGCTATTTTAATTGAAATTTTGTTTCTAATTATATTTTACCACCTGGACCTCCTGTACATATGATTAATTTTTCGCACTGGAATTATTTGCTTCTTGTTCTATGCCTGACACCTGTTGATTACTGCTCTGGATATTTGCTTACACCTTTTCATTAATCTCCCGTCTCAGCTGCATTATTCTGTAGCACAGACAGATTCTTCAAGAGGAATAATATTCATTAACACGTTCTGCACCACTGAGGGGATTTTAGATTTCTAGCTCACAAATATAATGGTTTAGTTAGCAATGATTAATACCTCTTCATGAAGCTAAAGAAGTGCTGCATTCTGCAGATCTAACTTCTAACAATCTTTCTTCCCATCCTCACCTGCAACTTTCCATTCTCTGTGACAGGAGCGGGGGGGTGTGGAAGTAACCAGTTCAAAGGACGGTGACATTGTCTTTCCATCTATCTTGTCCTGATGTTAAGCTGATCTTTTGAGCAAGCCAGCAGCAACTCATGCCAGGATAAGTACATGGTGATTAAACCACTGGATTAGCAATGCAGAAGTCTGGCCAAATGAACCAGAAACATGTTGAAATCGTACAACTGTTGCTGGGGAATTAAAATTCAGTTAATTAAGTTACATTTCAGTCAATTAAATTTGGGCGTCACGGTGGTGCAGTGGTAGAGTTGCTGCCTTACAGTGCCGGAGACCCGGGGTTTGATCTTGGGTACAGGGTTTTGTCTGTACGGAGTTTGTACGTTCTCCCCGTGACCTGTGTGGGTTTTTCTCCGGGATTTCCGGTTTCCTCCCACACTCCAAAGACGTACAGCTTTGTAGGCTAATTGGCTTGGTATAATTGTAAATCGTCCCTTGTGTGTGTAGAATAGTGTGCGGGGATCGCTAGCCGACATGGAATTGAAGGGTCTGTTTCCAACCTGTATCTCTAAAAATATATAATTTTAAAAAAACTCTTATTAAAAATGAAATTTAGATCTCCGAAAATGTGCCCACAAAACTCCTGGAAAAGCAGAAGGAAAATCCAATTATTATTCTGTTTGCCTTCGGGAAATAATAATGAATGTTACTCTGTGAAAAACTTGGCCCAGGGAAACACTGCCAATGTGACTGGCTCTCAACTTCTGTTTGAAATGGACTGGCAATACTATACTGAACAAGGACAATTGGGGTGGGAATGATGAAGAAGGGTCCGACCCAAAAAATGTCACACCACATTCTCTTTGTCCAGAGATGCTGCCTGTTCTCGCTGAGTTACTCCAGGATTTGATGTCGATCTTAGGAATAAAACACAGCCTGGCTAGCAATGCACAACAACCGAAAACATTTAATAAAAGATCCCCGAATAAGGGATCAGGTGCTGATGACAACATTAGGACCCCATCTGCTGTTTTGCCCTAAGGTTAGAATGGCAGAGAAGTGGAAGGTTCCCAGCAGGATGTATGTAGTGAGATACAGATAAAACGAGACAGATATACTATTTATTTATATTTCTATTTTCCTTGTGGGATAGAAATACGATTACTGCATTTTTCATTTTTTTGGCATCACATAATACTGAATGCAACAAACCTCAACTGATCTCCACGTCTAAAACTTTTACAAAATGGACCGGAATCAAATTAGTAGCTTGCATGTGTATCTTGCTGCAATTTCCGGCTAGCGAGAAGTGGCTCATAGACAACAACCCATTAAGAAGCTTCATGTTCATTAGTACGCCAACTGATACCGGAAGCAGGTGTTTTGAGAAAATTGGCACCAAGAGTCTCAATGTCAACATTGCTGTAATTAGAAAAATACAAGTTACAAAGATGTGGAATTATGTTTCAGTTTGGAGACCTAGCATCAGAAACTGGAAAAAGTGAGGAATACATAAATTAGTTTTTTTGATTCATTAAAAATTATTTTGTCAGCACAGAAAACAGGGTTTTTGATTCAACTTTTTAAATTTGTCCTGCTGACGAAGATGCCCCATCTAGGAAAAAAAATTACAATTTGCCAGCATGTTGAGTCCACATATTTTTAAACCCCCCCCCCCTTTCTGTCCATGTAACTTGTTCCAACTTTTACATGTTGTTATTCGACCTGCCTCCACTCTACACCTTTCTGTCAGCTGCCATATAACCTATACGTTAGTGTGAAAAAGTTGCCCCTCAGATTCCTATTAAATCTTGCCCTTCTCACTTAATTGTACTGCCCACTTAATCATGATTCCCCTCTACCCTGAGGAAAAAAGCTCTTTGATTCAGCCCAACTTTTCCTCGTGATTTTTACACTCGATAAGATCATAACTCTGTTTCTGCACTCAAGGAATAAAGTCCCAGCTAATAAGCTCTTCTTCGGTCAAGACCTTGAGTCACAACAATACTCTCATGATCTTCTCCATACCTATTCATCTTGGAATAGGGGAGGGGTCATTCAGCAGATAAGAATGTCTCAATAGGTCATTGCTTATGGTTGTCTTGTCTTCCACCAAGATGCAGGACCGAACACCACAGGAGATCCTTCTTCCCCGTAGCTATCAAACTGTACAACTCCTCCCCCTTCTGTCATGGGGTAGACTGAGACTGACTCCCACTCCCACTAAAAAAAAATTCCTTTGAGATGCAAAAGCACAACATGTACCATCCGTGGCTGAGGAAAGGAAGGAAAGATGATATTAAATTAAAAAAGATGTTTCTAATGTTACCTTAAATAGCAGTGAACCCAAGGATTTGGAACATATTAGAAGACAGAATATACATGTAATCTGGCAAAAATCATTAAAATTAACAAAAATTATGTGCACACACACACACACACACAGACATATTTAAAAGTCTGACATTGGATGTGTGTGTTGATTTATTTGTTTGTGTATAATCACATCTTCGTGAAAAAACGACGCGGTAACAGTAACATTTTTACATATGAAGAGATTTTTCCCGTGGAGTCCGAAATTGCCTCATCTGAAAATGTGATGCTTAATAACTCGAGTTATTACTGAAAATGTTCAAAAATCTGACAAAACATTGAATTTAAAAAGGACTGTCTTTCGCTGATGACGTCACAATGGGTCTGCGTCGCATGCCGTCTTTTTCATGTCACCCCGACCACTCCCCACCATCTATGCCTTTGCCCTGTGCCTGCCCTTGCCTCTGCCCTCTGTGGCCCTTTCCCCCACCCTCTGCCTGCCACCCTTTGCCCTCCTTACCATAATATGAAAGATGGGGCCTTAGAGAAAAGGTGCACTCCTCAGATTATCACTGCAAAATTTAATCATTCTGGGATTGTACATGTGGGTTTGCAAGGAGGCAAATTTCCAAAGGAGGAAAACATATCTCGGTTAAAAAAATAAGGACGCAACAATGTCCATAATAATGAAATAATCTGGGTGAGAGAAAAATTGTTGCTAGACATAGGATTTACTACAGGAAATAACATGATTAATTAAACGAGTTCTGATGGGAATATGCACCATTAGATAAATATGAATGAACAAGTACATGTGGAGTATTGAATTTGTAGTTTACTTTACATACTCAACGGTAAGACAATTTGATTGAAGAGGGCCAAAAAAGTTACCACATTGCTGATGATGTACTAAACCTGCGTGGGTATGGCAATGGAAGAGATTGCCAAGGAAAAACGCATTTCATTGTGCTTGTACATGTGACAATATATAATATTAATAATAATTAATAATAATAATAATATAATAATAATAATAAAACTAGCAGCTTAAAGAGGAGGAATCCGGCTGAGAAAATGGGGAGTACATCACCAATGGAAAAAAAATGTGCAGGCTATCCATTTTGGTGCAGAAGAAGGATAAGGAGTAAAGGGTCTTCAGCAGTTGAATAGGGCCCTGGGAAGACCACTCTGGAGTATTGTTGCACAGTTCTGGTTCCTAATTTGAGGACGTGCCGATAGGCTGACGGGCTATCGCTGGGATGGCAAGGGGCCAGTCAAATGAGGAAAAGTTGGGAAAGACTGGACTTGTCTTCCACTGGAATTTAGAAGTATAAGAGGGGATCTTAGATAAACATATAAAATTATAAAAGGAGCTGGACATGTGATGCAGGAAATATGTTTCCAAATGTTGGGAGAGTCCAGAAACCAGGGGACACAGTCGTATGCCCCTTGTCCCACTTTGGAAACCTAAACGGGAAACCTCTGGAGACTTAGCGCCCCACCAGGTTTCGTGCGCGTCTTCCGGAGATTTTTGTCAGTTCTCCCTAATGGTCGAAAGAGGTTCCGCTTCTTCTATGTCAGAGCGATTATTTCAAAGAAACTTCAAAACCGGCCACGACTAATAATTGGTTGCCGTTTTAAAAACCGGTAATTTTTGAAGTCCAAAAGCCGGGTTGTTGAAGTAGTTAAGGTGGTCGCCGGAGGTTGCAGTGTGGAAGGAAAAGACCTCCCTGGGGAATAAAACTGGATGTGAAAAAAGGTCTTACCTTACCTTTGGTGACTAGAACTATATGCACTGATATGTGGCCTCTCTCAACATTTGAACAAAACTGGTATATAGAATTTATACTTTGATTCGTCGCGTAAAGGCAAGCTACATATAGCCTTCGTCATCCACCTAGTCGACGCATGTCAAGGAATATATAACTTGTATTCTACGTCTCTGTTTTAACACAACTCACTGGGAGTCCTGCTATGTGCTGATACAAGTCCTGGCCTGTTTAACTACACCCTCAACTCACACCCCATCCTCCCTTGTCCAAGGTAATGCCATTCCACCATTGACTAGGTCCCATTTCCCCCATTTTATCCCAGGTCTGTGGAAAAAACCTATAAAACCTTTCTTCACTGTCACTATGCCACAATGTTGCTGTCATCTGCTTAACATGACATCAAGAGGCACCAAGTCAGGTGACCCTCTGTGTGTGCTCCAGAAGTGGATCTGCAAATCATTTCTTTACAAATCCACTCCACTACACTAACTTACTAATTATGCCACTTACATTGTCTCCAAATCTTTAATATACGTGACAAACAAATAGTAATTACAGAAGTGATGCCTGCAGCACACCCACTAGTCTGAAACGCTAGTCTGATAAACACCTCTCACTACTCCTCCGTTCCCTACCACCAAGCTAAATTTTGTATTCCGACTGGCTAATACCCTGGAATACCCATGTGTTCAAATCACTGACCAGTCAACCATGCATGGACCTGTGTCAAAAACCTTGCTAAAGATCATCTACACATCTTTCTTCTTGATCACCTCCTCAAAAAAACTCATACAAATTCCAGAGATATGATTTCCCACAAAAAAAAGGACTGCTCTTTAGGCCCTTTAAGTACAATAGCACAATAGAGGATTAAAACTAACATATTATGCTGTAGCCAGATAGATATTGCGAATTAGAGTAGGAGCAAACAGCTCCTCAAGCTGCTTCACTTTTTCAACATGTTCATGGCTGATGTCAATAATAATTGTGTTTAACTTAGGCGTCTCTCTCCGCATTTTACTGTTATCGAATGTTGACTATCCTCTGTCTAGGTCCAGTCATCGTATAGATGTTAGGGACATGAAAACATGAAACGGTGCAGGAGGAGGCCATTCGGCCCTTCGAGCAGCACTCCTGCCAATTTCATTGTGAACAGGTGATCGTCCATATAAATAACCCGTACCTGCCTTTCCCCATATCCTTGACTCCACTAGTCCTAGAGCTCTATCTAACTCTCTCTTAAATCCATCAGTGAGTCGCGGCTTCCACTGCCCTCTGTGTAGGGAATTTCCGTATATTCACAACTCTTGGGTGACAAGGAAACAATTTCTGCACCCTCATGTCTTAAAATGACTCCCCTTTATTTCTAAGGACTGTGGCCCCGTGGTTCTTGGACCTCGCCAAAATTGGGGAACATTTTGCCTGCTGTCTAGCTTGTCCAGTCTTGTTATATTTAATATGTTTCTATAAGTATCCCCCTATCTTTCTTAAAACCTCCAGGATTACCAAGCCTAGTTTTTCCATTTCCTCACATATTCCCTAACCTAACCCCATTGAGATAAAGGGTTATCACAAAGCTGGAGAAACTAGCGGGTTGCGCAGCATTAAGTAGGCGAAGGAGAAGGCGAGCGTTTGGTCTCGTGCCCGAACGTCGCTCATCTCCTTCCGCTCCTTAGATGCTGCTGGCACCGCGGATGTTTCTCCAGCATTTTGTGTAAACCCTCTGATTCTCCCGATCTGTCAGTTTCTTCGTTAACCATGGAGATAATAATCTCCCCACCTTGTTTTTGCCACCAAAGTGGATTAACATCACATTTATCTTAGATACTGCATCTGCCCCACGATCCGCCCACTCACTCAAAATCCTGTTCCAGGTCATTGCAACCTCCTAACATTCCTCTTCACGTTCACATGCCACCAAGCTTTGGGTCATCCACAAACTTGCTAGTGTTGCTCCTAATTCCATCTTCCAAATCATTAATATATATGGTAAACAGTTGCGGCCTTCCGACTTCGGTTGGCCCATGGAGAGTAAGAGGCGCAGATTCAGCTCTGCTCACAAAATGCGCTACTAACGCCCCGCTCATCACGCCAAGCCCTTTAAAAAGAACGGGACCGATTTAAAAACACTCACCGGGGATGCCTGACGTCGCGTAAGTGACGTCATCAGAAGTCGCCGCAAACTAACGGGGATTATGGCACTTTTAAATGCCAAAACGAAACAAACCTAAACGACCAGACAAGACCTCTAACCAGACTGTGGCTCGCCCAGAGTTGGAAGAAAAACACTCTCAAACAACTCCAGATGGATCTGAAGAAGAAGAAACTGAAGGACAAAGATTTATTGCAAAAGTAAAAGAACAAGAATAATCTATAAGAGAAGCTGTGCAAGGACTTTGCTGTTAAGTGTCACCAAATGAGATTTCCATGCTGTGTCTTCAAGATTGGATGTCGGGAATTTGGAAATTGTTGATGATAGATAGGTATCTTACAGGCCGTAGATTGATGGACGTAGAGCACACTCTAGATGTCGAAATCGATGGGTTGCATCGCAGATGTCACTAAAAAGCGTGGTAGTCATTCTACTAATTCTGCAAGAACAAACCAATGCCATTAAAGATTTGGGATACCGTGATTAAGGATATGTCTGAGCGATGATAAAAGAAATGAAAGAAAGATGCTGAGGAACCGAGGTTTCTAGCGCAATGGCCAGAATGCCGACAATTGTCTCCGGATCTCGAGCTCGGTTCCCAAGGATGGCAGAACTGATGTGGTAGTTGGAGTGAAAGAAGGTAAACTCTAAAATAAGGAAGGAGACTGAATGGGCGCTCAGGATTTACTGCCAGACTTACTTTAAATATTCAAGATCTCTCTTAAAACGAAAGTGATTTTGAACGCCAAGTTCGTGATCATGTCGAAGGCCAGGCGCCCCACCACGACAGATTATGCCTGATATTCGCATAGACTCATAGAAAAAGGGTGTGCAGGGTAGGCCTTTCGGCCTATCGAGGCTGCACCGCATTCAAGTCTGACCAATGGCTGAACATCCAACTCAATCTTCCTGGTTCGCCTGCTTCTCTCCATACCCCATGATCCCTGTAGCACAAAATGGGCACATCTAACGTCTCCCTTAATATATAGCCTCAAATGAAAACTGGCGCTCAACTACCTTCTGTTGGAGAGGAATTCACAGACTTCACCACTCCCTCTTGTGAAAAAAATGTTCTTTCGTTCGGACTACAAAGACTTCCCTTTCCCTTAAACTGTGTATTCCCTTGTTCTGGAGTTCCCCAACGCATGGGAATCGCAATCTTCCTGTCATCTAGTGTGAACCCCTTAGAAGAGATTTGTAAGGAGAAACCGCTCATTGTTATGTTATGCAACTTTCATGAATACCAGTTTTGTTATTGATGAAAATTCCCTTCTCGGCAAAAATATGCTGTTTGAAGGCGAACCCCTGTAACGCTCTTCTTGTAGGTACTACAGCGAGACAGTGGGCGACGTAAACGTCGCCATTTTTACAAAGGACCACGGTGATACCTCAAAGGAATTACGAAACTTAAGATATGGAGTGATTTGACCCTGGCAAAACTGAGGGTCATATACAAATGGGACTTGGGATGCCTTCTCTTTGATGTTCCTTGAAGAAGGCAATGCACTAGGATTTAACCAGGGGCCATTAAGGGATAGTAAAATGTTACGTGGCAATGCTAATGGTATACCTTTTATATAGGCAAAAATGGAGCGATATTGCCATTTCTAAACGCAATCTAGTACAATGTTGCAGATAGAGAAGATGGCCGACCTAATCCTCTATGTGTTATGTCTAGACATTTATCGGTTGGAAAGTATGCTAAAGCCACTTCATAGGCTGAGTGTGTTTTTCAAGTCGTCTTTAGAAAAATAAAAATTTATGCCGAAAGACACATTTAATAAACTGTGTAACTACGTTGTTGTCGAAACAAAACTAATGGCGCGAAACATTAAATAATCCTAACACAAAATATATTAAATAAGTTTATTCTAACATATATACTACTTGAGACGAACATGTATTTTATGTCTAAATGCTAATTCAAACCGCAGAATACGATTCATTCCTTTTTAAAGCCAAGTTATTGAATATGTTTTCATCCTTTGGATCTAGTTGGAAGTTTGTTGGATTGATAGTCGATATAGGATGTGGATCGATTTGCTATGGGACTAAATTCCCAGTTTGCTCAGGCAAAATTCATACAGGATTCACCCAAGACTGGAAGGGGTGGAATACAGTATTGGCATAGCAGCCCCTACGCTTGCCCCTTCCCCCCCACCCCCCACCCCCACCCGCCTTTTAGTTAGAACCCCTCTTCCGCATGCTGGTTCTCTTACTTAAATATACTGAGGTTTGTCTTCTAATGTTAATACAGTAATAGAATAGTAAATACTTGTTTTAGTTTAAGATATCAGAGGAATTATTCACAGCACATGTTTAGCATCGTTTTCTCTTTGAATACTTATTACCGGTTTTGGACCTGCTCTTTCTTTTTTATACATACTTGTTTAGGGAGATGGCGCTTAATGTAATTTTATCATCTGCGGAAGGTTTCATGCACTTGTTCTTCATTTTTTTCACAACAGGTATGTTTTTTTTAGACATACTGTTTTTTTATATATTCGCCGTTTAGATGTTATATAGCACTTTTTTTTTGATTCTTCCTTTAAGGGCACACGCTTGCAAGGGATATTCTACAGTAGTTCAGCAGCTTGCGGAGCACCCAACCCAACACACAGAAGCTTGAGGTGATAGGGTTGCACCGTTCCTGACATAAAGTAACCGATGTACTTATAATGCAAGACAACCTCAAAAGAAAATTGGAGGAATTATGTTTTGTAGCTGGAATATAAGGGGCGCTAATGAGCAAATAAAAGGTAAGATTCTTGCCCAGTTAAATCACTCAATGCCGATATAATATTTTCCAGGAAACACAGAAATCTTAAAACTCCCGACCAGGCTGAAGGCAAATTGGATCGGTCAAACATATCATTTTCCTCTTATCTCTCAAAATTAGGGTAACCGCAATGATAATTCGCAAAGGTCTTACCATTTAAACATAAGTAAGAGACCCATCCACGAACAAAGAGGGAGGTATTTGTATCTCTGGAGAGATACACTCCACTCTACTCACCATGGTAAATATTTAAGCTCCTAATTTTGATAACCCGTAAATTTTTAATAAAATCCTGAATATAATCTCTGTCCAATCACCAAAATGTGATTGGGGGAGATTGGGGGAGATTTCAATTGTGTTCTGGTTCAATATCTGGATAAATCTGCCCAAAAAGAAAGACTTAATATAAAATCAAAAGCCAGTGAACTTTTAAATACATATAAAAAAAAACACAAATATAACAGATTATGGAGTATGTGCAAACCCCCGGCGGCCGAAGGGAAAACTCCTTTTATTCAGTCATACATAAAACCCTAAACACGTATCGACTATTTCCTAGTGACACAAATATTACCCTTTACAATTAATCCTAAATATCAAATGGTGTCATTTCTGATATTCACTGCAACCTTCCCTAAAACTAGAAGGAATATTCACTTAAAAAACTATCATTTTGGGAGGTTAATAATAATCCTCAAATACTAAAATAACCCGGATGGTTGTAAATACTTAAAATAGCAGATGGAACTTTTCTTTGAGACCTAATGATACCCCAGATATCTCACCCTCCGTAAATATGGGAATCCTTTAAGGCTTTATTTAGTTCTATTATTTCATACCACGCATTTCAAAATAAAAAAAATAGGATGGAACATTTGCAACTAGAAAGAAAAGATTACGACAAGTTTGATTTAGAAAAAACCAAAAGATCCACTAATATAGATTAACACAATAAGAAGCAATATTGAAATTAAACTAAACCAAATTTTTATTCGCAAGAGTTATAGATTTATTTTTTTCAAATTACAAAACAGGAATAATTCGATTTGGTGATAAGCCAAAACAAAGTTTTGGCACGCAGCTGAAAAAAGTGGAAAAGGATCACACTATCCCAAAAATTTAATCCAGATACGGTTAATAGCTAATGCAGCTTAAGACATTAACAAAAGATTTGCCTCCTCAATTTTACAAATTGTATATACACCCAAAATATCAACAGACAGTAGAAAATTCCCAACTTTCTGAGCAACTGTAATCTCGCAAACCCCTATCCCCGTTGGAAAACGAGGAATAGGACACACGGTTTCAATCACGAAATAGAAGAGACAATAAAACTCACTGAAGAACAGTAAAAGACTCGGACCAGAAAGTTCAGGAATTAATTTTATAAAAGACTAGACAAAGGGCCCTTGGGTCCCCACTTCACACGGGAGGGTTGGTCCCTCAATCAATATTTCCACCTCTCCACCAATTGCAATAATGATCTGGCATGGGGGGGCTTTCTGGAGCCATATAGTGTGTTAGTGGGGCGAAAGGACTGTTTCCAGAGGCTAGTATGGACATTGTGGGCTCTGTCACTCAGGCCAGGCAGCTCAGTCATTCTGGCCAGGCAGCTCAGTCACTCTGGCCAGGCAGCATTTTAGAACCAATAGAGACACTTTTATGCCAAACCAATTTTAGAGCCGATAAAACATTTTGCGAGCATTTAGAACCAATAGAGAACTTTATTGCAAGCAACTTTTAGAACCAATCGAGACACTTTTTGCAAGCATTTTAGAACCAATAGAGACACTTTCTGCAAGCATTTTAGAACCAATAGAGACACTTTTTGCAAGCATTTTAGAACCAATACACACTTTTTGCAAGCATTTAGAACCAATAGAGACACTTTCTGCAAGCATTTTAGAACCAATAGAGACACTTTTTGCAAGCATTTAGGACCAATAGACACTTTGTGCAAGCATATCAGAACCAATAGAGACACTTTTTGCAAGCATTTAGAACCAATAGACACTTTGTGCAAGCACTAGAACCAATAGAGACACTTTTTGCAAGCATTTTAGAACCAATAGAGACACTTTCTGCAAGCATTTTAGAACCAATAGAGACACTTTTTGCAAGCATTTTAGAACCAATAGAGATACTTTTTGCAAGCATTTTACGACCAATAGACACCTTTTGCAAGCATTTTAGAACCAATAGTCACTCTTTCTGCAAGCATTTTAGAACCAAATGAGACACTTTTTGCAAGCATTTTAGAACCAATAGACTTTTTGCAAGCATTTTAGAACCAATACACACTTTTTGCAATCATTTAGAACCAATAGACACTTTGTGCAAGCATTTCAGAACCAATAGAGACACTTTTCGCATGCATTTTAGAATCAGTAGAGACACTTTCTGCAAGCATTTTAGAACCAATAGAGACACTTTTTGCAAGCATTTAGAACTCCAATAGAGACAACATTTATGCAAGCATTTTAGAACCAATAAACACTTTTTGCAAGCATTTTAGAACCAATTTAAGGGCACTCACAGTTGAGTAGATATGTGTTCAGTGCTATTCAGAGCTCAGAGAGACGTGACCATCTGGCTTCCTCCATCTTGCAGAGACTGAGTGAGGCACACCACTTCCTGGTTTTATAGTCCCTCCCCCTCCCTCCAGCAGGGCAGCAGAGAGAATGGTGAATTAAAAAAAAACATTAATATCTCTCTGATTTTTCATCGATGGGAAAAATCCTCAGGTCCAGGAAGGTGGAGGTGGGCTCTGAGCGAGCTGACCAAAAGTGATGGCCGTAGATGGCGCCATTCTCTTGGAAATCACAACACAGTGAGTCAAAAGTGGTCAAGATCAGACTTTTAGCAATATAGATTTCACGAGGTAATTTCAGAACATTTACACAAGCTTTATACATATGCATTTAAAGAACAGACACTACCAGAAACACTAGCTGAATCAACTATCACACTTATACCCAAAAAAGATAAAGATCTAGAAGACCACGGTTCATATAGAGCAATTGCATTGTTAAATACAGACACTGGTTTTTAAGTAATTAAGTCTATCGAAATATTAGCGAAAACTTTGACAAGAAGATTAAGTAAATACGTTAGTAGATTAATACATTCAGATCAAACAGGGATCATACCTAAGAGACATTAATTTAATAATTTGAGACGTCTTTTTAATACAATGTATTCACACACAATTGAAGACATCAATTATTTCATTAGATGTTGAAAAAGCATTCGACCAAGTAGCGTGGGAATACCTCTTCACAGTACTGCAAAATTTTCAGATGGGAGAGAGTTTTATTTCATGGATAAAATTACTATATTACAGGACAACTGACAGAGTGCTGACCAACCACATACTTTCTCCAAAATTTCTGTTATCCAGGGACAATAGACAGGGTTGTGCATAATCTATTTGGCCTTGCGATTGAACCTTTAGCGATTATACCTTTAGTATAAGAATACATCCGAACATTCACGGTTATAATACTAAACATTCCAATAATAAAATATCATTATATGCAGATGATGTATTATTATACATCACCAACTCTCAAGTTAGTATTCCACATATATTAAATTTTATAGAGGAATTTGGTTCCTTCTCAGGATATAGAATAAACTGGAATAAAAGTGAAATTATGGCAATAAAACCTCAAGAGCCGACACATCTTTTAAAATTCCCTTTTAGAACTGCTACAGATAAATTTAAAAAAAATACCTGGGGGGGGGGGGTATTCAAGTAACCAGAAAATATAATTCTTTATTCAATGCAAACTTCCCGTCATTAGTTACTAAATTAAACGCTCTTATTCAATTCTGGAAAACACTTCCGATGTCTCTAATAGGCGGAATAAATGCCATAAAAATGATTTTCCTCCCAAAAATTCTCTATTGATTTCAATCAATACCGATATATCTACCTAATTTTTTTTTTAAACTTGATTCCCAGATTACAAATTTTATTTGGGATTATAAATCACACAGAATTCATAAACGACATCTATGTAAACCCAAAGAAATTGGTGGATTGGTGCTCCCCAATTTCTTATACTATTATTGGGCAGCAAATATTAAAAATGTAATTTACTAGCTGGATAAGCATGTCAACAGGTAGATGGTGGTTAGTAAATGGAGAGAGAACGGATTGGTCGCCTTTTAATATAGGGTGATCCTTCTCAGCCGCCAATAAGTTGAAGAACACAATATATGAGAGAAAAATCCATTATGCATAGCACTTTACGAATTTGGAGACAAGTAAAATTTACTTTTAAATTAAGAAATCTATCTCTTCTTTCCCCAATAGCTAATAACCCGTCGTTGAAACCATCCATTATAGATAAAACATTTATTTATTGGGAAAGACTAGGAATTAAAAAGGTTGGAGATTTGTACGAAATAGGAAACTTCCTATCATTCCAGAAATTACAGTCGAAATACTGTCTGAAATGTAATCAATATTTTAGATATCGTCAAATTTGAGGTTATTTGAAAACATATAACCACGAGTACCAAACTCTGTTGCCAGATATATTAGAGGAAGGTATGAATAGAAACGCAGAGTCAAATAATCTAATATCATACTAGTACAGTATCCTTCTAAATATAGAAATTCCATCGTCAGACGCAATTAGAAGAGAATGGGAAGAGGAATTAGGCCTAAAAATCTCCAAAGACAGATGGGAAAAATATCTCCTATATATACATAATTGTTCGATTAATGTTAGACACATTTTAATCCAATTCAAAAGACTACACAGACTATATTACTCAAAAACTCTTATGATAAGATTTTTCCAATTGTATCTTTTATTTGCCCGGCGCACAAATGTCTCTCTCAGAAGCAACTATAAGCACACTCCTTTGCCTCTTGCATTAAAACTCCAGAAATGTTGGAAAGAAATCTTTGAAATGTTCTCAAAATTATTCAAAACAAAACTGGACCCCCATACAGAATTGATTATTTTTGGAATCGCAGGAGCCTGCTCTGAGCTATCAATATTTCAAAGACGTTTCCTTAATTATGGCCTGATAATGGCAAAAAAACATATTTAAATTTTGGAAAAATGCACCTACCCCAACACTTAAAATGTGGATCACAAGAATGTCTGAGACGCTACATCTTGAAGATATGAGACTCGTCTTAGCAGGAAAATCAGAGCAATTCTCAAAGATAAGGTCTCCTTTTATTGATTCATTATGAGGATAGTATGGTGCAACACAACTTTGGAATTAAACCGATTTACGGACAGGGTGATGGGTGAGTGAGAAATGATGCAGATAGATCAACACGTTTTGGTCCCTTTTTTTAAAAATTATTTCTCGTTTTTGTCTTTTTATTTTTTTTAAGTTTTAACTTACTCACTTTGTGACTACATTCTTTGGTAGTTTAGGGGTTCTACTTTTACACATTCACAATCTCTCACTTCTTCGCTTTCTTGCTCTTTTTCTCTTTTTCTATGTCATTTTTGCCAAAACTAAAATGGAAGATGTACAAAAAAAATGTATTTTGTCATATGCCACGGTTTATACTACTGTACACTGCTTCTAATAAAAATATTAATTAAAAAAAAAAATACAACTGTTGCGTCCCCAACACTGAGCCTTGCGGCACTCCACTCGCCACTGCCTGTCATTCTGAAAAGGACACGTTCACTCCTACTCTTTGCTTCCGGTCTGCCAACCAATTTTCTATCCATGTCAACACCCTACCCCCGATACCATGTGCTCTAATTTTAGTCACCAGTCTCCCGTGCGGGACCTTATCAAAGGCTTTCTGAAAGTCTAGATAAACTACATCCACTAGCACCCCTTCATCCATTTTACTTGTCACATCCTCAAAAAATTCCAGAAGATTAGTCAAGCATGATTTCTCTTTCATAAATCCATGTTGACTTGGACTAATCCTTTTACTGCTATCCAAATGCCCCATTATTACCTCTTTAATAATTGACTCCAGCATCTTTCCCACCACCGAAGTCAGGCTAACTGGTCTGTAATTCCCCGTTTTCTCTCTTGCTCCTTTCTTGAAAAGTGGGATAACATTAGCTATCCTCCAATCCACAGGAACTGATGATATGGTTTATAAATATAATTGAGTGGAGATATATTGGAAATATAAACTGTAACAAAAAAGCCTCCAATATCATCTGACAGTCATACATCTCTTGAAAACATCCAGTGAATTGACCTGCATTGCCTTCTGTGGCAGAGAATTCCACAGATTCACAACTCTCTTTGTGAAAACATTTTTCCTCATCTCAGTCCTAAATAGCCTACCCCTTATTCTTAAACTGTGACCCTGTTTCGGGAACATTTTTTCCTGCATAGAGCATTGAGCAGAGCACTGCTATCTATTTTCTGAAGATATTCCAGTCTCTGGCACCTATCGACCTAGTATGAAAATGAGTATGCAGCAGGTCAGTGCTGACATGGTTGGGGAATGTCAGTCAACATATAAACTGCAGATGCTGAAAATCTGAAATAAAAAACAGAAAATGCTGGGAAAAGTACAGTAGGTCTGACTGTTTCTCACTCTTGGGAAAATTCTCAGAGTCATTGTTTGCATCAAACAAATAAAAGCTTATTAAGATAGTAAGGCCTAAGGCTATTGCAATAAAACCATCTCGTGATCCTAAAATAATTATTTTTTTCCTTTGCGTAACCTTTTGTTAGCCCCCAAATGTTTCTGACTTCAGATTCGTGAAGCTTGCTCTGTGTTATTACATTTTTATTTTCCCTAATAAAGAAATCATTTTGTCAGGTAAGTCAGTTCAGTCAAGCGATACAGTGTCATCAAACTTGTTGAAGTTCTCGAAGTACTTTTGGGGAAGTTCTACTCTCAATACATGTTCTGAGTGCTAAAGGAATCAAGGGATATGGAGAAAAAGCAGGAACGGGGTACTGATTTCAGATGATCAGCCATGGTCATATTGAATGACGGTGCTGGCTTGAAGGGCCGGATGGCCTACTCCTATTTTTCTATGTTTCTTCATGTTGCCAAAGTATTAATTGGCCTAACGTGTGCCTCCCACCATTATACTCACCTGCATTTACCTGGACCATGGGCAGTGCCAGTCTTAATGTCCTAATGTGCCTATACTGAATGTCCCAACAATGGTTGAAAGAAGTAAGAATAAGAGTAGAACTTTGACACCTGTCAAGGCTGGGTGGTTTCTTGATTCAATGTTATTTAAAACTATTTAAGTTGCTATAGGTAATTAAAAGGCAGCAATTATTTAAAAATGCATAATCATTGAATAATTAAGTGTGAAACCATGAAGGAATAATAAATGAAAATACCTTGGATAAGACAGCTTACGGGTCAAATACAGGCTGGTGGGACAATTGTAGATGGGACATTTTGGTCGGTGTGGGTAAGTTGTGCCAAAGGGCCTGTTTCCACACTGCAAGAGTTACACACTTACAGCCCAGTGGAATGAATATTGATTTCTCTAACTTCAGGTAGCCCCGGCATTCCCACTCTCTCTATCCCTCCACTAGCTTCTCGTTTTCACCCAACAAACAGCTAACAATGGCTTGTTTCTTTTATCATCGTTACTTCTTTTGCATATTTTTCATTCATTGTTCTTTATCTCTCCACATCATCTTCTATATCTCTTGTTTCCCTTAACCCTATCCAGTCTGAAGAGGTCAAGGAAAGAGCGTTCACGTCGCGGACCTGCTATCAACAATCTTTCCACCACCACGCACAAGTAGCACAAGAAGCGGTAGACAGACACCATTGTGCAGATGCCGAGAAGTGTGTTCAGCTCTGACTGAACAACTAGTAATCTTGTGTGTGGACTTGCTAAGAAGAAGACCCAGTCTTAAGAAGGGTTTCAACCCGGAACCTCACCCATTCCTTCTCTCCAGAGATGCTGTCTGTCCCACTGAGTTACTCCAGCTTTTTGTATCTATCCACACTGTAAGACTCTGACTATAAATAACTTGCTCGTTAACTCAGAATCTAGGAATTATAAATCTCCTTTCAACTGTATGCAACTCCAATGCTGGACTAGATCCTACTGTCATTGAATGGGAGTCTGCGAGATAATGCTGGCAAAACCTTGCAAGATAAGCCTGACCAGTCTGAAGAAGGGTCTCGACCCGAAACGTCGCCTATCTCCTTCGCTCCTTAGATGCTGCTGCACCCGCTGAGTTTCTCCAGCCTTTTGTGTACCCAAGATCAGCTTCATGAATGGACTCTGTCATTCAGCACATCCCAGTGTCACAGCAAATGCATGCAAATTGAGTGCATATTTCTCAAAGGCTGGATAAATGCCAGGAGCTCTCCACAGCATTATCACCCATAACCACAATACTCCTGGTGTTTCCTATTTGCTGTTCATCTTTTGCAAAGCTTTATGCTAAAGGCCAGCCATAATATCTGAATCTCTGTAAAATAAGTCAGGAAGTTTCAAGCTACGTAATGTGGATGTGTGGCACATTGTAATTACATTGTCAAATTACTGGCTCATTTACTGCCAAGTCTTGTGATGTATATTTTTTGCAAATTGGAACTCGGAAAACGTTATTGTCATTCAGACCTTGCGGTCTGAACGAAATTTCGTTGTCTCAGTCATACATATAGTAAATAACAAAAACACATAATAAACACAGATTTAACATCCACCACAGTGAGTTCACCAGACACCTCCTCACTGTGGTGGAAGGCAAAAATCTTGTCTTTGTCTCTTCCCTTCTTCCTCTAGCCTCCGCGCGGCTGAGTTTGACCCGGGCCTCCGATGTTGTGTACGCACCGGGTGATGGTAAATAAGTCCGGGACGTGAAACCCGCTCTGCGAGGGGAGGCTGGTTCAACTCCGCGGCCGGGGCGGTCGAAGCTGACGAAACTGCCGCCCACAACATCCAGCGGCGCAGCTGTGTTGGGGACGCCGGGAGCTCCAGTAAAGACAGGTCACCAACCTACCTGATCTCCCGATGATTGTTCTCCACTCTGGGCCTTGCGATCGGGCCTCCTAATGTTCGCCGCGCCGCCAGCCCCTGCCAGGGAGATAGCCGCACACTCCGAGTCGGGCCGCCGGAACGCACGAACCCGCGCAGCCCTGAAGCCAGCCCCGAGTTTGTAAGTCCTCCAGCTGGCTCTACCTCTCCGAGGCCACGGGTCGGTCGCAGTTTTAAAGTTTGAAGCACCAGCTCCGCGAAGGCCTCAGCGCAGACGGAGACGGAGGCGGGGGATACGACAAGAAAAGTCGCGTCCCCCCAAAAGGAAGAGACTAAGAACGTTTCTCCCACCCCTCCCACACACATACACTACATAATAACTCAAACTAACGCTAAAAACAAGACAAGAAAACAACAAATAAAAAGAAAAACAGACGGACTGCAGGCGAGCCGCTGCTGCCAGGGCAGCGCCGCCACTCCCACATTTATCTGTACATTGCTCTTTTCTGTGTTCTGTCTTTTTTCTTATTTGAAAGGAAACTCTTTTTAAAATCTATAATATAACATTAAGTTAAAGTGCTCATTACTGATATAATAGAATGAGATTTCAAACTATGCCAACATGTGTCAGACTTTGCTGTCACGATTGCTGAAATAATAATGGAAAATGAGTCAGTGAAACCATAATTCCCATGGCAGTAGTGTCAAATGGTTTTGACTAGTTTCTAAAATCTATTATTATCCGACTAACAGTGTGAGGGCTACTGGTGAATGGTTAAGCTACAGGAGATTATTACTAGGTTTCTGATTTCAGATAGAATTGAAATGACTCATAAATCCAGATATTCTTTGTTGAAAACATTATGCTACTATTTCTTTGCTTTTTCTGATAATTTTTTGTGCGTTTTTACTTCCCTTAAATGTTAACAGTGATTGAAATATACAACATGAAAAGATGGCCAATTTACAGAGGCCAATTAGCCTACAACCTTGCAGGCAGCTGGGATGTGGGAAGAAACTGGTGCACCTGGAGGAAATTCAGGTGGTCACAGGGAGAACTTGCAAACTCCACACAGAGAGTACCAAAGATCAGGAGCAAACCTGGGTGTCAGGTGTAGTGAAGCAGCAGCTCTCCCAATTGTGCCACTGAGCTGCCATAGCAATATGTTCTCTTAAAGTCAATTATAGAACATGAGTGCCTTTATGCATTTTCTAATGATCGACATAATACTGAGTGAATACTCAGCATTGTGCTGTACAGTGGGGCAGTGGTAGAGTTGCTGCCTTAAAGCAGTAGAACCCGGGATTGATCCTGATTATGGGTGCTGTCTGCATGAAGCTTGTGAGTTCACCGCTTGACCGCGTGAGTTTTCTCCGGGTGCTTCGGTTTCCTCCCACACTCCAAAGACGTACAGTTTTATAGGTTAATTGGCTAAGGTAAAATTGTAAATTGTCGCTCGTATGCGTGTGTGTGTGTAGGATAGTGTTAGTGTATGGGGTGATCGCTGGTCGGCATGGACTAGTTGAGCAGAAAGGCCTGTTACTGTGCTGTATCTCTAAACTAAACACTGGCCTGGCCTGATTTTTGCGATGGCTACAGCCTGCAAAAACAGTTTTTGTTTTTGTTTCTTTTGAAAAGATGAATTCATACGAAAAGGATAATTACATTACATTAAGTTATTTTTTATTCATATATTTAATCTTTTTCTAATTGAAATTCTCCACAAGGTTTATACCTCATTGTGGATGGCATTTTAATGGCTTATTTTGTGTATTAATTTAGTCTTGACAAATATGCATCAGCGCTAAGAAATTATGATCAGAATATGAAAGACTTTACCATGACAAAGTATTTCAGAGGACCACTACTTGGGTGTTGAGAATTTAACCTGTAGATCAACACACCCAATCTGATGAAGATTGTGACTATGTCACCTATCAAGACTGCAATAGCTAACCACTTCAAACCTTCACTGTAACTGTGTGGCATTTTGTCCATTCTTTCAGAAGCCACAACATAGCTCCTTGGGTGCTGATCAGAACATATATTTGCAAGATCACTTTCCCAACAACGTACTCTCCTTTATCCAAAAAATGAAGCAAGATATTGGACAAAATGCTTCTCAACCTACTGCTCATTCAATTAAACAATATGTGAATCAATGCAGTCAGGTTCCTGATAAATACTATGCTCAGCATCAGAATTGTAAGGCTAGTAAATGTCCATCTGATCCATGTTAAAATATTTTTCCACATATTTGCCTATTTGCATGGACACCTGTACGATGACAGCTTAAAATATGTTTCCAAGGTATTTTGAAATAGCTGATTGGGAAAGAAATCAGTCTATAAATTGAAACTAAACTCAAACTCTGAAAAGACAGAATACTGACCAGTGCAGTGGTCCATACAGAGTTTGTATTTTCTCCCCATGACTGCGTGGGTCTCTGAGATCTTCGGTTTCCTCCCACACTCCAAAGACGTACAGCTTTGTAGGTTAATTGGTTGGTATAATTGTACAACTGTAACTGGTCGGCGCTGACTCGGTGGGCCGAAGGGCCTGTTTCCGTGCTGTATCTCCAAACTAAATAGCAACAACGCAGCTAATTTGTACATCGGGAAGAAATCACACAAACATCAGTGTAATAACAACTACATTTTGTAGTTATTATTACACAATGTTTTGTGGTTATTATCACAAATACTGGCCCAGCCTCCCTGATGATCTATCCATGAGAAATCCACAAATTGCAATGGGAAACAAAGCCAATGAACTAGCTATTTTTGTGTGTCAATGATTGAGCTAAAGTATGCTTCCATTGTTTTGATGGTTAAGAAAAAATGTGATACTGTCAGAATTCAGTTGTCTGATAAATGCCTGGTTTCAACTTGACATTTACATTATTTTATTAAGTTTCAATATTATATGATGCACTGCCTTTACGTAATGTAAAGAATAATAATAGCTGCTGTACTCGCCTAAACATTTCCAATGAATGAACATTCACACTTGTATTCTGATGTATTAATTGATTTATCTAAGGCATTAATGTTATGTCAATGTTTCATTTTGACGTTCTGTTAAACTAGATGACAAAGTATATTTGAGTATATTATCTCCAACACAAATAATGTTTCAACAAATCTTATCATAGCAGGGTGTATTTCTAATGTACGGAAAATCTATTGGTGTTTAACCAGAATAATTATTCACAACATTTTATGGGGAGATTGTAAATGGGTTATCCTGTTATTTAGTTTATGGCAAATACATTTAATAAATAATACATTTACTAAATAATAAATTCAGTAAGGATCACGATGAGTGAACTGAATAAAGTTTGGTCAATATTTAAAATGCTAATTCTGTGCTGAACATGCCACTAGATTTCAGCAATCACTTATTATTTAGAGTAGCCTTTGGTACCTGGGATCATTTGAATATAAATATAGCTGCGTGAGGATTATATAATGTTTTAGATAATGCAAGCCTCTCCTTGTAAAATATGTATTCAGACAGTCTCCTGGAGATCTGTCCATGCAACAAAAGCTTTTCACTGTACCTCAGTACATGTGACAATAATAAAATAAACTAAATGTGGGGAAGGTTAAGGGGCGAAGGCAGGTGAATGGGGTTGAGGAGGAAAGATAGATCAACTTTAAAGAAAGATAGATTGAATGGCAGAGTAGACTTTAAGGGCCAAATGGCCTATTTCTGCTCCTAGAATGTATGACATGAAATGCACCTTTTTTTCCATAAATCAGAACGTCTATTTTCTATATTACTCCATTTTACTATATTATATATATTTGCTATCATTCTTTCATTTAATTTAATAATCACCCCAAAACTACTCATGAATTAAACTAATGGATGATTTACTGTATCCAGTCATTAACTAGTACTATTAAATATCTTTAATAGTCTTCATACTAACTTAAAAAATGCATGAAAAATGTATGGAAGAATTTGCATAAACTATATTTTCAATATTCTAGTTATTCGGAACCCACAGAGCCCTTATGTGTTATTTAACTAAAATAAACTTGAAGCTCCCCACACTAAAGATCAGACTGTAAGGATCCTGTTGATTTTTTTAAACATTTCTCCAGGGTCTTTCCCAAGTATGTTTCATAATGTTCAAATAGTTTTATTATATAGTCATTATTATAATGCAAGCAGAAAAATAACAGGATTTTTTTGTGCACACAATAACAGGATCTTTGTGCAATGGTCTACAAGCAATAATGTGAAAAATAACCAAATATTGAATAAACCAACTTATTCAATTGTTTAATTATGAAATAAATATTAACCAGGAGAAACTCGAGATAACGCTTCTTCGTCTTATGTTCTGAAATGGTAGATAGCTCCCATCTAACAGGGAGAACACAGGGGACACAAGAAAAGCTTTTCATTGTTGCTCTGTACACATGACAAACTGAAACTGACTTTGTTCTAATTTCTCTGACAGTACTGTATCCAGTCATTAACTAGTACTATTAACTAGTACTGTATCCAGTCATTAACTAGATTGTAGTAACTCCACTCCACTGCATGACCCCCGAGATTATATGGTGAAATTCCCTAAGTAGATCTTAACTTGTACCCTTCCGATGACTGATGATCTAACTTATTACACCCGCAATGCCTCTCATCTCATGTATCTGTCTATGTGATTATTAAGCCTCTGAGCAACAGTTCCAGAAAACAATGTGATGCCACATCTTGGTGCTGTTCATCATATCCCTGTGCAGTTTAAAGTGGTAAGTCAGACTCTCTCAAAGTTTACATTTATCAGACTATGCAATGAAAGAAAGGCATGTAAGTATTAATAAATGACCAATAACCTCTTCATTTTATATCTGGGTCACAGCACACAGCACAATCGCAGATTTTGGATGAAGACAGACATAAAATGCTGCAGTAACTCAGCGGGACAGGCAGCGTCTATGGATAGAAGGAATGGGTGCCATTTCGGGTCGAGACAAAGAAGAAGGGTCTGAGTTCAGCATTTTGTGTCTATCTTCATCCAAAATCTGCGATTGGCAATCTTGTAGAACTTTGCTCCACAATATTTATTCCAAGTCAATGAATAAAAGTACACAAAATGCACTTGGAATAAGTATTGCACACATCAACATTTACATCAATTTTTGCCTCATTAGTAGTATACTCTCACCAATTTATTATAGTTGTCCATGCATTTATTTTGAGCAGGCTGATGGTTGCCATAAAATTGCAGCTCGCAATGACCAGCTTTTCGACCACGTTTTGTTCCTAGTAATTGGTAAATGTTCTTCATAACCATTTCAAATGCTATATATGACAGCTCTCAAGAGAACTTGTGAGCAACACATGGTCATATTTTACTTGCTGCAGTAACGGGATTTTATTTTATTCATCTGTGAAGAAGGTAACCTTTAAAGACTTGGTTATTGCACGTCTTTTTTTCTCTCAGAAGAATTCTAGAAGCCTCTCTTGGAAGATGAAGAGCTGCAATTTTATTGCAATCATCAGCCTGGTTGAAAATTACCAACTGAATTACAGCATTACAGTATATACAACACAGAAACAGGCCCTTCAGCCCTCCACATCTAGGCTGACCAAGTATTTTTCAAAACCAATCCCATGTTTCAGCTGCTAATCCATAGCCCTGGTGGTTCAAATATTCCTTTAGACACTTCCAAAATGTTATTTACCAAATGGCATTTACCTGCCTCCACCACTCACTCAGACAGTGCATTCTAGATTTTAACTACCCTCTTGGTAAAACTTCTTGGCACTAAGTCTGGATGCTTCTAAGAGAACTCCCTTCAAGCTTCTCTGCACTAAGGAAATAAACCCAGCCTATCCAGCCATTTAATCTCTCCTCTTAAGTAATCATTCCATTCCAAGCAACATCCTGGTGAATCTTCTCTACACCCTCTCCAGTGCAATCATGACCTTTCTATCGTGTGGATTACCCAAGTTACCCCAGGCACCAAAGTAAGAATAACCTAAGCACTACATTCAAAACTGCACAAGGATTACAGGCAGAATGCCTGAACAATATAGGATATTGCTTTGATTAGGCAACTTTAATTATGGGGGTAGATGAGATAAACTGGGCTTGTTGTCTATGGAACCAAGGAGGCAGAAGATAAGACTTGCAGAGGTATATAACATTAAATGAGACTCATTACGGTAGATAGACAGGATCTTTAACTTGTGAAAGGTGGCAAAAACATGAAGTCATAGATTTGTATGAGGTAGAGCTTTTTAAAGGGGATTCAAGATTCACGATTCAAGTGAGTTTTTTGTCATGTGTCCCTGATAGGACAATGACATTCTTGCTTTGCTTCAGCGCAACAGAACATAGTAGGTATTGACTACAAAACAGATCAGTGTGTCCATATACCATTATGTAAATAGATACACACATGAATAATTAAACTGATAAGTGCAAATAACAGATAATGGGCTATTTTACTTCGGAGTCACGTGAGTGACTACGTGAATAGAAGCCCATACAGCCGTTGGTTGCGTCATGACGTCAGACCGTGGTGCCAGTCACGGCCGGTTGGAGCAGCAGCGGATCTTCCCCCTCCGATGCGGTAAGTTTAAACCAAATGGGTTACACGAAAGGCTGGAGAATTTAGCGGGTGCAGCAGCATCTAAGGTGCGAAGGAAGGGCGGACGTTGCGGGGTCGAGGACCCTTCTTCAGACTTCACCCTCGATTCTCCAGCATCTGCAGTTCTTCGTTTAACAAGTTTAAAACGGAGGTACAGGTTTTTTTTTTTTTTTTAAATTTTTTACCACATGTCATTTTCTGCGACGGTTTGGAGTTCTTAGAAGAATGTTGCAGAAAGTGAAGAAGGTGTCGGCGAGGCGCTCCGGGGGTTAAAAGGAAAAGTGGCCAGGAGAGTGTTGAGGATGGAGGCCCGTCTGGTACACCTGGTCCGGTGCTGGCTACACAGCCAGTGGTTGCGGACCCACTGCCGGGGGCAGCAGTGGGAGGCTTGCCGCATGGCGGAAGGCCACTGGCAAGTCTCTGTGGCCCGTAAATGAGTCGGGCCTGAGGTTATACCCTCCTAGGAGAGTCCGTTAGCTCCACGGCTCTCCCACGTCGAGATTCTTTTACAAAAGAGATGCTCGACAGGGGACCACTCCGTGAGTGAGGAGTGGTGCCCAAGCCAGGCTGATGGAGAGCTTGTGCTAGCAGCACCTGTTTCAGGGCTGCAGAAAACTATCCTGCCTGTGAGGAGGATGTTCTATCAGGTGCAGTTGCTGACACTGATTCTATGCTGGGGAAGAGCAGTAAAAGTGTTCGGTTGGAGGTAATTCCGAACATTGCTGGGGAAGTTTGCTGAGTGGTAGAGAGGCAGGAAAGGCGATTGATGTAGAATATGGCCGAAGCCATTCAGTATATTGCCTCCCACCAGTTCAGGACCTAGCTAAGTTGAAGTATGCAAAAAACTATAAAGCTCCTGTTAATTGTGATCTCCTGAAAAAAAGCGTACCGGTGGTTAATCACCAAATTTGTCATAGATGGTATGCCTGCTAGGGCCCAGGAGATGAAGTTTAAAAAGTGCTTAAACTGTTGTCAGCAGGTATTACAGCTGTGGTGAAAGTTATTGATACAAACGATATGGTTGAAGCACACCAGGATGAACTGGGATTCCTTTGTAATGCATTTGGAAAATTAATAATATCGGGAGGGCCGCTATTAGGCCAGTGCTAACCCGAATTTTGGCGAGTTGTGCAAACCGACAAGTGTACACACCACAAAATCTGTTGTTTGGTGGTAACCTTGCAAAAAGGGTCAAAGACTGTCATGAGGTTGTTATAACCATGGCCCTCATTAAGCCAGCTGGCAAGCAAGGCAAAAAAGGTTTCTCTACCAAACAAGTCGAGGACAACAAGGTCCGCAAGGAAAAGATGCAGGTTAGGAATAATAACATTTGGACAGACGTATGAATTAACTGATGTTCCTGTTCAAATTGGGGAAGGTTAAAATTGTTTCTCAAAACTATGGCAGCAGTTGACATCAGATTTGTTCATACTTAGTGTATTGAAGGGGTGAAAAATAGAATTTTACTCTAAGGACAGTCTACCTAAATCAACATTTTCCTAGGTCGTTAAACTTATTTTCAGATTGAGGAAAATGTGCTTATTCAAGCAGAGAATTCAGTCGTTACATAAGAAAGGGTAATTGAGCCTTCTGTCTATCAAAGTCAACAATTTCTGTCAAGTATATTCCCAGATCTAAAAAGGACTGGGGGATGTAGAATTATTCTGGATTTATCGAATTTGAATAAATTTGTTTGTTATAGGCCATTTCAAAATGGAGACCTTTACCACGGGCAACATCTAGTTCCAAGGGTATTATATGGCAACCATTGATTTACAGAATGCGTATTACGCAGTGTCTATTCATGGTGATGATAGAAGATATTTGAATTTTTTGGATGACTGAGCTGTGGCAATTCAGGACATTGCCGATGGATTAACTTCAGCTCCTAGATTATTTACTAAATTGGTAAAACCTGTGTTAGCATTGCTTAGAGCTCAGGGGCATGTGGTAATGGCCAATTTAGATGATATGGCTGATTGTTATAGAAAGACTCATGCTGAAACTCAATCATCAGTTTCAGTATGTTTAAAATCCACTTTGAGACAATGGGATTTGTTATTCACCCAGATAAATCTAAATTATCACCAGTCCAAATTATTGATTTATCTTGGGATTTACCATTAATTCCAATCACATTTGGGTAACTTTGCCCAGGGATAAATTTAAATCAGTTAATTGAGGACTGTGTTAATCTCGTTGGAGGAACAACGCCTTCGATTAGACAAGTAGCCAGTTTTAATTGGGAAGTTGTTGCAGCCTTGTCCAGTTGTGCAGTATGGTCCTCTGCATTATCAACAATTGCAACAATCAAAGGAACAGGCACTGAGAATACAAAGGGGCCATTTTTGATAGGCCTATGCAGTTTGTCAGCTGGGGCGATTGCTGACATACAATGGTGGATAGTACATGTTTCAACAAAAGTTTAAGGAAGGTTTTGTGGAATCACCATCGTTGATATTACAGACTGATGTAAGTGCACTTGGTTGGGGTGCAACAGATATGTCTTCTAGTTGTGGAGGCAGATGGAATATGGATGAGACATCGCTTTCCTCAATAAGAGGGATTAATTATTTAGAGTTGTTGGGCACCTGGTATGGGCTCAAAGCTTATTGTTCTACAAGGAGGGATCTGCATGTGCAGGTCAGATTGACAACACCACAGCAGTGGCATTATGTAAACCACATGGGTGGAGTTAAAGTCACAGTCCTTGTGATAGACTGGCTAAACCAGATTTGGAGCTGTGTATTGACCAAAATATCTGGCTTTTAGCACTTTATTTGCCAGGAAGAGGTCACGGAGTCAGTTTTAATGACAACATTGAATGGATGTTAATTCAGGATGTATTTAACCAAATGAATTGATTCAGTATGGATTACCAGATAAATTGACTTGTTTGCATCACGATTAAATCATCAGTTACTAGATATGTTCATGGGAACCAGATCTGGGGCAGTAGCAGTGGATGCCTATTTTTCGCTGCATTGGGGAGGAATGTTTGTGTATGTATTTCCTCCATTTCTGTCTCATCAGCAGAAGCATGATTTGCAAAAGATCAAGGAGGACTCTGCTTCAGGGGTATTGGTAGTGCCATATTGGCCTACACAAGCATGGTTTTCCCGTTGTATTACAAATGGCTAGGGAGCCATACATGCTTATGCCCAAGAATAAAAATCTACTGGTAAATCCAGTCACTGGGGATCAAATCCTTTATATGATCGTATTGATCTGTTAAATTTGCAGATTTTAATGAGGCCATACCTGGGGAGAGGACTGTCTCATCGGGATGTGGATGTTCTCACGTCGGCCTGCAGGGTAGTACACAGTAGCAATATTGAGTTTGTCAACTCTTTATTTTGACCAAAAAATAAGTTACAGTGCGATTAATTCAGCCAGAAAGTGCGCTGTCTTCTTATTTACCTAATGAATGCAGAAATTGCATACAGTAGGGGACACATCGTTAGTTGCACGATTCATGACAGAGAGTTTTTCAATTCTAATCCTCCTAAACCCTGGTATGCCGGTATTTGGAATGTGAGTTGAGGTTTTTATGGTTTCATCGCCAGTGGTCTCCGGTTACTAGCCAAAATTATCCATTGAAGGTGGTCATGCTTATGGACGTTGGTTTTCAGCTCAACGTGTACAAATGTTGCAAAAGCTTACGGCTAGATTAGAATGCAATGTGTCGGCTTGATGCCATTATATTTTATGTCTATGATTTGCTTAAACATAATTAGAAGAGGCATGACAGGATGTAAGATTGTGTTTTCCAGCATACCCCGCAGATGATCTGCTTGTGTGTAGTTTCACATTTATCTCGTTACATTGAGATTACTAAACCTTTGAGAGGAACAGAGTTGGCTTTGTTTATTAGTCACAAAAAAACCACACAGTAAGGTGTCGGTGCAAACGATTTCAATGGTGGCTAAAGCAGGTCCTGGCAAGTGCTGGAATTGATACTGATAAATTCAAATCTCATTCCACCAGGGTAGCATCAACTTCCGCGGCAAGGGCGATGGACTTGCCAATAGACCATGTCCTCGCTGGCCGCAGGATGGTCCAGTGAGCTAACTTTTCAGAGGTTATCACAAGCCGATTTTCAAGGCTCGGGTGGTTTGCTGATTCTGGTTTCAGTACTGTTACACTTTTCCCCTGAGTTAGAGGGTTTGTTATGATTTGTTTGTAAATAAACTGTTATTCATTTAACAAATGTATTACTGATGCATGATTGATTGTTAACGACTTTTGAGTCAATCCAGGCAGTGTGAACGTCGGATTTGAGTCTGCGGCGTGAATTCACAGTGCTTTGAAGTCTTCACGTAGTCACTCACGTGACTCCGAAGTAAAATAGTAAGATTAAACGAGAACTTACCAGTTTTGAAGTTTGATTCTTTATTTTATGAGGAGTCGAGTTGAGGGATCTACGTGCCCTCCGCTCCCACCCTCATAGATCTCATCTGGTAGTTCTAGTTTTATCCTCTTACCGTTATACTTCGGTCGTTGTTAAGCTGTGGAATTTCATTCCGCTGCTTTGAAGATTGACGCACCAACGGCTGTACGGGCTTCTATTCACGTAGTCCCTCAACTCGACTCCTCATAAAATAAAGATCAAACTTCAAACTGGTAAGTTCTCGTTTAATCTTACTATTAATGTTCAGTGTTTTGTCCGAGCCAAGTTTAATAGCCTGATGACTGTAGGGAAGTAGCTATTCCTGAACCTGGTCATTGCAGTCTTCAGGCTCTTGTACCTTCTACCTGAAAGTAGCAGGGAGATGAGTGTGTGGCCAGGATGGTGTGGGTCCTTGATGATACTGCCAGCCTTTTTGAGGCAGCGACTGCAATAGATCCCCTCGATGGAAGGGAGGTCAGAGTCAATGATGGACTGGGCAGTGTTTACTACTTTTTGTAGTCTTTTCCTCTCCAGGGTGCTCAAGTTGCTGAACCAAGCCACGATGCAACCGGTCAGCATGCTCTCTACTGTGCCCCTGAGTTAGAGAGAGTACTCCTTGACAAACCGACTCTCCATAATCAGGAAGTAGAGGCGCTGATGTGCTTTCTTAATAATAGCATCAATGCTCTCGGACCAGGAAAGATCTTCAGAGCTGTGCATGCCTAGGAATTTGAAGCTCTTTTATGAATATATATTTTTTTATTAGAGTATTTAGACAGTGGATTAGCAAACATATTATGATAGAAATATTTCATGTTCAACAAGCATACATTATTAATATTATCAGTTGTATCATTTTGACTCTAATAGTTTTTTTTTAATAGAGGAGAACAGTAAGAAAAATAGAATAATAATCTATATCAAAGAAGAAAATCATAAAGAAAGGAATAATTTACTATTAATACATCGTAGGAGATAAGAACAGAATATAAGATATAACTTTTCATCTATTCCTAAATCCAAGTTTCAGTTAGGGTTCCCTGCCGAACCATTCTACCCTTTTAAGTAATCAATGAAAGAAGACCATATCCTAACAAAAACTTCTTGTTTGTCCATTAAGGCAAATCTGATTCTTTCCAGGTGTAGGGTCTCCGACATTTCCATAATCCACATTTTAATTGTGGGGGATATAGGGCCTTTCCAAAATTTTAATATTAATTTCTTCCCAATTATTATACTGTAGTCTAGGAAATTTCTTTGGCTTGTTGTAAGAGTTAAATTTTGTTCTGATGTTCCAAGTATTATTAATTTTGGGTCCGGATCCAGTTTAGTATTAATAACTTCAGAAGTTATTTTAAAAATCTCAGTCCAGAAATTCTTAATTTTTATACAATTTGCAAAAGTATGTGTTAAATTAGCCTCTAGATGTTGACATTTATCACAGGTAGACGATATTTGTGGGAAGATTCTATTTAGTTTAACCTTGGAAAACTTTAAATTGTATTAGAGCATGTCTGGAATTTAGCGAGCATTGATGTATTGTAAACTTTTATCCCATAAATCTTTCGTTATGGATTGATTTATTTCATTTTCCCATGTGTGTCTATATGATTCCGTTGATGGTATCTCACTATCTAAAAGGGTGTTGTAAATATAAGTTATTAATTTTTCTGTATTAGGATGTTTATTCAGACATTCATCTAAGATTTCTGGTTCCCTATTCCTATAATCTTGTGTATTTGACCTAATATAATCTCTGAGTTGTAAGTATCGAAAAAAAATTATTTGAGTGTAACCCATAAATCTGTTGCAGTTCTTGAAATGAGAGATAAGTGCCTTTTTTGTAAAGGTGTTCCACCCTTTTGATTCCATAGTTTTTCCATTGTATAAAGCCTTTATCTAGTATGGAAGGTTTTAATAAGGGATTATTTACAATAGGGAGATAGAGTGGTATATTATCCAGTTTTAGAGCCTTTTTAAGTTGTTTCCAGATTCGTATACCACTATATATTATAGGGTTTTCCCATAAGTTTTTTTGTGCAATTTTGTCGGTGCAAATATAATCAAACCGATTTCAAAAGGTAGACAGTCCTCCTTTTCCATCCTTAACCATTCTGGTTGTTGATCCATTTCTTCCAGCCAAAAATTCATGTTTTTAATATAAACTGCCCAGAAATAGAACACAAAGTTTGGTAGAGCTAAACCTCCATTAATCTTTGATTTACATAAATGTTTTTTATTTATTCTATGATTCTTGTAGTCCCAGATGAAACTTGTAACAGTGGAGTCTACTTTTTAAAAAAAAGATTTTGGAATATATATCGGGATGGATTGAAATAGGTACAATAATTGCGGTAGAAAAAATCATTTTTATAGCATTAATTCTACCGAACATTGAGATAGGAAGTGTTTTCCAGTATTGAATATTCTTATTTAGTTTATTCATTAAAGGTGGAAAATTTGATTTAAATAAAGAGCTATACCCCTTAGTTACATAAATACCTAAATATTTAAATTTTTCGTCAACTATTTTAAAAGGTGATTGTTGTAGTATATGTATATTATGATCCGTTATTGACATGATTTCGCTTTTATTCCAATTAATTCTATATCCTGAGAAATGACCGAATTGAGTTATTAGATTTAATAAATTTGGAATGCTAATTTCCGGCTTTGTAATATATATTAGTACATCATCTGCTTATAGAGAAATTTTATTCGTTGTTTCTTTAGTATTGTAGCCATGTATTTCTGGATTAGATCTGACATTTTCTGCAAGTGGTTCAATTGCTAAAGCGAATAATAATGGAGATAACGAACATCCTTGTCTACAACCTCTGGAAAGATTAAATTTAGTTGATAACATTTGATTTGTTAGTATTCTAGCTGTTGGGTTAGAATATAACTATTTAACCCATGTGCAGTACTTCTCTCCCAATTGAAATTTTTCCATCACTGAAAATAAATATGGCCAAATCTACTTGATCAAAGGCTTTTTCAGCATCTAGCGATATAATTGCCAGATCTTCATTAGCAATTCTGTTTGAATATATAATATTAAACAATCGTCTAAGGTTATAAAATGAGTGACGTTTAGGGATAAAACCTGTTTGATCAGTATGTATTAATTTGTTAATTACTAAGCTCAATCTATTAGAAAGGATTTTAGTTAATATCTTCTGATCAGTATTTAATAGAGCTATTGCTCTATATGAGGCCGGGTCTTCTAGATCCTTATCAATTTTAGGTATCAGTATTATTGTAGATTAATTTAAAGTTTCCGGGAGTTGCTGTTGAGTATAAACATGTTTATACAGTGTTTGTAAGCGTGGAGAAATCAGATCATAATTTTTTTTATAGAATTCAGAGCTTAGGCCATCAGGGCCAGCGGCCTTTCCATTTTTTAAAGATCTAATTGACTCTTCAATATCTTTGATCGTTATTTCAGCTCCTAATAATTCCTGTTCTTGCAGATCTACGCCTTTAAGGTTGCATTTCTGTAAAAATGCTTCCATTCCTATTGATTGTTGTGTCACTTTAGTTGAATAAAGATCTTGATAGTATTGTAAAAATCTGTCATTAATATCTTTGGGGAGTGTTAGTGTTTTTCCCTTTTCTGATCTAATCTTATGAATCATTTTTTCTCCATCCAGTTTTCGAAGCTGGCATGCCAATAGTTTGTGTGGTTTATCACCAAATTCAAAATGTAATTGTTTTGTATGTTGAATTTGAAGCTCTTGACCCTTTCAACCATCGACCCGTTGATATAAATGGGACAGTGGGTCCCCATCTTACTCCTTCCAAAGTTCACAATCAGTTCCTTGGTTTTGCTGGTGTTGAGGGCCAGGTTATGTGGACAGTCGCTCGATCTCTCTTCTATACTCTGACTCATCCCCACCAGTGATACATCCCACAACAGTGGTGTCGTCAGCAAACTTGATGATGGAGTTCATACTATAACCGACTATGCAATCATGAGTATAGAGTGTGTACAGCAGGGGCCTTGAGGTGCTCTTGTGCTGATTGTTATCGAGTCTGACACATTTCCACCAATACGAACAGACTGTTGTCTGTGAATGAGTAAGTCGAGTATCCAATTGCTGAGGGATTCGCAGAGACCCAGTTCTGCGAGTTTGGTAACCAGCTTGGAGGGGATGATTGTATTAAATGCCGAGCTGTAATCAATAAATAACAGCCTGACATATGCGGTTTTGTTGTCCAAGTGGTGCAGAGCAGAGTGGAGGGCCAGCGAGATCGCATCCACCGTTGATCTGTTGTGTCAGTAAGCGAACTGCAGTGGATCCACAATTGAGAGAACATTTTGTTTTAAACACAGAAAATGGAGCTTGCGGCCAGTGTGGGTGGTGGAGTCAGATTCAATCACTATGTTTAAGAGACATTTAGATGTGCCATAGAAGGATACACACTCAATGCAGAAAAAATGTCCCAAGGGCAGAGATGAGTGGTAAGGACTCGGGGATGAGTTTATGGGAATATGTGAAACATAAAATGAATTTGAGTAGGAGTAGTGTAAATGGAATAGTGTAGTTTGGTCAGTGCCAACCTGGCAGGCTGAAGGTGTACTAAATATCTGATTGCGAGAAGCTTTATTTACAGACCTGTAAAGGTTGGAGTATAGAGGCAAAATTAAATTAGTGCAGATAGGCAAAAAAGTTGGCAAAGTCTCCGATCAGAATTAATCAAGGACTACAGGAGAAATTAATTTACCAAAATAAGAACAGTGGAAATATTGTTGGAGAAATAGCACATGGAGTTTAATCTGGACAAGTATGAGGTATTGCACTTTGGGAAGTCAAATGGAAAAGGAGAGTATACAGTAAATAGCAGCACCCTTAAGACCATTGAATGTAGTGGGATCTTGGCTTTCAATAGCTCCCTGAAAGTGGCAGCAAAAAGCAGGGACATCATAGTGGCACAGCGTTAGACTTGCTGCCATACAGCGCCAGAATCCCGGGTTCAATCCTGACTATCAATGCTGTCTGTACAAAGTTTGTACATTCTCCCCATGATCGCTTGGGTTTTCCCCAGGTGCTCTGGTTTCATCCCACACTCCAAAGACTTACAGATTTGTAGGTTAATTTGGTTTCTGTAAATGGTAAATTGTCCCAAGTGTGTAGGCCATTGTTAGTGTACGGAATGATTGGTGGTTGGTAATAACTCGGTGGGCCGAAGGGTCTGTTTCCACGCTGTATCGCTAAACTAAAACTAAAGTGTTTAGGGTAGTTAAGAAGGTGAAAGGCGTGACTGCCTTCATTGGACAGAGTGTTGAATATAGAAGTAGGGAAGACAGGTTGCATCTGAATTAAACTTTGGTTTAGACAAATAGACTATATTTGGAATATTGTGTGCAGTTCTGGTTGCCTCATTACAGGAACAATGTGGAGGCTTTGGAGAGGGTGCTGAAGAGGTTCACCAGAATGTTGCCTGGATTAGAGAGTATTACGATAAGGGGAGTTTAAACAAGCTTGAAATGTTTTCTCTGGAATGTCGGAAAGTTGAGAGGCAACCTGATAGAACTATATCAAATTATGAGAAGCATGCATGTAGGATAGATAATTAGTCTTTTCCCACATGGTGGAAATATCAAATACCAGAAGTAGATAATTAAAGTGAGTGAGGAATGTTTAAAGGAAATTTATGAGGCACTTTTATTTTATATGGAGAGAGCGAACTGCTTGGAATTGCCAAATGAGGTGTTAGAAGCAGATGCAATAGCAATATTTAAGAGGCATTTATATAGGCACATGAACAGGCAAGGATGGAAGGTTATGAGTAATGTGCAGGCAGATGGGTTTAGTTTAATTTGTCATTATGTTTTAACATGGACCAGAGAGCCTTAAGGCATAAATTCATGTGATAGGAGCAGAATTTGGCCATTCGGCCCATCAAGACTACTCCACCTTTCAATCATGTCTGATCTATCTCTCCCTCTAAACCCTATTCTCCTTTTTTCTCCCTATAACACTTGACACCCGTGCCGATCAAGAATCTATCTATCTCTGCCTTAAAAATATCCATTGACTTGGCCTCCACAGCCGTCTGCGGAAATGAGTTTCACAGATTCACAGCTGTTCCTGTGTTATACTCTTTTATGATCTCTGATAGAAAATAGGTTATCAGAGTACAAGGAAATGTATTACGCATTAATTACTGATTGAGTTACATGAGAAATGCATGTTTATTTAACAGAATCTCTAGGATGCATTTTGCAAGAACTATGGAATATATTATTGAGTAATCAGACTGAATTACACAAGCATCACAGAAAGGATTACCTGAGTAATGGAGAACAAATTACTCAAGAACTATAGATGAAGTTGCCTGAGCAATTGAACAATAAATTACACAAGCACCGCAGAAGGAATTATCCAGGCATCAAAGTAACCGTGTAAAGAGAGAAAAACAGATGCAATACGCAAGAGTCTTTAACGGATCCAAGTGTAAAGCACAAACTAACTCCGCACTACACAATGAAATATCGGAGTACTGCAGAAGGAATCGCATGTGTTACAATGTGCAAAATGCAATATGCAACTTGTAAATGTCGTACAGATTTACCCAAACACTTCAGTATTGAGTATCGAAGTTGGGAAGTCATGCTGCAGTTGCACAAGACCTTTGTGAGGGCGCTTTTAGAGTATTGTGTTCAGTTCTGGACACCATATTGTAGGAAATATGTTATCAAGTTGTAAAGGGTGCAAGGAAAATTTACAAAGAAGTTACAAAGATTGAGCAGGCTAGGACTATATTCCCTGGAGCACAGGAGGATGAGGGGTGATCTTATAGAGTTGTATAAAATAATGAGAGGAATAGATCGGGTTTATGCACAGTCTCTTGCCCAGAGTGGGGGAATCAAGAACCAGAGGTCATAGGTTTAAGGTGAAGGGGGAAAGATTTTATAGGAATCTGAGTGCTAACTCTTTCACACAAAGGGTGGTGGGTGGATGGGACGAGCTGCTGGAAGAGGTAGTTGAGGCGGGGACAATTGCAACGTTTAAGAAGCAATTAGACATGGATAGAAAAGGTTTAGAGGGGTATGGGGCAAGCGCAGGCGAGTGGGACTAGTGTAGATGGGACATGTTGGTTGGCATGGGCAAGTTGGGCCGAATGGCCTGTTTCCTTGCTGGATAGATAACTATGACTTCAGGTGAAGTTATTCAATACTATTGAATGAAATTTCTGCACACCTCTAAGTGAACCTTCTGAGTGCAACATAATGCAACACTGCCCAAGCACCACATACTGACTTACCCAAGCACCACATAATGACTTTCCCAAGCAGTACTGGTTAAGTAATTTGAGCTTTGCAGAATAGTCACTCAAGATCTGCAGTTTGATTTGCCCACGAACTACAGATTGAGTTAATTAAGCGGCACAGATGATCATTGAGGGTCTAACTGAGATCCAATGAAGAAGACACTTGTGCATGATCTGTGAGATACCCAGACATATAGAATGATGTACCCAGGCTTTAGAGAATTAATTACTTAAGAACCACAAAGATAAAGTTTCTGAAACTATGAAGAATGAATAATGTAAGCACTATGGATGGAAGGACATATCTGAGCACAACCTAATAAGATACCAAGCACCATACAATCAGTTACTCGTGAAACACAAAAGGAGTTACCAAAGTACAATGGAGTAAGAGGCCTGAACATGACAGAATACGATGCTTGAGTATTACAGAATCACAAGAGAAATGCACATTGTTACCCAAGCAATGCAGCATGAAATATTAGAGCATAACCGTAGAGATTAGCCGAGCACTGCAGATTGAATTACCCTAGCAGTACAATAGGAATTACCTGAGCAATATGGAATTTATTAGCCAAGTGCTCCAGAAGGAATTATTTGAGCAGATGACATTAAATTACCAAACTAATTCAGAATGAAACTTCCAAGCAGTAGAGTACAAACTTCCCAAGTGCAACCATAATGTATTACTCAAACAACAGAGAATAAAAACAAAACACAAAAGGAAAGTTTACTCGAGGATTAGATTGAATTACGTAAATCCTACAGATTTAATTATCCAAGAACTGCACAAGGAATTACCAGAGTACAGCAGAATAAAGGGCCTGTCCCACTTGGCCATCATTTACGTGACTGGCCGGTAGTGACTGTCGCGTGATGGTCATGAGCGTCTTCATGCATCCGCACAGCCGTCTGGAGGGCGTGACGTCATTTGAATACCCAGTTTATGATATTTATGGTGATTTTCTAAAATGTTCCAGTTTCTTGAGTGGTGCTAGCAATTGGAAAACTGCAGATGTAATGCCCCTATTCACAAAAGGAGGTGAATGAAAAGTAGCAAGCTGCAGACCAAATTAATCTGTGGGAAGGAACTGCAGATGCTGGTTTAAATTGAAGATAGACACAAAATGCAGGAGTAACTCAGCGGGACCGGCAGCATCTCTGGAGAGAAGGAATGGATGATGTTTCAGTCTGAAGAAGGGTCTAGACCCGAAACATCGCCCATGCGACCCGAAACGTCACCCTGTCCCACTTGGCCTTCATTTATGCGACAGGCCGGTGGCGCGCGAAGATTTTGTGCAGCACAAAATCCTTGCACGCTGCGCGATACCGTGCGCAACTCCACACTCCTCCACGCCACTCCATGCGCCCATCCTGCATTACCCACACGCAACCCACACGCTACCAGGTCACGTAAGTGGCGCGCAAATGATGGCCAAGTGGGACAGGCCCTTTAATTACCTGATGTCTACAGCAAGAATGACCTGAACACTGAAGCGTGTCATTTCAGCTCAGTTAGGGTTAGTTTCGTTTATTGTCACGTGATTAAAATTGAGCCATTTACAGTGTATAAATACATAAGGGAACAACATTTAGTGCAAGGTAAAGCCAGTAAAGTCCAATCAAGGATAGTCTGCGGGTCACCAAAGAGGTAGATAGTAGTTCAGCACTGCTCTCTGGTTGTGGTAGGATTCAGTTGTCTGACAACAGCTGAGAAGAAACTGTCCCTGAATCTGGAGGTGTACATTTTCACACTTCTATACCTTTTGTCTGATGGGAAATGGGGGAAGAGGGAGTGGCTAGGGTACGACTAGCCTTGTCCTTGTCCAAAGACTCGCCCTTGATTATGCTGCTGGCCTTGCCGAGGCAGAGTGAGGTATAAATTGAGTCAACAGAAGGGAGTGTTAAAGAAGGAACTGCAGATGCTGGAGAATCGAGAGTACACAAAAGGCTGGAGAAACTCAGCGGGTGCAGCAACATCTAAGGGGCGAAGGAGATAGGCGACGTTTCGGGTCGAGACCCTTCTTCAGAGAAGGGAGGTTGGTTTGTGTGATGGTCTGGGCTGCATCCACAATGCACTGCAATTTCTTGCGGTCTTAGATGGAACTGGTCCCAAACCAAGTTGTGGACTAGAATCTAAACGAAGTAGTGCGAGCACCACAGAACAACATACACAAGTACTGCAGAATGAAACACTGTAGAAACAAGGAACTGCAGCTGCTGGTTTACACAAAAGGACACAATGTGCTGGAGTAACTCAACTGGTCAGGGAACATCTCTGGAGAACATAGGTTACGTTTCGTGTCGGATGTTTGAAGATGGATCCCAACCTCAAACACCGTTAATCCATATTCTCCAGGGATGCTGTCTAATCTGTGAAGTTACTCCAGCATTTTGTGTCCTTTGGAATGAAATATGTGAAGTCTTGATTTGTTACTTGAGCTACTCAGAATTCCCTGAACAACACATATTATACCTATCAACTCGGGAATGAACTATCCTTGCACCATAGCAGGAATCATTTACACACCACAGAATGAATGACTCAAGCATACAAGCTCAAATCACTTCAAAATTAAAGTCTAAGTTGTCCAAGCAAAAAAAAAATTATTCAAGGACAACGGTGTGAATTACCCAAAAATCAGAATTAAATACACGTACTACAAAATGAAATACCCAAATAAATATACAAAAAACACAACAAAACATCTCAGAGGAAATGTAAAACGTGGGTACTGTAGAGTGAAATACTCGAGTACTACAGATTGGAATATTCGTGTATTGCAGAGAATTACTCGAGTACTGCAGAGTACTAATTAGCGGAGTACTTCAGAGTTAATTACTCGAGTACTGCAATATTAATCGCTTGAGTACTGCAGGGTACATTTGCTGCATACTGTTGTGGATTACCGTGTACTGCAGAGTGAACTAGCCACTTAATTGAGAAATAATTTGCCTGGTGAATGTACAACCATAGTACTACAGAATGACTGACTTGAGCACATTGGAAGAACCCAAGCACAGTATTAGAAACAGTGTTTGAGAATGAATTAACAACTTACTATAAAACAAAGGCACCAAGCACCAGGAAATTAATTAATTGACTGGGGAAGAGTGAATTACTCCTGCTGTTTTTAATGCAATACTTGGACTCCACAGTTGAGTATCCCAATGGAATGCAATGGGAATGGGTTACCCAAGCACAACAGAACACAATGCTCAAACGCTGCAGCATTTCCAGAGGACCACAAGATTAATTATGCAAGTGCTGTAAAATGAATTGCCAACCACAACAGAATGAATTAACCAACCACTAGAGAATTAATTACCTGGGTGCCAGGGAATACAAAAGTTGAACTCTACAGAGGGAATTAACTGAGCGTGTTACAATTAATTTCCTGAATGCTACAGAATCTGATCCCCAAACCATACAAAATGAATTTCCAAACCATCACAGAGTGATTTAATTGAGCACAAGAGAAGGAACAACCTAATTGTCATAGGAAAAGAAACCTGACCCGAGTGCCAGAGAATAAGTTTTCCTGGACCCACAGAATATATTACCTGAGCACAAAGAGTGAATTTCCCACAGTGGTCCGTATGAGGTATCAAGTCCAGAGAATGGATTTCTTGACCACGACAGATTGAGATATCTGAATTCTGCAAAAAGCATTAATTAAACACTGCAGAGTGAATTCACCAAGTCACAGAGGACAAATCATTTGCACAAGATAATTAAGTGGTAGAGAATCAACTGTGGAATCTACCAAATACACAGAGTATTTTGCCCAGGGTAGAATAATCAAGAATCAGAGGACATAGATTTGTCAGATGGGGCAACATTTAATAGGAACCCGAGAATGTGCTTTTTCACTCAGAGGTGCATGGAACAAGCTTCCAGAGGAAATAGTTATGAATGAATGAATTAATTAATTAATTGATTAATTAATGAACGAATAAGTTTATTGGCCAAGTAACTTCACATACAAGGAATTTGCCTTGGTGCTCTACCCGCAAGTGAAAACATGGCATACAGTGACAGTTAGGAATGACACATAAACATTAAACCTTAATAATAAAACATTATCAATTAAACATGAAAATTAAATAAAACACCAGAGCAAAAGGAGGCTACAGATTTTTGGTTATTGAGTAAAGCTACTACTCCTCGAAAAAAAAAAGCTGTTTTTATGTCTGGCTGTGGCAACGTTGACAGTCTATAGTCGCCTTCCAGAGGGAAGTGATTTAAAGAGTTTGTGGCCAGGGTGAGAGGGGTCAGAGATGAGCTTACCCGCTCGCTTCCTGGCCCTTGCAGTGTACAGTTCGTCAATGGAGGAAAGATTGCAGCCAATAACCTTCTCAGCTGATTGGACGATTTGCTGCAGCCTCCGGATGTCGAGCTTAGTGACTGAGCCAAACCAGACCATGATGGAGAAGGTGAGGACAGACTCTACGATGGACGTATAGAATTGGACCATCATTGCCTGTGGCAGATTATGCTTCCTCAGCTGCCGCAGGAAGTACATCCTCTGTTGTGCCCTTTTGACTGTTGAGTCGATGGTAGCCCCCCACTTAAGGTCCTTGGAGATGATGGTTCCCAGGAACTTAAAAGACTCCACAAATGTGACTGTGGTGTTGTTGATGGTGAGTGGGGAGAGGGGAGGGGGAGCTCTCCTAAAGTCTTCAATCAATTCCACACTGTCTTAAGAGCATTGAGCTCCAGGTTGTTGCGATGCTACCAGGATGCCAGCTGTGACACTTCCTGTCTGTAGGCAGGTTCCTCCACATCCTGGATCAGTCCAATCAGGGTTGTGTTGTCTGCAAACTTGAGAAGCTTGGCAGAGGAGTCAGTGGAGGTGCAGTCATTGGTGTAGAGAGAGTGGAGGAGAGGGGAGAGTACGCAGCCTTGCGGTGCTCCTATGCTGAGGGTCTGCGGATCCGAGATGAGCTTTCCCAGCATCACATACTGCTTCATGTCTGTCAAGAAACTGGTGATCCACTGACAGAGGGGTTCAGGCATAGTTAACTAGGAAAGTTTGGAGTGTCGTAGCTCTGGCACAATGGTGTTGAATGCAGAGCTAAAATCAACAAACAAAATCTTTGCATAGGTCCCCTGGCAGTCTAGGTGCTGGAGGATAAAGTGCAGGCCCAGGTTGACTGTGTCATCCACAGATCTATTGGCCTAGTATGCAAACTGCAGAGGGTCCTGCAGGGGGTTTGTGATACTTTTAAGGTTAGCCAACACAAGCCTTTCAAGGGTCTCCAAGACTCAGAGGACAGAGGACAGGCCAGTAATGATGAAGACCAGTAATCCTTGCCTTTTTGGGTACAGTGACAATAGTGGAGACTTTAAAGCAGGCAGGGACAGTACAGGTTTGCAGGGACTGGTTGCAAAAGTATGTGTAGACTGGTGCCAGTTGTTCAACACAGAGCTTGAGAGTAGAAGGGGAAACATTGTCCGGTCCTGGAGATTTACGGATTTTCTGTCTTCTGAAAAGGCTCTCCAACTTCTATATTTATTCTTGATGATGGCGAAGTGGCCAGATTGATGTTGGGCAGCACGGAGGGGGTGGGTAGTGGACAAGGGCCCTGCCTTTTTTAGTCAGGCTGTAATAGGATGTTAAGTGGTGATTGGAGAGGGGTGGGTGGGAAAGGGTCCAGTCTTTTCAGATTGGAGTCTTGCTTGAAGTAGGTGTGAAGTGGTGATTGGGGAGGAGTGGGTGTAGAAGGGTCCAGTCTTTGCAGAAAGTGGCGATTGGAGAGTGGTGGGTGGGAAAGGGTCCAGTCTTTTCAGATTGGAGTCTTGCTTTAAGTAGTGTGAAGTGATGATTGGGGAGGAGTGGGTCAGAAGGAGTGGGTTAGGAGTAGAAGGATCCAGTCTTTGCAGACTGGGGTCAGACTGTGAGTAGGTGTGAAGTGTTGGTTGGGGAAGGGAGGGGAGGGCTTACCAGGATTACATTTCTGGTTGTCAAACCTGCAGTAGAACTCATTCAGGTCATTGGTCAACTGACGATTGTCCAATGAGTGGGGGCTTTCCTCTTGTAGTTGGTGATTTAATAGGAACCCGAGGATGTGCTTTTTCACTCAGAGGTGTATGGAACAAGCTTCCAGAGGAAATAGTTAAGTACTATAACAGTATTTAAAATACATTTTAGACAGATAGGAAAAGTTTAGATGGATATGGACGAACCACGGGCAAATAAGACGAGCTTGGATAGAGCATCTTTGTCAGTATGAACAGGTTGGGCCAAAGGACCTGTTTCCGTACGGTATGACTGACTCTATAAATCAAATACCACAACCACCTGCTCGAGAATGAATTATTCAAGTATTACCAATGTTTTTAAAAGTTTGGGGAGATGTATGGAGAAAGAGGGCTAAGAGGGCTGTCAGACAAATGCAGGCAAATGGGACTAGCCCAATAGGCAAATTTGGTCGACATGTTCTAGGTGGGCCGAATAACCTTTTTCCATGCTGTACAGATCTATGGCCGTGAAACTTATACAGAATCAATGATCAAAGCACAAGAGATTAAAAATTCCTAAGTACTACGAAATAAATTACCAAGTCCCGCGGAATTCCAGAAAGGAGGACTCCCTCTAACTTCTACAGGTGCACAGTAGAGAGCTTCCTGAATGGTTGCATCGTGGCATGGTTCGGCAACTTGAGCGCTCTGGAGAGGAAAAGACTTCAAAATGTAGTAAACACTGCCCAGTCCAACATCAGCTCTGACCTTTCCATCGAGGGGATTTATCGCAGTCGTTGCCTCAAAAAGGCTGGCAGCATCATCAAGGACCCACACCATCCTGGCCACACCACTCATCTCTCTGCTACCTTCAGGTGGAAGGTACAGAAGCCTGAAGACTGCAACAACCAGGTTCAGGAATATCTACTTCCCCACAGCCATCAGGCTATTAAACCTAGCTCGGACAAAACTATGATCATTAATAACCCATTATCTGTTATCTGTTATTTACACTTTATTAGTTTATTTATTCATGTATATATGTATTTATATAATGATATATGGACACACTGATCTGTTTTGTAGTAAATGCCTACTATGTTCTGTGTGCCGAAGCAAAGCAAGAATTTCATTGTCCTATCAGGGACACATGACAATAAACTCACTTGAATTTGAACTTGAACCAATATATAGTCATACCCAAACTTTACAGAGTGAACATTCCAAAGCAGGGTATTGGAATTAATTACTGAGGTCCTATAGAATGGAATTATATATAAGCCATAGAATGAATTTCCCACCTATTAAGGTATATAGTACCCCAACTCTGTACAATGAATAAATCGCATGCCATAGAATATGTTCTACAAGCAAAACAGAACAAGATATCCCACCCAAGATAAATGCAAATTGCTGGAGTAATTCTGTGGGACAGGCAGCATCTCTGGAGAGAAGGAATGGGTAATGTTTCGTGTTGCCCATTCCTTCTCTCCGGAGATGCTGCCTGCCCCGCTGAGTTACTCTAGCATTTTGTGTTTCCCTTCGGTTTAAGTCAGCATGTGCAGTTCCTTCCAATGCAAGATATCTAACCCTACTGAATGAATTACCCAAGCACTATCGAATCAATTGCCGTGAGCCACAGAAATGAATGATCTCCCATTTAAAAATGAATTCCTTGAAAGGTGAAGAATTGGTAACTCAAGTATTAACAGCACAAATTACCTGTACGCTGCAGGATAAATTCACCGAGAATGTGATATCGAAACATCAGAGTGTTACAGAATATGATAGCTGACTGCCACAAAACAAAATCAACAGGGCACTACAGAATGAATGACATGTACAGTATAAATTATGCGTAGACTAAAGAATGACTTACTCGGGTACTATGGAACAAAATATCCAAGTACCACAGAACACAACAGCTAAAATATACTGATTGCTACAGAATACAATGTCTGAACTCTACAGTACAAGGTGTTTAGTTTAGTTTAGAGATACAGTTTGGAAACAGGCCCTTCGGTCCTCTGAGTCCACGCCGACCATCGATCCCTGCACACAAACACCATGCTACATACACTAGGAACAATTAAAAAAAACAATTTTTACCAAGTCTATGAACCTACAAATCTGTACATTTTTGGAGTGTGGGAGGAAACGGGAACTCCCGGAGAAAATTCATGCAGGTCATGGGAAGAACGTACAAATTCCATACAGACAGCACCCATAGTCAGGATCGAACCCGGGTCTCTGGAGTTGTAAAGTGCCTGTCCCACTTGGGCGACCTAATCCGCAAGTCCAGAAGAATGTCTTCGACCTTCAAACTCGAAGGCACTCTCCTGGAAAGCCTGGATCGGCCGGCATCATTGAAACCTCGAGCTGCATCTACGGACCGCACACACGCACACACACAAACACATCGCGAAGGTGAGGGCCAGGGAAAGCGGAGGAGCGATGTCTGCATGATGAAGATGAAGGTAAACGGCTGCCACAGCCACGGTAAGTCCTTCAGAGAGTGCGGGGGGGGGGGGGGGGGGGGGAGGGGGGGGGGGGAGGGGGGAAGTTGAGAGAAGGGGAGTTAAGGGGGAGAAAAGGGGGAGAGAAGGGGGGAAGAAGGAGAGAGGAAGGAGGGAAGAAGGAGTGGAGACACTTTTAAGAAGTATAATAAAGTTTAGCGGGCATTTTACCTACAGGTCGGTCTTCCTTGATCCTGAAAACTCCAATGAGCCAATCAAAATGCCTGGTCAGTGAAGGAGATTGCCTACGGCTGCCCTCGACTGCCTGTAACTAAATAGCGACCTCACTCAACTGCACTACGAGTGAAAAAGACCCATGTCGATCAAAGTTTACTCGCCAAAATTTTTTCAACATCCTGAAAATGTTTCCGTGACCTAGGTGAGGCCGCGAGTAGGTGGGAACTTCCCTCGAGCATGAAGGAGAGTTCCAGCTACCTCATAGGACCTCCTAGAACCACATGTCAACCATGCTGTGAGTTTGAGTCCAGGGCAAACTCGTCTAAACTCGCAGATTAGGTCGCCCATGTGGAACAGGTTCTTAAGGCAGCAAAACTACCGCTGTGCCACCCGAGTGCATTACCTGAGTGCTACGGAATGAATTAACTGAGCCCCAGAGAATGAATTACTTGTGAGCCATAGTGTACAATATCCAAACTATCCAGCGGAAATACCTGTACTTTACAGAATGTTCAGCAATAGGACTGCAAAGCACAATACTCTGAACTTCACGGTGAAATCATCTGAGCATTACTGAATGATTTGATCAAGAACTAAGGACTGAATTACTCAAAAACTATAGAACCAATTATCCGAGTGACCAAATTACACAGTAAATTAATTACCCAAGTGCTACAGAATGAATTAACCAAATTACAGAGAGTAAGTTAGTAATGTGCCAGAGAATAATCTGGAACGTAGTACATAGAAAAGTACAATACAGGAATAGTCCCTTCGGCCCACAATGTCTATGCCAAACCTGATGCCAAGATAAACTAATCTCATTTGTCTGCACGTGATCCACATGCCTCCATTTCCTGCATATCCATGTGCCTATCTAAAAGCCTTTTAAATGCTGCTATCATATCTTCCTTCACCACTATCCTCAGCAACTCATTCCAGGCACCCACCACCCTCTGTGTGAAAAACATGGCCTGTAAATCTCCTTGCAATCTTTCCCTTTCACCTTTTCTGTGCCTTCCAGTCTTTGACGTTTCTACCCTGAGACCGCCTACTCTATGCCACTGCTTACCATATTTATCCCCTATGATACCCAGATATATAATATAAATTACCCACATCACTGCAGCTGGAATTTCCTAAGGATCACAGAATGATTTAACTGAATGCCTACCGAATGAGTGCAAGAGAATCCGTTACCCAATGAATTACCTTTCCTGAGCATTACAGCATGAGCACCTAAGGCCTAGAGAATGAATTCAGTACCTGAACACAAGAGAATGCAACATCTGATGTCTCAAGGCTAACTTATCCGAAAGCTGGAGAATGAATGACCTAAATATTCCACAATGAGTTTTGCATGCTCTAGAGAATAAACAAATGCTACTGAATATGAAACTCAAAATATGTAGGATGAGTTGTCCATATTCATAAGTTGTGGGCGGCATGGTGGTGCAGTGGTAGAGCTACTGCCGTCCAGCGGCAGAGACCCGGGTTCGATCCTGACTTCGGGTGCTGTCTGTAAGTAGTTTGTACATTCTCCCTGTGACTTATGTGGGTTTTCTCCGAAATCCTCGGTTTCCTCCCACGTTCCAAAGACGTACAGGTTTATAGGTTACTTGACTTGGTATAAATGTAAAATTCTTCCTAGCGTGTGTAGGATTGAGTTAATGTATGCGGATCGCTGATCGGTGCAGACTCGGTGGGCCGAAGGGCCTGTTTCCGTGCTGTACCTCTAAAAACTAAAAAAAACTTAAAACTTCTCTACAGAATAAATGATGAGTTTTATGGAATGAATTAACTGAACGCTGCAGGTTATGATACCTAAATTGCGCAGAATGAATTACCTGAACAAAATAATTTAACCTACCTGAATTTAGCAGGATGAATTACCCAGCCACAACAGAATATCACACTTCTGCTCCCCGGAATAAATTACGTATGTCTTACATGAATTACTTTAATGCTACCAAATACAGTACCTAAACTCGACTGACTGAATCACCTGAGTTATCAAATATGACACCTGTACTCCAGTGAATTAATTACCTCGGAGCTACAAGACTACGGAACCTGAAATCTATGGCATTAATGAGCCCAGTGCTATAAAATACCATAACACATTTCAGCTGCATGTCTTTTAATTTCTAGATTATAATACCCTAACTATACAGAATAATTTGCTCAAATGCATCAGAATGCACTGCCTGAGCATTTCGGAATGAATTATCTCTGCATTGCAGAATATGATACCCGACCTCAGCAGAATGTCATCCAAACCCCACAGAGGGTATATCCTCATGTTGAAGAATATGATACCAGAACTCTTCCAAGGAGAATTATCCAAGCAAATGGAATAGGATAGCCTAACCCGACAGAATAAATTACACAAGTGCATTGGAATGAATCATTTGTCTGCTGCAGATGATCATCCTGGATTGTGCAGAATTAATTATCAGAGCCCAACACAATACGATAGTTGAAGTTTACAAAATAACTTGCAAAAGTGCTACAAAATAGAAAGATTAAACGAGAACTTACCGTTTGAAGTTTGATATTTGTTTTATAAGAAGTTGAAGTGAGGGATTACATGAAGAGCCCGCCAGCCCACACGCGCGTCAATCTTCAGAGCAACTGTATGAAACCACAGACCAGTTGCAGAACTTAAACTATAGAAAGATTAACGAGCCTAGACCTACCGGATGATCTTTATGATAATCAGGGTTGGGAGTGGAGGGCACGTAATCCCTTACTTCAACTGCTCATAAAATAAAGATCAAACTTCAAACGGTAAGTTCTCGTTTAATCTTTCTATCTTATTTCGAAGTCACGTGAGTGACTACATGAAGCTTTCAAAGCTATGTGGTTTCATGTAGTAACCCAATCTGTGTGTGAAACACTTAAACAGATAAAACCATAAATGGTAGAAAGTCATGGGTTATTAACAACATGATGCTAACTTGCTCTTAATCAGACCATAGTCCCAATTGGCTTTGAGTTAGGCAATAACTCATGCAACATTGTACAGAATTCTATCTGCAATCATCCAGGCATATTCAAACAAAATTTTATAACTTCTAAAAGTGCACTATGTAAACCTCCTGCTGTTGCAAGAAGATGGACAAATGGGAATATCCATTCTATTGGCTGCTAATGAGCCACCAACAATCTCTTGAAGACTATTAATTAACAATGAAGAAAGTATCCTTCCAATGAAGAAGGTACCCACAAGCTCAGTGTACCTGTATACATAATAACACCCCCAATCTCCCATCTGGTGGAAATGCTGTCAACTCCAACTTATACCCAACCATGCCTGTTTAGCTTCATGCCCATAACAAGCTACCCTCATGTCAGTTATGACCCAGAGACCGAGCCAGAGATTGAGTAAAGGGTGTGATCTTTGTGCTGAATCAGCTGCTAAAGCATAATCAACTTAAAAGATTCTTCTCCCATTAGGAAAACAGTAGATTTATATCTGCATAATAATTTACTGATATACATTCCACACTACTATGAGTCTAGGCTTTAGAGCGGTCATATAAAAGACACCTTGCATGATGTTAGTCAACAACGGGAGAATAATCAATCATTTATTGTCCCACTTATGGCACTATGGAGAATGACAAAGCAGCTCAGACAGTGTCAATTGTACTATAATATAATCGGTTCTCTGAGCGCAAACTGAAAGAAACACAAAACTCTGCTACTTCTGTTTAAAAATAGCTCACATATCTTCTCCACAAATTCCCATACAATTGTGCAGAGCTAGCTGCATGAGAAATAGGCTGAGCCAGCCATCACTCGTGACTTTGAGTAAATAGGAGCTTCTTTCAGCCGCCTTTACCATGGACACTCTGAATGAGTAGGCAAATTTGGCATAATTAAATTTCATGTTGCCTCATCCTTAATATCTTAAGAGGCATCTACTGATAAACCCCTGAGTCTTATCAGCTACAAAATGTGCGTGCCGTCTATAAAGTCCATGATACAATGGCCTTTTGATCTGAGTAAGGCAGCATTAGCTTTAGAATCTTTTTAAATAGCCTAGGCCTGAAGACAAGGTAGAGCCTAAACTTCACACCACTGGCTTTGTCATCAAAACACCTTATATATCTGAGCTCCTCGTGAAGAGATATGGCAAAGTATGCATCTTCAAGATCAATTGAGGCCCTCATCCTCTGAATCAGCTAAATTGCTGAAAAACAATTATCCATCTTAAAGTGGGTAACGAGGCACATGATCGGACTAGCCAAATCCTAACCTGATTTGGCATGCTCCATTTCACTACAACCTTGAGAAATATCAGAAATATACCCCTCTTGTTCTTAGGCTGACTAAACGTCTCTGTATCCACTTGGATAACCATCAATCCCTTTATTGACCATACAGAGGAAACTTTTGGCCTCTGTTGCCGCGGAAGATGCATTTATCTGCTTATTTATTTATTTATTTATTTTGCTCATAACATATAATCATATCTTGATGACTAGAGCTGAGACACAACATCCAGTTCCCTGTCAACTCTTGACTGTCAGAATCACCAAGAAACCTCAGCCTTCTTCCTCAGAATGGAAAATAACATAATGCAACCCTGAACCAGGAGGTGCTCCGCAGTCCGCTGAGCACCATCTCTCAGTCGCCAGTGTGCACAGTGTGTGCGTCTGAGAGCCTACAGATTATTGTATATATATTTTTTATTCACAACATGAACCTGCAGGTCAGATTAAAAAAATGCTACATGCCAGACCGGCTTTCTGCTGGTAGCTACCTAACCTAGAGAGGATGGCAATGAAGTTTCCAACGAACTGGCAACTCTACTAACTGAGCTGAAAGAATTAAACATGTGTTGAGGGAAACCTGAAACTACCTTACTCTACTGAGCAGCTTGATGACCTCAATCACAGATGTTGAGGCAGAGCTTCCCTGGTCAATATGATCAATATGACCAGCCAGTTCCAACTTAGAGCTGACAGAGGTTGCCATGCAAGGCAGCTTACCAATGTCTCTGCATCAACCCGATCTCTCCAGAGACAGCGAAAAGTACTAGACAGCCCAAGCTGCCAGTGAATCCAAACCTGGGGCGACAGACTGCTCCATTTTGAAGTTTACGGTGGTTAATAAAGAAACCTTACCTGCCAACGTTTCTGAGCCCAGTTCGACCTGCTTTCTGGAGCTTCAGCGAAGTTCCATTGCAGACCCATCTGACCACATTGTCAGCCCCACGTTTGCCAAACAGCTCGTTTCCGGAGCACAAGGGCGATATTGCTGTGCAAGGCATGCCTGCAAGCATTCCGGAGCCCAATGGGACAGGCTACTTCTTCGGCCTACAGCCTCTTTAGAGCCTTGCTGGAGCTTTACAGTGCAGGTCACGCTACCAGGTATTCCCAGCCTGGTTTGACACGCTGCTCCTTCGACTCCTTCGGCGCCATCGGAGCCTTTGCGGAGCTCACTGAACAGGCCACGCCTGCCATAATTCCGAGCCTGCCCCAAAATGCAACTTCTACCACAATTCCGAGCCTGCCTCGAAAGGCAGCTCCTACGGGCCTTCTGCCTTTATTGGAGCCTTTGCTGGAGTTGACTGTGCAGATCGAGCTGCCAGCTTCTCCCAGGCTGGATCAACTGGCTGCTCCTTTGGCCAGCTTCTCCTTCGGATCCTCAGTGGGCTCACTGGACAGGTCACGCCTGCCATACTGCAAGCTAGGTTCAACAAGCTGTTCTTGTGAGGCCAGCTAGTGACTCCCGACGGCTCCTTTCCAGGGCTTCAACGGCGCTTCCTGCTCCTATGAATACTGGGAGAAAACCCACCGGAATACTGGAGCTTACCCACTCTCCAAAACTTCTCCGAGAATCTTAGCCAATCTTCTGCCCCAATCTCTGGGACTTGTTTCACCCCTGTGACGGAGGTCCCCTACGACTTAATGTTCTGTCCCACTCTCTATTTCTTCCGACACATTACTATTATCTTCATCGAACTCCAGCTTATTATTTCAAACATTAGAAAACTCCTCGTGTCTCCATTACACTTCGCATGATCTCCTGTACATCTCGCATGATCGCCTTTACATCTCGCATGGTCGAAGGGTTAACGTTCTCTCTACTCGCTCCAAACGACACTAACTCTTAAGCTTCTGCGCAAGATACATAGCCCAAAACACGGCCTAAAACACATCATAAATCCCACCCACAATATAACAGGTAGTCTAAAATTTAAAGGCACATGCCATCATCAATGACATGCAAAACAAATGGCCACTACAGGCTACATCTCTGTATTCAGCTTCCCTCCCCCACTGAAGCAGCCCACAATTGTAGAGTCATCTGAAAACTTCTGCATGTGGCAACAGTCCGAGGTGGAGATGGTAAACAGGAAGGGAGAGAGGACCGTCCCCTGTGTTTCTCACCACCATGTCCCAGGCACAGCTCTGTAGCCTGACATATTGTGCTCGTCCAGTCGGGTAGTTGGTGATCCAGGACACCAATGGAGAATCCACCCGTATCTTCATGAGTTTGCTCTCTTACAGTGCAGGTCAAATCGTGTTAAATGAATTGGAGAAGTCAAAAAACATGTCTCTCACAATGCTTCCAGGCTTATCTAATGCTTCCCGGCTCACCCATTAATTCTCTCCAGAGATACTGCCTGTCCCGCTGAGTTACTCTAGCTTTTTGTGTCTATCTTAAGTTTCTAGGATTATGTGCATACTTATTCGGGCAGTACAGTCGCCCAGTTAGTAGAGCAATTGCCTCACATCACCAGAGACCCGGGTTCAATCCTGACTTTGGGTGCTGTCCGTGTGGATTTCGCACATTCTCCTTGTGACTGCATTGGTTTCCTCCCACATCCAGAGATGTATGAGTCTGCAGGCCAATTGTAATTTATGTCCCTCATGTGTAGAGAGTTGAGGAGAAAATAGGATAACATAGAACTTTTGTGAATAGGTGGCGAATAGTCGATGTGGACTCGGTGGATCAAAGGTCAGTTTCCACTGTATCTCTAAACTAAACTTTGCTCAATGAGTTACCAAATATTAAATAATGAGTCACCAGAGAGTAACAGAATGAGATACCAGAGTATTACAGAATGAGTTGTGTGAGGACAGTGATTTATTCAAACACCACAAACAAAACATATTGAGTTACTGCACTACAGAATATGTCACCCATATCCTGCAGTGGAGAGCCTGCCAGACTACTGTGGAATGAGTGACTTAAACACAGCAGTGCAGAATAGTAGAGCATTGTCCAAGAAGTAAAGAATCAATTACCTGATTAACATAGAATGTATACTACAGTTGTCCCCCATATATCGGAGGATGGGTTTGAAATAATTGGATGAAATATTCATTCTGCAGTGTGTCACACCATATATTTTTCACCAAATGAAATGCAACACTGATCTTATTGAGATTTGCTGCTCCAGCTCATAAATGTCGTGAGCATGTGAACGTTTGCTTTGCATTCTTCCAGCTTTCCTTGGGTATATTATTTGCTGCCTTCATTGTACTCTTTCATAACCACTTGTTTTGTTCCATATTCTGACTGAAATATTTCCCTGCAATCTTTTCACAGCTACGTTTTGAGATTTTTTTTGTCTGTTTCCTCCCTTTTTCAGGAGGCTCAGGGTGTGACAATCATTTTTTAGTTCTGAACAAGCGGCTAGCATGGAACCACTTACCTATCAGTTCCCCACAAGGAACTTGACTGACAAGTTAAATGGTTCCAGCACTTTCTGATTTCTCAAGCATTCAAACAATGGTGAAAATGCAGAGACTTTCTGATTCATGGTCTCAAATATTTGCAATATCCACTGCATCACCATAGATACGAACCCTCCTGAATACCCAGTGGATTTCCCCATGGTGGTGAAATGCAGATTTGAAACTTTTCAAATTATGAAGAATTGATTTTTATTGTTTGGCCAATTTTTCCTCAACCGATATTTGGGCAGACACATGGAAAGGAAAGGTTTGGAGGGAAACTGGCCAAACACGGGCAGGTGGGACTAGTGTAAATTGGGGCATCTTTGTTGGCATGGGCAAGTTGGGCTGAAGAGCCTGTTTCATAGCTGTATGACACCATGACTCCATGACTGATTCGATTTGTGGAAATGAAATACATTTTAATTAAACTAAAAGATTTTAATTAAACTAAATCTGATTGTTACTCTGCTCCTGGCTATACTAAACCAACCTGAATGAGTGTCGATGAGGAGTATTCAAGGTAGTTCATAAAACAGGCAGGACTACAAAGACTCCCTCTGTTGGCAGTGAAAAGTATGACCATGGCTGCAAGAAAGAGGGCTGTTCAAAGTGCAACAGACTTTAATAATGCAGACAGTAACACAGTGAATACCGACTTTACGTGCAAAGGAATGAACTGAAATTATTTTATGTTTATATTATTCTATTTCTGACATTCTAACATTCTATTAGAAATGTATAGTCTTACAATATTTTTGCACCTGGTTGACAGAAAGTAGTCATGTTATAGCTTTCATAAAAATATATATTAAAATGAGATATCTATTTCAGTCTTAGTGGCAGCATGCTGTAAAGGTTGCAACTTTGTTTGCTCCCTTAACTTTTAACTTTTTGTTGTCTTATTTTTGTTTTTGAATAAAAAGAATAAAAAGATTTTAAAAGAAAGAGATATCTATTTCAGGCAACAAAAGATTGTTCACAGAATAATGCATGGTGAAATGCTCAATATGAACTCAGGAGAAAAATGACACTACTGTATTTTGTATAAAACTGAGGACATCCCAGAGTTAAAAGCAATTGTGGTTTCTGTTCTTCTGCAGCAATACTGCCCAGAAGCAAAAATACACTCTTCACACCGCATTTTTACAATATGAGATTTTAGCAAAAAACAAACTGCTGGAGGAACTTAACAGGCTAGGCAGCATCTGTGAAGGGAAATTGACAGGCAACATTTCGGGTTGGGACTGTTCTTCAGGCTGATGTTGAAGAGGGGAGAAAGCTGGAGGAGGACACAGCTTTCTCCCATCAACTTCAACAGTCTGATGAAGGGTCCCGATCTGAAATGTCACCTATTTATGTTCTCCAGACAAATTGACAGACTGACCAGTGAGTTACGCCAGCACTTTGTGTCTTTTTTATTTATTTATGTTCATTTCCCTAAACAGATGCTCCCAGGCCTGCTGCGTTCCTCCATAAGTTTGTCTTTTGGCTCAAGTATCCAGCATCTGCATTCTCTTGTGGGCCTGGAATATTTCAACAATTGAGATTCAAATGTTATTTTGCAAACAATCTCAAGTGTCTGGTACAAATTAGCTGGAGAGACTGTGTTCATGTATCTGCAATGAAGACACACACACATTGACAGATCAGTCGGCACATCTACTGGCAGATACCCACTGCTGCTGATGATCTTTTATGCCATCATTGATCTGACTACATCAGGTTAATAAGAAACAAAACCTAAAAATAGTGCTTGGATTAGGGGTTTCAAATACTGCTATCCAGAACAAATTAAGAAACATTTGTGCTTTAAAAAATAAGCACTGGAGTAACTCAGCAGGTCAGGCAGCATCTCAGGAAAACAGATGTGATGTTTCAGATTGGGACCCTTCTTCAGACTGGTCTCAACCTGAAACATCACCTATCCATGTTCTCCAGAGATGCTGCCTGGCCTGTTGAGTTACTCCAGCACTTTGTGTCATTTTCTGTAAACCAGCATTTGCAGTTCCGTTTCGACATTTGTGCTTGGTTAATGAAAGGGAAAATAAAATAAAAATGGTATAATGTATTCATCCAATTATTTCCAACACTTGAAGTTAATTCATTTCATTATTTAAAGAGTGTCCCCCAAAGTTCTAACCACAACCACAACCAAAAGTGTATATCAGATAATGCATGTTTTGCTCATTGTAATGTTAGAAATGTATAAAAGTAATGTTATACATTCATTTTGTATGCAAAGGATCCATCGCAAACTTGTTCTCACCCTGTCACTATTATTTCAGCCATTGTTTTCCTTTTCTCTCCGCAAATTAAACAAATTTATTTTCTCTCTTTACTCGGTTTCAGGAGTTGAAATGTTATCTGAGTTTCTCTTTCTTCAGCTGCTGTCAAATTGGCGCAGTGTTTCCAGTGGTGTCCGTTTTTAATTACAATTTCCAGCATCTGCAATTTTTGGTTTGGCAATGCTGTTTAGTTCATCTGGTTAAAATTGGGCATATTGCATTAACTGGTATGGTGCTGCAAAAAAGCACACACATACCTCTGACCTCTCTAGTTAGGTCATTGTGCTTTATTACACGTGATTCAGAAATTCATAGATTGCTTTGTCACTTATGCAGCTTCCCCTTCAATGCATCAAAGCAGTTTTCCTCAAATATGCACCATGGCTGCAAATACTCACCATTCTCAGGCTAATGAAAGGTTTAGTCTGGTTTAGGGATACAGCATAGAGACAGGTAATTTGGTCAGCAATCCCCATATGCTAGTCTTTCCCTAGATACAAGAGACAGTTTACAGAAGCCTATTCAAGAAACCTGAACGTCTTTGGAATGTGGGAGGAAACCAGAGCACCCGGAGAAAACCCACGCTGTCACTTGGAGAATGTACAAATTCCATACAGATACAGCACTCGTGGTCAGGATTGAGTCCAGGTCTCCGGCGCTTGTAAGGCAGCAACTCTACTTAACAGGAACTGACCAACCCCCCGCCCCCCCCATGCACTAGTTGTACTATGTCATTCAGGTTCCCACAGAGTATCAGCAGTGTGAAATTGTAATGGATACATACACAAAGAGTTGAAGGAGCTTTTGGTGCAGTTATAATTCCTCTGTTTCCTTGACACTCTCTAACAGTTGTGTGGTATTAATATTACGTAAGGCACACAATTCGTATATGTAGTGATAAGATTCAAGTTCTGAATCATTTAAAAAAATTGAAAAGTAACCATTGCTGTCAACATATTATCTCTATTCTCATCTCTTTGACTAGATTTTTAACAGGATTTCAATAACCCTTAACATTTTTTTTCCACAAAACTTCCATGAATTTCTGCATAATTATCTACCCTTCAAATTATAAAAATTATTCTAATATCTTCCAATTCCGACTATAATTGCTAACTATGGAAAGTAAGGTTATAATTTTAATTCTTAAATTGCTTATCATTCAATAATTAATTACTACTTCCTTCCATACAAGAATGCAATCAGTCATTTGATAATCATGGCAACACTATAGATCCATTTTGGACTAAATCTGACTGTCATTGAAGCAAGCTATAAATTTGTTGTGGGAGAAAATAATTCATTAAATTTCACCAGATTTTGCAGTCAGACAAGAGCCTGAATTGGATTTGATTCATATTCCTATTGTATAAGTAATGAGGTCTAAAAGACAAAGTGGAAGAAATTGGCCAAATCCCCAAAATGGATCTGGGAATTGCAGTATGTCATTAACTGGAGCCTGTTCATTGCATTGCAAGTGGCATATTAAATTGGAACTGCCTTCTCTTTCATGAGGGTTTTGTCAGTCGCCAGCATGCCCCAGATAGTTCATTGAGCGTGTAGATCTGCAAAGGACCTGATGGTAAGAGTAGCCTCGAATCTTAAAGTGGTGGAGCAAATTATTACCTCGGAATGGTGTTTGGTCAGCTATATCATTGTATGCATGGCACATCCAATGTTGCCATCAAGACTTTCAGACAATACATTGGAGAGTTTGGTGGAAGCGGTGGAAAAGAGAGAAGTCCGATATTCACAACCAGTTCTGTGCTTAAGGGGATCTCTAGCCATAGATTCAGGAGATAGTGTAAATAAATATTACACCAAAAGTGTCACACCAAAAATGTATACGAGTGTGGGAATGTGTGGAAAGAACTGCAGATGCTGGTTCACATTGAAGATAGACACAAAATGCTGGAGTAAATCAGCAGGACAGGCAGCATCTCTGGATAGAAGATGGGTGACGTTTCGGGTCGAGACCCTCTTCAGGCTAAGTGCAGGAAGATGTTTATTGAGCCAGCATGGGCCGTTATGAAGGTTCCTATTTAAATGGCTGGTCCAACCAAATAGACCATAACCCTCTTTCACAGTTCAATTTAGTCCATCCCTGGTATCCACGTTAATAATAATTCTTCAGTCTGAAGAAGGGTCCCAGCCTAAAACATCACCCTGTCTATGTTCTCCAGAGATGACGCCTGACCCACTTCATTACTCCCAGTACTTTGTGTCATTTTTTTAACAACAGTCTCTAGTGATCATTGCTCAATCCTCAGAATTCATATCTTAACTCAACCTCATACAAGTACTTCTGTTTTAAACCTTTCACCGACAACACGCAGCTCTCACAGACCGTCAATTATTCAGATGTCCTTTCTACTGCACATCTGAGATGATGAAAACCCGCACAGGCACAAGATCTCAGCCGGAGTTGTCTCATCTATTTTGCTCTGAAATTGGTACCTGCTTTCATCTTCTAATCTGCTATACTATTGAATGAACTGTTTCAACAGCAAGCCCTCTCCATTACAAGATTGATGTTGATAACTGAAAAAGTTTAATATATAAAAATTGAAAGTGGAGGATTTATTTCACTTTACGCATTTGTAATTATGGTTGTGAATTTAGAAGAAACATTTGTTTATCCAGTTACTGTAGTGTGTATGAAGAACACTGTAAGGTATGTGTTGGGCATTTCAGGCCAATTCTAATTCATCAGTGAAAAAGGACAAGCAGATTCGACTTGCAAAAGATGGTTTGATGAATGGGATGATTTAATTTCCAGTGGGAGTTCCTTGTAAATAGGCTGCAACAATAGCGTCTCAGTAATGTTCAGACTGTGCTACTGCTTTTAAGCACAAAACTGTCAATCATCATCCAATAAATATGCTGTGAATATATGAGAATAGTTCATACTTCATTGTGCCATTACCCCATATTAATTTGCTACATACTGCCAATGACAGTTTCTGTCAAAAAGCCAACAGTCCAAACTGATTAAAATACCACCTGCCCTTCAGCGTACATATTTCGAAAAGGCTAGAAACAAAGAACTGCAGATGTTAGTTAATATACAGAAGAACGTAATGAGCTGGAGTAACTCAGCGGGTCAGGCAGCATCCCGGGAGAACGTGGTTTGGTGAAGTTTCGGGTCGAGACCCTTCTTCAGACTGATTGAAGGAGCGGGGTGCCAAAGAAAGCTGGAGAAGTGGAGAGGCAGGACAGAGTGTGGCAGGTAATATGTCGACATAAGCAAAGGATGGTGTGGGGTGCGAAGGGGTAATGGACAGATAGTTGAAACAAAAGCCAGAGATTAGAAAGGAAGGAAGGTGTGAAGCAGGTTTGAAGAGTTGTAAAATGTAAAGCCAGAAGGAGGAAATTGACAGGGAGGCAGGAGGGAAGTCCAGGTGGGGAATAGAGGAGGGAAAGGGGGCAAAAGAGGGGGAATGGTATTGCTCAAAACTACTCACGGGCACTATACCATCAGTGACAACAATAGTTTAGTTTCTATCATGGGTTCCCCTTAGAATAAAGGGGAGGTCATTTAAGACTGAGGTGAGAAAAAACATTTTCACCCAGAGAGTTGTGAATTTATGGAATTCCCTGCCACAGAGGGCAGTGGAGGCCAAATCACTGGATGGATTTAAGAGAGAGTTAGAAAGAGCTCTATGGGCTAGTGAAATCAAGGGACATGGGGAGAAGGCAGGCACGGGTTATTGATAGGGGACGATCAGCCATGATCGCAATGAGTGGCGGTGCTGGCTCGAAGGGCCGAATGGCCTCCTCCTGCACCTATTTTCTATGTTTCTATGTTTCTATCGGTTAAATTCCCTCTTCTGCCCCCTCCCTACGAATACTTTCAAGTTGTCCACTAAAAAGCAAAAACCGCAAAATGCTGGAAAACTGAATAAAAAAACAGCAAATGATGAAGTTACACAGTTGGACCAGAGAAATAGAGCTTAAATTTTAGGTTGTGTTGGAAGGAACTGCAGTTGCTGGTTTAACATATAGATAGACACAAAAACTGGAGTAACTCAGCGGAACAGGCAGCCTGAAGAAGGGTCTGAGCCGAACCGTCACCTATTCCTTCTCTCCAGAGATGCCGCCTGTCCCGCTGAGCTTTTTGTGTCTATCTTAAGTTTTAGGTTGACGACTCTTCATCAGAACCCAAACCTGTCACCCCGCCCGCGGCCCATGGCAGGTTCCAGGTTGTCATCTTGAAGCTCGCTAAGACTCTCAACAATGTGTCAACAGCAAAACTTGCCTGTTCACGTCATTAAAATATTAATTGATGAAAAAAATGTGTTATTAAATTATTAAATAGTTGCTGATTATTCTCAGTTCCTGTGATACTGTTATAATAGAGAGCAATCTAAAAACTACCCACCTATGTTACTGGAGAGCCAAGGAAATCAGAGAGTCATAGAGTGACATAGTGTGGAAATAGGCCCTTTAGTCCAACCCACAACATATGGACCGTACATTTCTTTCCATTTCTTTCTCCATATCTGAGGAAGGATGTGCTGGTGCTGGAGAGAATCCAGAGGAGGTTTACAAGAATTATCCCTGTAATTAGTGGGTTAACATATGATGAGCATTTGATGGCACTGGGTCTCTGCTCGCTGGAGTATAGAAGGATGAGGAGGGACCTCATCCTTGAATAATGAAAGGCCTGGACAGAGTGGATGTGGAGAGGATGTTTCCACTAGTGGGAGAATCTAGGACCAGAGGTCATAGCCTCTGAATTAAAGGATGTTCCTTTAGGAAGGAGGTAAGGAGGGATTTCTTTAGTCAGCATGGGGTGAATCTGTGGAATCTTTTTGCCACAGTTGGCTGTGGAGGCCATGTCAATGGATATTTTTTAAGGCAGAGATAGATAGATTCTTAATTAGTACAGTTGTCACGGGTTATGGGGAAAAGGCAGGAGAGAGAAAGATGAGGTTGAGAGGGAAAGAGAGTGAAAGATAGATCAGCCACAATTGAATGGCGGAGTAGACTTGATGGGCCAAATGGCCTAATTCTGCTCCAATCACATGAATTTATGAATATGTCTCATTCACTCTAGTCCCAACTGGCCCATATTATTTTAAAGCTATCCTATAAAAAAACAATCCTATCCAACTATATTTTAAACATTCTGATAGTACCTGTGATAGTACCTCCTGTGGCAGCTCTTTATTTGTGTTAAAAAAAAATGCCTTTGGGTTCCTATCAAATCTTTCTAGAAACTGCAGGAAAAATAAGTGTTGGAGTAATTCAGCGGGTCAGGCAGAGTGTCTGGAGAATATAGATAGACTACGTTTAGGGTCAAGACCCTACTTCAGGCTGATTGCAGTATAGGAGAGCAAGCTGGAAAAGTGGGGGTGGGACAAAGCCTGACAAGTGATACATGAAGTGCAGGAAAGAACTGCAGATGCTGGTTTAAATCGAATGTAGACACAAAATGCTGGAGTAACTCAGCGAGACAGGCAGCATCTCGGGAGAGAAGGAATGGGCGACGTTTCGGGTCGAGACACTTATTTAGTCTGAAGAACGGTATCGACCCAAAACGTCGCCCATTCCTTCTCTCCAGAGATGCTGCCTTTCCCACTGAGTTACTCCAGCATTTTGTGTCTACCATTTAATACACAAATGCAGTTGAGAGGGAGATTTGCTTAGCAAAGGGGTGGAAAATGCTGGAGATGGAAAGGAGACAGAAGGGTGCAAGATAAGGCGAGAAAATTAGTGAACTGTACAGCCAGAGGAATGATGGTGGAAGGGGATGAGAGGAATGATGGGGGAAAGGGATGGGGGGAAAGGGGAAGGAGGAAATAATGAGAAAGATGGGTATGCACCAGGGTGGGGCACTAGAAGCAGGGGTATAAAAAAGGGGGTGAATGGTGATGTTAAATAAAATTAGAGAATTCAATGTTCATACCATTGAGTTATATGGTACCAAATGTGGGAATCTTGAGCAAAACACAAAGTGCTGGAGAGCTAATTGGGTCAGGCAACATCTGTGGAGGAAATGAACAAGTGATGTTTTGTGTTGAGACAATAGACAATAGGTGCAGGAGTAGATCATTCGGCCCTTCGAGCCAGCTATTCAATGTAATCAATGCTGATCATCCACATTCCTGCCTTCTCTCCATATCCCTGGAGAGAATCCGAAGGGATAACTCTGCTATCCCTAAGAGCTCTATCTAACTCTCTCTTGAAAGCATACAGAGAACCAGCCTCCACTTCCCTCTGAGGCACAGAATTCCACATACTCACACTCTTCCTGATCTCCGTTCTAAATTGTTCACTACTTATTCTTAAACTATGGCCCCAAGTTCTGGTCTCCCCCAACATTGGGAAAATGTTTCCTGCCTCTAGTGGGTCCAAACCCTTAATAATCTTATATGTTTCAATAAGATCTCCTCTCATCCTTCTAAATTCCAGAGTATACAAGCCCAGCCGCACCAATCTATAAACATATGACAGTCCCGCCATCCCGGGATTAACCTTGTGAACCTACGCTGCATTCCCCCAATAGCAAGAATGTCCTTTCTCTAGTTTAGAGACCAAAACTGCACAAATTATTCCATGTGTGGTTTCACTAGGGCCCTGTACAACTACAGGAGGACATCTTTGCTCCTATACTCAACTCCGCTTGTTATGAAGGCCAACATGCAATTCGTTTTCTTCACTGCCTGCTCTACCTGCATATTTACTTTCATAGACTGATGAACAAGGACCCCCAGATCCTGTTGTACTTCCCCATTTCCCAACTTGACACCATTTAGATAAGAATCTGCCTTCCTGTTTTTGCTACCAAAGTGGATAACCTCACATTTATCCACATTAAACGGCATCTGCCATGCATCAGCCCACGCACCCAACCTGTCCAAGTCAACCTGCATCCTCATAGCATCCTCTTCACAGTTCACACTGCCACCCAGCTTTGTGTCATCTGCAAAATTGCTAATGTTACTTTAAACCCTTCATCCAAATCATTAATAAATATTGTAAATAGCTGTTGTCGCAGCACCGAGCCTTGTGGTGTCTCACTACTCACTACCTGCCATTCTGAAAGGGACCCGTTAATTCCTACCCTTTGTTTCTTGTCTGCCAACCAATTTTCTATCCATGTCAGCACCCTACCCCCAATACCATGTGCTCTAATTTTCCCCACTAATCTTCTAGGTGGGATCTTATCAAATGCTTTCTGAAAGAAAAGGTACACTACATCCACTGGCTCTCCCTTGTCCATTACCCTGCTTACATCCTCAAAAAATTCCAGAAGATTAGTCAAGCGTGATTTCTCCTTTGTGAATCCATGCTGACTCGGACCGATCCTGTTACTGCTATCCAAATGTGCCACGATTTCATATTTTATTATTGACTTTAGCATCTTCCACACCACCGATGTCAGGCTAAATGATCTTCTTCATACCTCTTCACACCACAGAACAGTCCCAACGCAAAAGTCCTAAATTGTTGTCTGACCCGCTGAATTCCTATAGCACTTCATATTTTTCCCATTCATTTCATTATCTACTTAATCTCCTTTTCTCAAACCATTGTTTTATGTGGTAACTGATCAGATATCTTTTGAAAAAACAGATAGAACATGATAAAACAGTACAGCACAGGAGTAGGCCAGTCAGCACATAATGTATTGGCCGAACATGATGCTAAAGCCAAATCTTATCTGCCTGCACAGATATATATTGTTCACTGTTCCTCAGTTATTGACTTTGCTGGTCTTATCCTCAAAACTATTTTTCTCCTGGTAAACTGTTAATTTAGATTAATTAAATCATCTCATGCTTAACACTGGATCATAGCAACCTGAAAACAACGGTGGTCAAGCTGAATGGTCTTTCATTGCTTGAAAGAACAATATGTCAAATGGTCATGGCTTTGGAAAAATACAAGAAAATGAAGCAGGAGTAAGCCATTCCATCATTGTATCAGCAGTAAATAAGACCTTGGCTCATCTTTTAGCTCAGTGCCACTACACTGCATTGATTCAAATCCATTGATCCATTATTATCACATAATCCTTTCGCTTCTGTCAGCATATTCGGTACTGAGCCTCCACAGTCCTCCTGGGTAGACAATTCCAAAGAATCGCTATCCACTGTTTGAAATGTCTTCTTATCTCAGTCTACCCTAAGGGCAACAGCCCTATGTTGAGACTAGGATTCCTGCTTCCAGACATTCTAGCCAAAGAAAACATTATCCCGCATCTGCCCTGTCAAGCCTCTTAAAAATGTTTTATGCTTGAATGAGATTTGAATTAAATCACCTCTCATTTTTCTAACTCGAGGGTTTATGGAGACACAAAGAACTACAGAGTATATGACAGTCTGTTTAAATTGTCCTTGTCTATCAACCTGCATCCTTGGAATCAATATGGTGAACCCTTTAGTTGCATTCTACCTTAAGCATATTCTTCCATCTGTGGAAAGGTTGGATCTGTGGACAATACTCCAGCTGCAATATTATCAGGGCCCTATGCAGTAAGACAGCAAGATAACTTTCCTGTTGTTCCAAATCCCCTTGCAATAGAAACTAAAACTAACTATACTTCCCTATCTCATTGCATGCTGTACCTTTGCATCCAATGATCTGATTATGGGCCACACAACATTTCTGAACAATAAGTTAAGAAGTATTGAGGAAAGAAGTTCGGAGCAGCTATATAAGACATTGGCGAGTCCGCACTTAGAGTATTGTATTCAGTCCTGGGCACCATGATATAGGAAAAATGTGGTCAAGCTGGAAAGGGGACAGAGAAGATTTATGAAGATGTTGCCAGGACTAGAGGGTCTAAGCTATATGGAAAGGTAGAGTAGACTGGGATTCTATTCCTTGGAGGGCAGGAGGATGAGGGGGTGATCTTATATAGCTGTATAATATCATGAGAGGAATAGCGGGAGTCTCTTGCCGAGAGTAGGTAAATCGAGGACCAGAGGACCTAGGTTTATGTTGAAGGGGAAAGGATTTAATAGGAATCTGAAGGATAACCTTTTCACACAATGGGTGATGGGTGCGTGGAACAAGCTGCCAGAGGAGGTAGTTGAGGCAGGGAGTATACCAACATTTCAAGAGACAAGATTCAAGAGAGTTTATTGTCATGTGTCCCAGATGGGACAATGAAATTCTTGCTTTCCTTCAGCACAACAGAATATAGAAGGCATGAATACAGAACAGATCAGTGTGTCCATATACCATTGTATAAATATATACACACATGAATAAATAAAATTGATAAAGTGCAAATAAACGGATAATGGGCTATTAATGTTCAGAATTTTGATTGAGTTGTGTTCAATAGCCTGATGGCAGTGGGGAAGTAGGTATTCCTGAATCTGGACGTTGCAGTCTTCAGGCTCCTGTACCTTCTACCTGAAGGTAGCGGGGAGATGAGTGTGTGGCCAGGATGGTGTGGGTCCTTGATGATGCTGCCAGTCTTTTTGAGGCAGCAACTGCGATAGATCCCCTTGATGGTAGGGAGGTCAGAGCCGATGATGGACTGGGCAGTGTTTACTACTTTTTGTACTCTTTTCTGTTTCTGAGCGCTCAAGTTGCCGAACCAAGCCACGATGCAACCAGCATGCTCTCTACTGTGCACCAGTAGAAGTAAGAGAGAATCCCCCTTGACACACCGTAATCTTCTCAGGAAGTAGAGGCGCTGATGTGCTTCTTTTATGATTGCATCTGTGTTCTCGGACCAGGAGAGATTTTCAGAGATGCGCTCGCCCAGGAATTTGAAGCTCTCGTCCCTTTCCACCAACGACCCATTGATATAAACGAGACTGTGGATCCCCATCCTACCTCTTCCAAAGTCTACAATCAGTTCCTTGGTTTTGCTTGTGTTGAGGGTTACGCTGGCACCATTTGGTCAGTCGGTCGATCTCTCTTCTATACTCTGTCTCGTCCACATCAGTGATACGTCCCACAACAGTGGTGTCGTCAGCAAACTTGATGATGGAGTTCGCACTATGACGAGCTACGCAGTCATGAGTATAGAGTAAGTACAGCAGGGGGCTGAGCATGCAGCCTTGAGGTGCTCCCGTGCTGATTGTTATCGAGGCTGACACCTTTCCACCAATTCGAATAGTCTGTGGTCTGTGAATGAGGAAGTCGAGAATCCAATTGCAAAGAGATTCAAGAAACAGTTAAATAGGTACATGGTATAGGACAGGTTTGGAGGGATAAGGACTAAATGTGGGCAGATGGGACTAGTGTAGCTGGGACATGTTGGTGGATGCGGGCAGGTGGGATCCTTTCCACACTGTATCACTCTATGACTGACTATGACTCTAAGAACCCCTTTCAAGTTCTCTCCACATACTATTTATACTATACCTATCATTTTTCCTACCAAAGGGAACATTAGTCCTGTATCTTGTCAAGCCTCTAAAAAAAATGTTGTATTTCTGAATGATCTCATTGCTCATTTTTCTTAATGTCAATCTGCTTTTGCAATCTTCCAAATTACATTCCATGACCCTTGTCTTTGCATTTTCACTTAGTTGGTCTCGATTCATTTGCAATCTTTGCATCCTTTCCAACCAACACTGCAAACCACATTGGCATCACCTGCAAATTGAAAATATTATAATTGGCCCAATAAACCAAATCATTGACATAGCTGGGCCCTGCGATGATTCCTGTCAAAAACGATTCTGTCAAAAAGCCAAGAGCCCAAACTGAATAAATTATCACCATGCCCTTCGCAGTACATATTTTAAAAAGGCTAGTAACAAAGAACTGCAGATGCTGGTTAATGTACAAAAGGATACAAAGTGCTGGAGTTACTCATCGGGTCAGGCAGCATCCCTGGAGAACATGGATAGGTGACGTTTCTCGTCAAGACCCTACTTCAAACTGATTCGGGGGGGGGGTGAAGAAAGCTGGAAAAGAGGAGAGACGGGACAGGTAATAGGTCGACGTAAGCGAGAGGGGTTTGATAGACAGGTGGTTGGAAAAAGGCCAGAGATAAGGAAGGTCTGAGACAAGTTGAAAAGTTGCGGATTATAAAGCCAGAAAGAAGAAATTGCCGGGGGGGGGGGGGGGGGGGGACTAAACATTATTCCTGCATCTACCTTGTCAAGCCTCTTAAAAATGTTACATCTTTAACGAGATCAGTGCTTAATTTTCTTAATTCAAGAATATATGACAATTTGCTTTTGCATTTTCCAAATTATATTCCATGACCCTTGTCTCCACATATTCATTTAGTCGGTCTATATTCATTTGAAATCTCTGCATCTTTTTCACAACCAGCATTGCAAACCACCTTGGCATCATCATACAATGGGACATATTATAATTGGCCCAATAAACTAAATCGTTGGCATAGCTGGACCCTGCAATGATTCATGTGGCACCACTGATCACAACTTCCTAAACCAACATTAATCTATTTATTCTGTGCTTTCTACCCATTAACCAATCCTTGGTTTTATTGCCCTAAAATTCACATGCTCTGATTTGTACAATGATCTTCTGCGTGACACTTTATTGAATATACAACATCCCTGGCAACCTATTATAGTGGGTCACATCTCAAACAATGAGGCGGAGTGAAGGGATGACAGAGAGCTTTGCAACATGATGTCAAGACAACAACCTCTTCCTCAAAATCAGCAAAATGAGTTAGCTAATACTTGTATTTAGGAAGTGGAGTATTGTACTTGCCACATCAACTGTGCTGAAGTGGCGATGATCGAAAACTTCATGTTCCGAGGTGTAAATACTGTATCACCAACAATTCCTCCTGGTCCAACAACAAAATGCTCCAATCAAGAAAGCACATCCATGTCTTTATTTCCTCGGGAAACTAGGGAAATTTAGCATGATTAAAACAACTTCTACCTTGTCTATCAACCTGATGCACCATAGAAAACATCCTATCGAGAGATATCATGGCTTTGTTTGGCAAATGCTCTGCCCAAGACTGCAAGAAATTGCAGAGTTGTGAAGGCAGCCAGTACTTTATGTAAACAAATTTTGCTCCATATTGACTCCATCTGCGCTTCATGCTGCCTTGGGAAAGCAGCCGGCATAATCAAAGACCATTTGCACCCTCTTCTCACCTCTCCTCTCAGGCAGAACCGACAAAATATTGAAAGCATATACCACTAGATTTAAGGACAGCTTCTTCCCCGCTATCATCAGACTCTTGAGTGGGTCTCACACAAGCTAAGTTGGTAGCCGTGATTCTCCAATCTACCCCGTTGTCACCCTTGCACTTGTTTTTGATCTGCACTGTAGCTGTAACACTATATACAGCACTCGTTTTCCTTTCTTTTTGCACTATCTCTTGTACTCCTGTATGAGTTTAATTGCACCCTTGTACAGATGTTTTTACTTATGGGGCACAGAAAACAAATACATATTCGCTGCATCTCAGTAAACACGACAATAATAAACCAATAGCTGTTATCCTGGATTTTCTATTATCTTTTCTGCTGAGTCCAACCTCAAAAAACTAACAGGTTTGTCAAGCATGTGTCCCCTTTCTCAAATACATGTGGACAACCTAATCCTATCATTACTTTCCGTTGTGTCCTGCTACCACTTCCTCAATAATAGATTCAAGCAAATTTCCCTATCACTAATGACTGGTCTGTAATTCCTGTTTTTTCTCCCCTTCTTTCTTTCAATAATAAAGCTTTAATTGTTGCCTTCAAATCTGTGGGAACTGTTCCATATGTGATAGAATTTAGAAAAATAAAAACATCACATCCATTGTCACCCTTGCCACCTTTTTCAAACTCCCAGGATGCCTTTTAGTTGTATTGATTTATTCAATACTAAATTTTCATTCATGCAAATTCCTTTCAGCTCCTCATTTATCTTGGGCCGTTTTTTTCTCCATAAATCAAATGCACAAGAATCCATCATGGGCACAACCCTCACCTCTAACAATAGCATCCTTATGATGTGCTGCCTCGTGAAGATGGCATCCATCATCAAGGATCCCCACCATGCCTTCCTCTCACTTCTACAATCGGGCAAGAGGTACAGAAGTCTGAATTTGCACACCACCACATTCAGAAATAGTTACTTTCCTACAGCTATCAGGTTCTTGAATCAATCTGCACAACCTAATCCTATCTCATCAATGAAGCACGAGGATTTACCTTTGTACTCCCATGGACTTTCTCAAATAGTGGTTTACACTAATGTCTTGTTTTGTTGCTCAGTCTTCTTTCTTTAAAAAGTGTAATTTATGTATTATTTATTGATAAATTGTTGTGTCTTGTCTGAATTTGTGATTCTGCCTCAAACAAGATTTTAATTGGACCTCTCCCTCAACGTACTTGTGCATATGACAATAAACTCAACTTGATTTATTTCTGAAAAGTTTCCTGTCTCTTTGTAAAGACAGATTACAACATGTTTAGCTTCTCTGCTGTTACCTTATTCTCCACTATCATTTCTGCTCTTTTAGTCTTTTGTTAATATTTTCTTTAGTTGTACATCTAGAGGTTTTACAGTTCTACTTTTGTTTCTTATTGGATTTTATTTTATTTTATGACTTTTTTTTATTGGTACTAAATTATTTAACTTTCCCTTATCTTTTAAATGTCTTGGTCCTCCTCTGATGAAAATGCAAATTTTCCCAATGCTCCCAGACTTTGATAGCACTATCTGTTTTATCCTTTGATCTAAAGTTATCTTTAATCCATCCTGTTAGTCAGAACAGCCACTTTTTCTGTTAAGTTTTGTGTGTTTTATACTGTAAATTGGGTGTTATTCTTTGTTACCCATGGAGATTAACTTCACAGCTTTCAATGCCATTCCAGCTGTTAACAGGCAACTGAATCATCCTACCAAACCAGAGAGCAGCTGAACTACAATATATCTCTTTGATGTCCCTCAGACTATCCTTGACTGGACATTACCTTGCAGTAAACATTATTCCCTTATCATGTATAAATATCATCAATAAACTAAACTGAGTTCTACCATAGCCAGCTCAGAATCATACTGCATCCCATCAAAGCTAGTTCCATTTGTTTGCATTTGGCCCACATCTCTCTACATCTTTCCTATCAATGTACCTGTCGAAGAGTTTATTAAATATTGCTCAACTACTTCCTCTGACTCATTCCATCTACCTACCACTCAAATTCCTTTTAAATATTTTCCCTCTCACCTCAAACCTATGCTTTTTAGTTCTTGATTTCCCTACCCTGGGAAAAAGAGTGTGCATTCATCCTATCTATTTCCTCATGATTATATACATCTCTAAAAGATTACCCCTCAGCCTCCTGCGTTCCAAGAAATAAAGTCTTAGCCTGTCCAACCTTTCCCTATAGCTCAGGGCCTCGTCCAGGCAACGTTCTTGTAAATCTCTACTGCACTCTCCCCAGCAAAATGTAATCTTTCCAAAAGCAAGGTGATCAAAAATAAACCCAATACTACAAATGCGGCCTCACCAACATCTTGTACAAATGTAATATAAGGTCCCAACCCCTAAATTCTTTGACCGATGAAGGCCGATGTGCTAAAAGCCTTCTTCAAAACCCTCATATCTTCCTGTATCATGTTTTATATCTTCATCGTTTGCTTTATTTAGAATTATAATATTGGTTATTACATTGAACTAAATCACATTCTACCTTCAGATTATATTGTGATTTTTTTAATCATCTAAAGGCCTACCACAATATCAATTCATAAGGTCATGTCATAAGGTCATAAGTGATGATCGAATTAGGTCATTCGGCCCATCAAGTCTACTCTGCCATTCAATCATGGCTGATCTATCTCTCGTAACCCATTCTGCTGCCTTCTCCCCATAACCCCTGACACCTATACAAATCAAAAAATCAATCTATCTCTGCCTTAAAAATATTCACTGACTTGGCCTCTATGGCCTTCTGTGACAATGAATTCTGCAGATTCACACCCTCTGACTAAATAACTTTCTCCTCATCTCCTTCTTGTAGATTAGTGTCACTCATACTATTGGTCCACCCACAGGCTTATTAGAGTGCTCTCTCTCTCTCTCTCTCTCTCTCTCTCTCTCTCTAGCAGACTAGCTGTATGTATAGAAATATTGAAACATAGAAACGAAGAAAATAGGTGCAGGAGGAGGCCATTCGGCCCTTCGAGCCAGCACCACCATTCATTGTGATCATGGCTGATCGTCCCAAATCAATAACCCGTGCCTGCCTTATCCCCATATATCCCTTGATTCCACTAGCCGCTAGAGCTCTATCTAACTTTCTCTTAAATCCATCCAGTGACTTGGCCTCCACTACCCTCTGTGGCTGGGAATTCCACAAATTCACAACTCTCTGGGTGAAAATGTTTTTTCTCACCTCAGTCTTAAATGGCTTCCCCTTTATTCTAAGACTGTAGCCCCTGGTTCTGGACTCGCCCAACATTGGGAACATTTTTCCTGCATCTAGCTGGTCCAGTCCTTTTATAATTTTATATGTTTCTATAAGATTCCCCCTCATCCTTCTAAAATCCAGTGAATACAAGCCAAGTCTTTTCAATCTTTCCTCATATGACAGTCCCGCCATCCCAGGGATCAATCTCGTGAACCTACGCTTCACTGCCTCAATCACAAGGATGTCCTTCTTTAAAATTCGGAGACCACAACTGGACACATGTGGTCTCACCAGAGTCCTATACAACTGCAGAAGAACCTCTTTACTCCTATACTGAAATCCTCTTGTAATGAAGGCCAACATTGCATTAGCTTTCGTCACTGCCTGCTGTACCTGCATGTCAACATTCAGTGACTGGTGTACAAGGACACCCAGGTCTTGCTGCACCTCCCCCTTGCCTAACCTAACCCCGTTGAGATAATAATCTGCCCCCTTGTTTTTACCACTAAAGTGGATAACCTCACATTTATCTATGCATGTGGAGATTAAAGCACCTTGTGTTTCCTCTACAGAGTTGCTAATAAAAGGCTATGGATTCTAATCACTATGTGTGAGTCTGATCATTTCCTACATGGTGTCAGCTATTTCGAACCCTCTCCTCACCTATTTCGTTTACGTTTATTTTAGGTTTTTTTTGTTCAGTTTGCGTTTTTACAATGGCCGCTTCTCTTCGCCAGCCCGAGACTTTAGTGTTTAATGGTGACCTCGCCAAGCGTTGGCGCATCTTTGAAGAGGATTTCACTGGTTATGTGCATGCGACGCACGCTGCCGCCGCTCCAGATGTCCGTGCCTCTATTCTTCTTTCATTCTAAGGCAATTACCTCTAGTCCTGGACTCTCCCACTCTATCCAGGCCTTTCATGATTCTGTAGGTTTCAATGAGGTCCGCCCTCATTCTTCTAAACTCCAGCGAGTACAGGCCCAGCGCCATCAAATGCAATGAGTTAACCTACTCATTTCTGGGATCATTCTCGTAAATTTCCTCTGGACCCTCTCCAGACCCAGCACATCTTTCCTCAGATATGGTGCCCAAAATAGCTCACAGTATTCCAAATGCGGCCTTACAGAGCCTTACAGAGCCCAGTGTGGTGTTAAGAAATAGCACAAGGTGGAAAAGGTGGCCTTGTAGAGGTTCAGCATTACATCCCAGTTTTTGTATACAAGCCCACTTGAAATAAATACTGGCATTGAGCTTGTCCTTTCTCATTACACAGCACAATGGCACAGCGGTAGAGTTACTGCCTTACAGCACCAGCGACCCGGGTTTGATTCGGGCTACAGGTGCTATCTGTACAGAGTTTGTACTTTCTCCCAGTGACTTGTGTGGGTTTTCTCACAGATCTTCGGTTTCCTCCCACTCTCCAAAGAAATACAGGTTTGTAGGTTAATTAGCTTGCTATAAATTGTCCCTGGTGTGTTGGACAGTGTTAATGTGGAGGGATCGCAGGTCATTGCAGACTCAGTGGGCTGAAGGACCTGTTTCCACACTGTATCTCTAAACTTATCTAGAAACCAATTCCTTATGAATTTGTTCTCCATAATATTAATTTGCTTTGCTCATTCCATTTCTTGACTAAGATTCTCCATGATTATTGTTTCATCCTCAATAGTGGCGACTCTACTTTCCACATTAAAATTACCTTTTGCCACTACTGAGGACGATCTTATTGATGACTCCCACCAGTATTTTCCCAAGTGCTATTTCTTAACACCACACAAAACAATTCTACTTCTTGAATTTTCTGAGGAAGTGTCTCGACCTGAAATGTCACCTATTCCTTCGCTCCATGGATGCTGCCTCACCCGTTGAGTTTCACCAGCATTTTTGTCTACCCTCAATTTTTCCACAATCTGCAGATCTTTCTTAAACACTACTTCTTGATTTTGTGTTTTGTTCCTTTCCCCTCACTGTCTTTATCCAATAGCATTATTACTCATCATCATCTTTCCAGTCTGTCAGCCCTCTTTTAAATATTAAGTGTCCTGGCATATTTCATTTTCAACTTTCATTGATTTTAAAGCACATCTCCATTATAGTTATAGAACTTAATCATTTATTTCTAGCTCAGGCATTCATGCATGTTCCACGCTTGTGATTTGTAGATTAAAATCCAGCCTAACACAATGATGTAGTGGCAAGTTAACTCTGTCCACCTTTAGATTAGATATTCAACCACAATCCTTTTAAATGGATATGGAAGATTCAAGGCACCATTTTGATAAAGAATAGGAGCAGTTACTCCCTACATTCATCCTCTGTATGACTTAAAACTGTTGGGCAGTCAACATTATAAGTAGAGCAGAATATACGGATATTTGTGAGATCTTGGCATGTATGAAGTGGCTGCTGTGGTTCCTTTGGTACAAGATTTACGATATGTCAAGGAGCCTTTCATTAGCTGTAAATACTTCAGGAAAAATGCCGTGTAATTCCATTTTGCGGACATTTTCAGCTTGTGTTCCAACAGCCTCACAGTATGGTGTCCACCGGGATCTGTGAGAGAAGTCCGCATGCCATCATCTTTCAAGTATTTTGCCCCTGAATAGAATCTTTCAAGCCCAAATAACAGTTTTATAACTCCTTATTTCACATGCTGTGCGTTGACATAGAAGATAGAATATAGTACAGTACAGCATGATGGCACAGAGCTTTTACCACTTTTTTTCATCATATTTGACCAACTTATTGGAGTTATTTGAAGGACTACTGTGTTGTGGAGCAATGTTCTGTATTTAGTTTTCAAGAAGACTTTTGATGAGGCAAAAAAAGCTAATGTAGGAGGTAATGCACTGAAATGAGTGGAAGATTGGTTGGTAAATGGTAAAGAGGGGCTAAGCCCAGGAATTATAGAAATCGCAAAAAGTGTTAGACACTACCTGGTCCATCAAGAGTACTGACCTTCCCATGATTTAGGGATGTATGGGAGGCTCTGTCTTAAAAAGGCAGCCAATATAAATGACCTACACCACCCTGGCCATGCTCACATTCCATTCCTGCCATCGGGAAGAAAGTATAGGAGTCTGAAAACCTTGAACTCCAGGTTCAAGAACAGCTTCTCCCTAACCACCATCTGGGTCTTGAACACTACAAACACCAACAAACATTCATGGTCGCACTAAGGACTTAATATTGGTGTTTTTTAATTTATTGAACATTTTTTGTTTGTTTATTGTGTTATCTATGTGTACAGTGTTAACAGACTTGCAGTGCTGCTGCATGTAAGAATTTCATTGTTCCATTTTTGGTATATAGGACAAATAAACACACTTGACTCTTGAAGCAAGAAAGGACCATTTCCTGGGTTGACAGGATGTAGTGTATGGTGTGTACAGAGATTGATGCTGGGGCCTCAACGTCTTGCAATTTGTACAACTGATTTGGATGATGGCACTGAAGGTCTGGTTGCTAAACTTATTGGTGCCGCATAAACAAAGAGGAAAATATATCATTAAGAGATCATAAGTGAACCCTGTACCTGTTGACACAGGTTGACAAAGGGATGTGGACTCATTAAGTTAGTGGGCGCAGATCTTGAGGAAAATTTGAAACTCTCCATTTTAGCAAGGACATTTTTATAAAATAATAATTTATTGAAAGGTTGAGAAATAGCAAAGCTAAGGTACAGGGGGATCTAGATATCCTTGTGCATGCTTCAGACTTCAACTATATATTATGTCTAACTATATATTATGTTGTGAAGGAAAGTGGTAAATATAGGGAAAATAAACATAAAAGCCAGAATGTAACAAGAGATTGTGTATGATGATAATAATGTTTTAGAATTTTCAGTATGCTTTTCATGATATGATTGAAAGGCTACAGAGTGAGATTACTACAGAGGGAGATAGCTCACCAGCACTGCCTTTGCCAGTGGTAATATTTTCAAATCTTACACGTGATTGTCTCTTTCTCAAGACATTACAATGGCATTATTGTTTTGACCTGATTTAACAGCTGGTACACGTTCCTCATTTAGTGACTTCAATACAGCCCTAAAAGAGAAAACCGTCATTTTTTTCATCATATTGAAGAAAGTTAAGAATCATAGGCCTTAATTGTTATTCTGAATTTACAAATAATGCAAGCACAAACAAGAGAATCCTATCCATGTCATATCCATACAAACACACCCACAAATGTATACACACACACACTGGCCTCAGTATTGCAACATATCAATATTGTTTACATTGGGATGAAGACTGATGAAAAGATCTCAGAAACAATAAATCCAGAGAAACATTTTAAGCCATGGGTTAAACATGTGATAGTTAGTAGTAATCTTTAAAGAAGTAGGTTACTACAAATTAGTTTTTTTTTTTTGCAAAACAGGTAACAAAAGGAACCTGGATGCTCAGACATGTCCATATTTCTTCTCTAACAAAATTAATTCAAAGCAAATTTAAAGATTGCCTTTTAATCTAAAACAGCATCATTTCAGAAGGAAGTTAATGAACTCATCCGCCTGGATGGGAAGGAAATAAGGAAAGTCACACAAAAGTACACAAGATATAATCAGAGATTATAATCAGACCATTTTATCCAGGTGACTCTTTTTGATGAATAAAATCTCCTGGTTTTCTACATCTTGTACAACCATAATGACAAAGAACAATACATAGAATGAAATGCATAGGTTTATCCTAAGCAATATTTTAAAATCAAATCAGACAAGACGAGGGGAACTAAAGTTCAAGTTAATAGAAGGCATATTTAGCATAGCATGATTTGCTTTCAATTAAACATTTTAAAATTCACACAATATCAATGGACTAAATGTGCTTCAGGGTATAACCACATGCTGTACTCTGCAACTGAAACTAAAATCATTCAGTGGTGGATACAATTGATTGGCTGCTTCTACTTAAGTTTACAGTAATCCCAATAGGGGAAGTATTTCCTGGCATCTGCATTATAGTTTTGTGCTGTTTAAGACTCATTACAATGCCCCATTATATATTTGCTGTTATTTCTCGTATGTTTCTTCTAAAATGCTATTCAACTTTGAATCAACACGTTCAATTTTGGAATATATGGGCCTTAAGATTAGTTTAGTATCTAACTTTATTTCCTTTTCATCATTATTTTTTAATAAGAGATTAAGGAAAGTCAGGCATACGAATAGGCCATTTATCCATTGAAAAACATCTCTTCAGTACATTAAGTTTCTAAATTACAGTTTCCATTTAATTGGCATTCAATTGATTATATCTGGCTGGTCATACTGCATGAAATTGCTGCAAAAGTGGTGCATAATTAATTTCAATTTATTATTTAACTATCGCCAGGATTTACTTTCCAATTGCACAATATTCCCACTGCCATCATTGCACTTCCCATTGATGAAGTGAATAATGAACTGACTGGTGATAATTGCACATGGACTGGACTGGTTTTAGTGGACTGGATAGTCTATTCTTAACTAATTTTCAATTTGTTCTTCAATATAGAAATGAAAAATATTTGACATTCAATCACTCAAGCCTATCATTCATAAGCCGATTTATATCCCATATGCATTTGCCTGCCTTTGTTCTATATTCTTTTGTGCCCTTACCTGACCAAAAATACACTGCTGTGTCTTGATCATTCTTTTTGATCTAGTGTCCTTTGGGAATGAGTGACTTTGACTATTAGGTCAAATTTTGCTACTAACTTTTTACTATTGTTCGTGATTATTCCAAAAAAGAATGTAATTTTTCTGCACCATCTTAAATACTGACCTCCCATCTACCTCATTGGAGACCTTACAGCAATCTTTAATCAGACTTTATCTGGCATTAAATTGTAAGTACCATTTATCCTTTATCAGTGCATTGGGGACAGCTGGATTGTAAACATGTATAGTCTTTTCATTGACGGGATAGCATGCAAACTAAAGCACTTCACTGTACCTCGATACACATGACAATAATAAACTAAACTAAAATGTTAAATCACCCGAATCTTCTACACTCAAAGCAATGTAACTTTAATGAATGTGTTGTACCTCTTCCAAGGCCATTATACCTTTCCCAAACAACATGCTTTAAACTGTAGGTCATCCTTCAATTGAAGTGTATGCACATCCTTGTGCACGTGAAGCATCACCTCTTTGGTTTCTAATTCCAATCCGCTTGCGATAGAGGCTAATAAACATATCACCGTTTATCCTCTCCACTGCATAAGGATTGATCTTACAAGTAAAATATACTAATGGAAAATGTATTACCCATTTCGGACTCATTACTGTTCAGATTCAGAACAGGTTTATCCATTGCATCCATATTTTTGAAGGAATTAATTTCTAAACGCTGAAGATTTTATCTGTAGTCCTCCCACTCTGCGAGTTAAAATGGGTCCAAACAAGTGAAATGTGGATACATCTTTCCTCCTACTGAGAATAAAAACATAACTGATGCTGAGAAAATGAAATCCATTAAAGGAGTAATGAAAATAAATAACATGTTAGAAATGAGAATGGACATTGCAAGATGAAGTAGTGGATGAGTTAATTGCATGCTGTTATGACAAATGAGGCTTCTGTAATCCTTTGGTAAGGAAAAAAGGCAACGATACTGCGGTAGTGTACATCGATTCCATAATTTACAAACATGATCTGTTCCTAGAATGTATTTCCTGAAGTGCAATTTCAAAATTCAAAAATGTGAGCAAAATACGTTGTGCGTATTTCACTGTGATGTTTTCCAAAGAATGGAATGGCAGACGGTTCATTAAAGTAAAAAAAAAAGAAGATTCACAAACAGAATACACAAAGTGTCAATGGCATTATAATGAAAGTTTGAACGTTTGTAAGGTGAGAATATATGTATTAGCATGCACAGATATATTGTATTGTAATTTATTAGTGTGGACATTCTTTGTTCCGAGGCAGGAGAACTATGTGCCTTACCTGCCTTGTAACAAAGGCACTGACTCGATCTGTTGCAGGTGATTGAAAATTCAACATCCGTAGATGTATTCAGCTTTGTAAGCAAACTACTCCCTCTTTTAATATGAATACTGTGCTTTAATCCATTTATGAAGAGAATTTGAATTGGAGGTAAGGACAGAATCTCAGGTAGTTTTTCTTCAGGATTGTTGAAAGACATTGATGAATCTTGCATAGCTGTAGCACAAAACTGTGATTTTGCATGGGCATATGGCTAAGGTTTCTACATATACCAAAAAGACTAAGTGGAATACATTGGATAAATGCACAGAGTCTTTTGCTAGTCTTTTAATAGGGGGATCGAGAATCCGTGGACATAGGTTTAAGGTGAGGGGGGAAAGATTTAATAGGAACCTGAGGGGCGCGTTTTTCCACACAAAGGGTGGTGGGTGTATGATAAGAGTGGCCGGAGGATGTAGTTGAGGAAGTTACTATCGCAATGTTTAAGAAACATTTAGACAGGTACATGGAAACATAGAAACATAGAAATTAGGTGCAGGAGTAGGCCATTCGGCCCTTCGAGCCTGCACCGCCATTCAATATGATCATGGCTGATCATCCAACTCAGTATCCTGTACCTGCCTTCTCTCCATACCCCCTGATCCCTTCAGCCACAAGGGCCACATCCAACTCCCTCTTAAATATGGCCAACGAACTGGCCTCAACTACCTTCTGTGGCAGAGAATTCCACAGATTCACCACTCTCTGTGTGAAAAACGATTTTCTCATCTCGGTGCTAAGAGACTTCCCCCTTATCCTTAAACTGTGACCCCTTGTCATGGACTTCCCCAACATCGGGAACAATCTTCCTGCATCTAGCCTGTCCAACCCCTTAAGAATTTTATAAGTCTCTATGAGATCACCCCTCAATCTTCTAAATTCCAGCGAGTACAAGCCGAGTCTATCCAGTCTTTCTTCATATGGAAGTCGTGCCATCCCAGGAGAGGATAGGTGTAGAGGAGGATGGGCCAAACGCAGGCAGGTGGGATGTGTAGATAGGGCATGTTGGTCGGCATGGGCAAGTTGAGCCAAAGAGCCTGTTTCCAAGCTCAATGACTCTAAAGGACCTGTCCCACTTACGCAACCTTTTTGGCGACTGCCGGCACCCGTCACAGGTCGCCGAAAATTTTCAACACGTTGAAAATTCAGCTGCGACCAGAAAGACTCTACAACTCTTTGGGTGACTAGGAGACCTTTCACGACCCCTGGCGACCTCTCATGAGCATACAGGCGACACCCAGCGACACCGGCGACATGTCACCAAGGGTCGCTTGTATGGTCGTGTGAAGTCTCCTAGTCACCCAAAGAGTATAGCGTTTTTCTGGTCAATGCTGAATTTTCAACATGTTGAAAATTTTCAGCGTCCTATGACGGGTGCCGGCAGTCGCCGAAAAGGTTGCATAAGTGGGACAGGCCCCTAAGACTGCAACTACAGTAACAAGGGACCACAGGCTGTGTATCTCACATTCATCAGATGACAAAGTTTGGCTTTGCCATTATTGAAGGGGAACAGGAAAAGATGGCCACTCTGACTGGATCTATTGTTATCCTCAGGTTGTATGACTGTGCTCAAGAACCATTCAGCTTGCAGTAAACTGAGCAAATGGTGTGTGTTCTTTAAAGAGAATAATATTATGGAGGTTGAAGGAGGCGGTGATAATGTGAATGCCCAAAATGATGTGATATGAGAGTGTAAAGCAAACAAACCTTCTGACAGAGATTGGAACATATGGTAAATTTATATATCTTTTCACACTCAACAAGGTGAAAAATGACATGGTCAAAGACATTGTGCAGAAACCAGAAGATTACCATTATCTCTTGCCATCAGAGATATTTGAAAGCTATATCTTTGGTACAGGGAAACGGCAGTAAGGCAAGACTATTTGTGGGTGCACCCTTTCATTCAATAACATCATTGCATTGAAATGTTGATACTTTTTATAGGCACCTCATATGATAGTTGGATTGGTAGATCATGGAATTTGTCAAACTTGTGAGCAGGCAAAATCTGACATCCAAATCTGAATGCAATATTGGAAAACTGACAGTATTCAAGAATTTCACAAGCAATTGGTATAGCTGTAGTCCACAGTCAATAACTGAATGCCCAAGGCCAAGAAAACAAAACAAACTAAACACCAATTCATTAGCTGCTGTCATTGTAATGGTCATCGCTTGCCATTTTGTTGGATTAGAACTGCAAAATGTTTCAATTCCAAAATTAAAAATAAAAAAAAATAACAGCCTGCAAACCCAAAGCAAACAAAAGCAAACTTCAGTGACAATTCAAATTGACAACATAAGGAGCACTTCACAGTTTGGAGATTCAGTCAGATAAAGAGGAACTGAGATTGGGTAGTATCCATTACAAAAGCAGTAAAGGCGGGGTGGAAGATTGCAACCTTCTCGTGGTCCAACCTGTTTCGATTAATGCAATCAATTCAACTCGATGTGCACAAACGGAAGATCAAATAGAACAAGTTGTCCAACAACTTTAGGCTGTGCACGCCACACGAAAGAAGAAGCAGTAAAAGCTAAGACAGGCAATATTTTGATTGAAGATGTTGATTAACAACAAACTCACTGACAAACCAAAAATTGCAGGAAAGTGCAGAGAGTTGTAGATGTAGCCCATTGCATCACAAGGACTGGAATCCCCACCATTGGATCCATCTACACTTCACGCAGCTTCAGAATAGCAACTGACGTAATCAAAGACTTGTCCTATTCTGGTCATTCCTTCTTCTCCCTGCTACCATGGGGCAGAAGATACGGATGCCTGAAAGCACACATTGCCAGACCCAGCAACAGTTTATCTCCCTCCATTATCAGGATTCTGGATGGTTCTTCCATAAGCTAGGGTACTGTCCGATACCCCTCTGCCCCATTGAGGACATTACGCTTTGTCTAAGGAACCTATCCGCTACTATGCTGGGTAATATATTCTTTACTCTGGATTTTCCCCTTTGCTCTATCTATTGTACTTGGGTTTGAACTGATTGTATATCTGTATGGTATATCTCATCTGTTTACATAGCATCCAAAACTATGTTTTTCACTGATTCTCAGTACGTGACAATAATAAACCCAAACTATATACAAATTGATACTCCCAGAGATTGATAAACAGTCAAGAAGCTTATTCCAGCTATTTCAGCCATACATCATAGACCCAGAAACCACCATCAAATTGAAAACATAGCAGAGAGGCTTAGACATTGTGACAAATGAAGTAAACATTGTAATAAAATTGATTTTCCTACACTTTTCAGTTTGAATAAAATGCCAAATTTACTTTGGAGTCACGTGAATGACTTTGTGAAGAACCCCTCCAGCCCACATGCGCGTCAATAGGCCTACGCACGGCGCCACAACTGGCTGGCAGGCGCGTCGCACCTCCAGCGGTAAGTTAAAAAGACCGACAGGTAAGTTCTTGAACTTAGTCTGAGGTTGTGTGTTCTATAATTCTTGTTTGCAGCATTGCTACAAGTTGGAACATAGAAACATAGAAACATAGAAAATAGGTGCAGGAGTAGGCCATTCGCCCCTTCGAGCCTGCACCGCCATTCATTATGATCATGGCTGATCATCCAACTCAGTACCCTGTACCTGCCTTCTCTCCATACCCCCTGATCCCTTTAGCCACAAGGGCCACATCTTGAATATTGAACTCCCTCTTAAATATAGCCAATGAACTGACCTCAACTACCTTCTAAGCAGATAATTCCAGAGACTCACCACTCTCTGTGTGAAAAATATTTTCCTCATCTCGGTCCTAAAGGAATTCCCCCTTATCCTTAGACTGTGACCCCCTTGTTCTGGACCTCCCCAACATCGGGAACAATCTTCCTGCATCTAGCCTATCCAAACACTTAAGAATTTTGTAAGTTTCTATAAGATCCCCCCTCAGTCTTCTAAATTCTAGCAAGTACAAGCCAAGTCTATCCAGCCTTTCCTCATATGGAAGTCCTGACATCCCAGGAATAAGTCTGGTGAACCTTCTCTGTACCCCCTCTATGGCAAGAATGTATTTTCTCAGATTTGGAAACCAAAACTCTACGCAATACACCAGGTGTGGTCTCACCAAAACCCTGTACAACTGCAGTAGAACCTCCTTGCTCCTGTACTCAAATCCTTTTGCTATGAATGCTAACATACCATTTGCTTTCTTCACTGCCTGCTGCACCTACATGCCTACTTTCAATGATTGGTGTACCATGACACCCAGGTCTCATTGTATCTCCCCTTTTCCTAATTTGTCACCATTAAGATAATAGTCTACTCTCCTGTTTTTGCCACCAAAGTGGATAACCTCACATTTATCCACATCATACTGCACCTGCCATGCATTTGCCCACTCACCCAGCCTATCCAAGTCACCTTGCAGCCTCCTAGCATCCTCCTCACACCTAACACTACCCCCCAGCTTAGTGTCATCGGCAAACTTGGAGATGTTGCATTCAATTCCCTCGTCCAAATCATTAATATACATGGTAAATAGCTGGGGTCCCAGCATTGAGCCTTGCGGTACCCCACTAGTCACTGCCTGCCATTCTGAAAAGGACCCGTTTACTCCTACCCTTTGCTTCCTGTCTGCCAGCCAGTTCTCTATCCACATCAATATTGAACCCCCAATACTGTGTGATTTAAGTTTGTATACTAATCTCTTATGTGGGACCTTGTCGGAAGCCTTCTGAAAGTCTAGATATAACACATCCACTGGTTCTCACTTATACACTCTGCTAGTTACATCCTTAAAAAATTCTATAAGATTCGTCAGACATGATTTGCCCTTCGTAAATCCATGCTGACTTTGTCCAATGATTTCACCACTTTCCAAATGCACTGCTTTCCTATCTTTAAAAACTGACTCTAGCAGTTCCCACACTACCGATGTTAAACTAACTGGTCTGTAATTCCCCGTTTTCTCTCTAACTCCTTTTTTAAAAAGTGGGGTTACATTAGCTACCCTCCAATCCTCAGGAACTACTCCAGAATCTAAGGAGTTTTGAAAAATTATCACTAATGCATCCACTATTTCTGTGGCTACTTCCTTGAGTACTCTGGGATGCAGACTATCTGGCCCTGGGGATTTATCGGCCTTTAATCCATTCAATTTACCCAACAACACTTCTCGGCTAACCTGGATTTCACTCAGTTTCTCCACCTTATTTGACCCTCGGTCCCCTGCTATTTCCGGCAGATTATTTATGTCTTCCTTAGTGAAGACAGAACCAAAGTAGTTATTCAATTGGTCTGCCATGTCCTTGTTCCCCATGATCAATTCACCTGTTTCTGACTGCAAGGGACCTACATTTGTTTTAACTAATCTTTTTCTCTTCACATATCAATAAAAACTTTTGCAGTCAGTTTTTATGTTCCCTGCCAGTTTTCATTCATAATCTATTTTCCCTTTCATAATTAAGCCCTTTGTCCTCCTCTGCTGAACTCTGAATTTCTCCCAGTCCTCTGGTAGGCTGCTTTTTTCTGGCTAATTTGTATGCTTCACCTTTTGTTTTTATACTATCCATGATTTCCCTTGTTATCCATGGATGCATTACCTGCCCCGATTTATTCTTTTGCCAAACTGGGATGAACAATTGTTGTTGTTCATCCATGCAGTCTTTAAATACCTTCCATTGCACATCCACCGTCAACCCTCTAAGAATCACTTGCCAGTCTATCTTGGCCAATTCACTTCTCATACCTTCAAAGTTACCTTTGTTTAAGTTCAGAACCCTTGTTTCTGACTTAATTATGTCACTCTCCATCCTAATGAGGAACTCAACCATATTATGGTCACTCTTGCCCAAGGGGCCCCACACAACAAGACTGCTAACTAACCATTCCTCATTACTCAACACCCAGTCTAGAATAGCTTGCTCTCTCGTTGGTTCCTCTACATGTTGGTTTAGAAAACTATCCCGCATACATTCCAAGAAATCCTCTTCCTCAGCACCCCTACCCATTTGATTCACCCAATCTATATATAGATTGAATTCACCCATTATAACTGTTTTACCCTCGTTGCACGCATTTCAAATTTCCTGTTTGATGTCATCCCCAACTCCACTACTACTGTTAGGTGGCCTTTACACAACTCCCACTAGCGTTTTCTGCCCCTTAGAGTTTTGCAGCTCTACCCATATCGATTCCACATCCTCCAAGATAATGTCCTTCCTTTATATTGCATTAATCTCCTCTCTCACCAGCAACGCTACCGCACCTCCCTTTCCCTTCCGTCTATCCCTCCTGAATATTGAATATCCCTGGATGTTCAGCTCCCACCCCTGGAACCATGTCTCTGTGATCCCATCTATAGCATAGTCATTAATAGCTATCTGCACATTCAACTCGTCCACCTTATTACGAATGCTCTTTGCATTGAGACACAAAGCCTTCAGGCTTGTTTTAACAACACTCTTACTCCTTATACAATTATGTTGGCAAGTGGTCCCTTTTGATTTTTGCCCTGGAAACCCACCACCTCTTATTCTCTGTTTATTATTTTTTTCTTCTTTCCCCCCTACATGTTGGGTCTGAGTGATTCCCTTCTCTGCCTCCTGCCTCAGACCCTGTCTACTGGCTTTCTCTATTTGAGTCCCTCCCCCCAACCGTTCTAGTTTAAAGTCTACCCAATGGACAAGTCAAGAGTGAAGTCTAGACGAGCCGCAGGGAGACCTGCTACAGAAGACCGCGGGACTGCGGGTCCGCGGGTAGCGGGCGGCCGTCGATTTCACCATTCAAGTCGCTGATGGTTTTACCAGCGACTTCAGACTTGGTGTCTCTGGAGAGCACCATGGCTACCCCGAGAGGTGGGAAAGCTAAACAAAAGTCTGTGAGGCCTATCGACTTGGACAAGTCAGGCCAGGAGGGTGCACCTCCTACAATGGACAGCATCTTTGGACGTCTGTCCGGGTGGAGCACCTCATGGAGAGGATGCTCCACGGGGATATACTCCTAGACATGGAGTCATATCAGAGCGGGTCTCCTCGTGAGCCCGTGGCAGTGCCTGGTTCAGGACTGCATGATGTCTCCCTCTCTGAGGAGGGGAGCATCCAGAGCCAGTTTTGCGCTGGCTCAGAGTTCGGCGGTATGTCCGTGGAGTATACCACGATGCACGGGCCGCAGCAAGCAGAATTACCCACATTAGCAAAGACATTTTCCATACCACAGCAAATTGGGGTGCCGCTCGACGAATAATTGGCGGCCAGTATCAACTACCTGGCTTCACACCAGCTCCAAGAGCAATTAATGGTGGATACAGCCATGAGGACCTCCTCTGTCGGATGGACAACAAGATGCACTGGCATTGTTATGCCATGCGCACTTTGAAATAAATTGCTACCGTAAAAGCGCCATCCGCCCGGCCCTGAATCTGAAGTTCGTGAGTTTATGCCGGGCCAGTAATGTGCAGCTGCCAAATTACCTGTTTGGGGATGATCTGCCGAAGCAGGTCAAAGACCTAGACGACGAGGCAAAAGCCGTGGGGCTAATTCAAGTTCCACCAACAAGCAAAGCTTCGTCTTTCCGGCGGCAACACCCCTACGCCTCTACCAGCAGCAAGATGTTCCCTGAAGCTGGTAGCAGCATGAAGACCGAACGTTTTGGGCAAAGGTCTTTTTTAGGGCATGGCCCAGGCCGGCCCACATCAAAGATGCGCAGTTCGCGCACTCCATCAGCTCTACACCCCAAACTTCAGGGACGGAAATAAACACAAATCAACCAATAATCATGGTGGTAGGTGGGTATGGTTCTTTCTGTAACGTAAGGTGTGTGGATCACTCACAAGTTGGAGGGAGATTACGCTGGTTTTTGAATGGATTGGATAACATCAGATTTGTTTATACTGCACAGTGTACAAGGGTTCCAAATTGAATTCCTTTCTGATTCGTTCCCACCCTCACAGCATACACCAAGCCGGTCCTTTATTCATTCACAACAGGAGGGTTTGGATGTACAAGCTGAAATTCAGTCGTTATATGCAAAAGGGGTAATTGAGAAGTCGAGTCATGAACCTCAATAGTTTGTATCCAATATTTTTACTAGACCAAAAAAGGATGTAGAATGCCGAATCATCCTTGACTTGACTCGACTTAACTCCTTTGTGCAGTATAGACATTTCAAAATGGAAAACCTTGTTACTGCCAAGCCTATTAGTTTCCAAAGGATGCTACATGGCATGCATCGACCTCAAAGATGCATACTATTCGGTGCCCATTCATAGGGATCACCGGAGATATTTTACGTTTAGCTGGATGGGGCAATGATGGCAATTTAAAGCATTGCCTAATGGGTTAACCTCAGCTCCCAGATTATTTACAAAATTGTTAAAACCAGCTCTTGCGTTATTGCAAGCACAAGGTCATTTTGTGATGGCTTATTTGGATGATAATCTGATTTTAGGCAAAACTAAAAATATCTAATTTAGCTATTTCAGCCATCAGACTCTTGTTTGAACGATTGGGGTTTCTCATCCATCCAATTAAATACAAGTTGACACCATCTAGGGTGACTGATTACTTGGGATTTACTATTAACTCAAATCACATGTCTGTGACTCTGCCTTTGGGCAAGAGATTGGAATTAATAGAAGTTTGTAATTATCTTATTGTAAAACAGCAACCTTCTATTCGACAAGTAGCCAGTATAATTGGCAAATTAGTGGCTATCTTTCCAGATGCAAAGTTTGGGCCTTTGCATTATCAAAATTTACAACGTGCAAAGGAGCAGACACTCAAATTCCATGCAGATCACTTTGATTTACGTATGCATTTACCAGCTGAAGCCACTTCAAAGTTACAATGGTGGACGGCCAATATTTGACATTACTCTAGTAAAATTTTGGTCAACAGACCTTCAATGATATTACAAACTAACATCAGTGCTCTGGGATAGGGAGCCACTGATACCACCTCTAGCTGTGCTGGCAGATGGAATATGCATGAGTCATCGATTCTCCATTTGTATGGTATTAACTACCTAGAGTTGCTGGGAGCACTCTACGGGGTAAAGGCTTATTGCGGGAACATGCATCATCTGCATGTTCAACTTCAAATTGACAACACCACAGGGGTGGCTTACATTAATCACATGGGTGGAATCAAGTGTGTTTCCTGTGATAAATTGACTAACCTCATTTGGCACTGGTGCATTGCAAGAAATATTTGGATTTCAGCTACCTACCTGCCAGGTAGGCTCAATATGGTGGCGGACACTATGTCATGGAAATTCAATGGCGACACAGAATGGATGTTGAATAATAACGTATTTAATGATATTATCGATCGGTATGGAACACCGGATATCGATTTGTTTGCATCCAGACCGAATCACCAGTTACCATAGTATGTTGCATGGGAACCAGACCCAGGGGCAGTGGCGGTGGATGCATTCTCACTACATTGGGGAGGAATGTGCTTTTATGCATTCCCCCCATTCTGCCTCGTCAGTCGTTGCTTGCTGAAGATCAAGCAAGACTCTGCCTCAGGCATTCTGGTAGTGCCTGACTGGCCTACACAGCCGTGGTTCCCAATCATACTGGGAATGATCACAGAGCCTTTCATGGCCGTTCCCAAAGGCAGTAATCTGCTAGACAACCCTGTAACTGGGGAGAACCATCCACTCTATGACCAAATAAATTTATTGGTTTGCAGAGTCTGAGAAGAACTTTCCGGGGGCTTGGACTAGCTGATCACATGGTGGATGTACTCGCTGCGGCCTGGAGAGACAGTCGAAAAAACAGTACATTTCCTATATTAAGAAGTGGGAATTGTTCTGTTCACAATCAAATATTTTGTACAACACAGCACATGTAACCAATGTATTGGAGTTCCTCTCTCAACTGTACTTTGATCAGAAGTTGCGTTATAGTGCTTTAAATTGTGATAGAAGTGCACTGTCGGCATATTTATCGCTGGGGTCGGGACACCACTCTGTTGGGTCTCACCCTCTGGCATCAAGATTCATGAAGGGTGTCTTCACCTCGAATCCTCCCAGGCCCAGATATTCGGAAATATGGGACGTAGGCATGGTACTAAAACTGCTTCACAGATGGGCACCGGCAACATCTCTGTCCCTAGTCCAGCTCGCATTCAAGGTAGTGATGCTCATGGCACTGGTATCAGCACAAAGGGTCCAGTCATTGCATAAGCTGCGGCTGGATAACATGATTATGTCTGCTGCTAATATTATCACATTTCATTTTCATGATCTAGTCAAACAGAGTAGACCAGGTACTTCCGGCCTCAAACTACATTTTGTGGCATACCCCTTAGACCTTCGGTTATGTGTGGTCACGCACATCCAACAATACATTAAGGTCACTAAGAGCCTCAGGGGCTCGGAACTAGCACTACTTGTTAGTTTCAAGAAACCTCACAAAAAGGTTTCAGTCCAGACTATCTCCAGATGGGTAAAACGGGTTCTGGCTTATGCAGGAGTAGATACTGACATTCTTAAATCTCACTCCACCAGGGCTGCATCTATGTCTGCAGCAAAGTTTATGGACGTCCCGCTGGACCATATCCTAGCGACTGCAGGATGGTTCATGGAGCGCACTTTCCAAACGTTCTATAATAAACCTATCGCCAGACCGGGGGTATTTGCTGACTCCATTTTAAGTTCCATTTTATAATTTCCCTTGGATGAGAGGGTTCATTATTGATATAACTTGTCCAATAATGCATTCAGACATGTTATAAAAATCTGTCATGTCTGAATGCATTATTCTCTCATCGTTGGTCAATCAATACAGTGAGTGGCTTGGACTTGAGTCCACGGCATGAAATTACAGAGCTTTAAAATCTTCATGAAGTCACTCACGTGACTCTGAAGTAAAATAGTAAGATTAAACAAGAAATTACCAGTTTGAAGTTTGATCTTTATTTTATGAGGACTTACGATGAGGGATTACGTGCCCTCCGCTCCCAACCCGCTTAAAGAGCAGCTGGTAGTTCTAGTTTCTTGAATCTTACTATATTCAGTTCAACAACTGTTATTCTGTGATTTCACACCGCTGCTTTGAAGGTTGAAGCGCATGCGGGCTGGCGGGCTACTTCACGTAATCCCTCATCATAACTCCTCATAAAATAAGATCAAACTTCAAACTGGTAAGTTCTCGTTTAATCTTACTATTTATCTTTAATGAAGTGATAAGAAAACGAATAATTGGATTTGGCAGAATCAGCATGGAAACATAACAGGGAGATCATGTTTAAGAAATATATTAGAATTTTTGTGGGGTTGAAATTAGAAATAGAGTCATACAGCGTGGAAACAGGCCCATCGGCCCAACTTCCCCACACCGACTAACATGTCCCATCAACACTCGTCCCAAACTGACTAACATGTCCCATCAACACTAGTCCCACATGACTAACATGTCCCATCAACACCTGTCTGCGTTTGGCTGCCCATATCCCTCTAAACCTATCCTATCCATGAACCTGTCTAAATGTTTCTTAAATGTTTCGTCGCAACAGAGTAGGAAAGGAAGAACCAAGAGGATCATGTGTTTGGATTTTCAGCCCTTTGTTTAGACGTCATATGAATGATTATTAAATACAGTAACAATAATGGGACTGCAGGTAATGTACTGGCATGGACTGTGAACTGATTAATGGAGAGAAAATAGACAGTAGGTACAAATGGGATATTTTTGTGCTGGAAGGTTATGATCATTGATTAAGTGGGCTTGAGGAAGCCGCTGATTGGTGGAAGTGGAGTAGAGTAAGCAGCTGACTGGCAGTCAGATCCCTGCTGATTTCTTCTGGCAGTTTGTATTGTATTGTATTGTATTTTGTGTTGTATCCAGGGTAAGGGGGAGTATGAGGCCCAGATAGTTTACTGTTCTGGATGTCAGATGTGGGAGATCATGGAGTCGGAAAGCCCTCCAGATGTCCACATCTGTGCCAGGTGTGTCGAGATGGGGCTCCTAAGGGACTGTATTAGGAACCTGGAGCAGCAGCTCGATGACCTCCTTCTGGTCAGGGAGAGTGAGGCGGTCATAGAGAGGAGTTACAGAGAGGTGGTCACTCCAAAATCACAGGAGGCAGACAAGTGGGTCATGGTTAGGAGGGGCAAGGGGCAGAGTCAGGGACTAGAGAGTACCCCAGTGGCTGTACACATTGGCAATAAGTACTCCTGTTTGAGTACTGTTGGGGGGGCACTGCCTACCTGGGGGTAGCAACAGCGGCCAGGCCTCCGGTACAGAGACCAGCCCTGTTGCTCAGAAGGGTAAGGAAAAGAAGAGGAGGGCAATAATAATAGGGGGCTCTATAGTTAGGGGGTCACATGGGCGATTCAGTGGACGCAGTCCGGAGACCCGGATGGTAGTTTGCCCCCCTGGTGCCTGGGTCTGGGATGTGTCTGAACGTGTCCAAGATATCCTGAAACGGGAGGGAGAGGAGCCTGAGGTCGTGGTGCATATTGGTACCAATGACATAGGTAGAAAAAGAGAAGAGGTCCTGAAAGGAGAATTTAGGGAGTTAGGAAGAGAGTTAAGGAAAAGGACTGCAAAGGTAACAATCTCAGGATTACTGCCTGTGCCACGCGACAGTGAGAGTAGGAATCGAGCGAGGTGGAGAATAAATGCGTGGCTGAAGGACTGGTGCAGAGGGCAGGGATTCAAGTTTCTGGATCATTGGAACCTCTTTTGGGGAAGGAGTGACCTGTATAAAAAGGACGAGTTGCACTTGGACCCGAGGGGGGCCAGTATCCTGGCGGGGAAAATTGCAAAGGCTACTGGGGAGACTTTAAACTAGAACGGTTAGGGGGAGGGACTCAAATAGAGAAAGCCAGTAGACAGTGTCTGAGGCAGGAGGTACAGAAGGGAAACTCTCAGACTCAACATGTAGGGGGGAAAGAAGAAAAAAATAATAAACAGAGAATAAGAGGTGGTAGGTTTCTTAAATGTGTGAGCATAGAGAAAGAGGGGTATAAAATGAGAGTAGAAGCAATTGGTAGCAAGGTGAAAAGTAAAAGAGGCAGGCAGGCAAATCCAGGGCAAAAATCAAAAAGGGCCACTTTTCAACATAATTGTATAAGGAGTAAGTGTTTTGCAAAAACAAGCCTGAAGGCTTTGTGTCTCAATGCGAGGAGCATTCGTAATAAGGTGGATGAGTTGAAGGTGCAGATAGCTATTAATGACTATGATATAGTTGGGATCACGGAGACATGGCTCTAGCGTGACCAAGGCTGGGAGCTGAATATCCAGGGATAGTCAATATTCAGGAGGGATAGACAGAAAGGTAAAGGAGGTGGGGTAGCGTTGCTGGTTGGAGAGGAGATTAATGCAATAGAAAGGAAGGACATTAGCTTGGAGGATGTGGAATCGATATGGGTAGAGCTGTGAAACACTAAGGGGCAGAAAACGTTAGTGGGAGTTGCGTACAGGCCACCTAACAGTAGTAGTGGGGTTGGGGATGGCATCAAACAGGAAATTAGAAATGCGTGCAACAAAGGTAATACAGTTATAATGGGTGACTTCAATCTATATATAGATTGGGTGAATCAAATTGGCAGGGGTGCTGAGGAAGAGGATTTCTTGGAATGTATGCGGAATCGTTTTCTAAACCAACATGTAGAGGAACCAACGAGAGAGCAGGCTATTCTAGACTGGGTATTGAATAATGAGGAAGGGTTAGTTAGCAGTCTTGTTGTGCGTGGCCCCTTGGGCAAGAGTGACCATAATATGGTTGAGTTCTTCATTAGGATGGAGAGTGCATAATTAATTCAGAAACAAGGGTTCTGAACTTAAAGAAAGGTAACTTTGAAGGTATGAGATGTGAATTGGCCAAGATAGACTGGCAATTGATTCTTAAAGGGTTGATAGTGGATGTGCAATGGAACACATTTAAAGACTGCATGGATGAACTACAACAATTGTTCATCCCAATTTGGCAAAAGAATAAATCAGGGAAGGTAGTGCATCCGTGGATAACAAGGGAAATCAGGGATAGTATCAAAACAAAAGATGAAGCATACAAATTAGCCAGAAAAAGCAACTTACCAGAGGACTGGGAGAAATTCAGAGTCCAGCAGAGGAGGACAAATGGCTGAATTAGGAAAGGGAAAATAGATTATGAAAGAAAACTGGCAGGTAACATAAAAACTGACTGCAAAAGTTTTTATTGATATGTGAAGAGAAAAAGATTAGTTAAAACAAATGTAGGTCCCTTGCAGTCAGAAACTGGTGAATTGATCATGGGGATCAAGGGCATGGCATACCAAACGACCCGAAACGTCGCCTATCTCCTTCGCTCCTTAGATGCTGCTGCACCCGCTGAGTTTCTCCAGCATTTTGTGTAACCCTCGATTCTCCAGCATCTGCAGTTTCTTCGTCAACAAATGAATAATTACTTTGGTTCTGTCTTCACTAAGGAAGACATAAATAATCTGCCGAAAATAGCAGGGGACCGGGGGTCAAATAAGATGGAGGAACTGAGTGAAATCCAGGTTAGCCGGCAAGTGGTGTTGGGTAAATTGAATGGATTTAAAGGCCGATAAATCCCTAGGGCCAGATAGGCTGCATCCCAGAGTACTCAAGGAAGTAGCCACAGAAATAGTGGATGTATTAGTGATAATTTTTCAAAACTTTTTAGATTCTGGAGTAGTTCCTGAGGATTGGAGGGTAGCTAATGCAACCCCACTTTAAAAAAAAGGAGGGAGAGAAAAAACGGGGAATTACAGACCAGTTAGTCTAACATCGGTAGTGGGGAAACTGCTAGTCAGTTATTAAAGATGGGATAGCAGCACATTTGGAAAGTGGTGAAATCATTGGACAAATTCAGGATGCATTTATGAAAGGTAAATCATGTCTGACGAATCTTATAGAATTTTTCGAGGATGAAACTAGTAGAGTGGATAAGGGGAACCAGTGGATGTGTTATATCTGGACTTTCAGAAGTATACAAACTTAAAGCACACAGTATTGGGGGTTCAGTATTGATGTGGATAGTGAACTGACTGGCCGACAGGAAGCAAAGGGTAGCAGTAAACGGGTCCTTTTCAGAATGGCAGGCAGTGATGAGTGGGGTACCGCAAGGCTCAGTGCTGGGACCCCAGCTATTTACAATATATATTAATGATTTGGACGAGGGAATTGAATGCAACATCTCCAGGTTTGCGGATGACACAAAGCTGGAGGGCAGTGTTAGGTGTGAGGAGGATGCTAGGAGGCTGCAAGGTGTCTGGGTGAGTGGGGAAATGCAAGGCAAAGCAGTATGATGTGGATAAATGTGAGGTTATCCACTTTGGTGGCAAAAACAGGAGGGTAGACTATTATCTTAATGGTGGCCACATAGGAAAAGGGGAGATGCAACGAGACCTGGGTGTCATGGTATACCAGTCATTGAAAGTAGGCATGCAGGTGCAGCAGGCAGTGAAGAAAGCAAATGGTATGTTAGCATTCATAGTGAAAGGATTTGAGGATAGGAGCAGGGAGGTTCTACTGCAGTTGTACAGGGTTTTGGTGAGACCATACTTGGAGTATTGCGCACAGTGTTGGTCTCCAAATCTGAGGAAAGACATTCTTGCCATAGAGGGGGTACAGAGAATGTTCACCAGACTGATTCCTGGGATGTCACAACTTTCATATGAGGAAAGACTGGATAGACTCGGCATGCACTCGCTAGAATTTAGAAGATTGAGGGGGGATCTTAAAGAAACTTACAAAATTCTTAAGGGGTTGGACAGGCCAGATGCATGAAGATTGTTCCCGATATTGGGGAGGTCTAGAACAAGGGGTCACAGTTTAAGGATAAGGGGGAATTCCTTTTGGACCGTTATGAGGAAAATATTTTTCACACAGAGAGTGGTGAGTCTCTGGAATTCTCTGCCACAGAAGGTAGTTGAGGCCAGTTAATTGGCTATATTGAAGAGGGAGTTAGATGTGCCCCTTGTGGCTAAAGGGATCAGGGTGTATGGAGAGAAGGCAGGTACAGGATACCGAGTAGCACGATCAGCCATTATCACATTGAATGTGGTGCAGGCTCGAAGGGCCAAATGGCCTACTCCTGCACCTATTTTCTATGTTTCTATGTTTCTGTCAGTGGGGCGTAGTAATTATCTGTGCTCTGTGGCCCCAGCGGGCCACAATTTACATTGATGATTTAGACGAGGAGACCAAGTGTAATCAGCCCGAGTTTGCTGATATCACTTAATCGGGTAATATAACAAGTGGAATATAGGATGGAAAAGTGCGAGGTCATTGTCGTTCATTGTAAAAATAATATTTTGTAAAATGATGAGAATTTGAATGGTGTATGCTTTCAGGGGTGTCCTTGGATCACAGTGGGTTAATTTGTTACAACACCAAGCAACAAGAAGGCAAATAGGTATTTTACTTCGGAGACACGTGAGTGAATACGTGAAGAAGCCCCGCCTGGCGCATGATCGGCATTACGTCGATGCTGACGGCAGAGCAAGAGCTGCAGAGCGCAGCTCCTCTCAGCGGTAGGAAAGGGCCCGCAGGTAGGCACATTTGAATTACTTACAGGGCATGTCCAAACTCCGTGGCTGGTGTATAGAGCCACCAGGAGTTAAAAAGAAAAAGTAAATACTCCGGGTGAAAAAACGGAGTTTAAAAGTTAAAAAGAAAAGAAAATACTCCGGGTGAAAAAACTGAGTTTAACAAGCGTCCCGGGGGAAAACTCAGCGATCGGGACGGCAGATTAGTGCGGAGCCGGTTCCGATACCGGTGGCCGTTAAAGTTACCGTTAGGGAGACTTTAGTTGCTCCACAAACTTTTGGCTATGAGAAAAGCTCCAGTGGGGAGAAATTTTAAGAAGTTAGAGAGGCCATGATTTAAAAGCTCTAATAAAAAAAGGCCTCCAGACAAAAAAGCTTTATGGCTTAGAATAAATTAATGGAGAAAGACTCCAAATTAAAAATTCAACCAAAAGGGTTTAAAAAAGGCCCAGAATATTCCCAAAAACAGACCCTGAGGGGTTTCCATATATAGATGGTGTTTTTTTACCAATGTGGGAATATCTACCTCAGATTGGTTTGGAGGTAGTCTCCTTGAGCAAAATCTCAGGATTACCAGGGCAGTAAAAGGAAAATGAAAAAAACTGACCCTGAAGGTGCATTGATAGTGGTGGTTGGTCATAAGTACCCACCACAGCACAAATATACATACAGGTGTACTAAGTACGATACCTGAATGAAGGAGTGAGGCCATGGAAGGAAACCATGGTAACCAACATTAATTGGTCTCTCACCAGCTTCATAAGGCTGTTATGGTTGAAACAGCAGAGTTATTGATAAAACATTTTTGTTTTATTATGGTACCAATGGTGAATACGATTATGGTACCCATGTCTCAATAATATGGAGACATGAGGAAATACGATTTCAAAGAATTTCAAGCTGGTGTGTGGCATCACTACTTATGTAAAACAGTGTGCTATAACCAAAGCATTTTTAAATAAAAAGACAAATTGCCATTAGTTTGTGGAGCTCAATGGTATACAAAATATATTTTATATATATATATATATAAATATATTTATATACAATTGTTATTGGGACCATTTTTGCACTTTAAATTTGCAGGTCAATACAGAATGTTAAACTTCTGATTATTTATGGAGTAAACCTGCCTCAAGATAAATCAAATACATTGATTACAAAGGAGACTATTGGTCATTAAACTTTGGCAAAATTATGATCCAATGTACAGATTTAATAATGGATCAAACAGAGGCAGTAGTATGATAAAGAAATATTTTATCCAACACAGCCTTATGTGAACCCATATGGTTGGGGAGAGAAGGCCTCATGTACATTTGAAGAGGTGGATACACTTGTTACAGAAGAAGTTGATGACAATTCTTGGAACAGTATTTGCACTGATAGAAGATCAGCACTTGCACTAATGAGAACACATGGTCATTGTTTATCTTGATCACATTTTAAATTGGAAGGTTGATCAGGAGTCAGCTGCAAATTAGTGCAGCAATTACAAGCCTGCTGAGAGGCAAGGGTCCTGACCCATCCAATAAAAACTATTTTTTAGGCATTCCTAAACAAATTACTATTCTGGGTTTAGGAGTAATTCAGCACCATGTGGGGGAAACATTTTTTCCAAGAAACAAAATATGTGTCATTGCTTTGTTGACATACTTTGTCCCTCCATCCGAGAAGGCACTTAGGTAAATGAAATAAAAAGGCGCTACAACAATCGATCCATTTACAGGTAAAGGGTACTGTAAAGGGAATAACGTTTAGTGCAAAGTAAAGCCAGCAAAGTCCGATCTAGGATAGTCTGAGGGGAGTATCAAAGAGGTAGATAGTAGTCCAGCACTGCTCTCTGATTGTGGTAGGATGATTCAGTTGCCTGATAACAGCTGGGAAGAAACTGTGCCTGTATATGGTGGTGTGCGTTTTCACACTTCTATACTTTTTAAAGGGAGAGGGGAGAAGAGAGAGTGGCCAGATTGTGACTCGTCCTTGATGATGCTGTTGGCCTTGCCGAGTAGGCATGAGGTAAAGGTATAAATTAAAGGGGTGACTACATATTGTGGTCCTACACAAGTTTCTCCTTGTTGTGTAGCATCACTACAAGAAGTCAGCCCTTTAAGACAAAGATAGGATTCAGCCACTTTGTTTAGAGGCTGATAAATGTTTGGAATTCTCTATCTAGGGGTATGCTGAGGCTCAGAGATCAATAGGTTTTTGGGCTTCTTGTATATTAAGAATCAAGTGGCAAATACTGAAAAGTGGTGCTGAAGTAAATTATCAACCATGACCTATTGAATTCAAAAGCATGTATGAGGGGCTGGCAGGTAACCACTACTTTAAAAGATTGTGTTTTCAGATTATTTATTTTAACAGAAGCAGCACAGGGTGGCACAGTGCCGCAGCTAGTAGAGCCATTGCCTCAGCACCAGAGAACCGAGTTTGGTCCTGAACTAGCTTGCACTCCGTGTGGAGCTTGCACGTTCTCCATGTAACCACATGGATATCATTCAGGTGCTCTGGTTTCCTCCAACATAGCAAAGACTTGTGGCTTTGTAGGTTAATTAGCTACTGTAAAGGTAAGATGATAAAGTCGGATTTAAGAACTAATGTGAACAGGTTATTGGTGGCCGATGTGGACTCGGTGGGCCGAAAAGCCCGTCTCCACAAGGCATCTCTAAACTAAACGAAACATGTTTTTGCAAGTTTGCATTTTTAGTTACGAATGGCATTATGAATTTTGTTTGAAAAGATATGTACGTAAGATAAAGTTACATGTATTAAAACGCATCGATCTGAAGCACGGGTATGAGGTTGGGATAGACGTGCTGAGACATCTACTCCATTATAATCCACCTTAACACCAAAATGCAAGACATTAACATGAAAACTGGGGGTGATGGAATCACCTACTGCAGTTGGAATGTAAAATGAATTAATGAACCAATTAAAAGAGGTAAGGTTTTAGCTCATTTAAATAGACTTAAAACAGATATAATCTTTCTTCGAGAGACACACCTCAAAAAGGATGCTCAATATAGATTAACAGCAAAATGGATTTCTAAAGTGTATCATTCTTCATTTACGCAAAAGTCTAGAGGGGTTGCAATTCTTATACTTAAAGGCATACCATTTAAACATACCTCAATAATAGAAGATATTGAGGGTAGATATATAATAATTACAGGTGAATTATATTCAAAGAAAGTTGTTCTTATGAACATATATGGACCTAATTTCGATAATCCGTTGTTTTTTAAGAAAATATTTAATACTATTCCGGTATCTACACAACATTAATAATTGGGGGGGATTTAAACTGTACTTTAGATAATTATCTGGATAGATCATCTACTAAAAGAAAAGTTACATCTAAATCAAGCGAATTTATAAATTCCTTTATTAATACTGCAAATGTTAAGGATGTTTGGAGAATTGATAACCCTTCTGGTCGGGAATATTCATTTTACTCACCTGTATTCGGAACCTATTCAAGGATAGATTATTTTTTAATAGACTCAAAATTAATTCCATTTACGCATGACTCAAAATATCATAATATTATTATTTCGGATCACGCACCATTAACATTTAAGATAAAATTAAACGGTATAACTAATAAACAATCTCAATGGAGACTCAACCCTCAAATTTTAAAGGAAAAGGCTTGTTATGATTATCTGGTAAAACAGATTAAATTGTTTTTTGAGACTAATGACAACCCGGAATTTCAGCATCACTTCTTTCGGACACATTTAAAGCCTTTATGCGTGGTGCTATAATATCTGCACAAGCATACCTTAATAATGAAAACCGAAAGATGCAACAAACTTTAGAAAATGAAATAAAGCAATTAGATATTGAAAATGCAATACCTCCATCTAAGGTGATACATAATAAAATTGCAATATTAAAATATAAGCTAAATAAAATATACTCAAATCATCTTATAAAACTTTTTCAACAGAGTAAACAAGTACATTTTGAATTTGGTGACAAATCACAAAAATTCTTGTCACGGCAGCTTAGAAAATCAGATGAGGAAAAAATGATATATAACATCAGATCAAAACAAGGTGAAATATTAACTTTGCCAAAAGATATTAATGACAGATTTCTGCATTACTATCAAAAACTTTATTCAACCAAACTGACGGGGCAATCGGATGGAATGGAAGCATTCTTACATGAATGTCATATCAAAGGTTTAGATCAGGAAGGCAAAGACTTGTTAGATGCTGAAATATCAGTAAAAGACCTTGAGGAATCAATCAGATCGTTAAAAAATGGAAAAGCCGCTGGCCCTGATGGCCTAAGTGCTGAATTTTATAGGAAGCTTCACGACTTGATTTCCCCACGTTTACAAGCGATATATAAGTATGCTTACGAACAAGGAAAGGTACCAGAAACTCTAAATGAGTCCACAATCATACTCATTCCTAAAGTAGATAAGGATCTGGAAGATCCTGGATCATATAGAGCAATTGTTCTTCTAAATACTGATCAAAAAATATTAACTAAAATTTCATCCCAAAGGTTAGTGATTAATAAACTAATACATCATGATCAAACAGGCTTTATTCCCAAACATTACTCCACTTATAACTTGAGACGACTATTCAATATCATATATTCAAAAAGAGTTAATGATATTGAATTAGCTGTCATTTCACTAGATGCGGAAAAAGCATTCGACCATGTTGAATGGCCTTACTTATTTAAGATAATGCAGAAATTTCAACTGGGTGAAAGATTTTGTAAATGGGTTAAAATTTTGCACTCCAACCCTACAGCAAAAATACTAACAAACCAAATGTAATAGCTAAATTTAATCTTTCTAGGGGTTGTAGACAAGGATGCCCATTATCACCTTTATTATTTGCTCTCGCAATCGAGCCATTAGCAGAAAGTATTAGATCAGATCCAGAAATATATGGATACAATACTAATACCACAACAAATAAAATATCTTTATATGCAAACGATGTTTTAATATATATCACAAAACCAGAGATCAGTATTCCTAACTTACTTAACACTATAAACAAGTTCAGTACATTTTCAGGATATAGAATTAATTGGAATAAAAGTGAAATTATGCCTGTAACTGGAATAAGTGTAAATATATTACAACAATTTCCGTTTAAAATAGTTACGGATAAATTTAAATACCTAGGAATTAAATCTTATAATCTATTATTCAAATTAAATTATCCTCAGTTATTGGATAAACTAAAAAATAATATTTTATACTGGAAAAAACTACCAATATCAATGATTGGCAGAATAAATGCTATAAAAATGGTCTTTTTACCACAATTATTATATTTATTTCCTTTATATCTCCCAAAAAATGTTTTCAAAACAATCGATTCTATTATTAACAGCTTTATTTGGTATTATAAAAATCACAGAATAAGTAAAAAAACATTTATGTAAATCCAAGATAAATGGAGGATTAGCGTTACCTAATTTTTATATTATTTTTGGGCGGTTCAGATTAAGAATATGAATTTTTGGCTGGTAAAAATGGACCAGGAACCAGCTTGGCTAAAGATGGAAATGGAAGACTGTTTACCATTTGATATAAGTTTGATTCTTCTTGCTCCAAGTGAAGTAGAACAAAAAACTTACGGGGATAACCCTATAATTTATAGCAATATACGTATTTGGAAACAAATAGTTAAAACTTTACATCTGGATAATATGTCACTCTGTTTACCAATTATGAATAATCCTTTATTTAAACCTTCTATATTGGATAAGGGGTTTAGACACTGGAAAAATTTAGGAATTATAAGGATAGAACACCTTTACAGGAAAGGAAAATTTCTATCATTTCCAGAATTAAAAGATATCTATGGATTACACCCAAATAACTTGTTTAGGTATTTACAAATTAGAGACTATATCAAGTCAAACATGCAAGACTATAAGATGAGTGGCTATAGGATGAGTGGCTTAACAAGCACCCAAATACAGAAAAATTAATAGCATGTATATATAATACTCTTTTGGATATGGAAGTCCCAACAACAGAACTATACCGACAGATATGGGAAAATGAAATAGGTCTATCTATAATGAAAGACACTAGGGAATAAAGTTTACAACGTATACACCGATGCTCATTAAATGCTAGACAGACTTTGGTACAATTTAAAGTAATACATAGATTACACTACTCAAAAACAAAATTAAATAGAATTTTTCCTAACATTTCTTCTATTTGCGATAAATGTCAGAATTTAGAAGCCAACTTAACGCATAGTTTTGTAACATGCATACAACTTAATAGTTATTGGGCTGATATTTTTGGAATCATCTCTGAGATTCTTAAAACTAAATTGGACCCTGATCTAAAGTTAATAATATTAGGAGTCCCTGGCTCAAGCTTAATATTAACAGTGTCAAATACATTTTCTTGACTACTGTTTGATAATTGGAAAACAATTAATATTAAAATTCTAGAAGGGAACATTATCCCGCACAATCAAAACGTGGACTGTGCAAATGTCGGACATTGCATTTGGAGAGAATTAGGTTTGTCCTAATGGACAAATATGAACTTTTTGAACAAATATGGTCTCCATTCATTGATTACTTAAAGGGGTAGATGAGCTCAGCACCGTAACTCAATAATACCCTGGTGTAGGATTAGATGAAAAAAAGTATTGGGATCTGTATACATGCCTCAATAGATATTGTATATGAAACTGTTCCATTCAATGTAAAGATGTATTCCTTTTTTAAATTTTTTTAAAATTATATAATAATTGTTTTTTTTTTCTTTCTTGTTTATCTTTATTCTTTTTATTTTTTTACTTTTTATTATATAATAATTATTATTTAATCACAATGTCTTGATTATTGATTTATACTTTTACTTTTTTTTATCACTCCCTTACCTTCCCAAAAATAAATCAAAAACAATAGCATATATAAATGATCCCATAATATCTGTACAACATTTGTGATAAGTCTGATTTGTATTTGAAGTGCTGTTGTACCTTAGATAATATGCAATGCTTCTAATAAAAATATTTAAAATAAAAAAAAGGTTGCGCTTCAATTGGCAATCAAGGTCTTGTTGCTCCACATCTCAATGAATAAATTAACAATAGTATCACTCAGCTCCAGCAACTGGATGAGTTCAGATGAACCCACAATGCATTATAGACACCAATTAAAAATATAGTTATCTTTCATCAAAACAAATGTCTTAATATTCTCAGCCTCCTGAGTAAGTCAAGCTCACAGAATTGGGGAACAGATGCCATGGTAGAGGTATGAACCACCAGGAGACATTTGGTAGAAATTAGTAATAATATCTGAGGTGTTTAAGTAGACCAAGGGAGTATTGAGGGACAGAGGAACCTTGATGTACATGCCCAAAGATTCTTGAAAGTGGCAACACAGGTAGTTTAAATGATTAATAAGGCAAGTGGGACATTGTCCTTCATTAATCCAGGAATGGAGTACAAAAGCATAATTATGCTCCAACTTTATAAAACATTAGTCAGACCTCAGCTGGTGTATCATATGCATTTCTGGTTACCACATGATAGGAAAGATGTGATAGTGTATAGCGGATGCAGCTTAGATTCACATGGATGTTGTCTGGAATAGAGTATTTAAGTAATGACGGAAGACTAGAGAGTCTGTTTTTCCTGGTGCGGAGTAGATTACAAGGGCACTTGTTAGTGATGTGGTATAGACAGGGTGGACTGCAGGAAATATGTCCCACTATCCAAAATAGATAAAACTGGACATTGATTTAGAGTCAGAGGTAAGAGATTTAAAAGGAATCTGATGGGAACCTTTTCCACCCAGAGAGGATGAGCACCTGGAATTGATTTCCACAGAGAGTAGCAGAAACAAACACACAGAGACCATTTAAGAATTGTCTAGACATGTGTACCTCAAGGCTTTAAAGGCAATAAGCTAAAGGGCCGGGAAATGGGATTAATATGGGTGGATGCAATAGAGTGTTAGATATGGAGAGAGTTAGATTTAGCTCTTAGGGCTAACGGAATCAAGGGATATGGGGAGAAAGCAGTAACGGGGTACTGATTTTGGATTATCAGCCATGATCATATTGATTGGTTCGAAGGGCCAAATGGCCTAATCCTGCACCTATTTTATATGTTTCTATGTCAACTGGTCAGCAGAGATGTGGTGGACAAAACGGCCTGTTTTCATGCTGTATCGCTCTATGAACTCTGGAAGATGAACCAAGTTTGTACCACCTGATTACAATGTGATTCAACTTGAATCTGATACCAACCTCAGAACCATGCAAATGCAGATCCAAATCATCTAAAAAATGATTAAATACTAAAATCTGTAAAGTGACCTGGAAACGTACAACAAATCTGCCTAACATATTTATACAAAGAACAAACTGCAGGAGGTATTGAGTAAGCCCGGCTGGGAAATCATCAGATTATATTTAGGATTAGGACCTTTCTTCAGACCAATAGAGCAGAGTGGAGGTAGCTGGTAAAAAAGAGGTGAGAGGAAAGAGTGGGATAACAATTGACAAGTGATAGGTGGAAATACAAGAAACTGCAGATGTCGGAATCTTGTGCAAAACACAAAGTGCTGGAGGAACTGGTCAGGCAACATCTGCGTAGGAAATGGGCAGGTGATGTTTCAGGTGCAGGACTCTTCTTCAGACTGATAGCATAATAGGTAAATCCAGATAAAGAGGGATTAATTGGCAAATTAATAATTGTTTTTTATTTATTTAGGCGGCATGGTGGCGCAATGGTAGAGTTGTTGCCTTACAGTACCAGAGGCTCGGGTTAAATCCTGACTACAGGTGCTGACTGTATGGAGTTTATATGTTCTCCCCGAGATCTGCATGGGTTTTCTCCGAGGTCTTTGGTTTCCTCCCACACTCTAAAGATATACAGGTTTGTAGGTTAATTGGCTTGGTGTAAATGTAAATTGTCCCTAGTGCATGGGGTAGTGTTAATGTGCGGGGATCGGTGGTCGGTACCAACTTGGTCGATTGATGGGCCAGTTTCCTCGCTGTATCTCTAAACTAAACTAAAATAGTAAGATTAAACGAGAACTTACCAGTTTGAAGTTTGATCTTTATTTTATGAGGAGTCGAGTTGAGGGACTACGTGCCCTCCGCTCCCACCCTCATAGATCTCATCTGGTAGTTCTAGTTTTATCATCTTACCATTATACTTCAGTCATTGTTAGCTGTGAATTCATTCCGCTGCTTTGAAGATTGACGCACCAACGGCTGTACGGGCTTCTATTCACGTAGTCCCTCAACTCGACTCCTCATAAAATAAAGATCAAACTTCAAACTGGTAAGTTCTCGTTTAATCTTACTATTTTACTTCGGAGTCACGTGAGTGACTACGTGAAGACTTCAAAGCACTGTGAATTCACGCCGCAGACCGAAATCCGACGTTCACACTGCCTGGATTGACTCAAAAGTCGTTAACAATCAATCATGCATCAGTAATACATTTGTTAAATGAATAACAGTTTATTTACAAACAAATCATAACAAACCCCTCTAAACTCAGGGGAAAAGTGTAACAGTACTGAAACCAGAATCAGGAAACACCCCGAGCCTTGAAATCGGCTTGTGATAAAACCTCTGAAAAGTTAGCTCACTGGACCATCCTGCGGCCGCGAGGATATGGTCTATTGGCAAGTCCATCGCCCTTGCCGCGGAAGTTGATGCCGCCCTGGTGGAATGAGATTTGAATTTATCAGTATCAATTCCTGCACTTGCCAGGACCTGCTTTAGCCACCTTGAAATCGTTTGCACCGACACCTTACTGTGTGGTTTTTTGTGACTAATAAATAAAGCCAACTCTGTTCCTCTCAGAGGTTTAGTAATCTCAATGTAACGGGATAAATGTGAGACTACACAAAAGCGATCATCTGCGGGGTATGCTGAAAACACAATCTTACATCCTGTCATGCCTCTTCTATTATGTTTAAGTAAATCATAGACATAAAATATAACGGCATCTGCTGACACATGCATTCTATCTAGCCGTAGCTTTTGCAACGTTTGTACACGTTGAGCTGAAACCAACGCCATAAGCATGACCACCTTCATAGTTAATTTGGCTATAGATAGGCTTGTAACCGGAGCCCACTGGCAAAGAACCATAAGAACCTCACTCACATTCCAAATACCGGCATACCTGGGTTTAGGAGGATTAGAATTGAAAAACTCCCTTCATGAATCGTGAAACTAACGGATGTGTCCCTACTGTATGCAATTTTGCATTCATAGGTAAATAAGAAGACAGAGCACTTCTGGCTGAATTAATCGCACTGTAACTTAATTTTAGGTCGAAATAAAGAGTTGACAAAACTCCAATACGTCCGTGATCCCTGCAGTGTGATATACAATATTCTGCTGTAGGCAGAATTGCTCCCACTTCCTTATATAGGTGATATATTGCTGTTGTGTACTATCCCTGCAGGCCAACGTGAGAACATCCACAGTCCGATGAGACAGTCCTCTCCCCAGGTATGGCCTCCTTAAAATCTGCAATTAACAGATCAATACGATCATGTAAAGGATGTTGATCCCCAGTGACTGGATTTACCAGTAGATTTTTATTCTTGGGAATAAGCATGTAAGGCTCCCTAGCCATTTGTAATACAACGGGAAACTATGCTTGTGTAGGCCAATCTGGCACTACCAATACCCCTGAAGCAGAGTCCTCCTTGATCTTTTGCAAACATCTGCTGATGAGACAGAATGGAGGAAATACATACACAAACATTCCTTCCCAATGCAGCGAAAACGCATCCACTGCTACTGCCCCAGGATCTGGTTCCCATGAAACATATCTAGGTAACTGATGATTTAATCGAGATGCAAACAAGTCAATATCTGGCAATCCATACTGAACAATTATTTGGTTAAATACATCCTGATTTAACATCCATTCAATGTTGTCATTAAACTGACATGACCTAGTGTCAGCTACCGTGTTGAACCTTCCTGGCAAATAAAGTGCTTAAAGCCAGATATTTTGGTCAATACACCAGCTCCAAATCTGGTTAGCCAGTCTATCACAAGACTGTGACTTAACTCCACCCATGTGGTATACATATGCCACTGCTGTGGTTTTTTCAATCTGACCTGCACATGCAGATCCCTCCTTGTAGAACAATAAGCTTTGAGCCCATACCAGGTGCCCAACAACTCTAAATAATTAATCCCTCTTAATTGAAGAAGCGATGTCTCATCCACATTCCATCTGCCTCCACAACTAGAAGACATATCTGTTGCACCCCAACCCAGTGCACTTACATCAGTCTGTAATATCAGTGATGGTGGTTCCACCAAAACCTTCCTAAACTTTTTGAAACATGTACTATCCACCATTGTATGTCAGCAATCGCCCCAGCTAACAACTGCATAAAGGCCTATCAAAATGGCCCCTTTGTATTCTCAGTGCCTGTTTCTTTGATCGTTGTAATTGTTGATAATGCAGAGGACCATACTGCACAGCTGGAAATGCTGCAACAAACTTCCCAATTAAACTGGTACTTGTCTAATCGAAGGCCGTTGTTCTCCAACGAGATTAACACAGTCCTCAATTAACTGATTCAATTTATCCCTGGGCAAAGTTACCAACATGTGATTGGAATTAATGGTAAATCCCAGATAATCAATAATTTGGACTGGTGATAATTTAGATTTATCTGGGTGAATAACAAATCCCATTTGTTCAAAAGTGATTTTAACAACTGAAACTGATGATTATGAGTTTCAGCATGAGTCTTTCCAACAATCAGAATCTCATCTAAATAGGCCATTACCACATGCCCCTGAGTTCTAAGTAATGCTAACACAGGTTTTACCAATTTAGTAAATAATCTAGGAGCTGAAGTTAATCCATTCGGCAATGCCCTGAATTGCCACAGCTCAGTCATCCAAATAAATTTCAAATATCTTCTATCATCACCATGAATAGACACTGAGTAATACGCATTCTTTAAATCAATGGTTGCCATATAATACCCTTTGGACACTAGATGTTTACCCGTGGTATAGGTCTCTATTTTGAAATGCCTATAACAAACAAATTTGTTCAAACTCGATAAATCCAGAATAATTCTACATCCCCCAGTCTTTTTAGATCTGGGAAATATACTTGACAGAAATTGTTGACTTAGACAGAAGGCTCAATTACCCCTTTCTTATGTAACAACTGGATCTCTGCTTGAATAAGCACATTTTCCTCATCTGAAAAAATAAGTTTACGACTAGGAAAATGTTGATTAGGTAGACTGTTCTTAGAGTAAAATTCAATTTTTCACCCCTTCAATACTACTAAGTATGAACAAATCTGATGTCAACTGCTGCCATTGTTTGAGAAACAATTTTAACCGTCCCCAATTTGAACAGGAACATCAGTTAATTCATCGTCTGTCAATGTTATATTCCTTACCTGCATCTTTCCTTGCGGACCTTGTTGTCCTCGACTTCTTGTAGAGAACCCTTTTTGCCTTGCTTGCCAGCTGGCTTAATGAGGACCGTTCTACATCAATCGCCTTTCCTGCCTCTCTACGCTCAGCAAACTTACAAGCAATGTTCGGAATTACCTCCAACCAAACTCCTTTACTGCTCTCCCCCAGCATAGAATCAGTGTCAGCAAACTGCACTGATAGAACATCCTCCTCACAGGCAGGATAGTTCTGCAGCCCTGAAACAGGTGCTGCTAGTACAAGCTCTCCATCAGCCTGGCTTGGGCACCACTCCTCCTCACGGAGCTGGTCCCTGTCGAGCATTCTTTTGTAATAAAATCTCGACGTGGGAGAGCCGTGAGCAAACGGACTCTCCTATGGAGGGTATAACCTCCAGGCCCGACTCATCTACGGGCCACAGAGACTTGCCAGTGGCCTTCCGCCCTACTGGCAAGCCTCCACTGCCCCCCGGCAGTGGGTCCGCAACCACTGGCTGTGTAGCCAGCACCGGACCAGGTGTACCAGACGGGCCTCCATCCTCAACACTCTCCTGGCCACTTTTCCTTTCTACCCCCGGAGCGCCTCGCCGACACCTTCTTCACTTTCTGCAACATATCTACCAGAACTCCAAACCATCGCAGAAAATTATCTGTGGTAAAATCTTTTAAAAACCTTACCTCCGTTTAAACTTACCGCTCGGAGGAGCGCTGCTGCTCCAACCGGCCGACTGCACCAGCGTCTAACGTCATGACGCACCAACGGCTGTACGGGCTTCTATTCACGTAGTCACTCACGTGACTCCGAAGTAAAATAGAAAGCCTGTTTTAATATTGTGAAATATATTCACATTACTGCTATTTGTACCCGTTGAGAGCATGGAAGCAGGATAAAGCCTTTTAAAAGGAAATAGAACAGTGTGTCCATATGTTGGACTCTGTATGTCTATGTATGTACATACAATACTGAAATTGTGTTGGACAGAAAAGTCAATCAATGTGCTTATCTTGCATCAATAACTTTCTGGGACATGTAATGTGTGGAAGGAGCTTGGGGACTTGTACCTTAAAGATCAAATTGTTCTGACAGGCAAATAAACCACTAAAGCTTTTGATGAACACATGAAGTAGCTTAAAACATTGGCAAGAGATCTATTTTGAATATTCGATGTAGGCACATCTTAGAGTTTTATGTCATTGAGAAATATCTAAACTGAATTCCCTCTTGAGATCAAAGACATGAGGCACATTCAATGGAAGATGGGCTGGACACCCTCTGTTGAATGACTGGGCTTGAAAAGTGCGCTGGTCCGTTCTATTCTAAATTACATAAGCCTTTCCCCCCCTCTGTTTGAACAGCTGCCGCAGCATCATTAAAAACAATGCTATCTGATCCGATCCTTTTTAATAGTACCAAAGATATGCATCTTTCAGACTCTTAGCATTGACATCCCTAATTGGAAACTTGGGCAGCTGAAATTAAAGCTTTGAACCGGATTCCCAGGTGAAGCCGTATGCTTGTACAACCACAAGTAATTATCAATTTATTTTTTCAGCAAAGAATAGCTTGATACATCTGTTATTTTCAAAGCAAATGAGGTGTGCTAATCTAGTTGGTGGACAAACTATTCAATGTGATCAGCCATGGTCACTTTGAATGGTGGTACTGGCTCGAAGGGCCGAATGGCTTACTCCTGCACCTATTGTCTATGTATCTATGTATCAAATGCACATCCAAAAAATCTACTGTCAGTGCCCTCTGATTCAAAATGCCCTCTGATCCAAAATGTCATCAGGAGTTTACATTCAAGACTCTGGAGTGAACCTTTGAAAACAGGTGTCAGAGACATTCCAACTGAGTCCAAATGGACAAGTGTTTTTTTTTTTCCCATCACTGTGTGGCCATAAGGTTAAGGAACCTATTTTCCATATATGAAATATATGAGCGGTGTTTCTAGCGCCTCAGAGGAGGTTTACGAGAATAGTCCCAGGGATCTATGTTTCTATGATTGGGTTAATGATTAGTTTTTGACAGCATTGGGCCTGTACTCATTGGAGTTTAGAAGGATGAGGGGGATCACCATTGTTGTTCAAATTACAGATGGTGATGAGTCAGAGTATAGAAGTAAGATCAACCGATTGACCAAATGGTGCCAGCATAACAACCTGGCTCTCAATATCAGTAAAACCAATTAACTGATTGTGGACTTTGGAAGAGGAAAGATGAGGACCCACAATCAGGCTGATGGTGGAGAGAGTCAAAAACTTGGGTATGCAAATTCCTGGGCGTGCATATTTCCGAAGATCTTTCCTGGACCCAGCACACTGATGCAATTATAAATAAAGCATATTTCATGCCTCTACTTCCTGAGAAGATTACAGAGATTCGATATATCAGAGAGGATTCTCCTGAACTTCTACAGGTGTACAGTAGAGAGCATATTGACTGGTTGCATCATGGCCTGGTTAAGCAACTTGAATGGCCAGGAGCAGAAAAGACCATAAAAAGTTGTGAACAATGCCCAGTCCATCATCGGCTCTGACCTCCTCACCATTGAAGGGATGTACCGGAGTCACTGCCTCATAAAGGCAGACATTATCATCAGACATCCCACACCATCTTGGCCACACACTCATTTCACCCCTGTCATCGGGAAGAAAGTATAGGAGCCTGAAAAATGTAGTGTCCCGGTTCAGGAACAGCTTCTTCCCTGCAGCCATCGGGCTATTAAACATTACAACCTCAAATAAGCTCAGAAATTCAATAAACTATTATTATTATTGCACTACTATTGTTTGTTTTTTGAGTATGTGTGTGGATATATATATATATATAACCATATAACCATTACAGCACAGAAACAGGCCCTCTCGGCCCTTCCAGTCCGTGCCGACCATTTGTTTTCCCCTAGTCCCATCTACCTGCACTCAGACCATACCCCTCCATTCCCTTCACGTCCATATACCTATCCATTTTACTTTTAAATGTTAAAATCGATCCTGCCTCCACCACTTCTGCTGGAAGCTCATTCCATACAGCCACCACCCTCTGAGTAAAGAAGTTCCCCCTCACGTTACCCCTAAACTTCTTTCCCTTAATTCTCATGTCATGCCCTCTTGTTTGAATCTTCCCTACCCTCAATGGGAAAAGCTTATCCACGTCAACTCTGTCTATCCCTTTCATCATTTTAAAGACCTCAATCAAGTCCCCCTTAACCTTCTGCGCTCCAAAGAATAAAGACCTAACTTGTTCAACCTTTCTCTGTAACATAGTTGCTGGAACCCTGGCAACATTCTAATATACACACATATATTAGACTAAGTAGGACCCGTTGGGTCCCATGTTCACACAGGAGGGCTGGTTCCCCAACGCAATTTTCCACTTCTCCACTAATTCCAATATTGGTGGCCAGTGGGGGGGGGCTTTCTGGAGCACTAGTATGGGTGTTGTGGGCTTAAGGGACTGGTTTCCAGAGGGCTAGTATGGATATTGTAGGCCGAATGGATTCTTGGGCTGGCAGCTCAGTCACTCAAGCCTGGTGTGCTGGCAGCTCACTCACTCACAGCTGGTGGGCTGGCAGTTGACGCAGGGCTATACCTTGAAATCTAACTTCTAGCAGGGTGCAAGGCCACCAAATTCAAATGCAGTTTCCTACCACTTCAAACCACATTAAAGGCACTCACAGGTAAATAAAACCACACTCACAGTTTAGTAGACATGTATTCAGTGTTATTCACAGCTCAGACTGAGAGTCGTGACTGAGAGTTCTTATAGAAACTTGAAAAATTCTTAAGGGACAGGCTAGATGCTGAAAGATTGTTCCCGATGTTGGGGAAGTCCAGAACAAGCGGTCACAGTTTAAGGATAAGGGGGAAATCATTTAGGACCAAGATGAGAAAAATATTTTTCACATAGAGAGTGGTGAGTCTCTGGAATTCTCTGCCACAGAAGGTAGTTGAGGCCAGTTCATTGGCTATATTTAAGAAGGAGTTAGATGTGGCCCTTGTGGCTAGAGAGATCAGGGGGTATGGAGATAAGGCAAGTACGGGATACTGTTGGATGATCAGCCATGATCATATTGAATGGCGGTGCAGGCTCGAAGGGCCGAATGGCCTACTCCTGCACCTATTTTCTATGTTTCTATGTGACCTCTCCCTCCCCATCTTGCAGAGACTGAGGCACATCCACACTTCCGGGTTTTATAGTCCCTCCCCACCTGCCACCGGAAGGGGCGTGGCCTTCATGGCGTGATTGACATGAGAGAGAATCTCAACATTTTGTAACATTAATAAGTCTTTTTTTTCATCGATAGAAAAAATCCTCTGGCCCTGACAGCTGGAGGGGGACTCTGAGTAAGATGGCCAAAATCACAGCCATAAGTGGTAGCGTTTTTTTCTAAAATCAATATACAGTGTAAAAAGGAAGTGGTCAAGTTTAGACTTTTAATTATATAGATATATCCACATACAGTACACACATATATATGTATAACATATGTATGATATTTTTATATATGAAAAATAAATATAATAAATATATATATATATATATATATATATATATATATTTATTTATTTATATATATATATGTATCATATATATAATTACAGACACACACACACACACACACACACACACACAATATATATATATATATATATATATATATATATATCCACACACATACTCAAAAAACAAACAAAAGTAGTGCAATATACACACATACCCACTTGTGGGTGTTGGTATATATAGTGTGTATATATACACACATTACATTTTTTTGTCTCTCGTTTATCATATTCTTTACAGTGTACTATGTTTACATGTTCTGTTGTTCTGCAGTAAGTAAGAATGTCATTGTTCTAATAAAACACTTGTGACCTCATTGAAACTTACCAAGTAGTGAAAGGTCTGGATAGAGTGGATGTGGAGAGGATGTTTCCACTAGTGGGAGACGACCAGAGGGCAAAGCCTCAGAATAGAAGGATGTATCTTTAGATAGGAGGTGACAAGGAATTTCTTTCGAATTCTTTAGAATTCATTGTCACTAACAGCTGTGGAAGCCAAGTCACTGGGTATTTTAAGGCGGAGATTGATAAATGCTTGATTTGTAAGGGTGACAAAGGTTATGAGCAGAAGGCAGGAGGGAGATATGGGGCAGAGAGGGAAAGATAGGTCAGCCATGATTGAATGGCAGTCAGCTTGATGGGACAAAGGGGTCAATTTTGTTCCTATGAGTTGTGAACTTCTGATTCTTTAAGTGACACAGATTCTGCGGCTCAAGTTGTGGTTACAAACCACGATGCTCATCTGTGCCAATCCCATTTGTCTGCATTCAGCTCATATCCCTTCCCTATCTATGTAGCTGATAGCCCCTCCCCAATGGAGCATTTAAGACCTGATAATCTTTAGCTACGTTATCATTCTACCTTCCTTCTTATCAGCAATAGTCTGTATCAATTAATTTTATTTGGTTTAAATAAACAAACACCAGATGGTGTGTGCACTCTGCAATATTTCTCCTGTTAGATTAATCAGATTTGACTAATAATTAGCTCAATAACTAACATATATCGTGATCTTAATTATGTTTTGCAATATTTTATTTGCAATTAAATATGCTAAGGAACTTATCAGTACTGAGCACTTTGTCTTCCATGTTTTATAACTAGTGTTAGGTGGGTTAAACAGTTACTTGCACTGAACATCTGCCCTTGTTTCAAGGCTAGCAAAACCATTACTGCAGCAATTACTGAGCTTTTATTTACAACTGAGCGTCTCTCTCTTGTTTGTCATATCATATACTATGTTTGCATATTCTAATGTGATGCTGCAGTTAAGGATTTCATTGTTCAATCTGGACATATGACAATAAAACACTCTTGACTCTTGACTAATTTCTATCTATAAATGTTTAAAAATGTTTGACTGTCAAATAGAAGGTGAAGTAAAATGGATTGTTTTAAGATGGATTAGTCAGGTGAACTATCCCAAAATCCTTCTGATTAAATTTGCATTATTGCACAGTTTTGTAGGAGGGAGAGAAATCTGAATTTTAATGCCGTTTGAGACTCCAATATGAGATCGGCATCACATTTATAAACAAGGCTTGTAATACGGGCTGATGGGCCCATAAGATCTGTAAATACCCAATAAAGTTGCATCTGTGTTTTTATGTTGTGAAAAAATGATTCCCAGCACATAGTTTAACAATATAACCTGTTGCTTCAGTAGGTTATTGAAGAAGCAGTTATAGAAAAGCAGTTTATTGATGGAGCCAGAAAGATCACTTGGGGCCTGAGAACCAAACCATATTATTTGCATATTATTTGTGGTTTAATGTATCACCATTCAACAATGATGTAAACTGCAAATGTTATTATTAGTTGATAAGTGAGGCTTCCTAGTCCAAGAACAAGACTCATGCATTAATCATAAGCACCAGCATTGCCACCAAATTAACAATTCTTTGTTGTGATGGTAACCATAACAATATCTAATTTGTAGTTTAGAAGCTCATATGGGGATCTTAACTTCTTTTGGCCATTGAAAACTGTTAAAAATCAAGTGCGATTTTTGCAGCCTGGAGCAACATTCTGCCAGACAGTTAAACCATTACTGCATGGTAATCAAGATGAGGAACTGAGGCGCCAAGGAATTACTGAAGATCGACACAAAAAGCTGGAGTAACTCAGCAGGACAGGCAGCATCTCTGGAGAGAAGGAATGGGTGGCGTTTTTGGTCAAGACCCTTCTTCGGTCTACCTGTCCCATTGAGTTGCTCCAGAATTTTGTGTCTATATTCGGTTTAAACCTTCCTTCCTATACTGTCACCATTTAAAAATTTTAATATATCACCATTCAACAATTATGTAAGCTGCCCAAGGTACAACTCTGTGCCATCCACACCTATCACTACTGTGAATGATCTTCCTTTCCCTCAGAATTGGAGACGACACCTGTCCCTAGCCAACCCCCTCATCCAGAACTCTCTCCAGGCAGGGTAAGGATTGACTAACCCAACAGTAGTTTCCTCGTCTGTACCTCAACTGTCCTCAAGTCCGTCACCGGTCATAAAGGCATTGCAGCTCATAGTTTCATATCCATAGTTTTCAAACAAGAACTTCTGTGAATCAACTGGACATCCTGAGTGAGTGGAAACAAATAAGGGTGAAGGATTTGAAGAGAGATGCCGGTGGGAGAAGGAATATTGAATTCTACTAGTAGCTAATAATATCTAATACTGAATACCACAGACAGCCTATAGTGCTGTGATACTGAGATGTGCTCATAATCAAATGCAATGCAATGAATTAACCATTAATCCATGCACTGCTGTAACAATAAAGACTTTCAATCTAAGTTTCCCCAACTGTGAATAGTTTTAATCTACAGCACACTACTTTTTAGTATACAGTTGAGAATTTCTCTAGTCTCGGCACAAGATGCGTGCAAATTCCTCAGATGCCAGTTAGTAGATCTCATCATTTTTGTTATCTTCTTGAACTTCAATTAGTATTCTGGTTCTGCATGATGGTGACAACTCTAAACCGAGCCGCATGTAAATATCATTTGTACTTGACTTCACTGAACTGCATCATTGAGATAAAGACGGACATGAACGAACCATCAAGAAAATCACATTAAAAAGCAGGTTTTATCCTACTACTTTTTTTCTGAGAGAGTTAGATATAGCTCTTAGGACTAATGGAACCAAAGGATACGGGGAGAAAGCAGGAATAGGGTACTGATTTTGGATGATCAAAATATGATGATCACATTGAATGGTGGTGCTGGCTCGAAGGGCCGAATAGACAATGGACAATAGACAATAGGTGCAGGAGTAGGCCATCCGGCACTTCGAACCAGCACCACCATTCAATGTGATCATGGCTGATCATCCACAATCAGTACCCCGCTCCTGCCTTCTCCCATATCCCCTGACTCCACTATCTTTAAGAGCCCTATCTTGCTCTTTCTTGAAAGTATCCAGAGAACCGGCCTCCACTGCCCTCTGAGGCAGAGAATTCCACAGACTCACAACTCTCTGTGTGAACAAGTGTTTCCTCATTTCTGTTCTAAATGGCTTAACCCTTATTCTTAAACAGTGGCCCCTGGTTCTGGACTCCCCCAACATCGGGAACATGTTTCCTGCCTCTAGCAGGGTCTACACCTGCACCTATTTTCTATGTTTGTATGTATGTTGAAGTAAAACAAGAGCTTGCTCTTTCTCTATGGTCTATGCTGCTGACACCAACTTGTTTTGTTTTCTTTTCTAAATTTGATATATGATTTAGGACCAGAAATTATAGCTGTTTCTCATTCTACACAAGCAACCTGATCTGCTGTGTTTCCAGCATCTTCTGCTTCTAGTTCATTGCCTATCATAGGAACATAGAAAATAGGTGTAGGAGTAGGCCGTTCGGCCCTTCAAGCCGGCACCATCATTCAATGTGATCATGGCTGATCAACCAGAATCAGTACCCATTTCCTGCTTTCTCCCCATATCCCTTGATTCCGTTAGCCCCACGAGCTATATCTAACTCTCTCTTGAAAATTTTCAGTGAAATGGCCTCCACTGCCTTCAGTGGCAGAGAATTCCACAGATTCATAACTCTCTGGGTGAAAACGTTTTTCCTCATCTCAGTCCCAAATGGCCTACCCCTTATTCTTAACCTGTGACCCCTGGTTCTGGACTCACCCAACATGGGGAACATTTTTCCTGCATCTAGCCTGTTCAATCCCTTAAGAATTTGATATGTTTCTCCAAAATCCCCTCTCATCCTTCTAAATTCCAGTGAATATAAGTCCTGTCGATCCATTCTTTCATCATATGTCAGTCCCGCCATCCTGGGAATTAACCTTGTGACCCAACGCTGCACTCCCTCAATAGCAATCATAATCGGTTATAGGTAGTAGTGTAATTGGCATTCCATCCAACTGCGCCAATTATCTCTTCAAATATCCCCACAAAAGTCATTGCTGTGCAACTTTGTTTGCAGAAAGCTTTGTGGAATAATTTACCCAGAGAAGCAATCAAGCTAAAATCAAATGAATTTCCAGAGCAAGAAAACACAAGGAGAATATAAAAGTATCTGGACAGAGTTGAGAAGGATCATAGAAGCAGGCTTGCTTTATGAATCTTTCCCAGATCAAGACTTAAGAGGCAAGAGTGTTTAATGTACTGGCAACACAATAATTAACTTCTTACTTGCAGTTGCATGACAACCTGTAAGCACAATACACACAGAATATATCATGAACAGATATCTAATAAATTATTAAGCACAATACTAGTCATAGAATCATACAGCATGGGAATATGTCCTCCCACCAACTTATCTATGCCGAGCAAAATGTCCCATCTACTCTAGTCCCACGCACCCATGTTTGCCCCCATATTCCTCTAAACCTATCTTATCAAAGTGCCTGTCCAAATGTCTTTGAAATATTGTATGGCACCTGCTTCAACAAACTCTTCTGGCAGTTTGTTCCATATATCCACCACCCTCCATGTGAAAAAGTCGCCCCTCAGTTTATTTTCCCTCTCAACTTAATCATATATGCTCTGGTTCTTAATTCTCCATCTCTTGTAAAATACTCTGCTTTCACCCTGTCTATTCCCCTCATCATTTTATGCACCTCTGTAAGATCACTACTCACTATGATCACTACACACTACATCTTATGATACAATCATTATATTTTTTTACTCTTGTCGTGTTGAATAATCTCAGACTATTTTAATTCACCTTCATGAAGCGGTTGATATTACTTTGCAGGAACAATTATCATAAACTGTTTTGCAACAACAGTAAGGAAAGTACACATTACAAGATATGTATTTTCTCAACCTGTAGCTATTTAAAAATATCAAAAGAATGTATAAATATGTTGAAAATATATTGGTGTGTTTTCATAAAGCTATTAACTTTAACCAAAGCTTATTCTGTTTAATTTATCACAAAAGATTTCTGATAATTTGATTATTCTCCTTAGTCATTTTGTTTGCCTCATGAGGTTTTTAGAATTCAGATCCCAGAAATTGCATTTAAAATCATTTTCTGACTTGAATGCTACAACACGACTGCAAAATCATTCCTATTATGGTGCTTTGAAATTTATCGCTCAGGCACATTTTCAGGGACAAATGATTCTGGTGCCTTTTACTAAGTTCTCTAAGCATTTTACTGCACATAGTTTTATGAGAAATAAGTGGGAGGGTGATCATTTAGGGAATTTTTCCTCAAGAGAATGAAAGCCAAGCAGAAGATTTAGCTTGCTAAATCTTCCAGGAGATTAGCTGACAGTGGAGATGCATCAGTATCACGGTTTGCTTTGCTGTCAGGAGCAGGAGTTTTAATGCCCTTCCCACATTATAATTTCACCTCGAGCGTTCAGGAAAGACCCGCATAACATGACTGAAACTCCAGCAATTCAGAAGAAGAGAAGAACAGGCTGAGAAATAGAAGAGAAATACTTGAGAACTACACTCCTTATAGAGTCATAGAGCTACACAGTAATGCCCCTGTCCCACTTAGGAAACCTGAACGGAAACCTCCGGAGACTTTGCACCCCACCCAAGGTTTCCGTGCGGATCCCGGAGGTTTTTGTCCTCCGCCAATCACCTTCAACTAGCATCGCAACCGGCTTCGACTGAAAAATTACCGATTTTTAAAATGGAAAACACTTTCGACCATTAGGGAGACTGACAAAAACCTCTGGGAACATCTGGAACCGCACCGAAACCTTGGGTGGGGTGCACAGTCTCCAGAGGTTTCTGTTCAGGTTTCCTAAGTGGGACAGGGGCATTCGGAAACAGGCACTTCGGCCCAAATCATCCATGCCCACAAAGTTGCTTTACCGAGTTACTCCCATCTGCCTGTGCCTGACCCATATTCTCTCAAGCACATTTATCCATGTACCTATCTAAGCGACCTTTAAAATTCATAATTGCACCCTTCTCTACCATGCCACCCATTCCATTCATGTACCACCCTGTGTGGGAAAAGTCGCTTCTCCCGTCTCTTAAATCTTTTCCCAACTTCCCGACCCTGGGAAAGATTGTGGGTGTTCACCTTGTCTATGATTTTATCTACCTCTATAAGGTCACCCTCCCGGCCTCCTGCACTCCACGGAATAAAGACCCGACCTGTCCTACCTTATAGTTCAAACCCTCCGGAACCGGAAATATCCTTTTGCACCCTTTCAATTTTAATGACATCCTTCCTTTTGCAGGGTGACAGTAACTAGCACAGTACTCCAAACGTTGACTTACCCACATCTTTACGGCTCTAACATGACACCTCGACTCCTGTACTCAATCCAATGACAGATGAAGGCAAGTGTGGCAATCTTCTTCACAACCCTATCCACCTGTGTCACCACCTTCATCAAACTACATACATGCACCCCTAGGTCTCACTGTTCTACAATACTTATCAGAGCCCCACTGGTTTCCTACCGGACACAATTTTCAAAAGTACCCGAGGCGACCCGAAACAGCCCAGCCCGACCCGAACCCGAACCAGCGCAGCCTGACCTGAACCGAACCAGCCCAGCCCAACCCGAACCAGAGCCCCACAATTTACTGTATCCATCCTACACTGCTTTGTCCATATATAGAATTCAAAACAGAACACAATGTTTATTGCTGGAGCTCCTGGTTGCTAGCTATTCTCATTCCCATTCCCACACTGATTTCTCTGTACTCAGCCTGGCTCACTCCAGAAAGAGGCCACATACAAACTGGAAGAACATATTCCAATTGGGAAGCCAACGACTTAAAAGCATAAACATTGAATTCTCCGAATTCAGGTAAACACCTCCTCTCTTTCTCATCTACCCAGCCCCCACGCCCCTACCCCTACGCCACAACCCCTGAACACCTTTATTTCCACTCCACCCATCCCCATAGCCTAGTTCCTTCCCCTCCTCCACCTCCTCCATATGCTCATCACCCACCCCTGAAGCCTTTATCAACCGCCTCGGGAGGAACCCCAACTTTTGGAACGTCCTATTTCAAAAGGCCAGGCAAAAGTGACATGAGACATCATTATTTTTAATCTTTTAGTGCTATATTAAGAGATTTGTAAAACCTTTGACATTGTCCATATTCATCTCTGCTTTTAGAGAAAATGGATAATTATAATCTAGTGTGTTTGTGCGGTTTTTGTAAAACATTACGTGCGATCATTTTAGATGAACAATAAAGAAGAATTATCTGGGTTCGAATATTCTCCCATAACTATCTATCTACCTATCTTTTCATAGCAAAAACTCTGAACCTGTTATCTTCCGGTTTGCCCGGTCTTTCTATTTGCGCAAAAACGCTACAATTTTTCGCCAACACTCACTATTCTCCTGTGCTGCGAATGCAAGTTTTGTATTGATCGGGTCAATGTTGTAAAAGTTAGTGAGGTATAAAAATCTTAAAAACTGCACGTGTGCAGATCGATCTTTTCCCCTGCCAGTCAGCGCCGCGTGGATTAGTTTTTTCTCCTGTCACTCCCCGGGACAGTCTGCCCTTTCCTGCGCCATCGCGTCTTTACTGGAGTTGAGGATGGCCGGCGGTGGTCTCCAACCGGACACAATTTTCAAAAGTACCCAAAGCGACCCGAAACAGCCCAGCCCGACCCGAACCCGAACTAGCGCAGCCTGACCTGAACCGAACCAGCCCAGCCCAACCCAAACCAGCACAGCGCGGAGACCTGACCTAGCCCAGCATCGGAGACCCAGCCCAACGCACCCCAGCCAAGAGTCAGAGACCTAGCCAGGCCCAGCTCAGCCTCGGGTAAGAGTTGTCGCCGATGTCACCAAAGGGAAAGCGGAGAATCTGATCCCGGCGGAGGAGAACGACCAGTGACCAGTGCCTGCTGTGAGTCCACATCGCACTGCCAGCTCCAGCCCCTACCCCTCTGGTCCCTCTGAGCTTCTGCCCCACTCCCCCACAACCCGATGCCCACACACCCCCCCTCCCCCCACAAAAACCCACCCCCCTTCCCCACAAACCCCCCCCCCACAACCCCCGCAACACATCCCCCTCCCCCCACACTCTCCCCTCCCCCCTAACTTCCCCCCGCCCACACACACATCTCCCCCCACAACCTCTCCCCGCCCATAAACCCCCTTCCCCCACAAACCCCCCCGCCCACAAAACCCCTTCCCCCAAAATCCCTCCGCCACACACCCGTTTACCCCTACCTGCCCATACACCGCCCCCTCCCACACACACCCCGCCCAAACAACCCGATCCCCCCACACACCCCTCCACCCACAAGCCCGCCCTGCCCACACATCCCCCATACACACATATCCCCCGACACCACCCTGCATCCAAACTCCCCGCCCACACACCCCTCCCCCACAAGCCCCCCTGCCCACACGACCCCCCCACACACACACCCCACACCCCCCACACACACACCCCACGCCCCCCCCCCACACCCGCACACACACCCCGCACACACCCTACGCCCCCACATACACACCCCACACACACACCCACACACACACCCACCCACAGACATCCCCACCCACACATGCCCCTCCCCACACACCACTCGCCCTCACACCCCTCCCCCACACACCACTCGCCCTCGCACCTCTCCCCCCACGCCGCTCCCCCCCACAACCACCACCCCCACAACCCCGCCCCACAACCCCCCCGCACCCACACACACCTCCCCCGCCCACACACCCCTCCCCCCCACAACCCCCCCTGCAACCCCCCGCCCTCACACACCCCCCGCCCACACACACACCCCTCTCACACACACACACCCCTCCCTCACAAACACCCTTCCACACCCCTCCCGTCCACATGCACACCTCTTCCTCCTCCCCCACACCACCCGCTCCCGCCCTCCTACACTTCCCCGCCCACACACACAGGAGGGGGAGGGAATGCTCGGGGTTGTGGGAATGAGCCGTGCCTGCGCAGTTAGCGGCTATGGGTGGGTGGTGGAATATTGCGTTGGGGGAACGGGTTGCATTGGGGGAATGGATGAGTGGTGGAATATTGCATTGGGGAATGGGTTCCATTGGGGGACCAGGCCTCTCATGTGTAGACATTATATTTTGAATGATTCACATGAATAGCCTTTGGAACAGCAGGTCATAAGGAATAGGAGTAGAATTAGGCCATTCCGCCCATCAATTCTACACCATTCAATCATGGTTGATTTATCACTCCCTCCTAATCCCATTCTCCTACCTTCTCCCCATAACCTCTGACACTTGTACTAAACCAGATGGTATGGAACCAAATAGTCCTGGAGCCTTTAATAATTAAAGACTTGTCTCTCATTTGCTTCTGAAAACAACCTGGCAAGTAAAGCAAATTGATCCAATTTGTAAGCAGATTGATAAATCAATAATTTTTTAAAAAAAACAAAGTGCTGATGGAACTCAGCAGGTCATGCAACATCTGTGAAGGGAATAGACAGAAAATAAAATTGGGTAGTGACTATCTTCACCCATCTGCCAATCACCCTCTCTGGCGCTGCATGGCAGCATCTCTATTGTTGCACCACCATGTCACAATCCTTGCCCCCCTTTCCCCACTACTCCATCAGTCGGAAGAATGGCCCTGACTCAAAATGCCATCTGTACATTCCCTCCACAGATACTACTTGACCAGTTGAGTTCCTCTAGCACTTTAATTTTTGACCATTTGTTAATCAATGATAAATCTAAAATCTTCATTTTTCAGCAAGGAACAAATTGATCTGGAGGGAGTCAAGTGTCAGTCATGTGATTTTTTAGTTTAGTTTAGAGGTACAGCGCGGAAACAGGCCCTTCGGCCCACCGAGTCTGCTCCGACCACATATTAACACTATCCTACACACACTTAGGAACAATTTACGCATACACCAAGCCAATTAGCCTAAATGCCTGTACGTCATTGGAGTGTGGGAGAAAGCCGAAGATCTCGGAGAAAACCCACGCAGGTCACGGGGAGAAAATACAAACCCCACACAGAAAGCACCCATAGTCAGGATCGAACACAGGTCTCCGGCGCTGTAAGTGCTGTAAGGCAGAAACTCTATTGCTGCATCACAGTGACCGCCGATGAAACATAATGGTTTACGCCCAACTAGAGTTGGTGATCATAGGTTCTGATGACATGCATTCCTTGCTGTCAAAATTAATTTGTTTGGGTACTTAGTAAAACCACAACGGCTCACTGAAAGTGACACAGCATTTCACCAGCATTAAAAATTAATTCAACAAGAGAAACTGACAAAGATTAACTGCTACATTCACCTTCTATACTGGAATCAAATGAGTATTCTCTAACTAGGAAATTCAGTGCATTGATCTCAAATAGATTTTCCATTCATGTGATAACTAATGATGTGTTCTCTATTACAATAGTGAAATGCTTAAGAACTTAATCTGGCATTACAATTGTGAGAAAATCTTAAATCCCCCCTTCTGGTTTCATAGTGCCATTTCTTTTTTTTTTGTAGACTATGTGGGAAGCCTCAGGGTCTGATGTAAATATCTATACCAGTCAAAGTTTTCCTGCTCCAAAATATTATTTATTTTCATTGTTTTCTGCAACAAAAATAACTGAAAACTTATTTTAAGTAATGTTGAGAAGTTTCATTTTAACATGTTATAGTCTGCACAACAAATGTCTGGGAAATTACAATTGCTGTAATATCACAATGTAGTTATTGCAAAGAATGTGTTGATGTGGAAGCTGGGAGTCTTTTGCACACAGCACAGGCGGCACAGTAGAGTTGCTGCCTTACAGCGCCGGAGACCCGGGTTCGAATCTGACTATGGGTGCTGCCTGTATGGAGTTTATACGTTCTCCCCATGTCCGCGTGGATTTTCTCTGAGATCTTTGATTTCCTCCAACACGCCAATAGACATACAGGCATACAGGTTTATTGGCTTGGTGTATGTGTAATTGGCTCGTTTTTTGTGTAAATTGGCTTGGTGTATGCGTAAACTGTCCGTAGTGTATGTAGGATAGTGTTAATGTGTGGAGATTGCTGGTCAGTGCGGACTCGGTGGGTCGAAAGGCCTGTTTTCTGCACTGTATCTCTAAACTAAACTAAGCAAAAGCTATGGGCTGCGGTAGTAATCAGCCGGACTAGCCTGGAGTGATCCTGAGGCAAGCAAGTTAATAGTGACTGTGATCTGGACCTTCAGCCGCGCTATTTGAGATCACAGAAGGTCAGAGATCTGCAGGATAAAGAATTCACTTTGAGTATTGTCTCTTTAATTCTCACCGTTTCAGGTGAAACAGAATGAGTAAATCCACGTTGCCTGTGAATAAACAAGAATAATTGTTTCTTTTCAGGCCAAAGGATAAAAACCTCACTGGAAATGAGTTTCAGGTTCAGCGCTATTTTTGACATAATCTGGAGAAGTTCTACCACAGGAAATAGTTACATAACACTTTAGACTTTCTCTTCGGCCCACTGAGTCCATGCTGACCAGCGATCACCCCATACATTAACGCTATCCTACACACCTAGGACAATTTACAATTCTACAGAAGCCTATTAACCTACAAACGCACACATCTTTGGAGTGTTCGAGGAAACTGTAGAACCTGGAGAAAACCCATGCGGTCATAGGGAGAATGTACAAACTCCGAACAGACAGCATCCATAATCAGGATCGGACCTGGGTCTCTGGCGCTGTAAGTTGAAGATTCTGAAGCCAAATTACTTGATGGCGATCCAATTTAGTATTTTGAATTTGATGCTCACAATATAGTCTCCTCTACAACAGAGAAGCCAAAGGCAGGTTGTGAAGCACTTCTATTCTATGTGTAAAAGTAACCACAAACTGTCACGTATTACCCCACCCACTTCACTCTGACCAATTGTCCATGGCCCTCTGAATGGCACCCAAAAATGTTTACAAAACTGCTCCACTCTATATTGTACCTAATCTCCAATGCACCAGAGAGTTGAGGTTCAAATGGAGAACCTTTCATTAGAGTTCTACCAGCACCACTTCCAATGGATTCCACCACCACACAAATATTCCCATCCCATTGCCTTTCAGTATTCTGCAATTCATGGTCTTCTATCCCTAACAGTCACTCATCTTCCATCGATACTTTCTGGTGCAACAACAGAAAATGCATCATCTGCTCATTCATCACAACCCTTCCCACCATTTTGGCACTCCTTCCAGGCAATGCAACGATTCACTTACACTCCTTCCAATTTAGTATTTTGATGCTCACAACATGGTCTCCTGTTCAACAGTGAAGTCAAATTCAGATTGCAAAGCACCTCTGTTCTGTTAGCAAAAGAGACCCTGAGCCTGTCAGGCTTTCACAAATTAGAGAGTACTAGACTAAATGGGACCCGTTGGGTCTCAGTCACACGGGAGGCCTGGTTCTCTCAACACAACCCATTCCCCAATGCAATATTCCACCACTCACCTGTTCCCTCAACGCAACACATTCCCCCAAAGCAATATTCCACCACTCACCCATAGCCCCTAACTGCGCAGGCACGGCTCATTTCCTCTCATTCCCCAGCATTTCCCCTCCTTCCTCTTCATGTGTGGGAGGGGTGGAGGGGTGCGGAGGTGTGTGTAAGCAGGGGGGTGGTGGGGGAATGTGCGGTGTGGGGGGAGGGGGTGTGCGGGGTGTGGGTGGTGTGGGCAGTGGGGGGGTGTGGGGGAGGGGGGTGTGGGGGATGATGGGTGTGGGGGATGATGGGGGGGTGTGGGGGAGGGGTGTGTGGGAGCGGGGGAGGGGGGATTGGGGGTGTGGGGGAGGGGGGTTGTAGATGGTGGGGAAGAGGGTGGGGGAAGGTGGAGGTGGGGAGGTGGGGGTTTAAGGGGGGAAAGGAGGGGTGGGAAGGGGGGTTGTGATGGTGGGGGAAGAGGGTGGGGGGAAGGGGGAGGTGGGGGAGGTGGGGTAAGGGGGAAGGAGAGGGTGGGGTGTGAAGGGAAGGGGGGGGTGAGGGGGAGGGAGGGTGAGGAAATGGGGGAGGTGGGGGAAGGGGGGAAGGAGGGATGGGGAAGGGGGGCTGTGGGGAAGCGGGGGTGTAGGGGACACGCAGCTCGCACTCTGCTCACCCCACACCTTCAGCTTTCGACCTCACGCAGCAGCTCCCGGTCTCATTCCAACTTCCATCAGAGGCATCTGGTTCAACTTAACAGCTCCTGGCTCAAGCTGTTCTCTGATTGCACGCAGCTCATGGGGATTTATTCTCAGCGGGTGCCGGATGGGGCGTTATCTGCATGGTGACCGATAGACGAGAAGACCAATCTGCTGATCTCATGATATTTGAAACCTTCATAACTTTTCTAATATTTCACCGATCGGAACAAAACAGTGCGTTTGGAGCGGAGGAGAACGGTGAATAAGGTGGCGAAAAATCCTAGCGATATAGGTAAAAAACACGCAAACTAGAAGTGGTCAAGATGAGAGTTTTACTAATTGTATAGATAGATGGAAGATAGATAGATAATAATCTACAAGGAGAGATTCGACATACTTGGATTTTTTTTTCTGGAGCATCAGAGGCTGAGCTGTCACCTTATGGAAGTATATAACATTATGAGAAGCATAGAGAGGGTAGATAGGCAGAGACCATTTCCTAGGCAAGGAATGTCAAATACAAAAGGACATAGCTTTAAGATAAGAGGGAGAAACTTTAAAGGAGATGCGCAAGGCGATTTTTTATTTACACAGAGTATGGTAGGTGCTTGGAAAATGCGGCCAGAATGGTGATGAAAGCTAACACGACAATCATTTTAAGAGGCATTTAGACGTGCACATTGATATGCAGGGAAATTGAGAGATATTAATCATGTGCAGGCAGAAGGGATTAGTTTAATTTGCAAACACTAAGGGGCAGAAAACGCTAGTGGGTGTTGTGTACAGGCCACCTAACAGTAGTGAGTTGGGGATGACATCAAACAGGAAATTAGAAATGCGTGCAACGAAGGTAAAACCGTTATAATGGGTGACTTCAATCTACATATAGATTTGGTGAATCAAATTGGCAGGGGTGCTGAGGAAGAGGATTTCTTGGAATGTATGCGGGATAGTTTTCTAAACCAACATGTGGAGAAACCAACGAGAGAGCAGGCTATTCTAGACTGGATATTGAGTAATGAGGAAGGGTTAGTTAGCAGCCTTGTTGTACGTGGGCCCCTTGGGCAAGAGTGACCATAATATGGTTTGAGTTCTTCATTAGGATGGAGAGTGACATTGTTAATTCAGAAACCCGGGTCCTGAACTTAAAGAAAGGTAAATTTGGGGGTATGAGACGTGAATTGGCCAAGATCGACTGGCAATTGATTCTTGAAGGGTTGAACGGTGGATATGCAATGGAAGGCATTTAAAGACTGCATGGATGAACTACAACAATTGTTTCATCCCAGTATGGCAAAAGAATAAATCAGGGAAGGTGGCGCATCCGTGGATAACGAGGGAAATCAGGGATAGTATCAAAGAAAAAGATGGAGCGTACAAATTAGCCAGAAAAAGCAGCCTACCAGAGGACTGGGAGAAATTCAGAGACCAACAGAGGAGGACAAAGGGCTTAATTAGGAAAGGGAAAATGGAGTATGAAAAGAAAACTGTCAGGAAACATAAAAACTGACTGCAAAAGTTTTTATCGATATGTGAAGCGCAAAAGATTAGTTAAAACAAATGTAGGTCCCTTGCAGTCAGAAACGGGTGTGAATTGATCATGGGAACAAGGACATGGCAGACCAATTGAATAACTACTTTGGTTCTGTCTTCACTAAGGAAGACATAAATAATTTTGCCGGAAATACCAGGGGATCGCGGGTCAAATGAGATGGAGGAAATGAGTGAAATCCAGGTTAGCCGGAAAGTGGTGTTAGGTAAATTGAATGGATTAAAGGCCGATAAATCCCCAGGGCCAGATAAGCTGCATCCCAGGGTACTTAAGGAAGCAGCCGCAGAAATAGCAGATGCCTTAGTGATAATTTTTCAAAACTCTTTGGATTCTGGAGTAGTTCCTGCGGATTGGAGGTAGCTAATGTAACCCACTTTTTAAAAAAGGGATGAGAGAGAGAGACGGGGAATTACAGACCAGTTAGTCTAACATCGGTAGTGCGGAAACTGCTAGAGTCAATTATTAAAGATAGGAGAGCAGCGCATTTGGAAAGTGGTGAAATCATTGGACAAAGTCAGCATGGATTTACGAAGGGTAAATCATGTCTGACGAATCTTATTGAATTTTTTGAGGATGTAACTAGTAGAGTGGATAAGGGAGAACCAGTGGATGTGTTATATCTGGACTTTCAGAAGGCTTTCGACAAGGTCCCACACAAGAGAATTGGTATAACAAACTTAAAGCACACGGTATTTGGTGGTTCAGTATTGATGTGGATAGAGAACTGGCTGGCAGACAGGAAGCAAAGAGTAGGAGTGAACGGGTCCTTTTCAGGATGGCAGACAGTGACTAGTGGGGTGCCGCAAGGCTCAGTGCTGGGACCCCAGCTATTTACAATATACATGAATGATTTGGACGAGGGAATTAAATGCAACATCTCGAAGATTGCGGATGACAAAGCTGGGGGGCGGTGTTAGCTGTGAGGAGGATGCTAGGAGGCTGCAGGATGACTTGGATAGACTGGGTGAGTGGGCAAATGCATGGCAGATGCAGTATAATGTGGATAAATGTGAGGTTATCCACTTTGGTGGCAAAAACAGGAAGGTAGACTATTATTTGAATGGTGACCGATTAGGAAAAGGGGAGATGCAGCAAGACCTGGGTGTCATGGTACACCAGTCATTGAAAGTAGGCATGCAGGTGCAGCAGGCTGTGAAGAAAGTGATGGTATGTTGGCATTCAAAGCAAAAGGATTTGAGTACAAGAGCAGGGAGGTTCTACTGCAGTTGTAGAGGGTCTTGGTGAGGCCACACCTGAGTATTGCGTACAGTTTGGTCTCCTAATCTGAGGAAAGACATTCTTGCCATAGAGGGAGTACAGAGAAGGTTCACCAGACTGATTCCTGGGATGGCACGACTTCCATATGAAGAAAGACTGGATAGACTCGGCTTGTACTCGCTGGAATTTAGAAGATTGAGGGGTGATCTCATAGAGACTTACAAAATTCTTAAGGGATTGGACATGCTAGATGCAGGAAGATTTTTCTCGATGTTGGGGAAGTCCAGGACAAGGGGTCACAGTTTAAGGTGAGGGGGAAGAGTTTTAGGACCGAGATGAGAAAATCGTTTTTCACACAGAGAGTGGTGAATCTGTGGAATTCCCAGCCACAGAAGGTAGTTGAGGCCAGTTCATTGGCCATATTTAAGAGGGAGTTGGATGTGGTCCTTGTGGCTGAAGGGATCAGGAGGTATGGAGAGAAGGCAGGTACAGGATATTGAGTTGGATGATCAGCCATGATCATATTGAATAGCGGTGCAGGCTCAAAGGGCCGAATGGCCTGCTCCTGCACCTAATTTCTATGTTTCTATGTTTCTAATTTGCATCATGGTCAGCACAGGCATTGCGGGCAGAAGGGCCTAATCCTGTACTGAATTATTCTGTAATTAATATACTGCAAGTGATAAAGTTGAACCACAGACTTAGCTTAGCTGCACCGGGAAGATTCTCCCTCCATCCTACCCCCCCAAATTGAAGTACAGGGATTGGCTGAAGGCTCTAACTGGCGTGGACAGCCACCTTGAAGATAAAATTGTCAGCCATGGTGCCAGCAAGCAAATGGGTGAAAGATCTCCCCACAGTAACACAGGAAACCTAACTCCAATATATCCACCGATAGGAATTTATATTTACAGACATTTCGGAAATTATTAACTCGAATCATAAAATGTTTTCTGGCTGATATCGCAGTAGAGATCACAATCTATATTACTAAAAGTCTGATCTTGACCACTTCCTGTTGTTCTGTGTATTGATTTTAGACAAAACGCTGCCACTTACGGCTGTGATATTTGGCCATCTTGTGATATTTGTCCCCCTCCGCTGTGCAGGACAAGAGGATGTTTCCCATCGATGAAAAATAAAATAGTTATTAATGTTTAAAAAATGTTGAGAATTTCAAGGAATAGCCCAACTGCCAGCCCACCAGCCGTGAGTGACCTGCCAGCACATCAGGCTTGAGTGACTGAGCTGCCATCCTAAGAATCCATTTGGCCTACAATGTCCTTTCTTGCCCTCTGGAAACCAACCCCTGCAGCCCACAACACTCGTATTAGCGCTGCAGAAAGCCCCCCCCCCCCCCACCCCTCCCCCACCCCTCCCCCACTGGCCATCAATATTGGAATTGGTGGAGAGGTGGAATATTGCGTCGGGGGACCAGCCCTCCCATGTGAACATGGGAACTAATGGGTCCCACTTAGTCTAGTATCTCGATAAAAATGCTGTCTTAATTAATTATTTTCAAAAGAGTAAATGCATGATAGGTTTTTATTAAGCCTAATTTTCCCGTTTGTTAATTTAAACAGAAGCCTAGATGTTAATAAACATATTTATGGTATTAGAAGAAACTGTTGCTAAACTGCTGGGCTATGATTAGTACAGCTCAAGGGATTGCTACAATTCAAATGGGAATGAGAGAGGCTAGTACAATTAGCAAAACTGAATCAAAAGCTATGATCTGAGTTTGTGCTGTTAATTTAATGAAGGGAAAATATTTAAAATCAGACCATAAAGGGAAATAACTTAACAGAGCTAATATCTTGCAGTAAGATTCGATGTAGGTGTGGCACAGGTTTCCTTGATAAATACAGAGCACCCGACAGGCAACAAATTTGCTGTAGATGCAATCAATGATATAGCTGATGATTCCAAAGTCAACCATCTGGTGGAGGAGGAATGCTCCACCAGGTGGTTGCCTGGTGGAGGAGGAATGCAGGAGTAAACGTTAATTAAGTTGTGACTAAGGTGGACACAAAATGCTGGAGTAACTCAGCAGGACAGGCATCTCTGGAGACGAGTAGATGGATGATGTTTTGGGTCAAGACCCTACTCAGACCCTCAACCTAAAATGTCACCTATTCCTCTTCAGAGGTGCTGCCTGTCCAGCTGAGTTACTTCAGCATTTTGTGTCTATCTTCGGTGTATAACTAGCATCTGCAGTTCTGTCCTACACATTGTGACTAAGATGTGCTTACTTAACCAAGAACACCTTCTGTGCCATCAAGTATCTTTTGAAGCACCCATACTCCAACAATGATCTTTCAATTTGAGGAGTTTCACTTTAATGGTTAACCCGCGGATCATGCATCGGCTCAGCAATCTGATCCTTAAGGCACACATCTATCTACAGAATGTTTCCATGTCAGAGAGATGCCATCTAGCTAGGATCCCTCACCCTTTCACTTTCGGCGTACATGGCTTTTTGGCAAAGTGTTTCTCTTCAAAGCTGCCCAATGAAGACTGTCACTATTGAGAATGGTTGGCTACTACATTGCAGCAGAACTCTGTTGCTCTGCCTGAGCATGGAGATTGTAAACCAGGGTGACCCACTTCCAATATAGATGAAAATCTACATCTACAAAGGAATTACTGCATTTTGTACTGTTATTGAAAATGGAGACCTAAGGTGCTTTCAAGATTTGAAGGATAGATTTGCACTTCGGAACCAAGACTTGTTTAGATACCTCCAACTGAGAGATTATTACAATAAAAAGGTAAAAAAGGGAGGCACTAGAAGAAAATAATCCAGTGATAGAAGTGATAGTTAGTGCGTATCATCAAAAAACATTAAGGATTATTTCTAAACTTTATCATAGTTTAATGGAATGTCAAGCTAAAACTACATTTTATGTGAAATTTAAGTGGGAAAAGGAATTGAACATTACGATCTCAGAAGAAGAATGGCATCATATGTGTGTAACACTACAGACATCCACCAATTCACAACATTGGAGAGAATTTAATTGGAAAAATTTGATTTGTTTCTTTATTACGCCTAACATAAAAAGCAAGCAAATTCTAAGGCAGCAAACATGCTGGAGGCAATGTGGCCAAACAGACGCAAACCATGCACATATCTTCTGGAGTTGCCCAAAAATAGAACCATTTTGGGACAGAGTGAATTCAGAATTAACGGAGGTATTACGATATATAGTCTACAAGAAGTGTTCCATTTTATACCTGGGTAATGTAAATACAGTGGTGCTGAAGGAAGGCCATTACTTGGTTAAAATCCTACTTACAGCTGGCAGAAAGGCCATTACAAGAAACTGGCTTGCAGCGGACACACCCAGACTTAGACAATGGTTAGATATAGTACAGGAAATATTTGTCATGGAGAAAATGACATATTCTCTGAGTGAAAGAAGACGAATTTAAAAGAAAATGGGAACAATGGATTAGGTATAGAAATAAAGACATCAACACTGTATAATTTTATAGACAATAATGTAAGTTATTGGAAAATGGTTTAATATGAAAATAGTTCTGTATACTGCATCATTAATTGTAAACTGAACCCCCCGCTACACTGTTGTACGTTTCATTGTAATGTTGTATGTTTCGTTGTTATATTTGTGTTTTATTTGTATATACATAAAAGCAATAAAAACTAAAGTAAAAAAAAAAGAATATCTACAACAATTCAATCAGAGTACATCATTCAACCTATCAACCATTATCCCATGCTCTGCAAAGGGAATTCTGCCACCGTACAACAGAAAGGAAGGCAAAACTCCCCTATTATTGAGATAGCTCCTTAGGATTAGCTTCTTTGTCCTTAATGGACACAACAATTGAGCATATGCTCTGTCCTGATGCTTTGTATTTGGCCTCACCCATGCTCATCAACAAAAATCCAATGTCCATTGGATATTACAAGAAACCCACACACTAGCACCTTAGAGTCGTACGGTTGTACAATACAGAAATGGACTCTTCATTCCAACCTGCCTGTGCTGACAGTGATGTCCTTCTATTTTAATCTCATTTGACTGTACTTGGCCCATATCCTTCTCCCTTTCCCAGACAGGTACCTTCTAAATGCCTTTTAAACATTATATCTGCATCTGTTCTGCCACTGCTCTGGCCACTCGTTCCACATAACCATCATCTTCTGTATGCAAATCATGTTCCTCATGTCTCTTTAAATTTTTCCTCACATCTTACACCTACGCTTATTGCTCAGTGGAACTGAATTCAAAATGAGAGAGGTTATATAAGCCAGACTGCATCTGGTGTGCTGTATACAGTTTTGATCTCCTGATTTAAAGATAGAATTGCATAGGAAGCAATTTGGAAATGTTTTACTAGGATGATACCAGGAATGGGTGGGTTGTCAAGTGAGGACGTTGAATAGAACAGCTGGAAATTAGTCAAGTGAGAAATGACCCGATTCAAAATATAAGATCCTGATAAATATTGAGGAGGTGAAATATGGATAAAACATTTTGTCTTGTGGGAGAATTGGAAACTAGTTCATTGTTTAAAACCCCCCGAATTACCCATTCAAGGGAGATGGGGGGGGGGGGGGGGGGGGGGGGGGGGGGGGGGAAATACAGTGAAAAGCTTTGTTTCGCATGCTATCCAAACAGATTAGATATACCCTACGTAGCTTCAATCAATTTAAACTCAAGTACAATAGATAGAGCAAAGGGGAAGATACTGTGTGCAGAATAGTTCTCAGCATTATAGCAGATTGCAGCACATCAGGTCCTTAGACAAAGACCAATGTCATTAGGGTAGAGGTGAATTGGATAGAGGTGAAATGGAAGGACTATTCAGAAGCCTGATGACAGAGACAAACATACTGTTCCTGAATCTGGCGGTGTGTTTTCAAATTATGTACCCTCTGCCGGATGGGAGTAGGGAGAAGAAAAAATGACTGGGGTGGTGCTCCCGCCATATCTTTCTTTACTACCCTTCCTGAATTGAATCTCAAATTCCCAAGACTTTATAAACTTCTGTGGTATTAATGACAAAGATGTGATTGGGCAAATGTTAGGTCACATACCAAGGACTGCTGCTACCATTATTCCAATATTGAAACTATTTTCAACAACTTCAATTTCACCTTCTAAGCAAAAGGAGACAAAAAGGTGGGAGTCAAGAGGAGCAGGGAAATGAAATGTAGAGCACGAGGGAGGATGTGTGTGAAAAAGGATAGGGGGCAGAAGTGGGGGGGGGGGGGGTGGGTAAAAGGGAAATAGGGGGACGTGAGGATTGGGAGATATACGTACAGAGGAGCGGAATCAGCAGGGTGACTGTAGGTGGAAGTAAGATATGGTGGGAGAACTTGGAACGCATAGAGGGCCCAGAAAGGAGGAGTTATTAAGACGTAAGATAATTCAATGTTCATAAGGTACCCAAGGCCAATGCAGAGTATTCAGTTAGTCTTTAACTAAATATCACCAACTCTGCTGCTGTTTATTGCTTTCATCCACATCCATATTACGCCCTCCCTCCTGCTCAATCAAGTGCAAGCCCCAGAGACCTATCTAACTATGATGCATTCATTCTTCCCTTTGATTTGAATTGTAAATCCCCTTATCTTGATCACATTTTCTGCACTTCCTGATGTTGCTATGGAATTAAATTGATGGACATGGCCACTTACACGCTGCTCGAGCAATGGGTGCTTTTCAGATTTACTGGCATTCAGCATTAAGTACGAACGCAATTCACTTAAGCCACGATGAAGGGAATCAACCGTTTCTTCAAAAAAAAAAAAAATTCCGCTTGGGGAGTCTGCATCCTTTGGGCTTGAATATTGAATTTTCTCAATTCTGGTCGCTTCTCATTTTCACACCACAAACAGCTTACAATGGCTTGTTCCCTTCATCACCGATACTTTTTTGCATATCTTTCACTCATTGTTCCTTATCTCTCCACATCACCGTCTATATCTCTCGTTTCCCTGATCCCTGACCAGTCTGAAGAAGGGTCTCGACCCGAAACGTCGCCTATCTCCTTCGCTCCTTAGATGCTGCTGCACCCGCTGAGTCTTTTTCACCAGTTCACATCCAGCCTTTCAGAACTCCACAGCATGTTAAAATTGCCAACAAAAGACAACAGAGTTGCAGATTTGAACCACAAATAAAATAAATTGGATAGCCTCTCCCTTCTAAAGCATCCCTCCATGGTCATTTTGACAAACAAATTTTGATTTTACCATATGAAAGTCCCTGTACACTTAGTTAATTTAGTCACTATATCAATGTTTCTATTCCAACCGAGAAATGTGATTCCAATATTTACTGTCACGTCATACTGAAAAAGCAATTTCAAGGAGACTTTTTCCTGCAGAGCTTTTGGCACATTGCTCCATAATAACAGCCAGCCATATATTGATGGATTTTATAAATTAAAAGTTTTGCTGAATAGCTAACGATAATTTCATTGTACTTTTACTCAAAACCTCTGCATTTTCAAAAATAATGGCTCTGCAGATGATCATAAAAGAGAACAAGAATAATCCTGGTGAATATATCACATTTTGGGTAAAGGTGCAATAAGATTACCATGACAAGTTCAGCAAAATGTTTCACTGTAAATCAATCAGACTTTTTAATGTTAAAAATGGCACACCATTTGCTGACATAGAAAGCAAAGATAAATCAGGTGCTGGAAATCTGTGCAACAAAGCAGCAAACATTTTTACAGCAGATTGGGCCCAGTCGGAAAGATTAATTGTACATTTTCTCCAGAGATGCTGCCTGACCAGCTGAGTTACTCCAGCACTTTATTTGTGTCTTTATTTGTAAAGCAGCACCCGCAGTTCCTTGTTTCTACATTTTAATAGCAGTAGCATTTAAAGCATTAATTATATAAAGACAGAAAATAATATTCTTTTTGCCTGAGGGATCGAACGTGAGAGGACACAGAATGGTGCTTGACAAAAGAAACAAAACTAATATAGGAAAAAAAGTTATGCTACAAATGGGCATCGCAGTGCAGCAGGTTGAGCTGTTGCCTCACAGCACCGGATAACCAAGTTAAATCCTCACCTCGGGCTGCTGTCTGTGTCCAGTTTATTTTCTCCCTGTGACTGCGTGGGCTTCCTCCGGGTGCTCTGGTTTTATCCCACATCGCAAAGACATACGAGGTTTAGCTTAATTGGCCTCCATATATTTCCTCCAGTATATAAGTGGATATGGAAGTGGGATAACATAAAACAAGTGAGAACGGGTGATTGATGGTCAGCCCAGTCCTGGTGGGCCAAAGGGCTATTTCCATATTTCCATGCTGTAACTTTCATCAATCAATAAATCTAATCAATCAATCAAATGGATACATTCTGGAATGAATTGACAGATCGACAGTGGAGGCAGATTCCATTGTAGTGTTAAGTAGAGAACAGATTATCAGATTATGCAGCTGAATGGAAAACATTTGTGGAACTACAGGGGGAGGGATGGGATTATTGCTCAGGAGATTACACTCATGAACCCAGAATGAACAATATTCAGTGAATGACCTCTTTCCATGCTGTGACCATTCTGTGAATCCAGTGCCAAAAACATCCAGTTGCTCAGGCAACCCATATAGAAAGAGAAACGGATGGGGCAATATCACAAGTGTGAATTTATTACATGTTTTGTTTCAAAATTTGTCAATAGGCCTTATCGTTTCTAACAACTTTTTTTGACTGGGAAAATTTAAAAAAAGTCAATTCTTGCACAAACAAGTAACTGGAAAATGACGGGATCTGGGGGTCCTTGTTCATCATTCTATGAAAGTAAGCATGCAGGTACAGCAGGCAGTGAAGAAAGCGAATGGCATGTTGGCCTTTATAACAAGAGGAGTCGAGTATAGGAGCAAATAGGTCCTCCTGCAGTTGTACAGGGCCCCAGTGAGGCCACACCTAGAGTATTGTGTGCAGTTTTGGTCCCCTAATTTGAGAAAGGACATTCTTGCTATTGAGGGAGTGCAGCATAGGTTTACAAGGTTAATTACCGGGATGGCGGGACTGTCATATGCTGAGAGAATGGAGCGGCTGGGCTTGTACACTCTGGAGTTTAGAAGGATGAAAGGAGACTTCCGGGTTGAACATGGAATGAACAGCTGTGTGTGAGTGTCGCTCCCGATTTCTGCTCAAGTCTACATGTTTATCTTTGTTATATTTTTGAGATAACCCACTATTAAACACTATGAAGGACTCAAGGCAGTATTAAGCACCTGAAACAATAAGTAAAATGAGCCGTCGAGCTAAAACCGGGGGGAAAGATAGTGAAGTCTCAAGCAAGAGTGCTGCAGCTTTGGCACCGCTGCCTGAAGCTGGGCTTGAACTACCAGAAGATCTCGAGACGCTTCGTTCAGCACTCCTTGCCGATAGATATGACACAAGCGGTTAATTCTGTCCTAAAAAGAGAACTTGAAGTGGCTTTGTCACCGGTTAACACCAGTCTGGAGCAAGATAAATCCTATTACGAAATGGATGATGAACACATTCGCAAGGTTGAAGACGGCCTGAATGACCACAGTGACAGACTGGTGAGCGCCAAAACTGCAATAGCTACATTACAGAGTGAAAACGGACTCCTGAAAGTGAAGCTAGATGACCTCGAGAAACGGTTGCAGAGATCCAACCTAAGGGTGGTCGGGATTCCCAAAAGGTTGGAAGGTTCGGACCCTGTTAAATTTATGACTGAGTATTTTGAAGAAATGCTGGGGGCTGATTTCTTCCCAACCACCCGAACGTCCCAAATATCAAGCCATCTAAGCCGAGAGTGTTCCTGGTTCTCTTTCATTACTTCCAGGATAAACATCGTATCATCACCAAATGGAGGCAGAAGCTGTCCTTCCGAGGGCACCGGGTGTTTTTTCATGAAGATTTTAGCGCTGAGCTGGGGAGAGAAGGTGCAACATTTTGGGAAATAAAATCCCTGCTCTACGAGAAAGGGGTTCGGTTTGGCCTCTCGTATCCTGCCTGGCTCCGTCACTCATGAAGGTAAAAAGCACTACTTTGATACACCAGAGACTGCCAAAAGGTTTTAATTCTCGCTCTGGGGAGGTGAGGGCCGTGAAGAGCAATGGCCTTTTAGGATAATTACTCGGTATTGGCACAGCCTCCTGCAGCGGTAAACTGTTCATCTTTGTAAGATTTGTTCATTCTTCAGTTTAATTTGTGGTACTCGACTGAGCTGAAATGCCATGCTACAGAATTTGAGTAGTGAGTCGAGGACTTTTAGCCATCGAAAATGTAAATGTCTATAATTGCTCTCTGGGATACAATTTTTACTTCCTTCTTTCTCGTAATGCTTTGCTTGTCCAGGTTTATCTGTAGCCTATATATCTGAAAGTAGAACAAACGACTACAACTTTCAAAGAAGGGAGCCACCCTAAATTGGATCTAAAATAGTAAGATTAAACGAGAACTTACCAGTTTGAAGTTTGATCTTTATTTTATGAGGAGTCGAGTTGAGGGACTACGTGAATAGAAGCCCGTACAGCCGTTGGTGCGTCAATCTTCAAAGCAGCGGAATGAATTCACAGCTAACAATGACCGAAGTATAACGGTAAGATGATAAAACTAGAACTACCAGATGAGATCTATGAGGGTGGGAGCGGAGGGCACGTAGTCCCTCAACTCGACTCCTCATAAAATAAAGATCAAACTTCAAACTGGTAAGTTCTCGTTTAATCTTACTATTTTACTTCGGAGTCACGTGAGTGACTACGTGAAGACTTCAAAGCACTGTGAATTCACGCCGCAGACTCAAATCCAACGTTCACACTGCCTGGATTGACTCAAAAGTCGTTAACAATCAATCATGCATCAGTAATACATTTGTTAAATGAAATAACAGTTTATTTACAAACAAATCATAACAAACCCCTCTAACTCAGGGGAAAAATGTAACAGTACTGACACCAGAGTCAGCAAACACCCCGAGCCTTGAAATCGGCTTGTGATAAAACCTCTGAAAAGTTAGCTCACTGGACCATCCTGCGGCCGCGAGGACCTTGAAATCGTTTGCACCGACACCTTACTGTGTGGTTTTTTGTGACTAATAAACAAAGCCAACTCTGTTCCTCTCAGAGGTTTAGTAATCTCAATGTAACGAGATAAATGTGAGACTATACAGAAGCGATCATCTGTGGGGTATGCTGAAAACACAATCTTACATCCTGTCATGCCTCTTTCATTATGTTTAAGCAAATCATAGACATAAAATATAATGGCATCAGCCGACACATGCATTCTATCTAGCCGTAGCTTTTGCAATGTTTGTACACGTTGGGCTGAAACCAACACCATAAGCATGACCACCTTCATAGTTAATTTGGCTATAGATAGGCTTGTAACCGGAGCCCACTGGCGAAGAACCATAAGGACCTCACTCACATTCCAAATCCCGGCATACCTGGGTTTAGGAGGATTAGAATTGAAAACTCCCTTCATGAATCGTGAACTAACGGATGTGTCCCTACTGTATGCAATTCTGCATTCATAGGTAAATAAGAAGACAGAGCACTTCTGGCTGAATTAATCGCACTGTAACTTAATTTTATGGTCAAAATAAAGAGTTGACAAACTCCAATACATCCGTGATCCCTGCAGTGTGATATACAATATCCTGCTGTAGGCAGAATTGCTCCCACTTCCTTATATAGGTGATATATTGCTGCTGTGTACTATCCCTGCAGGCCGACGTGAGAACATCCACCGTCCGATGAGACAGTCCTCTCCCCAGGTATGGCCTCCTTAAAATCTGCAAATTAACAGATCAATACGATCCTATAAAGGATGTTGATCCCCAGTGATCTTGGGCATAAGCATGTAAGGCTCCCTAGCCATTTGTAATACAACGGGAAACCATGCTCGTGTAGGCCAATCTGGCACTACCAATACCCCTGAAGCGGAGTCCTCCTTGATCTTTTGCAAACATCTGCTGATGAGACAGAATGAAGGAAATACATACACAAACATTCCTCCCCCAATGCAGCGAAAATGCATCCACTGCTACTGCCCCAGAATCTGGTTACCATGAAACATATCTAGGTAACTGATGATTTAATCGAGATGCAAACAAGTCAATGTCTGGCAATGCATACTGATCAATCATTTGGTTAAATACATCCTGATTTAACATCCATTCAATGTTGTCATTAAACTGACGTGACCTCTTCCTGGCAAATAAAGTGCTGAAAGCCAGATATTTTGGTCAATACACCAGCTCCAAATCTGGTTAGCCAGTCTATCACAAGACTGTGACTTAACTCCACCCATGTGGTTTACATATGCCACTGCTGTGGTGTTGTCAATCTGACCTGCACATGCAGATCCCTCCTTGTAGAACAATAAGCTTTGAGCCCATACCAGGTGCCCAACAACTCTAAATAATTAATCCCTCTTAATTGAGGAAGCGATGTCTCATCCACATTCCATCTGCATCAACAACTAGAAGACATATCTGTTGCACCCCAACCCAGTGCACTTACATCAGTCTGTAATATCAGTGACGGTGATTCCACCAAACCTTCCTTAAATTTTTTTAAACATGTACTATCCACCATTGTATGTCAGCAATTGCCCCAGCTGACAACTGCATAGGCCTATCAAAAATGGCCCCTTTGTATTCTCAGTGCCTGTTCCTTTGATGGTTGTAATTGTTGATAATGCAGAGGACCATACTGCACAGCTGGAAAGGCTGCAACAACTTCCCAATAAAACTGGCTACTTGTCTAATCGAAGGCCGTTGTTCTCCAATGAGATTAACACAGTCCTCAATTAACTGATTCAATTTATCCCTGGGCAAAGTTACCAACATGTGATTGGAATTAATGGTAAATCCCAGATAATCAATAATTTGGACTGGTGATAATTTAGATTTATCTGGGTGAATAACAAATCCCATTGTTCAAAAGTGATTTTAACAACTGAAACTGATGATTGGGTTTCAGCATGAGTCTTTCCAACAATCAGAATATCATCTAAATAGGCCATTACCACATGCCCCTGAGCTCTAAGTAATGCTAACACAGGTTTTACCAATTTAGTAAATAACCTAGGAGCTGAAGTTAATCCATTCGGCAATGTCCTGAATTGCCACAGCTCAGTCATCCAAATAAATTTCAAATATCTTCTATCATCACCATGAATAGACACTGCGTAATACGCATTCTTTAAATCAATGGTTCCCCGTGGTAAGGTCTCCATTTTGAAATGCCTATAACAAACAAATTTGTTCGATAAATCCAGAATAATTGTACATCCCCCAGTCTTTTTAGATGTGGGAAATATACTTGACAGAAATTGTTGACTTTGATAGACAGAAGACTCAATTACCCCTTCTTATGTAACGACTGAATCTCTGCTTGAATAAGCACATTTTCCTCATCTGAAAAATAAATTTATGACTAGGAAAATGTTGATTAGGTAGACTGTCCTTATAGTAAAATCCAATTTTTCTCCCCTTCAATACACTAAGTATGAACAAATCTGATGTCAACTGCTGCCATTGTTTCAGAACAATTTTAACCTTCCCCAATTTGAACAGGAACATCAGTTAATTAATCGTCTGTCAATGTTATATTCCTTACCAGCATCTTTCCTTGCGGCCTTGTTGTCCTCGACTTCTTGTAGAGAACCTTTTTTGCCTTGCTTCCAGCTGGCTTAATGAGGGCCATGGTTCTAACAACCTCATAATAGTCTTTGACCCTTTTTGCAAGGTTACCACCAAACAACAGATTTCGTGGTGGTACACTGGTCGGTTTGCACAACTCGCCAAATTCGGGTTAGTACTGGCCTAATAGCGGCCCTCCCGATATTATAAATTTCAAAATGCATTACAAAGGAGTCCCAGTTCATCCTGGTGTGCTTCAACCATAACATTTGTATCAATAACTTTCACCACAGCTGTAATACCTGCTGACAACAGTTTAAGCACTTTTTTAAAACTTCATCTCCTGGGCCCTAGCAGGCAAACCCATCTATGCAAATTTGGTGATTAACCACCGGTACCTTCAGGAGATCACAATTAACAGGAGCTTTATAGTTCTTTGCTACTTCATCCATAGCTTGCTCCTGTAACTGATGGAAGAGCATATACTGAATGGCTTCGGCCAATTCTACATCAATCGCCTTTCCTGCCTCTACACTCAGCAAACTTCCCAGCAATGTTCGGAATTACCTCCAACCGAACACCTTTACTGCTCTCCCCCAGCATAGAAACAGTGTCAGCAAACTGCCCTGATAGAACATCCTCCTCACAGGCAGGATAGTTCTGCAGCCCTGAAACAGGTGCTGCTAACACAAGCTCTCCATCAGCCTGGCTTGGGCACCACTCCTCCTCACGGAGCTGGAACATCCTCCTCACAGGCAGGATAGTTCTGCAGCCCTGAAACAGGTGCTGCTAGCACAAGCTCTCCATCAGCCTGGCTTGGGCACCACTCCACCCCACGGAGCTGGTCCCTGTCGAGCATTCTTTTGAAATAGAATCTCGACGTGGGAGAGCCGTGAGCAAACGGACTCTCTTATGGAGGGTATAACCTCCAGGCCCGACTCATTTACGGGCCACAGAGACTTGCCAGTGGCCTTCCACCCTACTGACAAGCCTCCACTGCCCCCCGGCAGTGGGTCCGCAACCACTGGCTGTGTAGCCAGCACCGGACCAGGTGTACCAGACGGGCCTCCATTCTCACCACTCTCCTGCCACTTTTCCTTTTCCTTCCCCCGGAGCGCCTCGCCGACACCTTCTTCACTTTCTGCAACATTTTCTACCCAAACCGTCGCAGAAATTGAACATGCGGTAAAATTTTTAAAAAACCTTACCTCTTAAACTTGTTTTAACGAAGAACTGCAAATGCTGGAGAATCGAGGGTGAAGTATGAAGAAGGGTCTCGACCCGCAACGTCGCCCATCTCCTTCGCTCCTTAGATGCTGCTGCACCCGCCGAATTCTCCAGCTCTTCGAATAACCCGCGGTTTACACTTACCGCTCGGAGGAGCGCTGCTGCTCCAACCGCCCGACTGCACCAGCGTCTGACGTCATGACGCACCAACGGCTGTACGGGCTTCTATTCACGTAGTCACTCATGTGACTCCGAAGTAAAATTATAGTTAGGAAGCACTTTGGAAGTTTTTTGGTTTGTAATGACTGCGATCGACCTCGGTTGGGGAAAAAGATCTAGGTTTTTGGGTGTTAAATGTTTTTTTTTGTTATTGTAAGGGGATGAGGGAAATGTTTTTGGGTAATGGCAGCTTATTCTTTGATTGTTACAAATGCACTAGACTTTTTTTTTTCCTTCTCTTTTTTCCCCCCCATTGTGGGCTCTCACATGCAGCCTTCACGTTGTTTTGGATGGCAGACGATGTATGTATTTTTGCAACGTATATTTTGAAATATGGCTAAATGTGATATTGATGGAGGCTATCCTGTGAGATGTATATCTTGGAATGTAAAGGGGCTTAATAGTCCTGTTAAAAGAGCTAAAAAAAATTCTCATCTAAAATAACTAAAAACCAATATTACCAGAAACTCGCTTAAGACTGCAAGATCATAATGGACTGCATAAAACGTGGGTTAGTCAGATCTTTCACTCCAGATTTAATAGCAGGTCAAGGGGTATGGCAATATTAATCAACAAAAGAATACAGTTTACACCATCCGATGTAGTCAGAGACCCTAATGGCCAGTTTATTATAGTTACCGGTTGTCTTTTTCAAAAATCCGTCTTTTTAGTTAATGTTTTTGCCCCTAATTGGGATGATGTTCACTTTGCAAATAAGGTTTTGTCATTAATACCCGATCTGAACACGCACCAGCTATTTTTTCGGGAGACCTGAACTATGCTATTGATCCACTGCTTGATAGGTCTAGTTCTAAGATGGTACCTAAGTACCTTCTAAGTACCTTCTGGTATGGCAAACACCTTCTCATTGTTTATGCAACAAAATGGTTATGTGGACCCCTGGAGATTCCTGAACCCAACGGCTAGACAATTCGCTTTTTTTTTCTCATGTTCACCATTCTTTTTCTTGAATATACTTTTTTTTAAAAATAGATAGCCCCTTCATTCCTATGGTTACGAAAATTGAATATACTGCTAGAGTAATATCAGATCACTCGCATGTGACACTGGACCTAGGCTTTCCTTTAAACATTAGAGAGCTACCTCTCTGGAAACTCAACCCCCTTTTGCTTTCCATTGAAATATTTTGCAGTTTTGTATTGGCTAACATAGACACATTCCTCGAGATTAATAAAACTGAGTCCGAATCCTGCTCTTTACTTTGGGAAACTTTAAAAGCCTACTTGAGAGGTCAAATCATATCTTATACTTCATACGCCAATAAAGAACGCAAGAAGGAAATGCAAACCCTGTTACAATCCATCTTGGCTCTGGATAGGCAATATTCTGAAGCACCCACCGCCCAATTATATAAAAGCTGTGCTGATTTACAAACGAAATTCAATCTTCTATCTACCAATCAAACAGAACAACTAATTCTCATGACTCGTGGTCTTTATTATGAATACGATAAAAAGGCGAGCCGGCTTATGGCTCACCAACTGAAGCGTCAATCCGCGTCACGACTTATTCCTCAGATAATGGCCTTGTCTCACTAGTTGACCCACGAGGTACCCCGAGTGAAAGACTCGTGGTTGTGTACAAGACGTCAAGTTTATGATCAAGTGTTTAACCGGGTATGTCATTGCTGCGATGTTCCAACTTACTCTCCCGAGTTACCAAGTTCCTCTCCCGTTACTCTTGAGCCAACCGTGAATGAAGGTATGCTTTAATAAAGCAACAATGTTAAAAAAGACATCTCCATCCTGTGGCTTTGAGTTACAGGTGGCCGCATCCATTGATATGACCTACAAATGGAAAATGCGCACCCTCCAGTAGCCAATAACGTGGTAAGTGCATTTCTTGGTGCTTTATGTTTTTAAATACTTTATTTCCCAGGGTGGGGGGAGAGCTCAGTTCACAGTGTTTGGGGTCTGGTGTTGTGAAGGAGGGGATTGGGGTCAGTAACCCACTTGCCACGCTCCGGTCTGAGTGCAGGTAGATGGGACTAAGTGACAGTAAGTGTTCGGCACAGAGTAAATGGGCCGAGATGGCTTGTTTCTGTGCTGTAATTGCTATATGGTTTTATTGTGGCCAGGGAGTGAATTAGCTTGGGTGGGTGCCGCAGCGCTCCGGGCACGGACAGCAGAACTGGGCGCCACTTCCAAGGAAGGAAGCAGCTCGGATGACTGACTTTGAGTGGCCGCCGGGACCCGACAGCGCGCACAGACACACACACACACACACACACACACACACACAGCGTTTCTGCTCGGGACCCTTCTTCAGACAATCCAATGTCCCATAATATATTCTTTATATGTTAAGGTTTATGTTGAAAGTGTGGTGCCATGGTTACAGTTGGGCGGAAGGAAGATGATGAGGTCTGGTACAAGTTTACTTTGTTTTCAGTAATCAGGCCTCCGTGTTGGCCGATGTCTGGTTGATCAAGCGTTCATACAGTTGCGAGCGAGCCAGGTCCATATATAGGAGCAAGGAACATGAAGCCTCTGAGGGTTCATTGTTCCCCTGGTTTGGATTGCTCCCAGGAGAGTGGGTGCAAAGACAAATTTAGGCATTTTTCTGTGGAAGGGGGAGGGCAGAATAGAATCGAAAGCATTGTAACAGCAGCACTCTCCCCAACACGAAACACGGCGCAGCGTAAACTATTACCCCGCTTCGCTTTTAAAAGCAAAGACACATGTTAAATTACATGGCCCCAAGAAATCGCTTCTCAATTGCTTCGGGGTTGGAATTGCAATATATATAATATATATAATATGTATATACATATTATATATATTATACTACAAATACATATATATTATAGATATTGCATTTGTGAGAGTGGTGAATCTGTGGAATTCTCTGCCACAGAGGCCAGTTCATTGGCTATATTTAAGAGAAAGTTAGATGTGGCCCTTGAGGCTAAAGGGATCAGGGGGTATGGAGAGAAGGCGGGTACAGGACACCGAGTTGGATGATCAGCCATGATCATATTGAATGGCGGTGCAGGCTCGAAGGGCCGAATGGCCTACCACTGCACCTATTTTCTATGTTTATTTATATATATATATATATATATATATATATATTCTCTCTCTCATTATATAAAAATATATAATACATATATACTTTGCCTGGTTCCTGGGTTGCCTTCTGCTGGGTAACTCCGCGAAATATCAACCCCCTGCATTTCAAATCTAAATCTCTCGCCAATCCACAGCCTTCGACCGATGAACTAAAAATGTTGTTCTTTTTTAAGACCAAAACAAAATAGTTCTCGCGAATTCCAAGTTCCTGAGTTTGGGGAGTGGGGGGGGGGGGGGGGGAGTTGGTGAGTCGGTGAAAATACAGCTCCAGCTGGAATACAAGAAGAGATAAAACAAAAACACTAAAAGCAAATAGTAACTTAACATCGGGAAGTAGGACATATGTGTGTGTAGTGCGCGCTACTGAATACTTTCTATCCAGTGTCTCCGCTGCAAATTGCAATGCATGCGCGTTTGATATTTAGACAAACTTAATTTTATTTCCAGTTTTGCATTTTTAGTTTGTTCCACACATTTAATTAGTTTTAATCCCTCCAGAAAAAACCTGAAAGTGGAGGTGGTTCTCATACATAAAGCCCAAGAGATGGCTTCATGATTCTAACAAGTGCTTGGGAAAAATAGACACAAAAAGCTGGAGTAACTCAGCGGGACAGGCAGCATCTCTGGAGAGAAGGGATGGGTGACGTTTCGGGTTGAGACCCTTCTTCGGACTGGTGTTTGGGAAACGTGGATTAGGTTTGTTTTCGGGGGGGGGGGGGGGGGGGGGGGGGGAGGGGGGAATACATTTGCCTTTTTCTCTGATTTCATGATTGAATGCATGTTGACACACATAACACAGAGAAGGGGGGGATTGCTGCGTTTAGGTCTGAGGCGAAGGGAGCCAAGAAGTTCTCGATTTTCCCTGGCGATAGTTTCACTTTACTTTGCATTTTTCCTTCTCTCCAGAGATGCCGCCTGTCCCGCTGAGTTACTCCTGCTTTTCGTGTCAAAGTCGTCTTGTTCAATCTCATTTCATTGCAACTTTCATCTCTGGATACCCCGCGCTGATCCGCGCATATTTTAGCATTTATATTTCTCAAGCCTCTTTACCTCCCGGAGCCACATGTAACTTAACCATATGTAATTACTCCAGCATTTTGTGTCTATCTTTGGTTCAGTCTTTACTCGAGCGAACGAACAGATTATAAGGAAGTTCCCACGGTTATAAGTTCCAGATTATAAGGAAGACTCACGAGACACTAAGGTAAACGCACGAGCCATTACGTTATTGCAACGAGTTTAAATGTTTCCATTTTTAACTTGAACAGTTAATTTGACTCGTGCAAAAAATCAAACATGTTTGATTTTTTTCACGAGTTAACAAGTTTCCCGAGTACCTGCCGTTAGCGCCACGAGTCGATAAGTTGCTCGTGCGAGTTCCGACGTTCCCGCTACGTGATCACCACGAGTGAAAACTCGGGGTCACTCGTGGGCCAACTCGCACCATGAGACAGGGGTTTAAGAGACATACACCAAGACATAACAAGCAATCCAAAAGAAATAAACAATATTTTTACAGCCTTTTATTCTTCTCTTTACATCTCAGAATTCCCCTTGGATACAATGAATATGGAACATTTCTTAGACGATTTGGAAATACCCACTCTGGAATTAGAAGAGGCAGAAGATCTAGACCAAGCCCTTGGGCAGGAAGAGATAAATCATGGAATTATGGCAATGCAGAGTGGTAAAATCCCTGGCCCTGAGGGCTACCCATTAGAATTTTATAAGAAATTTACAGATAAGCTCACACCAGTTATTTTAGAAATGTGTCAAGAATCTTTGGAAAATGGTTCATCACCCCCCACTCTTTCACAGGCATCTATTTCACTTCTTCTTAAAAAAGACAAGGATCCGACTCACACCCCATCCCACTTTTTTTTAAAATATATTTTTATTAGAGGTAAGCAATAAATTGGCAAACACATATTATGGTATAAGTACTTCGTGTACATCAACCATACATAATTAATATCAATTGAATCATTCTGCCTCTAATAGTTTTTTTAATAGATTAATAAAAGAGAGAAAAAAAGAGAAAAAAAGAAAAATCAAAAAAAAAATCATAAGGAATGGAATAATTTACCATTAGTACATCATTGGAGATAAGATCAAGGAATATAGAGTATAACTTTTCATCTGATCCTGAGTCCAAGTTTCAGTTAGGTCCGCCTACCGAACCAATCTACCCTTTTAAGTAATCAATGAAAGAAGACCATATTCTAACAAAGAATTCTTGTTTGTCCATTAGGGCAAATTTGATTCTTTCCAGGTGTAGGGTCTCCGACATTTCCATAATCCACTTTTTAATTGTGGGGGTTATAGGGCCTTTCCAAAATTTTAATATTAATTTCTTACCGATTATTATACTGTAATCTAGGAAATTTCTTTGGCTTGTTGTAAGTGTTAAACTTTGTTCTGATATTCCAAGTATTATTAGTTTTGAGACCGGATCCAGTTTAGTATTAATAACTTCAGAAATTATTCTAAAAATCTCAATCCAGAAATTTTTAATTTTATACAATTTGCAAAAGAATGTGTTAAGTTAGCCTCTAGATGCTGACATTTATCGCAGATAGGAGAGACATGTGGAAGGATTCTATTCAGTTTAACTTTTGAGTAATGTAATCTGTGTAATACTTTAAATTGTATTAAAGCATGTCTGGCATTTAACGAGCATTGTAAACTTTTGTCCCAAATATCTTTCGTTATGGGTTGGCTTAATTCATTTTCCCACGTATGTCTATTTGATTCCGTCTATGGTACCTCGCTGTCTAAAAGGATATTATAAATATAAGTTGTTAGTTTTTTTGTATTAGGATGCTTATTCAAACATTCATCAAGGATTTCTGGTTCCCTATTCCTATAATCTTGTGTATTTGATTTAACATAATCTCTGAGTTGTAAATATCGAAAAAAAATTATTTGAGTGTATTCCATAAATCTATTGTAACTCCTGAAATAAAAGAAAAGTGCCTTTCTTATAAAGATGTTCCATTTTTTTAATTCCATAATTTTTCCATTGTGTGAAATCTTTATCCAGCATGGAAGGTTTGAATAAGGGATTGTTTACAATAGGGAGACAGAGTGGTATATTATCCAATTATAAAGCCTTTTTTAATTGTTTCCAGATTCATGTACCACTATGTATTATAATTAATGTACATCCCACTTTTGAATGTAGATGTAAACATTTTGGCGAAGGCGCTGGCTTGCCGTTTAGAATGCCAACTTCCCAAAATAATCTCAGAAGATCAAACAGGTTTCATTAATAATCGTTATTCCTTTTCTAATATCCGCCGACTGGCCAATGTGGTCTATTCGCCCGGTGCTTCTCCGCGCCCAGAGGTTGTTATCTCTTTGGAAGCGGAGAAAGCATTCGATCAAGTGGAGTGGCCATATTTGTTCAGAGTCTCGGAGAGATTTGGATTTGGCAAAAAATTTGTAGTCTGGGTTAAGCTATTATATCATTCACCCTTAGCATGTATACAGACAAATTATTTGTGATTATTTTCCATTAACACGTGGCACTCTTCAAGGCTGCCCACTGTCTCCGCTTCTTTTTGTGATTGTAATGAGCCTCTCTCTATTGCACTTAGGTCAACCATATTATTCCAGGGCATTAGGAGAGGAAACGGGGAACATTGTGTGTCTCTATATGCCGACAACCTCCTTCTTTATGTGAGCGACCCTACAGCCAGTGGCCCTGCAATTGTGTCCTTGTTAGATCAATTTGGAACTTCCTCTGGCCATAAACTAAACCTCCAAAAAAGCTAATGCTTTCCCATCAACCTAGCCCTACAGATCCAATAGGAATCCCTGCCCTTTCCCATATCTCAAGAAGGTTTTGTATATCTAGGAATACACATTATCCGCTTTTTCACATCCCTGTTTGCAGCTAACTATATGCCTCAAGTTAGCCAAATGAAGGCTGACTTTGAGAGATGGCATAGTCTACCTCTCACTATGGCTGGGAGAGTGCAGTTGGTGAAGATGACTGTACCTCCCAGATTTCTTTACTTGTTCCAATGTTTGCCGGTCTTCCTATCCAAGTCATTTTTTAACTCATTTAACCAATCTATAACCTTCTTTATATGGGGTAACAAGGTTCCAAGGGTCAATAAGTGCACTCTCCAAAGAGGTCGTGAAGTAGGTGGACTGGGCCTTCCTAGCTTTATTCATTATTACTGGGCATCCAATATCCAAATGATATTATTCTGGCTCCACCGACCAGATACAGACTGGTGTCTGCTTGAGTCATAGTCTTGTTATTCCTCGTCTCTCCTAGCTTTAGTATATTCCTCCCTGCCATTGAAACCCTCTAGATTTACATCGAATCCTGTCGTACTATCCACCATCAAAATTTGTTATCAATTTCATTGCCATTATAAGTTTACATCAGCTTCAGTTCTGGGTCCCATTCACAGTAACCATTTATTCCCCCCCTCCACACTTGACTCAACCTTTAGACAGTGGGGTTTGAATGGTCTTATGTGCATTAAGGATTTATACACTGACAACATATTTGATAGTTTTGATAACCTACACAGAAAACATGGCCTCCCACATAATCATTTCTTTAAATATCTTCAGTTCCGCCACTTTGCCATGAAAAAAATTCCCTCTTTTCCTGATCTCCCGCCTGTCACAATGTTGGCTAAACTCACTTTTACCTTTGCAAATAAAGGACTGATCTCTGTAGTATATTTTCAACTGATGTCTTTAGGAGATCAAAACCTGAACAAAGTTAAAACTAGGTGGGAGGACGACCTTGGTATAGATCTGTCTGAGGAATGCTGGACAGAAGCACTGAAGAGTCCATTCCTCGTCATCACGTGCTAGATTGGGGCTCATACTATTCAAAGTTTTACACAGGGTTCATTTAAGCAAAGCCAGGCTTGCTGACATATATCTGGGGATCAGACACTGGCTGTGACAGGTGCTCCTTCTCTCCAGCCAATCTAGCTCATGCATTCTGCTCTTGCTCCAAACTTGATAACTACTGGGCAGTGGTTTTTAAAACCATCAGTGAAGTCCTTGGGATGACAGTGAGACCTTGCCCGCTTGTAGCTGTATTTGGTGTAGCAGATAAAACCTTGGGTTTAAATACAACCCAGTCTGATATCATTACATTTACATTACCTTTGGCTCGTAGGAGAATTTTGCTGGTCTGGAAATCTACCACTCCTCCATCTGCTGCTGCTGGAAGACGTGATTTTTTTTTTAAGGCTTGAAAAAATTAAATTCACATTGAGGGGGTCTGTGAAAAAGTTTTATTTGAAATGGGAACCTTTTTTATTATACTTTGAAGGTCTAAAGGAACTACCTATTGACTGAGGGCACTTGACAGTAGGTGGGGAGCCACCTTTATTCTGTTTTGTTACTTTATTATTGTTAAAATGTGCATTTGTATTTGTGATATGTTTGTATTGTGAACACATTAGCTGCCAAGGGGTGTTTAGGGGTGTTTAGGGAGAGTGGGTAATGGTTATTTTGTTATTACATATAAAAAACAAAATGGAATGCAATATGTCAGATGTACTGCCTTTTTTTTCCTCCAATAAAAATAAATTTTACAAAAAAAGGATGAGAGGGGATCTTATTGAAACATATAAGATTGTTAAGGGTTTGGACACGCGAGAGACAGGAAACATGTTCCCGATGTTGGGGGAGTCCAGAACCAGGGGCCACAATTTAAGATTAACGGGCAAGCCATTTAGAACGGAGATGAGAAAACACTTTTTCTCACAGAGAGTTGTGAGTCTGTGGAATTCTCTGCCTCAGACAGCGGTGGAGGCCAGTTCTCTGGATACGTTCAAGAGAGAGCTAGATAGGGTTCTTAAAGATAGCGGAGTCAGAGATATGGGGAGAAGGCAGGAACGGGGTACTAATTGGGGATGATCAGCTATGATCACATTGAATGCCGGTGCTAGCTCGAAGGGCTGAATGGCCTACTCCTGCATCTATTGTCTATTATCTATTGTCTATTGACTCGGTGGGCCGAAGGACCCATTTCCGCACTGTATCTCTAAACTAAACTAAATTATTTCTTTATGAAATCACCAAATGAGAGTGATTACTGCACAAGGTAAAACAAGATAAAATCATCTGAATGAATCCCATGCTATGTCATGATTGTCCAAGCAGTTTAAAGAATGACTTGCATTAATATGACATAGTTTACATCCCTTTTAGGTCTTCACAAAGCATCTTACAGCCAGCGCAATATTTTTGAATAATGGTATTTATTGTAATATGAGAATAGAAAATAAAAATGATGAATGAAAAAAAAATCTAAATTAAGTGCACTCTTAACTAAGAATGTGACCGAATTGTCATGGCAATAATAATAATACATCTTCTTCAGGCATATTGTTACATTGAAACGTTTAAGTGCTTCCAGCAAAAGTTTAAAAGGAAGTGAAGGCTTTTGCATTATCTGCAGAAAAAATCCTTTGATTTGCTTATTTCTAAAACTATTTCTGTCAATTTCCAGAAGTGCAATCAATTGTTCCTGTCATCTCAGAGCATTCAGGTGAAAGTATGCTTGTGAGACTTTTATCTATTGAAAACAGTAAAATATTCTTATAGTTTTTGGCAAAAACAAAGAAGTGCAGAAATCAGAAATGGAAACAAAAAGTGGAAAACACTCAAATGATCGTAATGTATTTTAATTGGAAACAGTTAATCTTTCAGCTCAATGTCCTTTTTTCAGAACTTTGGTAAATGGACAAACTGAAATGCCAACTCTTTCCCCCTCTCTCTTTAGTCACTTTGGCCCAACTTGCCTACATCGGCCAACATGTCCCAGCTACACAAGTCCCACCTGCCTGTGTTGGCCCATATCCCTTCAAACTTGTCCTATCCATTTACCTATCTAACTTTTTCTTAAATGGTAGGATAGTCCCAGCCTTAACTACCTCCTCTGGCAGTTTGTTCCATACATTCTCCACCCTTTGTGTGCAAAAGTTAACCCTCAGATTCTTAATAAATCTTTTCTCTTTCACCTTGTATCAATGTCCTCTGGTCCTAGATTCCCCCAATCTGGGCAAGAGATTCTGTGCATCTACCCGATGTATTCCTCTCATGATTTTATACACCTCTGAAGGTCACCCCTCATCCTCCTGCACTCCAAGGAATAGAGACCCAGCTTACTCAACCTCTGCCTATAGCACGGACCTTCTAGTCCAAGCAACATCTTCATAAATCTTCTCTGAACCCTTTCAAGCTTGACAATATCTTTCCTGTAACATGGTGCCCAGAACTGAACACAGTACTCCAAATGCGGTCTCACCAACATCTTATACAACTGTAACATGACCTCCCATCTTCTATACACTTTTTTTCTCTCTCCCTCTCTCCACAGTTTCTATTGATGTAATTGGGTGTGTGTATACTTGACCAACTTCGCTTTATTATTAGGTACATTATTGATCAAAACAAAACGTCAGTTTAATATTGCAGTGATCCTCAAATTTGAACCACATCCCATCATTGCATTCACTGTGATATAGACAACCACCAGGTTTTACAACCAATCTGAATTAGGTTAAAGATACAGCATGGGACAGGTATTTTGGTGCATCGAGTCCATGCCATCTACAGATCATCCATTCACACTAGTTCTCTGTTATCCCACTTTCTCATTCACTCCCAACACATGAGGGACAGTTTACAGAAAACAATTAACCAAAAAATGTACACAACTTTGGGCTGTGGGATGAAACCTGAGCACTCAGAGGAAATCTACGTAGTCACAGGGAGAACGTGTAAACTCCACACAGACAGCATCCGAGGTCAGGATCGAACCCAGTTCTCTGATGCTGCGAGGTAGCAGCTCTGTCAGTTGCACCACTGTGACGCACAAATTTTTACTGATTTTTCTCAGCTTAATTTCCATAATGCTTAATCATTAAAAGTCAGTTCACCTCCTGAAATTATTTAAAATTCTTGCTTTTAAGAGAGCCATCAAATTCATTTCACTTTGTTATCGTCAACATTTTCTTTGTCTAATCCCAGAGTTACATTCACAATTTAAAAACAGCTTTGAATCAAAATGTTTGAGCCATAGTAAGACAGTCAATCCCATACATTAATTGAGTATGTTTTCAAATATTTCTGTTGATATACATTGAAACATCGAAAACAGATGCAGGAGTAGACCATTTGGTCCTCAATATGATCATGGCTGATCATCCAAAATCAGAACCCCATTCCTGCGTTTTTCCCCATATCCCTTGATTCCATTAGCCCTAAGAGCTAAATCTAGCTCTCTCTTGAAAACATCCAGTGAATTGGCCTCCGTTGCCTTATGTGGCAGAGAATTCCACATATTCACAACTCTCTGGGTGAAAAAGGTTTTCCTCACCTAAATGGCCTACCCCTTATCCTTAAATGGTGACCTATGGCTCTGAACTCCCACAACATGGGGAATATTTTCTTGCATCTAGCCTGTCCAATTCCTTAATAATGTTATATGCTTGTAAAATATCCCTTCTCATCTTTTTAAATTCTAGTGAATACAAGCCCAGTCGACCAATTCTTTCCTCATATGTCAGTTCCCCCATCCCGGGAATTAACATGGTGAACCTACGCTGCACTCCCTCAATAGCAAGAATGCCCTTCCTCAAATAAGGATATTAAAACTGCACACAATTTCAAGAGAGAGTTAGATTTAGCTCTTAGGGCTAAATGAATCAAGGGATATGGGGAAAAAGCAGGAATGGGGTACTGATTTTAGATGATCAGCCATGATCATATTGAATGGTGTGCTCACTCGTAGGGCCGAATGGCCTACTCCTGCACCTATTTGTCTATGTTTCTATGTTAATACTCCAGGTGTGGTCTCACCAGGGCCCTGTACAACTGCAGTAAGGACCTCCTTGCTCCTAAACTCAAATCCTCTCACAATGAAGGCCAACATGCGATTAGCTTTCTTTACTGCCTGCTGTACCTGCATGCTTACTTTCAGTGACTGTAGTCCAAGTCGACCCAGGTCTTGTGGCACCTCCCATTTTCCCAATCTGACACCATTCAGATAATAACCCGCCTTCCTGTTCTTGCCACCAAAGTGGATAATCTCACATTTATCCAAATTATACTGCATCTGCCATGCATCTGCCTACCCACCCACTTCTGAAAGACTATAGATTCAGTATAAATAATATAAAATGTTGTCCATCGATCAAAAAGTGTGCATGGAAGGTGATGGTGGAATTCATCACCAATATGACCTTTTTGCATGCAATCCTCACCTGTGAGATGCTGAAGATTTTATTCAGCTAAGAAAACAAATTTCAACATTATGACTTTAGGAATATTTAAATTGGATATGGTGTGTGGGAAAGAACAGCAGATGCTGGTTTAAATCGAAGATAGACACAAATTGCTGGAGTAACTCTGGGACTGGCAACATCTCTGGAAAGAAGGAATGGGTGAACTTTCAGGTCGAGACCCTTTATCGGACAAATGTAGTTGGTGACAGCAAGACTGGTCAGAGAACTGGAAGGGGGAGAGGATGGAGGGAGAAAGAAAGCAAGGGCTACTTGAAGTTAGAGGTCAATGTTCATACTGCTGGGGATTAAGCTGCCAAAGCGAAATATGAGGTGATGTTCCTCCAATTTACGCTGGGCGTCACTCTGACAATAGAAGCGGCCAAGGACAGAAAGGTCAGTGTGGGAACGGGAGGGTTCAAGTTCAAGTGAGTTTATTGTCATGTGTCCCTGATAGAACAATGAAAATTGTTGCTTTGCTTCAGCACAACAGAACATAGTAGGCATTGACTATAAAACAGATCAGTGTGTCAATATATCATTATATAAATATATACACATATGGTTAAATAAACTGATAAGTGCAAATAACAGATAATGGGCTATTAATATTCATAGTTTTGTCTGAGCCAAGTTTAATAGCCTGATGGCTGTGAGGAAGTAGCTATTCCTGAACCTGGTCATTGCAGTCTTCAGGCTCCCGTACCTTCTACCTGAAGGTAGCAGGGAGATGAGTGTGTGGCCAGGATGATGTGGGTCCTTGATGATACTGCCAGCCTTTTTGAGGCAGCGACTGCAATAGATCCCCTCGATGGAAGGGAGGTCAGAGCCGATTATGGACTGGGCAGAGTTTACTACTCTTTGTAGTCTTTTCCTCTCCAGGGTGCTCAAGTTGCCGAACCAAGCCACGATGCAGCTGGTCAGCATGCTCTCTACTGTGCACCTGTAGAAGTTAGAGAGACACCTCCTTGACAAACCGACTCTCCGTAATCTTCTCAGGAAGTAGAGGTGCTGATGTGCTTTCTTAATAGTAGCATCAGTATTCTTGGACCAGGAAAGATCTTCTGAGGTGTGCATGCCCAGGAATTTAAAGCTCTTGACCCTTTCAATCATCGACCCATTGATATAAACAGGACTGTGGGTCCCCATCCTACTCCTTCCAAAGTCCACAATCAGTTCCTTGGTGTTGATGGTGTTGAAGGCCAGGTTATTGTGCTGGCACCATATGGACAGTTGCTCGCTCTCTCTTCTATACTCTGGCTCATCCCCACCAGTGATATGTCCCACAACAGTGGTGTCGTCAGCGAACTTGATGATGAAGTTTGCACTATGACCGGCTATGCAGTCATGAGTATAGAGTGAGTGCAGCAGGGGGCTGAGCACGCAGCCTTGAGATGCTCCCGTGCTGATTGTTATCGAGTCCGACACATTTCCACCAATACGAACAGATTGTGGTCTGAGAATGAGGAAGTCGAGAATCCAATTGCAGAGGAGGAGTTAAAGTGCTGAGCAACCGGGAGATCAGTGGGTTTAGGCGGACTGAACGGAGATGTTCAGCAAAACGATCGCCAAGACTGTGCTTGGTCTCACCGATATACAGGAGTCCACAACTTGAACAGCGGATACAGTAGATGAGGTTGGAGGAGGTGCAAATGAACCTCTGCCTCACCTCAAAAGACTGTTGGGATTCTTGGACAGAGTTGAGGGGGGAAGCGTAGGATCATTTGTTGCATCTCCTGAGGTTGCATGGGGAAAGTACCTGGGAAGGGGGCAGTTTGGGTGGGAAGGTTCGAGTTGACCAGGGAGTTGCAGAGGGAGCAGTCTCTGCAGAAAGCGGATAAGCGTGGAGATGGGAAGATGTGGCTAGTAGTAGGATCCCGTTGGAGGTGGCGAAAATGTGGGGGATTATGGTATGTGACGGCTAATGGAGTGGACGATGAGGACAAGAGGGACTCTGTCCTTTTTACGAATGGGCGAAGGGGAGCAAGAGCATAGCTGCGGTGTATCGAGGAGACCCTAGTGGGAGCCTCATCTATAATGGAAGAGGACAACCCCGGTTCCCTCAAAGAATGAGGGTATCTCCGATGCCCTGGTCTGGAACACCTCATCTCGGGTGCAGATGTGGTATAGACGGAGGAATTGGGAGTAGGGCATAGAATCTTTACAGGAAGTAAGGTGGGAAGAAGTGTAGTCTAGATAGCTATCTATGGGAGCCAGTGGGTTTATATTAGATGTCAGTTGATCGTCTGTCTCCTGTGATGGAGATGGTGAGATCTAGAAACGTAAGGAGATGTCAGAGGTGTTCCATGTGCATTTGAGTGCAGGATGAAAATTAGTCGTGAAGTTAATGAAGTCAGTGAGTTCTGCATGGGTGCAGGAGATAGCACCGATGCAGTCGTCAATGCAGCAGAGGTAGAGTTCGGGGATAGGGCCAGTATAAGCCTGGAACAGTGATTGTTTGACTTGCAGTGATTACAGGCATAGCTGGGGTCCATGCGAGTGCCAATAGCTAGACCTTTTATATTGTTTTGTCATAAAAGTCATATGGCCAGCTAATTTGAGTAGAATGTGGAAAATTATTGCTCATGTTAAAGTGGAATATTACAGCTGATGTTAAACTGGCATCCTCCCCAATGCAAATAAAGACTTGCATTTATTACCAGACCTCGTGCCCTTTTCAGATGATCCCAAAGCATTTTGTAACATTCAGTCTCATGCAAAAAACCCCAAAGCTATTTATGCACATCAAACTCCACGATAGAAAATGTGATAATTACCCCACCAACAGCTCAAAATCTCGGGCCCGTGACTGCTTAGAGTGGGGAAGTATCCAGATTAGTATCAGAACATTAAGGCCTTGAATTAAGGCTTTATATTCCTCAAATGTTGCAAAACATACTTGGCTAATAAAGTATTATTGTGTTAAAGAAGGAACTGCAGATGCTGGAGAATCGAGGGTACACAAAAGGCTGGGGAAACTCAGCGGGTGCAGCAGCATCTAAGGAGCGAAGGAGACAGGCGACGTTTCGGGTCGAGACCCTTCTTCAGACTGGTCAGGGATCAGGGAAACGAGAGATATAGACGGTGATGTGGAGAGATAAAGAACAATGAATGAAAGATATGCAAAAAAGTATCAATGATAAAGGGAACAAGCCATTGTAAAGCTGTTTCGAGAAAATGTGGTGTGAAAATGGCGGTGAGTGGAAGCTAGTGCGACTAGGGTGGGGGAGGGAGATAGAGAGAGAGGGAATGCCAGGGCCGAGGGCTGAGGGAGAGGTGGGAAGGGGAGGAAACAGCAAGGGTTAACAGAATTGAGAAAATTAAATGTTCAAGCCCAAAGGATGCAGACTCCCCAAGCGGAATATGAGGTGCTGTTCCTCCAACTTGCGGTGTTGCTCACTCTGGCCGTGGAGGAGGCCCAGGACGGAGAGGTTGGATATGGAATGGGAGGGGGAGTTGAAGTGCTGAGCCACCGGGAGGTCGGCTTGGTTATTGTGGACCGAGCGGAGGTGTTCGGTGAAATGATCGCCAAGCCTCCGCTTGGTCTCACCGATATAGATCATCTGGCATTTGGAGCAGCGGATGCAGTAGATGAGGTTGGAGGAGGTGCAGGTGAACCTCTGTCGGACCTGGAAGGACTGCTTGGGTCCCTGAAAGGAGTGGAGGGGGGAGGTGAAGGGACAAGTGTAGCATTTCTTGCGGTTGCAAGGGAAAGTTCCCGGGGAAGGGGTAGAGCGGGAGAGAAGAATTGACAAGGGAGTTGCGAGGGAGTGGTCTTTGTGGAAGGCAGACAGGGGGGGGAGATGGGAAGATGTGGCGAGTGGAGGGGTCACGTTGGAGGTGGCGAAACTGGCGGAGGACTATGTGTTGCATTTGCCGGCTGGTGGGGTGAAAGGTGAGGACCAGGGGGATTCTGCCCTGTTTGCGAGTGGGGGAATGGGGAGAGACGTCAGTGTTGCGGGGTATGGAGGAGACCCTGGTGCGAGCCTCATCTATAGTGGGGGAGGGGAATCCCCGTTCTCTGAAGAATGAGGCCATTTGTGATGACCTGGTGTGGAACACCTCATCCTGGGAGCAGATGCGGCGTAGACGGAGGAATTGGGAATAGGGGATGGAGTGTGTGTGATTGCGATTGATTGTGATTGTGAATTTGGAGCCCTGCATGCATCAGAAGGAGCAGACAGAACTTTATAGGTGAGTTTCCCCACCTGCCCTACCAGCCACTCTTGTCCCATCTGTGGAAAAGACGACGGTTTCCACATCTGATATTTAAGAACCCGAAAAACCCAAGTGGAAGCACGTCAACCCCGATGCTAAGCAAATGTAGTATAATGCTACAGCACAGAAATAGACCCTTCGACCCATTAAATCCGTGCTGACCTGCGATCCCCGTACATTAGCACTATCCTACTCAATCGAGACAATTTACAATCTTTACCAAAGCCAATTAACCTATAAGCCTGTACATCTTTGGAATGTGGGAGAAAACTGGAGCACCCAGGGTAAAAGTCACGGGGAGAACATACAAACTCTGTACAGTCAGCAACCAAATAGTCTGGATCGAGCCCGGGTCTCAGGCGCTGTAAGGCAGCCACTCTACCTCTGCGCCACCTTCCAACCCTGAGAGATCATATTGGTCAGTTCACCATGAATAACTACTTCAAAACCACTTCTTGTCCTCCCAAGAGTGTGCAAAATCAAAATGACATCTCACTTTTGTGCCACACTGGAATGTTAATTAAGATATTTTGTTTGTTTAAAATGCTGGACTTGTACTTGGAGTTGGAATCTTCTGGTGTACCATTTTGAATTAGAGTTATTCCTGGTGAATTTGCCACTGCTTGTCCCTCAACCACCCCTTTCTAACTTGATTATCTAGTCATGCACATTTCCTTTCTGAAGTTTGCTGTGTTCAAATTGTCTTCTGGGTATCCTACATAAGATCAGTGACTGCTCCTTAAAGTACTATGTGCAGTGATGTGTTTGGGAGGGTATAAAAGTGACATGAAAGGTGATAATGAAAGAAAGTCTTAGTAGCTTAGTAGAAAGTATGAAGAAGGGTCTCGACCCGAAACGTCGCCTATCTCCTTCGCTCCTTAGATGCTGCTGCACCCGCTGAGTTTCTCCAGCTTTTTGTGTACCCTCTTAGTAGCAATGCATTGCCAAGCATCCCAGGACATTCCTGACCTCCAGTACGGTGTGCATGTCATTTGAAGATTCTTCCTATGACTACGTCTGTTTTAGTTTAGTTTAGTTGAGAGATACAGCGCTGAAACAGGCCCTTCAGCCCATCGAGTCCACACCGACCAGTGATTCTCATACAATCACGCCATCTAACACACTAGGGATAATTTACATTTATACCAACCCAATTAACCTTCAAACCTGTACGTCTTTGGAGTGTGGGATGAAACCAAAGATCTCGGAGAAAGCCCATGTGGTCACAGGGAGAACGTAGTCAGGATTGAACACGGGTCACCGGCGCGGCAAGTGCTGTAAGGCAGCAACTCTGCTACTGTGCCACCCAAAATATTTTGTGCAAATACTGTTTTTCTCCCACATTTTGACGATGTGCAGGTTGACAATTGACTATTGCACATTGTGTGATGGGTGGTAGAATCTAGGGGAAATTGAGAAGAATATGGAGAGTCTAAAATTGGAGTAGTGAAGGATTAATGTAAATGGGTGCTTTATGGTCAGTGTGGACTCAATGGGCTGATATGTGTACAACTGTGCTGTACAACTAACTCATGCATTACAAAAAGCAAGATTACAGAAGGATAATCAGTGAATGGATAGCAGTCCTTAAAAACCTCCATTTATTTTCAAATCACAATTTTTTTTTCACATTCTTTAGATGTTAGCCTGCTCTCTCCCCAGTGCAGTCTGACCAGTTCTTGGTGTCATCTGCTCTTTTTACATTTTATGATTGCTTCCAATAACAGAGGGCAGGCCAGCTGACATGGTAGCAGTAAAGATGTCACATATATTGGCCTTAATACTTCACATATTAAAAAAATCTTTCAGTTTGTTAGTATTTTAATTAAGATAATGCAAAAGAAAAACAAATTAGATAATTTGTTCTTAACACTGAATAACAGGGTAGGAAGAAATAATGTCAAATAGTTTCAGGTTCAAATCAAAATCAGGCTAGTTTACTGAAAATAATTATGTCGAAAACCTATTTAAAATAATCCAATTTAAACAATAAATGCTTTGCTGACTAAGCAATGTTTTCCTACCTCTATCTTGATTCGTGCATTTGCAGTATCAACTCAACATTTACTACAATAGAGATGACCTTTCGGTAAAAAGTAGCGATTTCCCCCCCCCCCCCTCCCCCCCCCCCCCACCCCCCCTCCCCCCCCCCCCCCCCCCCCCCAAGAGTGCAGGAACAAGGTAAATAAGGCAGGACGGCACAGCAGTAGAGTTGCTGCCTTACAGCGCCAAAGACCCAGTTTCAATCCTGACTATGGCTGCTTGTCTGTACGGAGTTTATACGTTCTCCCCATGACCGTGCGGGTTTTCTCAGAGATCTTCAGTTTTCTCCTACACTCCAAAAACGTGAAGGTTTGTAGTTAATTGGCTTGGTGTAATTGTAAATTGTCCTTAGTGTGTGTAGGATAGTGTAAGTGTGTAGGGATCGCTGGTAAGTGCGGGCTCGGTGGGCCGAATGGCCCGTTTCCATGCTGTATCTCTAAACTAAAATAAACTAAATATAAACAGTTTCAGACTTTTGAAACATCTTTAAGCACTTTGTATGCAAAAAATATTTTTTTATCTACAGGGATGTAGCAAACAAAATCAGGAGATGTGCGTGCATTAGGAATGAAATGAATTTCTCCACATGATGAAAAACAATCACTTGTGATGTTAGGGTTCTGAGATGCTGAGGGCAAGATATTCAACATAAAGAGAGAGTTCATGTAATGAATGCTAAAATCCAAAATTGAATGTAATCTGGCTTGCAACTGAAGAACATTGTGTTAAAGAAGGAACTGCAGATGCTGGAGAATCGAGGGTACACAAAAGGCTGGAGAAACTCAGCGGGTGCAGCAGCATCTAAGGAGTGAAGGAGATAAGCGACATTTCGGGTCGAGACCCTTCTTCAGACTGGTCAGGGATCAGGGAAACGAGAGATATGGACGGTGCTGTGGAGAGATAAAGAACAATGAATGAAAGATATGCAAAAAAGTATCGATGATAAAGGGAACAAGCCATTGTAAGCTGTTTGTAGTGTGAAAATGAGAAGCTAGTGCGACTAGGGTGGGGGAGAGAGATAGAGAGAGAGGGAATGCCAGGGCCCAAGGGCTGAGGGAGAGGTGGGAAGGGGAGGAGACAGCAAGGGTTAACAGAATTGAGAAAATTCAATGTTCTACTGAAGAACATTGCCAAGAACATTAACATTCACTCTAGCTCTCAACATGAAACATTTAAATTATATGTTTAATTTTAGTCATGACAATAATTAAGATGTGGAGACATTATACTGTATCAGTATATTGAAAATGAATGGAATATTTAACATTTTTGCTCCACAGGATGGAATCCAGAACAATGTATCTATATTGAAACAATATTTTGTCTTCAGTTTACATTTTTCCCCTCCAACTGTGTGGAACAATTAGTGTGGAATGAATTTTAAAGCAGTTATTTAGACCATATATTGTGAGAAGACATCTTGTGAAATTTAATAGTAAGATTAAATGAGAACTTACCAGTTTGAAGTTTGATCTTTATTTTATGAGGAGTCGAGTTGAGGGACTACGTGAATAGAAGCCCGCACAGCCGTTGGTGCGTCAATCTTCAAAGCAGCGGAATGAAATTCACAGCTAACAATGACTGAAGTATAATGGTAAGATGATAAAACTAGAACTACCAGATGAGATCTATGAGGGTGGGAGCGGAGGGCACGTAATCCCTCAACTCGACTCCTCATAAAATAAAGATCAAACTTCAAACTGGTAAGTTCTCGTTTAATCTTACTATTTTACTTCGGAGTCACGTGAGTGACTGCGTGAAGACTTCAAAGCACTGTGAATTCACAGAATTCAAGCAGACCCAAATCCGACGTTCACACTGCCTGGATTGACTCAAAAGTCGTTAACAATCAATCATGCATTAGTAATACATTTGTTAAATGAATAACAGTTTATTTACAAACAAATCATAACAAACCCCTCTAACTCAGGGGAAAATGTAACAGTACTGAAACCAGAATCAGCAAACACCCCGAGCCTTGAAATCGGCTTGTGATAAAACCTCTGAAAAGTTAGCTCACTGGACCATCCTGCGGCCGCGAGGATATGGTCTATTGGCAAGTCCATCGCCCTTGCCGCGGAAGTTGATGCCGCCCTGGTGGAATGAGATGTGAATTTATCAGTATCAATTCCTGCACTTGCCAGGACCTGCTTTAGCCACCTTGAAATCGTTTGCACCGACACCTTACTGTGTGGTTTTTTTGTGACTATAAACAAAGCCAACTCTGTTCCTCTCAGAGGTTTAGTAATCTCAATGTAACGAGATAAATGTGAGACTACACACAAGCGATCATCTGCGGGGTATGCTGAAAACACAATCTTACATCCTGTCATGCCTCTTCTATTATGTTTAAGCAAATCATAGACATAAAATTATAATGGCATCAGCCAACACATGCATTCTATCTAGCCGTAGCTTTTGCAACGTTTGTACACGTTGAGCTGAAACCAACGCCATAAGCATGACCACCTTCATAGATAATTTGGCTATAGATAGGCTTGTAACCGGAGTCCACTGGCGAAGAACCATAAGAACCTCACTCACATTCCAAATACCGGCATACCTGGGTTTAAGAGGATTAGAATTGAAAAAACTCCCTTCATGAATCGTGAAACTAACGGATGTGTCTACTGTATGCAATTCTGCATTCATAGGTAAATAAGAAGACAGAGCACTTCTGGCTGAATTAATCGCACTGTAACTTAATTTTTGGTCGAAATAAAGAGTTGACAAACTCCAATACGTCCGTGATCTGCGCAGTGTGATATACAATATTCTGCTGTAGGCAGAATTGCTCCCACTTCCTTATATAGGTGATATATTGCTGCTGTGTACTATCCCTGCAGGCCAACGTGAGAATATCCACAGTCCGATGAGGCAGTCCTCTCCCCAGGTTGGCCTCCTTAAAATCTGCAAATTAACAGATCAATACGATCATATAAAGGATGTTGATCCCCAGTGACTGGATTTACCAGTAGATTTTTTTTCTTGGGCATATGCATGTAAGGCTCCCTAGCCATTTGTAATACAACGGGAAACCATGCTTGTGTAGGCCAATCTGGCACTACCAATACCCCTGAAGCGGAGTCCTCCTTGATCTTTTGCAAACATCTGCTGATGAGACAGAATGGAGGAAATACATACACAAACATTCCTCCCCAATGCAGCGAAAATGCATCCACTGCTACTGCCCCTGGTTCCCATGAAACATATCTAGGTAACTGATGATTTAATCGAGATGCAAACAAGTCAATATCTGGCAATCCATACTGAACAACCATTTGGTTAAATACATCCTGATTTAACATCCATTCAATGTTGTCATTAAACTGACGTGACCTAGTGTCAGCTACCGTGTTGATCCTTCCTGGCAAATAAAGTGCTGAAAGCCAGATATTTTGGTCAATACACCAGCTCCAAATCTGGTTAGCCAGTCTATCACAAGACTGTGACTTAACTCCACCCATGTGGTTTACATATGCCACTGCTGTGGTGTTGTCAATCTGAACCTGCACATGCAGATCCCTCCTTGTAGAATAATAAGCTTTGAGCCCATACCAGGTGCACAACAACTCTAAATAATTAATCCCTCTTAATTGAAGAAGTGATGTCTCATCCACATTCCATCTGCCTCCACAACTAGAAGACATATCTGTTGCACCCCAACCCAGTGCACTTACATCAGTCTGTAATATCAGTGACGGTGGTTCCACCAAAGCCTTCCTAAACTTTTGAAACATGTACTATCCACCATTGTATGTCAGCAATCGCCCCAGCTGACAACTGCATAGGCCTATCAAAATGGCCCCTTTGTATTCTCAGTGCCTGTTCCTTTGATCGTTGTAATTGTTGATAATGCAGAGGACCATACTGCAGAGCTGGAAATGCTGCAACAAAATTCCCAATTAAACTGGCTACTTGTCTAATCGAAGGCCGTTGTTCTCCAACGAGATTAACACAGTCCTCAATTAACTGATTCAATTTATCCCTGGGCAAAGTTACCAACATGTGATTGGAATTAATGGTAAATCCCAGATAATCAATAATTTGGACTGGTGATAATTTAGATTTATCTGGGTGAATAACAAATCCCATTTGTTCAAAAGTGATTTTAACAACTGAAACTGATGATTATGAGTTTCAGCATGAGTCTTTCCAACAATCAGAATATCATCTAAATAAGCCATTACCACATGCCCCTGAGTTCTAAGTAATGCTAACACAGGTTTTACCAATTTAGTAAATAATCTAGGAGCTGAAGTTAATCCATTCGGCAATGCCCTGAATTGCCACAGCTCAGTCATCCAAATAAATTTCAAATATCTTCTATCATCACCATGAATAGACACTGAGTAATACACATTCTTTAAATCAATGGTTGCCATATAATACCCTTTGGACACTAGATGTTTGCCCGTGGTAAAGGTCTCCATTTTGAAATGCCTATAACAAACAAATTTGTTCAAACTCGATAAATCCAGAATAATTCTACATCCCCCAGTCTTTTTAGATCTGGGAAATATACTTGACAGAAATTGTTGACTTTGATAGACAGAAGGCTCAATTACCCCTTTCTTATGTAACGACTGAATCTCTGCTTGAATAAGCACATTTTCCTCATCTGAAAAAATAAGTTTACGACTAGGAAAATGTTGATTAGGTTAGACTGTCCTTAGAGTAAAATTCAATTTTTCACCCCTTCAATACTACTAAGTATGAACAAATCTGATGTCAACTGCTGCCATTGTTTGAGAAACAATTTTAACCGTCCCCAATTTGAACAGGAACATCAGTGAATTCATCGTCTGTCAATGTTATATTCCTTACCTGCATCTTTCCTTGCGGACCTTGTTGTCCTCGACTTCTTGTAGAGAACCCTTTTTGCCTTGCTTGCTAGTTGGCTTAATGAGGGCCATGGTTTTAACAACCTCATGACAGTCTTTGACCCTTTTTGCAAGGTTACCACCAAACAACAGATTTCGTGGTCGGTCACTGGTCGGTTTGCACAAACTCGCCAAATTCGGATTAGCACTGGCCTAATAGCGGCCCTCCCGATATTATTAATTTCAAAATGCATTACAAAGGAATCCCAGTTCGTCCTGGTGTGCTTCAACCATATTGCTTGTATCAATAACTTTCACCACAGCTGTAATACCTGCTGACAACAGGTTAAGCACTTTTTTAAAACTTCATCTCCTGGGCCCTAGCAGGCATACCCATCTATGACCAAATTTGGTGATTAACCACCGGTACCTTCAGGAGATCACAATTAACAGTAGCTTTATAGTTTTTTGCTACTTCATCCATAGCTAGCTCCTGTAACTGGTGGGAGAGCATATACTGAATTGCTTCGGCCAATTCTACATCGATCGCCTTTCCTGCCTCTCTACGCTCAGCAAACTTCCCAGCAATGTTCGGAATTACCTCCAACCGAACTCCTTTACTGCTCTCCCCCAGCATAGAATCAGTGTCAGCAAACTGCACTGATAGAACATCCTCCTCACAGGCAGGATAGTTCTGCAGCCCTGAAACAGGTGCTGCTAGCACAAGCTCACCATCAGCCTGGCTTGGGCACCACTCCTCCTCACGGAGCTGGTCCCTGTCGAGCATTCTTTTGTAATAGAATCTCGACGTGGGAGAGCCGTGAGCAAACGGACTCTCATATGGAGGGTATAACCTCCAGGCCCGACTCATCTACGGGCCACAGAGACTTGCCAGTGGCCTTCCGCCCTACTGGCAAGCCTCCACTGCCCCCCGGCAGTGGGTCCGCAACCACTGGCTGTGTAGCCAGCACCGGACCAGGTGTACCAGACGGGCCTCCATCCTCAACACTCTCCTGGCCACTTTCCCTTTCTACCCCTGGAGCGCCTCGCCGACACCTTCTTCACTTTCTGCAACATATCTACCAGGACTCCAAACCGTCGCAGAAAATGACCTGTGGTAAAAAAAATTTAAAAACCTTACGTCCGTTTAAACTTACCGCTCGGAGGAGCGCTGCTGCTCCAACCGGCCGACTGCACCAGCGTCTGACGTCATGACGCACCAACGGCTGTACGGGCTTCTATTCACGTAGTCACTCACGTGACTCCGAAGTAAAATAGAAGTGTGAAAAACTACTCTACCGAAACATTAGCCACAAAAAAAGTCAACATTGAAGCTTTCAAGTAGCCACAAAGGTAGCTTTGCCCAGACTGTACCCGACTCCCAGCCAATGACAGATAATGTCCATGGTAGACAGGCTGCCTTGAACTCCTTCATAATTGGTACATGTGAAGAAACCCTTGGGCTTTTTTGCCAAAAAGAACCAAGAGCAGTTTGATTGGAATGACCAAGAGATCCAGGAGCGAATTAAGTGGTAAAGTCAAGGTGGTCCAGGAAGTTACAGCACATCTCGAGGTGTGTAGCTGAACAGATTTACAACCACCTGAAGGCCAATTCGTAAACTAATTAGCAGATGGTGGGCAAGAGCCCAAACAACCTGCTGTCAGCCATGACATACATGGGATTGTCAGCATTGCCAAGGCTCCACCCAAAGGAGAGCCAAGAAAGGAAGTGAATCCATCAATAACAGCAAGACAGTCAATGCCTGCTGGAAAGCACACTTTGAAGACCTCCTCTGATGCAACACTGCCCTTGACATAAGCCCCTTTGACTTTCGGTTGCAGAAGCCTCATTCAGTCCTGAGCTGTTGCCACTTTTGATCAATAAAAAAAGATCCAAAATAATAATCCATGCACCATCTCATAACCAAGGCTTTGGGAGCACACGGTCATAAGGTCATAAGTGATAGGAGTAGAATTAGGCCATTCGGCCTGTCGCCTACTCCGCCATTCAATCATGGCTGATCTATCTCTCTCTCTTAACCCCATTCTCCTGCCTTCTCCCGATAACCTCTGACACCTGTACTAATTAAAACTCTGCCAAAACGAATCAGTATATTTACTGAAGTTCTAATGCTTAGCAGAGAGGAGCTTCAATCACAAATCCACAACCTCATTTCCCACATCAGGGCAGGGGAATTCATGGCAGGATATGGCAGGGGAACGTCATAATTGTGACCATCCTCAAGAAAGGACATAATTCCCATGCTCTCTGCCACTGGGCAACTCATTGTCAGGGACCTCCACAACTGTATTTTCCCAGTGGTCAAAGATGTATTGTGTAAACTACCATATGGATTGTCCACTAGAGACACAGTTTAATGATTTCATGAGAAATGTTGGGAATACACATCTTCAAGGGAAAGGGAGGGGAATGAATCCAATTTGATGCACAATTTTTTATCCAGAGTAGGGAAAATTGAGAACCAGAGGGTGTGGGGGTGGGGGGGTGGGGGAGGGAAAGTTTAAAAGGAACCTGAGGGGCGATTTTTTGTTTTACACAAAGGGTTTTGGGTGTATGGATCGAGCTGCCAGAGAAAGTAGTTGAGGCAAGTAATATCACAACATTTAAGAAACATTTAGACAGGTACATGAATAGGATAGGGATGTGAGCCAAATGCAGGCAAGTGGGATTGGTGTAGATGGGGCATGTTGGTCTGCATGGGCAATTTGGGCCGAAGGGCCTGTTTCCATGCTGTATGACTCTATAACCTAACTAAAAAAATTTAACTCCATCTTCTGTGAGGGACTTTCTTCAAATTCAGCTCCATCTTACACGTGTCTCATGATAGCGTCCATGCTGAGATCCTGGACAATAAATTCAGTGTCAGTGAGAATAGATCTTATGCAAGGCTGTATCATTGCCCCAGGACTTTTACCCAATCGTTCTCACTGCAATACTGCATTTCAACGCTAACAGGTTTCTTACTGGAGTGGAACTAATCTACAGGATTAAAATATATCTGCACTCCAGAATCAAGGACACCCCAACCTTGAGAGTCGAGCGGGAAGTGTACAGTCATCACTTGCATTTGTGCACACTTGAGGCAGAGATGAAAGCCATCCTTAACCGTTCCACTGAAACTTACAAAATAACAGGTCTCACACTCAATGTGTAGGAAGTAACTGTGGATGCTGGTTTAAACCGAAGATAGACACAAAAAGCCGGAGTAACTCAGCAGGTCGGACAGCATCTCTGAAGAAAAGGAATAGGTGACATTTCGGGTCTCAACACAAAATGTCATCTATTCCTTTCCTCCAGAGATGCTGCCCAATCTGCTGAGTTACTCCGGCTTTTTGTATCAATTTTAGTTCTTACACTTAACATCTGCAAGAAGCACAACTAACTTTCCCCTGTTTTATGGAACAGCCTTCCAACTATAAAGGTTCATGCTGAGAGCCAGGAAAATATGGGTTACTTCTAAGAAATCAGGAGCCACAATTTATTGGAGACTGAGATTGATGATACAATTCACCACTACAAATGCACCAACACTGTCTCTGCAATATCCTCCTGTTTTATTGTAAGGATCAGCAAACCAATGTTAGCATTCTCTCCTTGACCATCATCCCCAGCATTGAGGCCTTAAGTACACATCACGTATACTTGGTGGGTCATTTCGTTCACATGCCTAACTCCAGACTCTGAAAGCCGACACACTATCCCGAGGCTCTGTCACAGGAGATTACCAAATGGACAGAGGAAAAGATTCAAATATGTTCTCAAATCCTCCTTTATAAAATGGAACAGACCCATTAATGCCAAGGAATCTTGTCCATGATTGCTCAAAGTAGAGGGTAAGCATTTGGGATGGTATTCAGAAGTCCATGCATTAGGACAACAACCAGAACCCATTGTAAAAAAGTAGGAAGGATGCACCACATCACAAACTGTTGACCTGGCCTTTGTAAATCATCTTGTGCACCATCCGCGGACAAGTGTCTGTAGGTCCCACACTGGCCTCATTCACCTCAGAACCTACTGAACCCAAGCAAATAATCCTGATGGATGGCTAAGCAGAAGAAACAATTGCAGACATGCATCTCGTTAGTTTGAGATTGTTATCAGACTGAGTTGTACATTCAACTCCCTCTGTACAATCTTTTATTTGATGTACTAAACAGAGAATATGTTTTTAATAAGACAAGTATCATACTTTTAGAGATACAGAATGGAAACAGGTCCTTTGGCCCACCGAGTCAGCGCTGACCAGCGATCCCCGCACATTAGCACTGTCCTACACCCACTCGGGGCAATTGTTATATTTACCAAGCCAATTAACCTACAAATCTGTATGTTTTTGGAGTGTGGGAGGAAACCGAAGATCTCGGAGAAAACCCATGCAGGTCATGCGGAGGACATACAAACTCCATACAGACAGTACCCATAGTTGCGATCGAACCCGGGTCTCCAGCGCTGCAAGCTCTATGAAGCGGCAACTCTACCACTGCGACGCCCTGCTGTGAGATCTTTTTACATATTTTCCAGGTATATCATACCATACATGAGAATATCAGGTGGTATAAAAGAGAAAAATAAGCACAGTGCAGAATATAGTGTTACAGCTACTGAGAAAGCAGATTTATAAAAATAAATTGTTGTTCGCTATCCTTGAAAGGAGGACATTAAAGACAATACTATTCTTGAAATAGTATGAAAATTGACTGAAATCGAAGGTGACAAAATAACCTAATAGGTTCACATTAATAATTATTATTCTTTTCTTTAGTTTGGAGGAAAAAAATATTTTATTTTATCTTTTTAAATGTCATTCAAATCGAAAGTCAAGTAATTAAAAAATAAATTGCTTTGCATAATTTGTCTGAAAAATGTTGCAGAGACCTGTGTCCTTCTCTGCACAGAAAGATTTATCACGCCATAATGTTCACAAATGACATAGCTTGTGTCATTGGGCACCATTTCAAGGCCACATCAGAGGATATATTCTCCTCTAATTATGCTGATCAGTTCAAGCTAGACATTGACTGAAGCAGCACCAAGTCTTCTGGAGATTTGATGTTGATACAGGTATTCTCATTGATTTACTGTAGTCACATATCAAGATCCAGTGTATATCTTTGTTATGCATGTTATCTAGGCAAATCATGTCACACATGATGAGTACATCAGGAAGTGTAATAGAGAAAAATAGAGTGCAGAATATAGTGTTACAGCTACGGAGAGCCGATTTATGTAATATTCTGCTCTCTCTACGTAGCTGTAACACTATATTTTGATAAATTGGGAGATGGGGAAATTCATCCAAAGCAAGGATCCGATAACAGTATTGGATGGAATTGAATTGATTAAAATTTATTAGCCAAATATGTTTACATACAGGAATTTGCCTTGCTCGCAAGTAACAACACGGTATACAGTAGACAATTAAAAATAAAACATTATAATGTAAACATGTGAAGAATTAAATCAAATACCAGAGCAAAAGGAGGCTACAGACTTTTGACTGTTGAGTAGAGCTACTGCTCGTGCAAAAAAAGCTGTTTTTATGTCAGGCTGTGGTGCCTTTGACAGTCCGAAGTCGCCTTCCAGAGGGAAGTGCTTCAAAGAGTTTGTGGCCAGGGTGAGAGGGGTCAGAGATGGTATCTTACCCGCTCTCTTCCTGGCCCTTGCAGTGTACATTTCGTCAATGGGGGGAAGGTTGCAGCCACAAACCTCTCGGCTGATCAAATGATGCGCTGCAGCCTCCGGATGTCATGCTTGGTGGCTGAGCCAAACCAGACCATGATGGAGAATATGAAGACGGACTCTATGATGGCAGTATAAAATTGGATTGGCTAATAAATCATTGCCCGTGGCAGATTGTGTTATCTCAGCTGCTGCAGGAAGTACATCCTCTGTTGGGCCTTTTTGACTGTGGCGTCAATGGTAGCCTCCCATTTAAGGTCCTTGGAGATGATGGCTCCAAGGAATCCACATATGTGACTGTGGTGTTGTTGATGGTGAGTGGCGGAGGGGAGGGGGAGCTTCTCCAAAATCTACGATCAATTCCAGTGTCTTAAGAGCATTGAGCTCCAGGTTGTTGCGATGGCACCAGGACACCAGCTGTGTCACTTCCTGTCTGTAGGCAGATTCCTCCCCATCCTGGATCAGTCCAATCAGGGTTGTGTCGTCCACAAACTTGAGAAGCTTCACAGAGGAGTTTGTGGATGTGCAGTTGTTGGTGTAGAGAGAGTAAAGGAGAGGGGAGAGTACGCAACCTTGAGGTGCTCCTATGCTGAGGGTCTGCGGTTCCGAGATGTGCTTTCCCTGACGGTCAAGGTGCTGAAGAATGAAGTGTAGGCCTAAGTTGACTGCGTCATCCACTGATCTATTTCCCGGTATGCAAACTGCAAGGGGTCCAGCAGGGAGTTTGTGATATATTTTCAGGTAGGCCAGCACAAGTCTTTCAAGGGTCTTCATGGTCACAGAGGTCTGTGCAACAGGTCCGTAGTCATTAAAACCAGTAATCCTTGGCTTTTTGGGTACGGGAACAATAGTGGAGACTTTGAAACAGGCAGGGACAGTGCAGGTTTGCAGGGACCGATTGAAAATGTCTGTGTAGACGGGTGCCAGTTGTTTGGCACAGAGCTTGAGGGTAGAGGGGGAAACATTGTCCGGTCCTGCAGATTTCCATGCTGTCCTTGAAACTTGTGGTATGCACTTTTAAGCTTTTGTGTTTCCCACCTGGTGGCAGTGGGAAGAAGTGAGGTGAATGGGGCGTGCGTGGTTCGTGATTACGTTGGCTGCTTTCCTGAGAGTGTGAATTATAGGTGGAGCCATTGAGGGAGGGAGAAGGCTGGCTTGTGTGATGGACTGGGCTGCATTCACAACACTCTGCATCAAAGATTTCATCCAAAACCACTCACAAATGTTTTTGGTTTTTTTATGCCTGTATTATGCAGCAAAATACAATCACAATGCATTGCCTAAAACCCATTCTTAAAGCAGAGCTCATTCCTGGCACAAACCTCCAGAATTATCCTAGTTGGGGAAGACACTTCAAATCCCATTTGGATCCTTGGGTTTACATTTCATGGTAGGAAAGTGGTTGAGAGGATGAGATTCAGAGCACGGGATGATGATGGGTAAAATAGAGCTAAGAGTACTCAAGAGTGAAGTGTTTCAACTTAAAACGTCACCTATCCAAGTTCTCCAGAGATGCTGCTGGACTTACTCCAGCATTTTGTGTCCTTTTGTGTATTATACAGCATCTGCAGTCCCTTGTTTTGATAAAAGCACTAGAACATGCTCCAAAACAAATACAGCAAATTAACTGAATTCCAAAAATGGATATTATGTATAACTTTTTTTCCTTGCACGCTTTAACAGAAATAAACAGTTACTATACAAGATCTAACTAGGCAGAAGTTTAACATTCAGATTCAGTTCCCCAGAAGGTGGAAGTTTGCACTGTGCCACCTTATGAAACCAGCGCCAGAGTACAGGTTGGGTACCAGAAACTACCACCTGTGCAGAAGATCAAGAAGCCACTTGCATGAGTGATATGAACTCCTCCAACGAACTGCTGGTCCCTCAGCATAAATCTGGAGCTAGATCAAGACTGCCATTAGGGACGCCGCATTGAAGGCGCCTCTGCCTACAGTCTGTCCATTTTTTTCTGTCTTTTTTTAATTTTAGTTTGTCTAACCAGTTTGTTTTGAGGATACTTTCATTTTTTCTATGTGGGGGAGGGGAGGAAGGCAAGGGGGAAACCACTTCCCAGTCGCTTCCTGGCGGGGATGCAACTATTCCTTCAAGTCGCATCCTCGCCCCCCTCCTCGCAGCCTACCACTGGATCGGAGCGGCCTTTCCTACCAGAGACCGGAGACCAGACCAGAGCTTTGGCAGTGGCGGCGCGGTGCTGTATTCTCCGCGGAGCGGGCGATACCTAGCAGGATCGCCGTTTGACGCTCTGGAGCGTTGGGCTTGCAGCATCGACATTGCGGAGCTGTGGTACGCTGCATCCCAGCACGGGCGGCGCTGACCGACATCGCGGAGTCCCTGCAAGCGTGAATCTCCACCCGGCGTGGCCTGGGGACGTCGGGAGCCGCGGACTCTGGTGGGAAGCGGCCGATGTGGAGGTCCAAGCCGCTAAGGTTAGCCTCCCGTTCCGACGTCAGAGTTCCAACATCCCGGCGAGCGGGCCTGAATGACAGGCCGCCCGTAGGTGAACATCAGGAACATTAGAAGAAGATGACTGACTTTGGTGCCTTCCCTCACAGTGGGAAACTTTGATTCTGCTGTGTGGGTATGTTTTATGTTGAGCTCTATCGTATGTTGTGTTCTTTATTTTTATTGTATGGCTGTATGGTGATCACATTTCACTGTGCCAATTGGCACATGTGACAAATAAATGTATCTTGTATCTTGAAGGAAAAAAAAAACCTCAAGTTTGTGGTGATGGGACAGAGGATTATGTGAAGATTGGGACCTCCAAATGGAGGAGGATTGGCCAAATGTTGTGCCTTCCACCACAGTGATGAATGCTGTGGTGTATGTTTATGTTAAATTTTTAATGTGCTTTTGTGTGTTCTTTTTCATTGTACCGCTGCTGGCAAATTCACTTCACTTGCACTTTATGTGCAAGTGACGAATCAAACTGATTGTGTTGAATCCAGCCCCCAATTGTTGATCAACAGTCACTAACCCTCAAAGATAGACACACAATGCTGGAGTAATTCAACAGGATAGGCATCATCTCTGGAGAGAAGGAATGGGTGACTGTTCAAGTCGAGACCCTTCTTCAGACCAATCCTCTCTCCCACTCATAGCTCCAGCATTGGTCCAGGCAGACATTATCAGGAATAATGTCATACAGCGTGAAAACAGGCCCTTCGGCCTCACTTGCCCACGCAGACCATCATGCCCCATCTACACTAGTCCCATCTGCCTGCAATTGGTCCATGGTCTTCTAAACCTATCTGATCCATGTACCTATCCCAAAGGCAACAGAAGTAAGAGAAGCCATTTCAATGATGTCAGAGGTTGGTAGCTATGGAAATTAGCAACATTGAGGCTACACCAGAGCATCACCATGGCCATTCAGTGAACCTGTCTATCTGCACAAAATCTCGATAAATGATGTTGTGGCCCCAGTAATAATGAGAAAGGTCTTCATTTTATTATCAATGGTTTTGTGATGCCTGGATTTTGACAGATGCCCTGATTGCTGTTGCTTCTGGCCATTTAGATCCACATTTATATGAATACAAAACTAAAATAAGACATAATTTGCTATAAATACTAAGGAGGTCAAGCAGCATATATGGAAGGAGAAACAAAATTAACATTTATCAACTTGGAATGTCAACTTCATTTTTCTCTTGCCACTAATGACAACTCAACACACTTCCTATATGTAAACCTGCCCGTTTCTATTCTTGGTTATATTGTGAAATTACATAATCCCTGATTAACTCCAGCTATGGTTACAAAATACTCAGAAGAATGAAGATCTTTTATAAACCCACTTGACACTGCAGTGGCAGTGCATTCCCTGCTTCAAATCCAGGCACAGAGTGGCCATCTCCTCCTGTGCGTTTAGTTTCTCCTTCGAATCAATGCTCTTTGATTTACGTTACAACTAAATATAAAGCTGGCTTGCAGTGGTACTAAAAGGATACCCGTAAATCACTAGAAATTGCCATTCAGCAAGGTAGCAAAAGAGACACCAGGTTCGATTGAATTTTTGAAAATCTATTTCAATATCAAGGAAAAACAATCCATTAATCTAACAAATTAACGTGTAATCTCACAAAACCAAGTTCAAACAGTGACTGTTTCTAAATATCCTGAAATGAACAGTGCCTGTAATCTTGAGTAAAATACAAAGTGCTGGAGTAACACAGCAAGTCAGGGAGCATCTGGGGAAGGAGTGAATAGAGGCTGTTTTGGGTTGGGACCCTTCTGTGACCTGTGTATTGGTTCCATTCATAGATGCTACCTGACCCATCGAATACTCCAGCACTTTGTTTTTTTTACTCAAGAATCTAGCATCTACAGTTTCTTGAGTCTGCATCAAATCTTTGTTGAGCTGCACAGCTCTCCCTAGCTCAGAAATCTCTCTATAGCAAAAAGTTCAGTGGTGAAAAGAGGGATAGTGGGCCTGTAGGAAGAGAGTGATAGCAGCCTCCATCTAATTCAACAGAGGGTGATGAAAGAGATCACAGAGAGTTCATCAGCAAATGGAGGAGGTGCCAGTCCCAACACTTGTCATGCCAGCCATTGTGCAGCTCTCAGCCTCAGGTTTCAGCGATGAGTGGCCACACTTCTCATCATAACCTCTGCCACACCCCACCCTTCCACCCCAAGACCAGCTGCCACAAGCTGACAGTCCCCTCTCTGAGCACCAGAATGCAGATCCATGCTATCAGAATCAAAACTTCCAGATAACTTCTGCTTGTAGTGAAGTGAAAACTGGTGCCTTAGCTAAAACCCATTATTTGTACTGCAAATGTGAATGTGATGAAGGCTGCCGTTTCCACGATTGAAAGCATTGGGATCCAGAATTCACATGGAACCACTTGCAAGTTCACTGCTGGATTTCCCCATTGTCCCAATTATATTCATACCTGTGGCTCTGTCTTTTGCAAACACTCCATTATCAGACTCACCAGCTACAGAAATAGTGGCCAATCTTACCTGATGGAATGCTGGTATGAAGGCCATGCTTCTCCGAACTTCTTTGCCTGGCTCTGATCCATTTATAACTTGTGACGCATCATGTGAAAATCCCACTTCCATTGTAAATTGCTCGTATCTAAGCTTCCCCCCAGTCTAGTTTCAGTAAAAACACTGAATCAAGCACTTAAACAACTAATGTTTATTTTAACAAAAGCGCAATTACAGTTCAACTACTGTACCTATCCCACCGTGGGTTCGATCCTCCTATCTGCCTAATCAAGCCATCTAGGCCTTGCTCAAACAGAGACACTCCAGAAAGTCACGCAGTCCCAAGCGCTCTCCCAGAAGATTGACGCTGGAGCTCATGGTAGCGGACTTTTATATGTCCCGGGACCTTGAGAGGCCGAATCACATGGGGGTGGTCTCTTAATAATCCAATTTCAGGTATTGATTAAATAACCCATAAATAACAGACATTTCCCTAACCCAATAATACAGCAGCTCAATACATTGTATTTAAACCGGACTTCTCAAGGAAGCCAACTTAGAAACATTTACCCTGATCTGCAAGAAACCCAGACAAGGCTCAATACCTCATCCAATCAACACTCAGCAAAGTAGAACTCTGCAACATTATTTACAATTATTTACAAGGTGTATGTCTGGTTTGCAGCCATCCAATCCATTCTATGCATTTTGCACCTATTTGATAGGGTCTGCAGATGTTTTTATTCTTTTCTTGCAAATTGTATCTAGGCTCTAGACACAATGGCACCACTCCGCAGCTTGTCCCAGCTCTGCAGAGAGCAATTTCAAATTAACTAACTCACAGCAGCCCTGAAGCTTTTACCCCATTTTAAAGTCCTAGCCTCTCCAATTTGGCCAGGATTAACACCACCACATTCATACCACCTCACCAAGGCTATTGAAGGGAAAGGAATAGAACCATATAGCAGTTAAAGCATAAGTATGGTCTCACCGTAAATATATCCATGTTTCTTGCCATGATCATTTCTTACACTGTTAAGTTCTATTATGATTTTATGATTTATAAATCGAAAGTCTGAAATAAAGTAAGTTAGTATGAACAGGCTTTCATGTGACAGCTTGCATCTGATTAAACTCAGGGCCACTTAGACTATAGTTTACATGCTGTGAACTGACATAACCATTGCATTAGTGCAAAAGATTTGGAATGACAGATTCGGGTCTAAATCTGACACAAGGGCTTAAAGCTCCTTACGGGAAACTGTCTATACTGCTTAGGTTTGACACTAAGGAAAATAATTTTACTCTGGTGTCAGGTCAGCTTCAAAAATTGCTTACTTTATAATCCAAAGTAGAATTTTTAAACAAAATGCCTGAGTGCAGACACTACCACCTGCACACTACAATTATTCAGCAATTACTAGTTAATAGGAACTGTGGACAGACACATTTGGAGCTAAATTGGAGACACCAACATTCAACAACAGCTAGGAGACTAAGTTGGGCGAGTATAGCCCATTTTGCACAAAGTAAAGTGATATTAGACCAATAATAGGCTATCAACAAAACTTAAATTGTCATTAATTTCCCTTTGTTGCAAAATCTTTCTCATTATTGGCATCTTAATTATGCCCAGAACTGTGTTCAAATCGTCAGCCTGTTGAATTAATATTTTTACTTTAATTGCAGTGGAGGGTCACATGGCAATGTTACAAGCATTACTCAATGCAAGTGTCAAGAAAACAATAGTAATATTAGGTGGAATGAATGTTGGTTTTCTGAATTTACACAGAAATTATAAGATTCAATAATTTCAGGTTATTTTCTTTTTGCCCTCTGGGTAAACAGAATGGAGTGTTGCGAATACATTACTATAATCAGACTACTGTTACCATTATGGTATTATATTTCAATATACCAATTATATATGTTTAAATAATTTTAATTCCATCAATGTCAAATTAAAATGCTATAGGATCAGTTGTTGCACACATTGTCCAAATAAGTTTCAAATTCTCTATATAATTTCTTATGTCTTTTGAGGTACACTTTTTTTATGCTTGTTTAACATTAGAATAGTGACAAATTAAGTTTTCCAACGTATATTTTGATGTCAGAAATATACATCATGGCTAGGAGTTAATTAATCTTAGTTACATTGGGCAATCTTTGGTAACTGTCTGCATTTGGTTACATGCAAAGTATGTCAATATGCTATATTGTATCACTGGGCAAATGAAGCTAATACCAGATTAAAATATATAATAAAACTAGACTAGGTGGGACCCGTTGGGTCCCAGCATCACACCGGAGGGCTGGTCCCCCAACGCAATATTCCACCTCTCCACCAATTTGAATATTGGTGGCCAGTGGTGGGGGGGGGGGGGGGGCTTTTTGGAGCACTGGTATGGGTGTTGTGCGCTGAAGGGACTGGTTTCCAGAGGGCTAGTATGGACATTGTGGGCCGAATGGATTCTTGGGCTGGTGGCTCAGTCACTCAAGCCTGTTGTGCTGGCAGCTCACTCACTCATGGCTGGTGGGCTGGCAGTTGACTCATGGCTATTCCTTGAAATTCCATTTCAAGCAGTGTGAAAGCCACCAAATTCAAGTGCAGTATCTTACCACTTCAAGCGCAAACAGGAAGTGGTCAAGATTAGACTTTTAATTATATAGAATGCAAGCCAACTTTAATTAGGCAAGGCAACTTGAATTAGTCAACACAGCTTTAGCATTTCCAAACCAAAGGCAACACAGCTTTAGCATTTCCAAACCAAAGGCAACACACCTTTAGCATTTCCAAACCAAAGGCAACACAGCTTTAGCATTTCCAAACTAAATTTTCAAACCAAATTAAGAGCACTGACAGGTCAGTAAAACCACTCACAGTTTAGTAGACATGTGTTCAGTGTTATGCACCGCTCAGACTGAGAGACGTGACCCTCTCGCTCCCCCATCTTGCGGAGACTGACTGAGGCACTCAACACTTCTGGGTGTTATAGTCCCACCGGAAGGGGCGTGGCCTTCTCTTGAGAGAATCTCAACATTTTTTAAACACTAATAACTCTTTTATTTTTAATTGATGGGAAAAATCCTCTTGTCCTGCGCAGCGGAGGGAGACTCTGAGTAAGATGGCCAAAAATCACAGCCATAAGTGGCAGCGTTTTTTCAAACATCATTAAACAGAAAAACAGGAAGTGGTCAAGATCTTACTTTTACTAATATAGCTTGTTAGTTGAGAGGGTTTATTGTGAAAGCATTAGGTTTACGAAGGTATGACAACAATATATCGATAGTGCACAAAAAAGGGAAAGGTGGTCCAGCTGTTACTATCATAACTTAAAAAAATAATGAGTAAAGGAAAAATAGAGGAAAAAAACTGCATTTAAAATTCAGCAAAGGGGGGCCAGAATGTTGATAAGAGGCTAATAGAATTCAAAGCTCATAAAAAACATATTGTAAGAGCTTCTCAGATATGTAAAAATGAAAGGATTAGCATGTTAATTAGCACTATTTTAGAGAATGGTGTAGCTGGGCATGTGAGGGGGGGAGGGGGGGGGGGGGGAGGGGTGGGGGGCATGGAGAGGGAGAGTTAAACAAATATTTTGTGTTATTTTAATAGAAGCTGCAGGAAAAACTCCTGAAAATAATAAAAGTCTTGTGCAAATTATGATCTCAGAGGAATGAGAATGATTAAATAATTACTTTTAGAGAAAGGAATGGGACTGAAAGGTAATCACTCCCCAGAATCTTATCATTTGCATCCAAGATTTTATAGGAGATGGTTGTGGAAATAATGGATGCATTTTACTTCGGAATCATGTGAGTGACTACATGAAGAAGGCCGTCAGCCCGCATGCGCATCATTCCGTCTAACGCATTGCGCAATGACTGACTGGCAGGCGCATTGCTCCTTCCAGCAGTAAGTTTGAAATCCTCAGGTAAGTGTTTGACCTTTCTCTGAGGTTGTTTCTCTTGGTTCAGTAATTGTTGCCAACAGATAAGTTCGAACCTTTTGAGAAGAATGTTGAAGGTGAAAAGATGGTCCGTGGGGAAACCAGCTACTGAAGACCGTGGGAGTGCGGGTAGCGGGCGGCTGTCGATTTCGCCTTCCAGGTTGCTGGTGGTGGTGCCAGCAACATCTGACTTGGTACCGGGAGATAGCACCATGGCAATCCCGCTTGGGCGGAAAGCCACTAAAAATTCTGTCAGGCCCGTTGACTCGGACGAGTCGGGCCGGGAGGGTTCCCCTCCTTCGTTGGCGTCTGTGGATGTCTAACCCACATGGAGCATCTGATGGAGAGGTTGCTCCAAAATTATATGCTCCAAAGGAGGGAGCTATATCAGCACGGGTCTCCTCGGGGGCCTGCGGTAGCGGCACCTGTTTCAGGGCTGCACAATGTCTCCCTCTCTGAGAAGGAGAGCATACGTGGTCAGTTCCTGTCTGACTCGGAGTTCGGTGGTATAGCTGGTGAGCATACCCTGAGGCACGAAGGGCACGAATCAGAAGTGCCAGTAATGGCATCAAAATTTGCCACCCCGTCACAATCAGGGGAACCTCTGGATGAGGACTTAGCCATGAGCATCAACTACCTGGCCTCTCACCAGCTCCAAGATCTGGCCATGGAGGAGACTACTAATAAGTATCACACTCCTGCCAACTGTGCCTCATTGAATGTGCTGGCCGTTAATCACTCCATCTGGGGTTATATTGGAGGGGGCATCAGAGCCCAGGAGGTGAAGCTGCAAAAAATATTAAAATTGCTCGCCTCAGGCATCACGGCCTTTGCCAGGTCAGTGGATGGGGAGCCCCTATCTGACATACAACAGGACGCCATGGCATTAATGCGCAATACACATTTAGAAATTAATTGCCTACGGAAAAATGCCATCCGTCCTGCACTGAACCCCAAATTTGCTGCACTGCGTAAGGCCAGCAATGTTCAACCACCAAATTACCTGTTTGGGGAAGATCTACCTAAGCAGGTCAGGGAGCTGGACGATATGGCAAAGACGGTACGGTTAATGAAAGTCCTGACAACACCCAAGGTCTCATCGTACCGGCGGCAGCACCCCTACGCTCCCTTCAACACCGGACGGTTCACCGGAACTTGTGGGAGAGCCGAACAATTGGCACCGAGTTCTTTTTTCGACCAAGGCCCAAGCCGGCCCACTTCCAAGATGTGTGGTGGGCACCCACCATCAGTCCTACCCCCCCAAACCTCGGGGGCGGAAACAAACACCATACCACCAGTAACTGAGGTAGGTGAATCTAGTTCCTTGTGGAATACATTATGCATGGATCAGTTACAAGTTGGGGGAAGATTGCAATATTTCTTGAATGAATGGCGTTGGATAACACCAGATCCATTTATACTGCACAGTATACAAGGCTTCCAAATTGAATTCCTTCTCAATTTGCCTCCACCCACACAACATTTGCCAAACCACACATATGTTCTTTCACAACAGGAAAGTTTAGATGCACAAGTTGAAATTGAAACGTTACACAAAAAAGAGGTCACTGAGAGGTCGTGTCATGAATCTCACCAATTTGTGTCTAACATATTTACTAATCGAAGGAAGGATGGAGGATGCCGAATCATCCTTGACTTGACTGAACTTAACTACTTTGTGCAATATAAACACTTCAAAATGGATAACTTTGTTACTGCCAAGCAACTGGTTTCCAAGGGAGGTTATATGGCATGCATCGACCTTAAAGATGTATACTACTCGGTACCCATTCACGGGGAGCACAGGAGATAGTTGAAGTTTAGCTGGATGGGACAATTGTGGCAGATTAAGGCATTGCCTAATGAATTAACTTCAGCCCCCAGGGCTATTTACAAAACTAATAAAACCAGTCCAGGGGCTACTCCGGGCTCAGAATCATATTGTGATGGCATATTTGGATGACATCCTAATCATAGGGGAAACTATGAAATTCGCTGAATTATCTGTTTCAGCCACCAAACTCATGCTTGAGAGATTGGGGTTTCTCATCCATCCAGTTAAGTCCACATTGATTCCTACCAAAGTAATTGATTATCTGGGATTTACCATTAACTCAATTCACATGTCTGTGACTCTGCCTTGGGGCAAGCGATCAGAATTAATAGAAGCCTGTAACAATCACCCTCCTCTCACCCACCCTACTCTCCCTCCTCCTCTCACCCCCTCTCCCCCCCCCCCTCCTCTCACCCCCCCCCCCCCTACTCTCCTCTTCTCATCTCCCCCTTCTCTCCCCCCTCGCTCCCCCCCCCGGCCTCTCTCATCTCTCGCCCCCTCCTCTCCCCCTTCTCCCACCCTTCCCCCTCCCCCAGCAACCACGCTAGCAGCATCTCAGGGAGCACAAGTAACCACGCCAACAGTGCCCCAAGAAGCAGCAACAAGCAGGTCACCCCAAGGTGCCGCTCAAGCGGCGGCTTGTTGAAGGCGGATTGTGCCGCTCGCACTCCGACCTCAGCTGCCGCTTTTCCAAGCACTGTGGACTCGAGCCCGAGGTGATCGAGAACCTGGCCAGGGAGAAGACTGCCACCGACGCCGCCTTCGAAAGCCTTGCCTTCAAGTTTCGCAGCGTGAGCTGCCCAGACTCGGAGAGCGAGCCATCCCGGCACAGCAGCAGCAATAGCGGCAACGAGCCGCTCCGGGAGAAGAACAAGCCCCCGCCCCCTGCCCTCTCGGTCATCGAGCGCAATGACAGGATCATCCAGTGGCTGTACGACTTCAAGAGGACCAAGGAGCCCATAGGCAAGGCTCCCTTTGACCTGGTGTAAAATTAAAAAATATTGCGCTCCAATTTCTTTTCACTCTGGATTATTTTTACTCTGGAAAAAAAGAGGGTGCGACTGCACCCATCGCACACCCCTTCGGACGGCCATGATCTTGCTTGATGGCATTGTGCCCAAGTTTGTGGATGATAAGAATATAGGTGGAGGAGTGTTGAGGAAGCAGGGAGTCTGCAGGAGGACTGAGAGACAGGTTAGGAGAGTGAGCAAAAAAATGGCAAATGGAATACCGTGTAGTAAAGTGAATGGTCATACATTTTGGTAGGAAGAATAAAAGGTGTCAACTATTTTCTAAATGAGGATTCAGAAATCAGAGGTGCAAAGGGACTTGGGAGGGTTGGTGCTGGATTCCCAGATTTGCGCATCAAATTGGTAATAAGGAAGACAAATGCAATGTTGACGTTCATTTCAAGAGGATCTGTGTGCATCAGAATTATTGTGTACGAGTCGGGTCTCTCTATTTCAGGAAGGATATATTTGAGTTGCGGGCAGGCAGTGTTGGCTCGTCAGATTAATTCAGGCATTGACAGTTTTCTATAAGAGGAGAGATTATGTTTATATTCTCTTAATTTGCAAAAATGGGAGATGATTTCATTTAAACATGGAAAATCCCGAGGTCTTTGACAGGGTAGATTCAGAACTGATGTTTCCCTTAGTGGTGTCTAGAATAGGGTTCCATAAATATGTGGTTAGCCATTCAAGACATTCATACGGTGCACAATGAATCTTCTATACTCTCTGTCCAAGGCAAATATGTGGACATTCAATTATTAGGCATATTTTCAGACATAGAGGATCAAGAAAAATGGGAATAGTGCAGGAAAGTGGTGCTGAGTGAAAAGAATCAGCCATATTTATTAAGTGGTAGCATAGGCAGGAGATATTAAATGGCTTTCTCCTGCTTCTATTTATTTTCTTAAGGGTGAATTACTCTTCCCAAAAAGTTAAAGGACAATGTCAAAATGTTTTTTATGAACAAGGTAATGTTACTCAGAAATATTCATAATAGAAAAGCTTTGTCAGACAAGCCCGTAGCTAAAGACTAATCCATATTTTAGATATTTTTCTACCGTGAATATAAAAGGGAAATTGATGCACTGGTTGGAATCAAAAGATCTTCAGCTTTATCTTTAATAAATCCATTCAAAACCAATCATTTAGAAATCATGAGTTCTAAAATCAGACAAAGAATCAGCAATAAATAAATATTATGGTTACCTACAGCATAAAAATACAGTAGCAATATGAAGAAAATAAATATAGAATATTGAGCGGGAGCTTCCAGTTTTCAAATATGTTAAAATATAGAGGACTGAAAACAGTAAATGTAATTACATTTTAAAGGTACGATAAAGGCTGTAGTTTTAAAATGTTGCAACATGTATTGGAGTTCATTCCAAAAGAGCAAATTAGTATTACAGAACCATTACAATTTTCATCGATCTTTATACTATTATGCTCGGCTTAGAAATCAAATGCAAATTGGAAGGATTAAGCTGAAATGTCATTCTTCTGACCACATGCACAATAAAGATAATACAAATGATAGTAGTCAGGAGAACATCCACAAAATGGATTACAGAAAAGTAATTTGTGAAAAAAAAGAGACATTTAAATGTTTCATTTCTGAAAGCTGTTGCCAATGATTGTGCAAGCAGCCTTTGAACCCCCAAAATTCAGCAGGTCAGTTGTTCAGTTATACTACAGAGCAAGATTTTTGCCCATGGCATTTCAAGAATGATGCTGTAGAATGAATAATAGCTGCTGCCATTCCATTATTTAAGAAGGTTTGGAGGGAGAAACCAATTAACTGCAAGTCTGTCACTTGTGGTGAAGCTATTCGGTTGACACGAAGGAGAGAGTGACAGTGCACTTGAGCAAATACCAGTCAATCAGAGGGAAGCAAACTGGGTTTGTTGATGGTTAGTCATAATGGATATCATGTAACCTGGCTGAAATTTCTGCAGATGTCACCAAGGAATATCTATAAATGTTACCACTATGGACTTCCTGAAGCCATCGTCAAAGCTTCCATTACTAAATTAAATGATAACTTATCAAAATTAGAAGCAATCATTTAACACAAGTTAGAGCATGATTGAGAGGAAAGAATCAGAGACAAAGAAATTGTTCTGTGTCTGTATTATTTGTGCTGTGCTTGTTCCCATTGCATTCTGTTGTGCTCAAGGCCCAAGGTATTGTTTATTGAAAAACTTTCAAATGTGGAAAAAGACACAAAGGTCGTGGATCATGGAGTGTCATGAGTTGCAGTTGAGAGGCATCGGGAGGGAGTTGTTACGATTTCAAGTCAGATTGGTAAGTCGTGCCTTCAAATGTCAAATTGGGACATTAGAAAGAGGCAGGATGCATGGAAGCCAGTGTAGGACTTTGAGGTCAGTAGAGTTCATGAGGATAAGTGGACAATTATCCAGGGTACAAAAGGAAAAGAGAATTTCAAGAATATGGATTGAATGCTTGAACAATACCATGGCCAGGGAGATGAATGGGGAATTGGGGTTGGTGGCCAGTGAAAGAAACAATTGGTAAAATTAGTAAAGATAATCCATTTAACAGATGATTTACCGGTCAGATTAAAAAACTGTGACTAAGCAAGGTTGATCCCTTCCAGGTGAACAACGAGGTCTAGTTATGAAAAGTGTGTTTCATTATGTTTGATGTAATTGAGCACATATAATGGCCTCTGTACTTAATTATGCAATATGTATAAGGGTCCTAAATAAACCCACACAATATGTACCTGGTTTGATTTCAATAATTAGGTTAAATGCCTTCATGCTGCACTGAATATTGTTGTACCATGCAACAATATTCATACATGCCTGTTGTATTTGTGGATGGCTTTGTTGTACTCGTGGATGGCTTGGTTATATTCATTGTATAGTATGATTTGATTTAATTGCACAGAAGGGAAACAGAAGTGTTCATTGTATCTTGGTGCATGCACTAATAATAAACTAATATCAATACAAAAAATAATTTAAAAAATATCCTGGCCAGAACATGATAAGAACCAGATGCTCAGACTGGAGAACTGAGACATGTCCAGATATGGACCGGTTGATTGGCAATATAGACTCAAGCAGTTACGTGATCTCTTCCTGGAACAATAATTAAATTGTCAGCAGGTAAGACCTACGAGAAGGTTGTATGAAGAGGAAATTAATTCTTTGTCATTGGTTCTGCATCGAATATATATTGAACAGGTTCTACAAAAAGTCCTCATTTGGCATTATGTGCAGGAAGAAACCACTGATGCTGGTTTATTTTTTCTGATGGATACTACCCATGCAGTCAAGCAAAAGTTGACCCCATTTATATGTGGTGTGAGCTGTCAAGAGAGTTTCACCCTTCGTATTTTTAGACAACAAAATTTGATGGGTAGTCAAATAAGAATATTGAACTAAGTTGAAGACAATGTTGAAGATTAGCTTCGACTAGCTACGACTAACTTCGGGAAAATTGGGCACCAAATAGTGGAGAGTGAAGACGACCTCCTTCGATCTCCCTTCGACCACCCTTCAACCTCCCTTCGACTATGATGAAGACTATCTACGACCACCTTTGACTATCTTTGATTATCTTCGACTACCTACGACTAACATGCCAACCTACTACGACCTACTACGACTAAACCTTCAAGTAAAAAAAGTGTCGAATTTTTCCGTGGCGACCTTTTTTTACTCGCGGGCATTTTTCAACATGTTGAAAAATACGCCGCGACCTAGCTGAGGCCTCGAGTATGCAGGGACTACTCTCGAGCATGAAGAAGAGTTACAAAGACCTCCTAGGACCTCGTGTCCACCATGCTGCGAGTATGAGTCGGGGGCAAACTCGCCAGAACTTGCGGATTAGGTTGCCCAAGTGGGACAGTCCCTTTATAGCTTGTGCATTTCTGAATTCCCAAATGTCTTATGTGCATTTACAACCACTGTTGTAAAATAGTTTGTTTTTGGTACTTCTAACTGGGCAATGCACAGATATTGATGTCAATGTATGTTGACACAATCAAGCACAGGAGCACTCTCACAGTAACTCAGCGGGATAGGCAGCATCCCTGGAGGGAAGGAATGGCTCCTGACCCAAAAAGTCACTCATTCCTTCTCTCCAGAGATGTTGCCTGTCCTGCTGAGTTACTCCAGCATTTTGTGTCTACCTTCAGCAGAAACCAGCATCTGCAGTTCCTTCCTACACAGTACTCTAACGGTAATCATAACACGCATGATCTGTGCAATTCATTGCATACCTGCCAACATTTGAAAATGAAAAATCTTACTCTGAGCGTGCGGGTTGATGGAGGCGCTCGGCCATTACGGGTGGGGTCCAGCGGCCCGCCTTAGTTCCTAGATTTTAAGGGTTTTTTTAGTAGTTTGCTGATATTGCAATATATTCAGAGCATTTCAGTATTCTAGTAACTGAACATCAGCATTTTGACAATCAAATCAGTATTTTTTTTCGTGGTGCTCCAAAAGATATATATTTCATTAAATAAATGACTTCATACAGCTAAAAAAATCCTTACAATGAATGTTACCTGAAATATCTCTTTGCCTAACACTGTGTGCAAAAAGCAGAGAAAAGGTGTTGGCTGCAGCCATCTTCCATTTCAGTAAGGGAAGCTGGTTGGTGATTGGCCATAAAACCCCTCGGAGGCAGCGTCTGATTGGTCGCCGAGTGACCAGCGCATTATGTGATTGGACACAATGCCTTTGGAGACAGCGGTTGATTGGACGGCAATTTTAAGGGAAGCTGGTCGGTGATTGGACGCAACCCTCTCAGAGACAGCGGGTGATTGGCCGTTTTTTCCCCCTCATTTCAAAATCGTACTGTTCCGATTTTTCACACTTTTTTAACTTAAAAATCGGAAGAAATATGATAAAATCGGACTAGTTGGCAGGTATGCCATTGGCGGTGCCTTTCCCGAATGATTTTATGAAACATGAAATATGTATCATGCTATGTAATATATTATCCCATTTACTTTAAACTATAAATATTTAGGACAGACTAATTTATCATTACCATGTCACTGAAATGACAGTAAAATTTGCAAAGAATTGTTTGCATGTATTTTTTAAATGGTATTCATTGTGTTATCTTATCAGCAACTAGAGTGGGCATTAAAGAGTAACATAGCTGCCATTTCTCCATTCAATTGATCCAAAGATCCTTCAATTACATCAACTCTTTCTATCCCCTTCACTAACAAATGCTAACACATTACAGGTTGCAGCAACTTTCATATCATGTATGACTAATGAAAACATGTCAGCATAAAATGAATTATTGTTCCTATCACACAGGGGACTAAAAGCCATTCCCAAAAGAAATGTGCAGTCTCATAAGGGGAATAAATTTGCATTTTTTGATTAAAATATAGCAGAGTGTCTTTAAGCTATTGAAGTGGCAGATAAAAGAATAGCAAATGTGCTTATAAAAAGATCATACACAATCTCACTGGGTGGAACATTCAATTTAACCACTATGGTAGTGATTTGTATTTTAAGTGATGAAAACAAATTAAGCTAAACAGCACATTTCAAAGAGGCTCCTTCTCGAAGCTAACAAGATACCATTTAACATATCAAATCTGCAGGATATTTATCAGCACAGCAAACTCAAGAGCGTAATAGTTGGCTTGAAGTGGATTTGTAATAGTCTCACTTCACAATTCTGCTTAAAATAAAAATCACAGCAGATTAGAACTAATTATTATTGACTTGAACAATAAAATATGCAATAAAATTAACACGAATGTCTTTGGGGAAATAGGATCCCATATCATATTATCTGGGGACAAATGAACATGTTTGATTTCTGGTTAACAATGCAGCTCGATCTAGAGGATGATGTTTCTGTAACATTTTCAGTCCCAGATTTTACAAGAGGTTTTATGTGTAAACACAAAATTTAAATCTCATTGTCCTCTCAATTGAGTTTAAAGATGCAGCGTGAAAACAGGTACTTCGACCATCGAGTCCACCCCGACTATCAATCACCCTCTCACTAATTCAATGTTATCCCATTTTCGCAACCTACACATTAGGGGCAATTTACAGAAGCCAATAAACCTAATAATCTGCACAACTTGAGTGTGGGAGGAAACCGGAGCACTCAATGTTGGGGCTCTATAAGGCGCTGGTAGGGCCACATTTGGAATATTGTGAGTAATTTTGGGCATCCTATCTGAGGGAGGATGTGCTGGCTCTGGAGACGGTCCAGAGGAGGTTTACAAGAATTATCCAAGGAATGAGTAGGTTAACCTATGATGAGCGTTTGTCGCCACTGGGCCTGTACTCATTGAAACATACATAATAGTGAAAGGCTTGGATAAAGTGAAGAAGGAGAGGTTGTTTCCATTAGTGAGAAAGTCTAGAACTCGAGGTCATAGCCTCAGAATTAAAGGATGTTATTTTAACAAGGAGATTAGGAGAAAATTATTTTGTCAGAGGGTGGTGAACCTATTGAATTATTTCCCACAGAGGATGTGGAGTCCATCAGTGGATATTTTTAAGGCAGTGATAGATAGATTCTTGATTAGTATAGGTGTCAGAGGTTATGGGGAGAAGGCAGGAGATGGGGTTAGGAGGGAGCGATAGATCAGCCATGAATGAATGGTGAAATAGATTTGATGGCCCGAATGGCCTAATTCTACTTCTCCTTATGACCTGGAGAAAACACAAAGTACTGGAGTAACTTAGCAGGTCAAGCAGCATTTCTGGAGACCATGGGTAGGTCACGTTTTGGCTTGAGATCCTTCTTCAGCATCACCACATTATTTACATATGATGTACCACATCCTCCATGATAAGTTAGCCAAGGAGGCAGCCACACATGCACCATGATGTCATTTTATGGCCAAACAGTAGTCGAGGATTATGCTGAAGAAGGTCATTGTGAGTGACAGGAAATGCAGTTTAAAGAAAATTTGACTCACCAAGTGAAGGTTCAGGGATTTCAGTACACGGGGCATTCTATCAGTGGATCATTATGGAGATTTCAACCTGTCACTTCTGAGGTCTGAGGTTCCCACCTGCCTCAAAAGGGCATCAATAATACCGGTGTTCAAGAAGAGCAAGGTGACGTGCCTCAATGACTATCGACCTGTGGCACTAACGCCTGTGGTGACAAAAACCTGGACCCACTGCAGTTCGCTTACCGCCACAACAGATCAACGGTGGACGCGATCTCACTGGCCCTCCACTCCGCTCTGGACCACTTGGACAACAAAAATTAATATGTCAGGCTGTTATTCATTGACTACAGCTCAGCATTTAACACAATCATCTCCTCCAAGCTGGTTACCAAACTCGCAGAACTGGGTTTCTGTGCGTCCCTCCGCAATTGGATCCTCGACTTCCTCATTCACAGACCACAGTCTGTTCATATTGGTGGAAATGTGTAAGACTCGATAACAATCAGCACGGGAGCACCTCAAGGCTGCGTGCTCAACCCCCTGCTTTACTCACTCTATACTCATGACTGCGTAGCCAGTCACAGTGCGAACTCCATCATCATGTTCGCTGACGACACCACTGTATGGGACGTATCACTGATGGGGATGAGTCGGAGTACAGAAGAGAGATCGAGCGACTGTCCATATGGTGCCAGCACAATAACCTGGCCCTCAACACCAGCAAAACCAAGGAATTGATTGTGGACTTTGGAAGGAGTCGGATGGGGACCCACAGTCCTGTTTATATCAACGGGTCGATGGTTGAAAGGGTCAAGAGCTTCAAATTCCAGGGCGTGCACATCTGTGAAGATCTTTCCTGGTCCGAGAACACAGATGCAATTATTAAGAAAGCTCATCAGCGCCTCTACTTCCCGAGAAGATTACGGAGAGTCGGTCTGTCAAGGAGGACTCTCTCTAACTTCTACAGGTGCACAGTAGAGAGCTTGCTGACTGATTGCATCGTGGCTTGGTTCGGCAACTTGAGTGCCCTGGAGAGGAAAAGACTACAAAAAGTAGTAAACACTGCCCAGTCCATCATCGGCTCTGACCTTCCTTCCATCGAGGGGATCTACCACAGTCGCTGCCTCAAAAAGGCTGGCAGCATCATCAAGGCCACACCACCCTGGCCACAACTCATCTCCCTGCTACCTTCGGGTAGAAGGTACAGGAGCCTGAGAACTGCAACAACCCGGTTCAGAAATAGCTACTTCCCCACAGCCATCAGGCTATTAAACCTGGCTCGGACAAAACTCTGAACATTAATACCCCTCCATCTGTTATTTGCACTTTATTAATTTATTGAATAATGTGTGTATTCAAGTATATAATTGTAGTCAATGCCTACTATGTTCTGTTGTGCTATGCAAAGAAAGAATTTCATTGTCCTGTCAGGGACACAGGACAATAAATTCTTTTGACTTTGACTTTTGACTTTGAGTGCATATTTACACCTTAATACAAACCATCTTGCTGCAAGTCACCTTCAAAGCCCCCACAACTGGTCCTGCTCCTCTCCGTCCAAATTTTAAACTGTCATTAGTGCGTAGCATAGTGCTAATGAATGGGGATCGCTGGTCTGTGCAGACTCAGTGGGCCGACGGGCCTGTTTCTGTATCTCCACCATCTCTAAAGTCTAACAGTTAGTAGAAAAGATTTTTGTGCTCAAAAATACGCAAGGCTGTTTCCAAAGTAGATGATGCATGACATCTTGAGCCTCATTTGCATTAGTACTGGAATGGATGAACTACGCATAAATATTACATTGAGCCTCCAATCCAATATGACTTGTCTTTCCTGGCAAGGAATACATTTCCAATTATTTTGTGAATAATCTGATCAGGGTATATCAATGAATCTAATGAAACAATGAAAAATGGAGTGTGATTTTTACAGTCAATCTAAGGGAGTAAACATTGAAAAATCACTTGAAAAATAATTAACATTTTCAAGTGATTTTTAGAAAAAAGAAACAGAGCTGGGATAACAATGGGTCAGACAGCATCTCTGGATAAAAATAGTTAACTTTTAGCTTTGAGACCTTCTTCCTTGTTGTATACCAGATTCTCAGCTAACATATAGCATGCTTCAAGGAACTACTTTCAAGCCCTAGAAATGAAAATTGGTTCAATTTCCTGATCAAACTCAGAAAAATACATCATAGTCCTGAAAAGCCACATATTATTTTTCTCCAGAGATGACGCCTGACTGGCTGAGTTATTCCAGTTTATTGTGTCTATCTTCGGTATAAACCAGCATCTGCAGTTCCTTCCTAGACTTTTAGAATAAATTTGGCCTTGCGAGGAAGAAAATGACATCAAGCACAATTTGTGCAAATTGCATCCAGAGCAGAATTTCTAACCCCTATGTGGAGGAACAAGACCTTCCTTCATTTGTACATTGACCACTGGGTGGCACCATCAATGGCTGCCTCGCCAACAGTCTGTCTGTCCTTTCCTTCGTTGTGTTTTAATAGCATGTGTTAAATGTATGTTTTTTTGTGTTCTTTAGCTTGTTTTATGTGGGAATGCTGGGGGAAACTTTTTCTAATCTCTTATCACGGCAGAGATGCAATTTTTTTCCATATCGTATCTCCATCCGCACTGTGGCTTAACTTGGACCGCTGGGTGCGGCAGCTTTGATTGCCCAGATGGATGGTTCTACTGCCCCGACCGTGGGTGAATAAAGAGGAAGAAGATTGGACTTTTTTTGCCTTCCATCACAGAGAGGAATCCACTGTGGTGGATGTTTATGGTAACTTTTATGTAGTTGTATGCTTTTTTTTTTGTATGGCTCTATGGTAATCCACATATCACTGTACCTTAATTGGTACATTTGATAATAAATAACCTTTGAAACCTTTGAATGAATGTGGGAAACTAACAGGCAAATCTACATTTGCTGCTTCCACACTTTGAAGGATTGATCCTGAGCTCAGATAATTCAGAATCGCCCCTTTGTGCCTTCATGGTGGAAATTAATTTGAGGAATGGAGCACTTGTAATGTTGGATATATCCTTTCCAGTACAGCATTAAGGCATGCAAAGGCAAAGTAAGACCATCTACTGAATACATTGATCGAAGGTACACTCTAAACATAATCTGAAATTGTATGTTCAAAGAGACCACTTTTAGACTGCACTAAATAGAGGTGGATATCACTTAACAATGAATGGATTATATGTCAACATACTTGCTCCTGGTTTATTTCTTCTTGACATTTGAAGGTTAATACCGCACTGTGCATAGATCTTCAGGAGATGAGCTGTTAGAAAATAAAACAAGGCTTGAAATACTTTTTTTTTCTATAGGCTCATGCTTCGAGTTCTGCACCTTGAATTGAGCATCATGTGGGATTATGCTCATGAGATACAAACTTGCAACATGCTTTTCACACCAGCTGCCATTCAAATGCCTGGTGTTGTCAAATCTAGGCAGATTAAGTCATCCTCTGTTCAACCAGTGTGCCAATGTTTGCATCCTTCATCTGTCTTCTCTTTACCCTTTCATACTTCTGAATTATTTTTGGCATCCCAAAGTTTAAAATGGCAGATCCGTACTTGAATGTCCAGTAACAACTGTCAAACTCAACCTATTTATATATTTTTATGGTTAATTTATATTGCTGTGTCTCAGTATGGTAAATGGGATTAGACAACCATCTCTTCCAAATTAACCAGTTATTGTTATCTCCACAGTTCCCCATCTTGAACACTTCAGAAGAAAACCTACGATGTCAATGTTTCACCCAACTTGCTTCACTTTCAAAAAGCCTTTGACAAGAGATTATTGTGCAAAAATTAGAGCACATGGCATTGGGGGTAGGGTATTGACATGGATAGAGAACTGATTGGCAGACAGGAAGCAAAGAGTAGGAATTAACGGGTCCTTTCCAGAATGGCAGGCAGTGACTAGAGGGGTGCCGCAAGGCTGGGACCCCAGTTATTTACAATATATAATAATTGAATTGAATTGAATACATTTTATTAGCCAAGTATGTATACATACAAGGAATTTACCTTGGTGCTTTGCTCGCAAGTAACAACATGACATACAGTAAACAATTAAGAATAAAACATTATAATTTAAACACATGAAGAATTAAATAAAATACCAAAGCAAAAGGAGGCTGCATACTTTTGGTTGTTGAGTAGAGCTACTGTTTGTGGAAAAAAAGCTGTTTTTATGTCAGGCTGTGGCAGCTTTGACAGTTCGGAGTCGCCTTCCAGAGGGAAGTGTTTCAGAGAGATTGTGGCCAGGGTGAGAGGGGTCAGAGATGATCTTACTCGCTCGCTTCCTGGCCCTTGTTCGTCAATGGGGGGCAAGGTTGCAGCCAACAACCTTCTCGGCAGATCGAACGATGCTCTGCAGTCTCTGGATGTCATGCTTGGTGGCTGAGCCAAATCAGACCATGTCCAGAATAAGCCCATCCAGTGAATAACATTGATAGAAGATACACTTAACACATGATGGGAAACTGTGTTAAAAGAGACCACTTTTAGACTGCACTAAATAGAGGTTGATATCACTAACAATGAATGGATTATATATCAACACAGCTGGCTCCGGGTTTATTTCTTCTTGACATTTGAAGGTTAATGCGTAGATTGTCAGGACATGAGCTGTGAGAAAATAAAACAAGGTTTGAAACACATTTTTTTTTAATTGGCTTATGTCTCAAGTTCTGCACCTTGAATTGAGCATCATGTGGGATAATGTTCATGAGATACAACTAGTAACATGGTTTTCACACCTGCTGGCATTCAATTGCCTGCTGTTCTTAAATTCTGGCAGATTAAGTCATCCCCTGTTCAACCAGAATGCCAACATTTCCCTCCTCCATCTGTTTTCTCTTTACCCTTTCATATTTCAGAATTATTTTGGCATCCAAAAGTTTCATCTGACAGACATGCACTTGAATGTCCAGTCACAACTGTCAAACTCAACCTCTATATTTTTATGGCTGATTTATCATACGATCATATAATTGAGATGGACTCCTCTAACTTGCCTGCAACTCAAACATGATAATTTGTGATACTGCAGATTGTTACAGCCTCACCAATATCCCACTTCTTTGCATTATATGTGCTCATCAGTCTCAGTACCCTCAAGAGCGGAGAGTGTTTTATTGTCATATGTCCCAAAATGGAACAATGAAATTCTTACTTGCAGCAGCACAACAGATATGTAAATATATTACTCTGTAAGAAGGGTCTCGACCCGAAACGTCACCCATTCCTTCTCTCCAGAGATGCTGCCTGTCCCACTGAGTTGCTCCAGCATTTTGTGTCTTACATTGTAAACCCCACAACAAAAAATAGTTCAGTATATATAAAACGGGCAAATACTCTCACTTTCTCATGTGAGAGTACTTTGACTGACAAACACATTTCTCATGTGCATGAACTATTCAGTTCTGCAATTAATTATTAAAATACAAACCATAATTCTGCTTTTGTTTCACCTGCTGTCCCTTCACATTTTCTTCCAACCTAAACTGTTTAAACTCAGGTATGGTACTGCAAATAATTTGAAAGTGAACCTGCCTGAATAGTGATTTATGATTAGATTTTATTAACCACAGAAAACATGTCACTTAAAGACTTCTTTAAAAACTCATCAATTTTTTTCTGTGTTGTTGGAAGCTGTATTAAACAGAAAATTAATGAAAGTGCATGCCAACTCAAAAATCTCTCGAAAATGCATAATATAAATTGATAATATAACTTCTTCAGATATACCAGGAGTTACAAAATTCAATCCCAGCTCCTCAGTTGTGTATTTTGCTAGTGTGCGTCATAATCATGCATGTCACAATGCAATCCATCAGAATGAGCATTGATATAAATTAGTAAGTTCATTTTCTTTCTGACAAAAATCTGCATTCTCTAATAATTGTGTTGGCCATTTCTATGATTTGTATAGGTATCTTTGCTGGAGATTTTTATTTTTGCAACCTTCATAGGTTGCAAGGAACTGCTAAATCTTCTGTGTCCTCAAATTTAGCCATTGTACAAAGATCTTGGAAACGGCTATTAGATTTACAATGCCAAGTCATTTTGAACATAATTCATCTAAGATTCATCCTCTTGGGATCTTGGACATTACTATTATTTGTGCACTCTTCAGGCATTCACTAGATGTGGACCACTTGGGTTTTCCTTTGTAAAAAAGGTGTAAATCCACAATTGGACAATTTAAATGGGGACACGTTAAGACTTTACTCAAACTCTTTTGTAACCTTATCTTCCTGTTTTTTTAGTTTTAGTTTAGAGATTCAGCACGGAAACAAGTCTTTTGGCCCACCGGGTCCGCGCAGACCAGCAATCCCCGGACATTAACACTATCCTACACCTATTAGAGACAATTAAAAAAAAAACATTTACCAAGCCTATTAACCTACAAACCTGTACGTCTTTGGAGTGTGGGAGGAAACCAAAGATCTCGCAGGTCACGGGGAGAATGTACAAACTCCGTACAGACAGCACCTGAACCCGGGTCTCCGGCGCTGTAAGGCAGCAACTCTACCGCTGCACCACCGTGACCGCCAATTGCTATCTCAACAATTATTATAGAGGGATTGGAAAACATCTTGTCTAAACTCTCGAAAATAACATTCTCATTACCAACATCCATAACTTTGAATGGTGGTCTAGATAAAGGATGGGCAATTACATTTTGTTTGGAAGATTAAGATAATTTTGGATCCAAGGTCTTCAGTTTATTTAGCTAATCCTTGCCTACTGATAAGTATTCTGTGTAATTAGCTAAAATTCTAACCATTGACCATTATAATTTATGATGCATTGTATTTGATCTCTTACTTACAGTAGTTCATCTGAATAAGTCCTAACACTAACTAGTTCTTCAATCAAAAGAATTTTCACCCATAATAAAACAATTCTCTGCTCTATGTATAATCATCACAACAGACTTGTCATTTATCTGTACTTATATATTCAAATCTTGATGCTTCCGACTATTCACAGTGAAAGTATAAATGCTGCATGTTTAATTTTGCTCTGTGTGTTATGCAAACCCCTTCTCTGTATGTTCTTGTTAAACAAATGATCTCTATAAAATGTATACTCTGTTTGCAATGCTTTGATGATTCCTTTGTCAAGTGAAATAAATGTTCAAACAACATGTTAAAAAAACCCCACAGTAAATTAACGGGATCCTTTTTTGTTTGGTGAGTGTACAGAGCAAACGGCAGCAACTATATAACGTATTAATGAATTATGAGGCCAAACAATTAAACAAAGTCCAAACAAAATTGCAGAATAAATTAGTTGGTTTAAGGCAATTGGCCTATGAATGGAGCAAACTAAATAAAAAGGTAATAATTTCCAATCTGGTGAATTAAAACAATTTAATCTAATTCGTGTTGATATTGAGCTGTGCGACACATTACTAAAGATATATCAGTGGAAATTGATTCAAACTTTATCTTGTACGTTAAACAAAAGTCTGCAAGCATTTCCATCTAGAAAGCAAGAGCAACAAGTTATATACACAGCAATGCTGTGACAAAGGTAAAGGATGAGGGATGGTAATTTGACTCTGAAACATTTTGGAACATTGACTAATTGGAAAAGGTAGAACAGCAATTCCTCGAATTTCAAATTAACTGTTATGTGGTACTTTCTCAAATGTCTCACTCCTATCATGAAAACGTCCAAGAATTCAGTCAAATTACTCAAAGACAATCTGTGTTCAGCAAACCCAATGCTATGCTTCCTTTCATTTGTTAATATTTTATCAGATTGCTGATTAATCTTGTCTTGAATTAATGTCGCAGTTTCCACATTATCAATCTCGATCCAGTTAGTCAGCACTTGGTGGATTAATCCTTTTATTTAATTAGAGGAATAGCACATTTTTTCCTCGAATCTACTGGCATCAGTCACGCATCTTTATATTTTCTATCTTTACAAGCCTTTCTTCATTGTTTTGAGTATCAAGCAATTTTTTTGCCTCCACAGTTTTATCTCTTCTAATTTCCCTACCACTGCTTCCCTTTTACTGTGATGCTGACAGCATCACATATTCATAGTGAAATACAGCAGGAATCCACCATTTAGTCCACCACATCTAAGCCAACTCCTTGAGGTGACAAAGGGCCTTAAACTTAAAAAAACACTGACTCTGCCAAGTATTCCCAGCATTTTCAGCTTTCAGTTTAACAATGCTGACAGCAAGGGAGAGGGCCACATTTAGCAGATTCTTTATACATCGTGCTTTTCCATAAACGCAGCTCGGCAATCCAGTGATACTTGATTGATGAATTGATTGATTCTTTATCACAGCTGGTGTCCTGGTGACATAGCTGATGTCCTGGTGCCATCGTAACAACCTGGAGCTCAATTCTCTTAAGACAGTGGAATTGATAGATGCATTTAGGAGAACTCCCCCTCCCCTCACCCCACTCACCATCAACAACATCACAGTCACATCTGTGGAGTCTTTTAAGTTCCTGGGAACCATCATCTCCAAGGACCCATAAGTGGGGGGCTAACATCAACTCCACAGTCAAAAAGGCACAACAGAGGATGTACTTCCTGCGGCACAATCTGCCACAAGCAATGATGGTCCAATACTATACTGCCAACATAGAGTCTGTCCTCACTTTCTCCATCATGGTCTGGTTTGGCTCAGCCACCAAGTACGACATCCAGAGGCTGCAGCGAATCGTCTGATCAGCTGATAAGGTTATTGGCTGCAACCTTCCCTCCATTGACAAACTGTACACTGCATGGGCCAGGAAGCGAGCGAGTAAGATAATCTCTGACCCCTCTCACCCTGGCCACAAACTCTTTGAATTACGTCCCTCTGGAAGGCGACTCCAGACTGTCAAAGCTGCCACAGCCAGACATAAAAACAACTTTTTTTCGGTAGTAGCTCTACTCAATAACCACAAATCTGTTGCCTCCTTTTGCTCTGAAATTTTATTTGGTTCTTGGTGCCCCTCCCCTTCTTTGTTCATTGGTGCTCCCTCTTTGTTCTCAGCAGCCCCGGCACACCGGGACCCTCTTTGTTCACGGTGGCCCCTCTCCACGCCAGGTCGCTCCTTGTTCTCGATGGCGCATCCTCAACTGAACTCCAGCACCCACCAAGGGCTTGTCCGGTCTCCGGCACCTGAAACACTGTACCTTAAGTTTTGCTTGTGTAGCTTACAACACAGTGGTATGAACACTCAGTTCTCTAATAATTATACATAACTTCATCTCATACTTCCCTGCCTCCCCCTTCCCTAGTCGTCTTACCCATTCCACAGTTCTCCACGTTGTTTCTCTCGAGATCACACCTTCCTAGGCCGACAATGGGCCTACCAGGTAACATCCTGCCTAAGGTAATTTGTGGCTGGCCCCGATTGGTCCGGGTATTTTCTTATCTCCAACTCTACATCTTCTCTCCCCTCCACCCACCCTCTACTTTCAATCTGAAATGTCATCCATAATGATGCCAGTGGATTTGAGGAATGAACATGTTATGTCTCCAGTTACATGGAAGGATTATCGTTTTTCTTGCTGCCACACACACTGAGTTACCCCAGTAATTTGTGCCCATCTTTAATCCAATGACACTGCTGGTTATAAGCGATTGCTTAATGCCACCACTCCATACCATCCTTGACTGTCTTCCTCTCCGGCAGTTGGACAGTGGCAGGGTAAACAAGGGCCCCTGACTGACCTGCAGGAAACACACAACTCCCTGGGCTTCAGTTGGATCATATAAAATTAAGACAACAGTTAAGATAGACTTTAAAAGCTTGTGTGGGGATGAAGAGTACATGATGTGTGATCCATAAAGTTATAAACATTTTTATGTTTGTGTGTATGTGGAAGCTGAGAACTTGCATTGTTAGGTGGCATGATGTCTGTTTGCCTCTAGTTTAGAGATATAGTATGGAAACAGGCCATTTGGTCAGTGTCCGCTATCACTCATCCACGAGTTCTATCCTATCCACCAGGGACAATTAACGGACGATTATTAACCTACAAACCTGCATGCCTTTTGAATGTGGGAGGATACCAGAGTACCCAGAGAAACCCTCATAGAGTCACAGGGAGAATGTATATAATCTTCATATCCAAACCCATGTCAGGATCAAACCCGGGTCTCTGGTGCTGTTAGGTAGCTATTCTACCGCTGCACTACTGTGCTGCTCGATTTTTATTTTGTGTGAGGAGAGAGACCAGATATGTGTTAATGGAGGGCTGCAGTGATCGTTTAATGCTCCTCACTGAGCTATTGCCAAAGAAATCTGGCTGCAGCAAATTTGGTCCAATACTATACTGCCAACATAGAGTCTGTCCTCACTTTCTCCATCATGGTCTCGTTTGGCTCAGCCACCAAGTACGACATCCAGAGGCTGCAGCGAATCGTCTGATCAGCTGATAAGGTTATTGGCTGCAACCTTCCCTCCATTGACAAACTGTACACTGCAAGGGCCAGGAAGCGAGCGAGTAAGATAATCTCTGACCCCTCTCACCCTGGCCACAAACTCTTTGAATTACTTCCCTCTGGAAGGCGAATCCAGACTGTCAAAGCTGCCACAGCCAGACATAAAAACAACTTTTTTTCGGTAGTAGCTCTACTCAATAACCACAAATCTGTTGCCTCCTTTTGCTCTGATATTTTATTTAATTCACAAGTTTAAGCAATAATGTTTTATTATTAATGTTTAATGTTTTATGTATCATTCCTAACTGTCACTGTCTGTTATGTTGTCACTTGCGGGCGGAACGCCAAGGCAAATTCCTTGTATGTGAATACTTGGCCAATAGACTTATTCACTCATTCATTCATTCACTCATTCATTCATTCATTCATTCATCACATGTGACATGTCACTGTTTTGCATACCATACATAAAGTATGTAAAGAGTCTTCATGTACTGTATTGGGTGCCGACAAAGTTACAAAGTGTTCAATGAAGTCCCCAATGAGCCTTCTTTGTTCTTGGTGCCCCTCCCCTTCTTTGTTCATTGGTGCTCCCTCTTTGTTCTCAGCAGCCCCGGCACACCGGGACCCTCTTTGTTCACGGTGGCCCCTCTCCACGCCAGGTCGCTCCTTGTTCTCGATGGCGCATCCATGGAGGGCTGCAGTGATCGTTTAATGCTCTTCACTGAGCTATTGCCAAAGAAATCTGACTGCAGCAAATTGACAAAATCATTACTATTAACCACATCATTAGAGTGACCTCCATCATTATGTTTGTTCAATGTCTTCAACTCAGGGTGATTTCCCAGCCCAAGGCCTTGGCCTGCTGTTTTCAAAAGCACATGGGAAATTATGACATTGTTTGCTGCAATGAGCAGGGCATTAGCCACCTCATAAAAGCAAGCATGGACAATAGACCAACTGATGTTATAGAATACCTCCTGTGGAAGAAGCTGATAGCAATGGTTGAAAATGGCATGATGTTATGAATTATCTTCCAATTTTAGGTCTAAGCAGCATGCAAGGAAGACACCCAGCATGGATAACTGCAGAACAGTCGAGTTACAGTGCAATCACAAAGTATTCAGTCCCCTTCACTTTTTCCATATTTTGTTACGTTACAGCCTTTTTTTAAATTGATTAAATTCTTTTTTTAATCATCAATCCACACACAATACCCCAGAATGAAGAAGTAAAAACAGGTGTTTAAAAATGTTTGCAAAGTAATTGAAAAGAAATAACTGAAATATTACATTTACATAAGTATTCAGACCCTGTGCTATTACATTCAAAATTGAGCTTAGATGCATCCTGTTTCCATTGATTATCCTTGAGATGTTTCTACAACTTGATTGGAGTCCACCAGTGGTAAATTAAATTGATTGTACATGATTTGGAAAGGCACACACCTGTCTATATAAGGTCCCACAGCTGACAGTGCATGTCAGAGCAAAAACCAAGCCATGAAGATGAAGGAATTGTCTGTAGACCTCCGAGACAGGATTGTGTCGAGACATAGATCTGGGGAAGGGTATAAAACTATTTCTGCAGCATTGCAGGTCCCAAAGAGCACAGTGGGCTCTGTTATTCTTAAATGGAAGAACTTTGGAACCACTAGGACTCTTCATAGAGCTGGCTGCCCGGCCAAATTGAGCAATCGGGGGAGAAGGGCCTTGGTCAGTGAGGTGACTGAGAACCTGATGGTCACTCTGACAGAGCTCCAGGGTTCCTCTGTGGAGATGGGAAAACCTTCCAGAAGGACAACTATATCCACAGCACTCCACCAATCAGGCCTTTATGATAGAGTGGCCAGATGGAAACCACTCCTCAGTAAAAGACACATGACAGCCCGCATGGAGTTTGCCAAAAGGCACCTTAATAAGATTATCTGGTCTGATGAAACCAAGATTGAACTCTTTGGCCTGAATGCCAGTGTCACGTCTGGAGGAAACCAGGCACCGCTCATCACCTTGCCAATACCATGCCTATGGTGAAGCATGGTGGTGGCAGCATCAGGCTGTGGGGATGAACGGAGCACGATGAACGGAGCAAAGTACAGAGAGATCCTTGATGAAAACTTGCTCTAGAGAGTTCTGGACCTCAGACTGAGGCGAGGTTCACCTTCAAACAGGACAACGACCCTAAGCACACAGCCAAGACAATGCAGGAGTGGCTTTGTGACAAGTCTGTGAATGTCCTTGAGTGGCCCAGCCAGAGCCCAATCGAACAATTCTGTAGAGACCTGAAAATAGCTGTGCATCGACGCTCCCCATTCTACCTGACAGAGCTTGAGTGGATCTGCAGAGAAGAATGGGAGAAATTACCCAAATACAGGTGTGAGAAGCTTATAGCATCATACACAAGAAGACTTGAGGCTGTAATCACTGCCAAAGGTGCCTCAACAAAGTACTGAGTGAAGGGTCCTGAATACTTAAGTAAAAGTGATATTTCAGTTCTTTCTGGTTAGATTTGACAAAAATGCTGGAGAAACTCAGCAGGTGAGGCAGCATCTATGGAGCAAAGGAATCAGAATTGGAATCATCAGAATCGGAATCAGAATCAGATTTCATTTTTAGACCACCAGGGGCGCCAGGGAGATGGCAGCTCTGCCGGCAGTCTGTTCGTTTTTTCTTTCTTTTTGTTATTTTTCAGTGAGTTAAAAGTTTGTTTTAATGTTCTTCGGTATGTTTTATGTAGGGGGAGGGGATAGGGGATTGGGGGAAACTCTTTTTCATGTTCCTACCTTCCCGGAGATGTGATCAATTTTGGATCACATTCTCCGGGCTCTGCGGCCTACCACCGCAGGAGCTGGAGGCCTCCTCGGACTGTCGTGAGCCCCACCGTGGGGCACGGACTTAACATCGGAGTGGATACCTTGCCTGGGATCGCTGCCACCGTGATCACCGTGGACTTACCATCAAGGGCTCACAGTCTCGGGAGAGACTAGTCGAGAGCTCCAACGCCGCGGAAGGCTCGACCAGCCCCGACGCGAGGTTTGATCTCCCGGCGCGGGGGAGCTGACATTCCCCTGATGCAGGAGCTGAATGCCTTGATGCAGGAGGGCTCGAACGCCGCCGGCTACGGGAGTCAAGATTGGCCCGTTAACGGAGGGCCTGAGGCCCCCGACCGAGAAAGAACAAAAGGAAGGACTTGAACTTTATTTCACCATCCATCACAGTGAGGAATGTGTAGGAGTCACTGTGGTGGATGTTCATGGTAAAATGTGTTTTTGAGTGATTTGTTGCTTTTAATTGTATGACTGACCAGGCCAATGAAATTCCTCGTATGTTGCGAAACATACTTTGCGAATAAAGTGTGATTCTGATTCTGATTCTGATTTATTTTTAATTACTTTGCAAACATTTCTAAACACAGCTCTCCACTTTTTTATTATAGTGTATTGTGTGTGTAGATTGGTGATAAAAAAAAGAATTTAATCCATTTTAGAATAAAAGCCCTGTCCCACTGTACGAGTTCATTCAAGAGTTCACCCGAGTTTGCTCTGATTCGAACTCTGAGATTTACGGTAATGGCCGCTCATAGGTACTCAGGGCTCTCGTGGACATTTTTCAACATGTTGAAAAATCTTCCCGAGTCTTCCTGAGCTTACCGCCTTTCCCGAGTACCTGCCGTTAGCGTTACGAGCTGCTAAGAGGCGTCCCCGAGCTCATACGTACTCGCTACGTTCATTCTACGTGCTTACCACGAGTTTGATTTTTTTTTAACTCGGGAGAGCACTTGAATGAACTCATACAGTGGGACAGGGCTTTAAGGCAAAAACGTACAAAAGTGAAGGGGTCTGAATACTTTCTGAATGCACCATATGTGTTCACAGGTGAATAGCAGGTGATCTTTAAAGTAAAGATAGTTTGGGTATAGGTTAGGTACTATGGGAAAGATGGACCAACCAACCCATAGCTCCTTGGATATCGAGGTCAATAGAAAGGAAAATGAAACAATAAAACAATACAAAACGATATAACTTTATTTATCCCAGGGGGGAAAATAATTTGCCAAGTCATAAAAAACATAAACTACACAATACATGTATTATGTGGCTTTGTGACTAACATTAATTGTGAGGTAATAATAAAAGTCAGGAGTGTTTAATTGTCATATGTACTGACAATCCAACAGTAACATCCTTACTTGCACCAATGTAACGACCTGTAAACACAATACACATAGGTAATATATAATAAACAAATATTCAATAAATTAATAACCCTAATACGAGTGCACAAAATCCCAGTCCGTGGTGCAACTAAGGACAGTCCATAGTTCACGGTTGAGGTCAGCGTTGTGTAGTGTTGAAGAAGCATTCTGAATGTTGAAGATTGAAGAATTGTAATGCCCCTGTCCCACTTAGGAAACCTGAACGGAAACCTCTGGTGACCTTGCACCACCACCCAAGGTTTCTATGAGGTTCCCAGAGGTTTTGGTCACTCTCCCTAATGGTCGAAAGTGGTTTGTGCATGGTCGAGGATTCTTCTATGTTCCTTCAATTATTTCAACAAAATCAAAACCGCCTCGACTAAAAATAGGTTGCCGTTTGGTCGAAGCCTGTGGAGTGGGGTCGCTATTTACTAACAGGCAGTCGAAGGCAATCTCCTTCGCTGACCGGCCATTTTGATTGGCTCATTGGAGTTTTCAGAACCTTGAAGATCCGCCGGAAGGTAAAATGCCCACTAACTTTATTAAACTTCTTAAAACTGCCTCCACTCCTTCTCCCCCCCCCCCCCCCCCCCCCCTTCTCCCCCCCCCTCCTCCCCCTCTCTGTCCTTCATATCCCCTTCTCGCCCCCCCTCCCGTGCTCTCTAAAGGACTTACCGTGCTCTGTGGCAGCCGTTTACCGTCCTCTTCATCGCGCAGACAGCGCTCCTCCGCTGTCCCTGGTCCCCACCTTCGCGATGTGTTTGTGTGTGTGTGTGCGGTCGGTAGCAAAGATCCTGTAGGATCTTTGGTCAGTAGATGCAGCTCACGCTTCGGTCGAGACTTTCCAGGCGAGTGACCAAAACCACTGCCGACTCATGGAAACCTTGGGTGGGGCGTAAGGTCACCAGAGGTTTCCGTTCAGGTTTCCTAAGTGGGACAGGGGCATTACTCTTATACCCTTGGGTGCAAGGACGTCCAAAAGTATAGGTCGTCAGCTTAATCAAGGGTGGGATAGAATTCAGAAATAATAACCTCTATTATTGATTGCCTAGAGTTGACAGAGCCATTTTACATTTATTGAGATGAGGGTGTTGGTGAAGGAAATCTGCTTGATTTGGCACATGCAGATTAAAAAAAAGGCATTTGAGAAAGTGTTACATAATAGGCTTGACGGCAAGAACAAAGCTCATTGAATAAAAAACAGAATGACAGTGAAGATAAGAAGTTAGTTTCGGGACGGAAAAGTAGAGTTGCTGTTACGGCTTATTTTTCGGACTAGAGGTTGTTCCCAAGGAAACTCAATCATGCGCATCAATGAAAATATTTATGAAGGATAGTAAGAAGCCCACCTCAGTTTTGTCTTAAGCTTGATTAAACAGATCCTTCACTTTAAATCCAGGAGGGAAGTGGCTTTGTGTATGAACTGTAACATGTCATAAATTAATTTGAGGCAAATTACTCCTTGATGCGTTGAAAGTGATTTCAAATTAGATCATTAAGATGTGTTCAGTGCAGCGAAACAAAACTTTTTATAATCAAGTAATTTAGTTAAAACAGTGCCTGAAGCATAATAAGTAGGAACTTTGCACAAATGTGCCAATAGTCTGACACCCATTTATTGTTCAGAAAGCAATTATGCCATTGTGAAAATTTATATTTTGTATTGCATTTAATATTTCTGGTTGAAAAGTGTTATTTTCAGGTCTGAAAGCCTTTGTAGCAAGTAAAATGGAGCCAGAGTAGTGACCATTTTGAAGTGGCCTTTTAAGAGCAGCTGCTTGGAGGTCGAAGTAGAGACTTTGTTGAAGACCTTGACTTCGAGAAGAGGGGGAGCAGAAACAATGACAAGTTTAAGGAGCTGGTGTAAGAGAGAGGGCTTTATATACTGTATATATATAGATTATTGAGCTCTCTGTGTGTTGGACCTATGCAAGAGGGATGGGTTGCACCCGAACTGGAGGAGAACCAATATCCTCACAGGGTGGTTTACCAAGAGGGTTTAAATTGGATTGGAAGACCGGTAGGAACCCAAGCAGTAGGTCAGTGAGTGGAGGGAGTAATGAGAAGGTAGAGGTTATGACAATTAAGGAAGTGCAGGCAGGGACAAGTTAATGAAAGTTAATGAACACAGTGAGAGCAACGGGCTGAAGTATGTTTACTTCAAATCAAGGAAGGAGTATTATGGGAAAAGCAGATGATCTTAGGGCCTGGATGAATGCATGGAACTCTGATATTGTGGCTAATGCAGAGAGTTATAAGAGGGGCAGGACTAGCATTCCAAGGTTACAATAAATGACAGAGAGGAAGATAAAAGAGGTGGAGGAGTTACATTACTAATCAGGCACAATGTCATAGTTGCATTTGATTGGGTAGGGAATGTTTTGGGTCAGGATCCTTCTTTCTGCTGCGTTCCTCTCGCACTTTGTGAGGAAGACTGTCAAAGGATACAACAGGAGATAGATCAGTTACAGATCTGGTCGGCAAAATGGCAGATGGAATTAATAGGCCAAGTGTGAGATGCTGTGCTTTGGAAGGTCAATGGGGAAAGTTTACACATCAGATTTTACCCCAGAACAACCAAGACATGACAAGAGAGTTTTATTGTCATGTGTCCCAGATAGGACAATTAAATTCTTGTTTGCTGCAGCACAACAGAATATGTAAACATAATTCGATGTAGTGGCAGATTAGCAAATTGTTATATTGTTCAAGAGATCGCAAATGCCATAATTAATGACGCAAAATAAAGCCAAATGGCCAATACATACCGAACAGGAGATAAAAGTTCAGTGTGTCTATTGAACCATTAACTCATCCTGACAAACTCATTCCTGGTGAGCTATTCAACTCTCCCCTACTCATAAGGTCATGTGATAGGAGCAGGATTAGGCCATTTGGCCCATCAAGTCTACTATCTCTTGCTCCTAAGCCCATTCTCCCGTCTTCTCCCCATAACCCTTGACACCTGTACTAATCAAAAAATATCTACACTATCGCTGCCTTAAAAATATCCATTGACTTGGCCTCCACAGCCATCTGTGGCAAAGAATTCCCCAGATTCACCACCCTCTGACTAAAGAAGGGCTCTGCAGCTCAATACTAATGTTCTCCCTTCTTCACAGTCCTGATGAAGAATCTTCCACCTGCAGAGGAAACTCTGTTCATCTGTCCACAGATGCTGCCAGAACTGCTGAATATCTCCAATGTTTTCTGTTTTCACTTTAGATTGCCAGCATTTGCAGTCTTTTATTTTAATTTTCATTTATAATTAACCCCACGTGGCCTCAGGAGCTACATATTAATATAACTGTGCAGCATTCAAGTCATCTAGAATTAAAAACCATATTTAGCTTTTGTCAGTTACTTCATTACGGAATAAATTTAACTTGCAAAATGTTAATCACACAATTTCATGTCCAGCTAAATCAAATTACTATTTTTATAACAAATTCCAATCTTCAGAAAAATTTGAAGAGTAGCAGTCCTTTTAAAGACGAAAACAAAACTTGAAAATGCCTGAAAAACTCAGTTGGTCAGTATATGTAGAGTCAACAATAGAGTAAGCACTGACACTTCATTATTACTCTCTGTTTAAATTTAGTTTAGAAATACGGTACGGAAACCAGCCCTTTGGCCCATTGAGTTTGCGCCAACCAGCGGTCCCCACACACTAACACTATCCAGCACACACTAGGGACAATTTACATTTCCACCAAGCCAATTAACCTACAAACCTGTACATCTTTGGAGCGTGCGAGGAAAACCAGAGAAAAGCTACACAGGGTTTCTCTCTTCACATATGTTGCCTTTGAGAGCCACAGATTCCAATTCGCAGGATCTGCAAGTTTTTGTTTATATTTCAATTTAGTAAAATGACAGCAGCATACAGCATGAAAATAGGGCCGAAGATAGACACAAAAAGCTGGAGTAACTCAACAGATAAGGCAGCACCTATGGTGAAAAGGAATAGGTAACGATTCCGGCCGAGACCATCTTCAGTCTGAATTCATCTTGTTGAGCCTCGTTGTCTCTACTCATTCGCACCTGCGCCACAGCTAACAATGACCTGTTTTCTTTATCGTCATCATTTCTTTGCATACCTTTCATTCATTTGCTCTATATCTCTCTTCATCACCATCTATATCTCTCATTTCCCTTTCCCCCGATTCTCAGTCTGAAGAAGGGTCTCGACCTAAAACATCACCTATTCCTTTTCTCCTTGGATGCTGTCTGACCCGTTGAGTTACTCCAGCATTTTGTGCCAATCTTCAATGTAATCCAGCATTTGCAGTTCCTTCCTACAATTGGAAATAGAGCCTTTGATCCATCAAATCAACTTTTAGATACCCATTTCACCTAAACATACACTAAACCCATTTTAATTCTTCACTCCTTCCCATCAACATCCCCAGATTGAACCACACACAACCCACATATCTTTGGGATGTGGGAGCATGAAGTGGAAACACACACACACAGTCACAGGGAGAACATGCAAACAGTGAGAGCCAGGATTGAATCGGGGTTGCTGGAGCCGGAAAATCAAAGGCTCTATTGGCTACCACCCTAATGTGATATGTGGTGCTGATTAGATTTGTTCCATAGTGGAATGCTTGATTCCAGTTACACCTCAAGTCAAAGTATCCTTTATTGTCATTCAGACCTTTCAGTCTGAACAAAATTTCATTGCCTTGCAGTCATACATATAATAAAAAACAAAACACACAATAAACACATATTTGACATCCACCACAGTGAGTTCACCAGGCACCTCCTCACTGTGATGGAAGGAAAAAGTCTTAAAGTCTTTGTCCTATTCCCTCCTTGTGCTCCCGGCCTCCGATGTTGTCGTCCACTGGGCCCGCGGCCGAGCCTCCAAAGCCAGGCCACCGTCACTGCCGCCGGAACGCTGGAACGTCGCCACAGCTCTGAAGCCGGGTCCGCTGCCGGAATGCTGGAACGCCGCCACAGCTTTGAAGCCGGGTCCGCCGCCGGAACGCTGGAACGCTGGAACACCGCCACAGCTCTGAAGTCGGGTCCGACGCCAGAAAGCTGGAATGCCGCCACAGCTCCGACGCCAACATTGGCCTCAGCACAGGCGGAGATGGAGACGGGGGACACTACAAGAAAAAGTCGCTTCCTCCCGAAGGAAGAGACTAAAACCCTGTTTCTCTCACCCCCACCCCACCCCTCCCCCCCACACACACATACACAGCCTAATAAACTAAATTTAACTAAAACAGACAAAAGAAAACAACAACAACAACAACAACAAAAAACAGACGGACTGCAGGCGAGTCACAGCTGCCAGGCAGCGCCGCCACTTCCAAGGTTAATATAATGCAATGGACTGGGCAGTGATTAGCGCTTCCTTATTTATCTCAATCATCTGAGATTGCTTTCTACTCTGACAGCATTTCGAAAGTCTAAAAGCATTAATTCAAGTGAAAATATTTATATATCATCAAATAATCTTATGGCAAAGGAGGAGGTCATAGCTGTCTCTTTAAAGATACACAGTCCTGCCATTCCCACAGTCACCCATGAAGTATTCATATATTTATATATTTTTGCTGCATCACCCGCTGAGTTTTCGCCAGCATTTTTATCTACCTTCTTATATATTTATAAATGTAACTAACTATTAATCTACTTTCAAATAATGTTTAGGCAGGCCATTCAAAAAATTATAATATAATTTTTTTTTTTAATGCTGTCTTCAACTCGATCTCTGGTTCTTTTTTCCCCCTAATTATCTTAAACCTGGGGATTGTAAATATTTAACTCTACACTTGGCAGTTAAAGGGAGGATTTATTGTGTCCATTATGAATGAACAGATATTCTTTGGCAATGCATTGCTCAGATAAGCCTGCTCTTGACCTCAAATGTTAGCCCTACATGCAGATATTCCATAACAGCAATAATAGACCTGCCATTATTCACATCATAGAGCCCAATCAGCAAAGTAGGAAGAGTAATCACCCTGTACATCATTACCTTTGGCATCAATCCAATTTAAAATTGCCCCACAAATCTAGCGACACACTAGCGATGCTTTGTAATGTTATCTTCTTTTCTGGTTTCATAAGGTTTTGGCAAGCCTCAGAAGCAGTTAACATGAACACGAAGAGCTCTGTCATCACCAACCCATACCTTGCTCATTCCATCTGCTTTCTCCACACACAATCCAAGACTAAAGTATTTTCACAATGATAATCAGCATGGATTGCTGGATACAATAATAAGCATGAGTGAGGCAGAAAATTGACAAAGCCCAAAACAAGAATAGGAAGCTTGTTGACTACAACACAACTCACCAGAATGACTTTATCATTTTAGTGGAGTCATGAGTCATAGAGTGATACAGCCTGGAAACAGGCACTTCGGACCAACTTGCCCAGCTACACTAGTCCCACCTGCCCGCGTTGGGTCCATTTCCCTCCAAACCTGTCCTATCCATGTACATATCTACAGTTTCTTAAATGCTGGGATAGTCCCTGCCTCAACTACCTCCTCTGGCAGCTTATTCAATACACCCACCACCCTTAGTGTGAAAAAGTTTCCCCTCAGATTCTTAGTAAATCTTTTCCCCTTCACCAAGGGGAGTGATTCCGAAAATCTGAACTGCTACAAACAACCCAATGACATTTTCCAATATAATCCCGGCAAATTATCATGTGTTTTATCATAATAAACTGCTGTTGTTTACCACATTTTTGTAGCTGAGAATCATTTAATAGGTGGACAAAAGTTCTGGAAAAACTCAGCGGGTGCGTCAGCATCTATGGAGCGAAGGAAATAGGCAACGTTTCGGGCCGAAACCCTTCTTCAGACTCTTCCTTCGCTCCATTGATGCTGCCGCATCCGCTGGGTTTCTCCAGCACTTTTGTCCACCTTCGATTTTCCAGCATCTGTAGTTCCTTCTTGATGATTGGTAATTGGATTTTACAATGGGAGAACAATAAAGGGCCTGACTCACTCACGGCCTAATCCGCGAGTTCAGAAGAGTTTACCCTCAACTCATACTCGCAGTATGGTCAACACGAGGTCTTAGGAGGTCTTTGTAACTCTCCTTCATGCTCGAGAGTAGTCCCCGCGTACTCGAGGCCTCAGCTAGGTCGCGGCGTTTTTTTCAACATGCTGAAAAATGCCCACATGCTGAAAAAAGGTTGCCATGGAAAAAATCGTTATTTTTTTTACTCGTAGGTTTAGTCGAGGTAGGTCGGCATGTTATTCATAGGTAATCGAGGGTAGTTGAAGGAGGTCGAAGGAGGTCTTCCACATAGTCGAAGCAGGTCTTCAACATTACACTTTTTCAAACTCTCCTAAACTCTTCTAAACTTGCCAATTAGGTACCGCAGTGGGACAGCCCCTTAAGGGTTTCTCCATATAGATAAATTAGTTGTTTATCATCTCATGCTATATTTTATTTCGGAGTCACGTGAGTGACTTCGTGAAGACCCCGCCAGCACGCATGCCCGACATATCGTTGTGCACATTTGCTTCGACAAGCTGGGGGGGGGGGGGGGGGGAGTGCGCTCTCTACACCAGCTCGTTCAAAAGGCCGCTCAGGTAAGTCCACTAACCTTTACTTGGTTACAGGATGGACGTCAAAGGAAAAGGGAAGGCAAAACTTTCCAGGAGCCGCGGGGCACCGACAAGCCAGCGGCCTCTTTCTCTGGAGCTGCGAGCACCACCGGCAGCATCCGGATGGTCGGGGCTCCTGGAAAGTTTTGCCTTCCCTTTAAAGCTTCGGTTACACCAGCGCCCGACTTCTCTCCTGAATGGATGTCCGCACTGGAGCTGGAAACTACCGACCCAGACTTCGTGCCCCCATCCCCCAGGAAGCGGGGGAGTAGACAGGTACGTGGACAGGTGCCTCGCTCACCAACAGCGACATCACCCCGAGTTGCAGTGGATCCACGGGGACCGGGCCGGGGAACGGCTGCGCTACAGGGGAGCCTCGCAGCCGCAGCACGCCACATACAGCTGCCAGGGATATCTGCCGTAGGGCAGTCTGGCAGAGCTACTGCTGCATCGAGCAGCCTTGCAGGAGCGGGGGGTGGCAACATAACGCCGCATCAGGCTACGGTCAAGGGCGCCGGTGGCAGCAGTAGACGGTCGGTTAGCTTAGCTCTGGCAGCTGCCGACCATGCGCCTCCAGGAAGAACATTGGGCGACAGTGGAGGTAAGCCTGCACGGACTTCGGGGAGCCAGGTACCGGGGACCAGCGCCGATTCATCTCCACTGCCTTCCTACCAGGCAGGTGGACCGCCACAGTCCGCTCGAAGGCCGACTAGCAGAGAGTCCGTGCGGGAGTCGTATGGGCCTACAGGGGCAGTAGCTACAGACTGACGCAAGCTCACAAGGTTGGGGTGCAACTGACACCATGTCCAGTTGTGGTGGCAGATGGGACCCTCACGAGTCTACCCTCCTACAGACACAAGGGATAAATTATCTGGAGATGTTAGGGGCTTTCCATGGACTGCGGGCTTACTGTACTAACTCACGGGACTTACATGTTCGCCTCCAAATAGATAACACAACGGTGGTGGCTTATATCAATCATATGGGTGGTATCAGGTCGTCATCTTGTGATGAATTGGCAAACACAATCTGGCACTGGTGCATTGAGAGAAATATTTGGATCACAGCGACCTATTTGCCAGGGAAGCTCAATACAGTGGCGGACAACAGGTCACGAGTGTTCAATGATAACATCGAGTGGATGTTGAATCTCAAAATTTTTACTGAAATTATAGCTCACTATGGCACACCAGACATTGAACTCTTTGTGTCCAGGTTGAACCATCAGATACCAACGTATGTGTCTTGGGAACCAGACCCTGGGGCAGTAGGTATGGATGTTTTTTTTCTCCATTGGGGGAAATGGTTTTGCTACGCATTTCCCCCTAAATTTATGAGGGGAGTGTTTAACACCAACCCTCCACGGCCCAGATACAACTTCACCTGGGACGTAGGGATTGTTTTGACCCTACTGAGGGGCTGGTCTCCTATGACCGCGTTACCATTCAAACAGATCACCCTCCAAGTGGTGATGTTGATGGCACTGACTACAGCTCAATGAGTCCAGGCATTACAGAAGCTGCGGCTGGACAGCATGATCTCCACCCCTGCACAGGTGACTTTCTTTGTCCAGGACCTATTGAAGCAGCATGGACCTGGGGCTCATGGGCTGCAGTTGGAGTTTCGGGCGTACCCCACTGATGCCACACTCTGCATAGTCACCCATCTCCGCCTCTACATCCGCACTAACAATGAACCATTCCGGAAGATGGAGCAGAGGCTCCTCATCAGCCACAAAATCTCCGCATCACCGGAGTGACTGTGCAGACTATCGCCAGGTGGCTCAGGGCAGTGTTGGGTGCAGCAGGAGTAGCTACTAACATTTTTAAATCTCACTCTACCAGGGCTGCATCCACATCAGCGGCTAGGGGCCATGGAGGTGCCCATGACCACACATCCTCGCCACCGCGGGGCTGGGCCTACTGAAGCAACCTTCCAAAGGTTCTACAACAAACCCATTGGTCGCCCCCGCAACGTTCGCAGAAGCCCGTGCTGGGAAGCCGCTCAGTGAATGTTTGTGTAACCCACCGGGGTTCGGGGTTATTTGTTTGATATTATATTGTGCAATAATATGCATTATTTTTCAGCCTGTTCAGACTGGACTGCATTAACAGCCTTCCTCCATCAGTTATGCGGCAGTGTGATAGCATGGACGTTGTCCAGGGCGTGAAATTCACAGAGCTTTGAAATCTTCACAAAGTCACACGTGACTCCGAAATAAAATAGTAAGATTAAACGAGAACCTACCAAGTACGAAAGTTAATCTTTATTTTATGAGGAGTTGCGGTGAGGGATTTCGTGCCTTCCGCTCCCACCCTCTATTATAAGGTCAGCTGGTATGTTCTATGTTCTTAATTTTACTATTTCCAGTCATGGTGCTTTCTGGGATTCCACACCGCTACTTTGAAGAATGTTGGGCATGCGTGCTGGCGGGGTCTTCACGAAATCCCTCACTGCAACTCCTCATAAAATAAAGATCAACCTTCGAACTTGGTAAGTTCTCGTTTAATCTTACTATTAAATGACAGAAGCACTGCACACACTAAATTGTGTTGTTGGTCAATACGTGGCCAGAAGAAATGAGAAAAAAAACAGGCACGAGTCTTGCTCCTCCAAATGGCAAGTGGGATTATTGGACATTTCTAAAACTTCCCCCAATGTTCAACTCAAGAGAAATCCTGGAGCAACAGCAAAAATTCAAACTGAACCCAATCTTTGAAAGGTATCGTGGCCTACAGACAACCCTTGTGTTATGGTCACTTAAGTAATGGAAAGTCACCCTCAAGCATTCACAAATTCTGCTAAAAAGCTGAGATATGGCATGAATTTTGCACTCATGTTCAAAAAGATTAAAATGAAGACTTTTTTTACAACTCACACTTCATGGCGTATTTTCATGCTACGGAAAATCACAATACAGATAATTTTCTCAAAATGGAATGGCGTCCTCCCTCCCCCCCCCCCCCCATAACAATAAAATGGTGGTCACCTGAACTGAAGTGTCTCCACAATTTTTTTTCCTTTTGTCAAATCTGTCTACATTTTTATTCCTTTATTGAAAATAGATCCAACTCCTGGAGATTGTAATGATAACCCAGATGCCTCAGTTTGGGAATCATTTTGGTTCTTCTTTGTTCCTTTTGTCAGAGCTTTATTAAATTGTAAAGGTTGGATACATTTACCATGAGCTTGACCATGTCCAAGACCTGTATTATCTTTTATTCTCTAAGCATTACATTGTAAACCCATATTTAATCCCACACGATTGTATATGTAGCTGTCGAGTTGGTTCTTTGGATCCATACTATTTAGTAGCTATAGAAAACACCACATACAGATTTGAAATTTCAATACTCAATTATTACACTCATCTATATCAAGTGCCTTCTGCTACAAATACATCCTTTTTTTCCAACAAATTTATTCGCTTGTAATATAATGATTTAGTGCAAGTTTCAGTGTACTTTTTTGACAGCTAGATGATTCTGTTAACCTCATTCACATCAATAATGCAGCAAATAAATTCAGTTAGCTGATTTTGGTTCACTATACTTTGTGCAGAATTATGCACAATCTTCTCCATCTTCACTCTTATATTGATAAACAACACTGACATTGATTCGCTTGTCCTTCCAGTGAATTTGGAAGATTTTGCAGGGGCAAGGTTTGTGGCATTTTTCAGGTGCTGTGAGCTGCCTGCTGCAGGCATCCCAGGTCTGAGAAGCATACGAGGTGGCAGGGATCACAGCCTCCTGATAAACTCCAGGAAACAGTGCTGCAGTTGGCAAAACTGCCGCCTCACAGTGACAGAGACCTGGGTTTGATCTTATTAAGAATAAGGGGTAGGCCATTTAGGACTGAGATGAGGAAAAGTTCTTCACCCAGAGAGTTGTGAATCTGTAGAATTCTCTGCCACAGAAGGCAGTGGAGGCCAATTCACTGGATGTTTCCAAGAGAGAGATATAGCTCTTAGGGCTAAAGGAATCAAGGTATATGGGAAAAAAAGCAGGAACGGGGTACTGATTCTAGATGACCAGCCATGATCATATTGAATGGCAATGCTGGCTTGAAGGGCCAAATGGCCTACTCCTGCACCTATTTTTCTATGTTTCCATGATCCTGACCTCGGTCTTGTCCGCATGATGTTTGCACATTCTCCCTGTGACCGCACGGGTTTCCGCCCACATCCCAACGTAGGTTAATTGATCTCTAAATTGCTGCTTGTGTGTACGGAGCGGATGAGAAAGTAGGATACCATAGAACAGGGGAATCAATGTGCTGAAGGGCCCGTTTTCATGCTTGCTGCTTCAGTCAAAGGTAGAACTAACTCAGCAATGTGTTTCGTGCCACTGCCGAGGAATAAGCCTCCAGATAAATATCTGGTTGTGCTTCCTAGCAACCAAAAACCCCCTATTCACTTGTGTGTGCATTCTTTCTTTACTTTAGATATTATCTATCTATCTATCTATCTATCTATCTATCTATCTATCTATCTATCTATCTATCTATCTATCTATCTATCTATCTATCTATCTATCTATCTATCTATCTGTCTGTCTATCTGTCTGTCTGTCTGTCTGTCTGTCTGTCTGTCTGTCTGTCTGTCTGTCTGTCTGTCTGTCTGCCTGCCTGCCTGCCTGTCTGTCTGCCTGTCTATCTATCTATACATAACTAAAACTCTGATCTTGTTATCTTCTGTTTTGGCGGTCTTTCTATTTGCACAAAAATGGTTTGCGATAGAGCTACGATTTTTTAGCAGTTCACTCACGGTTCTCCTGTGCGGCGAGTGCGCCAACTTTTGTTCCGATCGGTGAATGTCGTAAAAGTTAGCGAGCTTTAATAATCTTTAAAACTGCGCATGCGCAGATTCATCTCCACTCCCGCCAGCTGACGCTGCACGGATTAGTTTCTTCCCGTCACTCCCCGGAACGGTCCACCCCTTCCTGCGCCATTGCATCTTTACTAGAGCTGAGGGTGGCCGGCGGAGGTTTCCAACCGGACTTTCCGTCACCAAACGGAAAGCGGAGACTTTGATCCCGGCGGAGGAGAATGTCCATCGCCCGCTGTGAGTCCCCATCGCACTGCCAATTCCAGCCACTACCCGTCTGGTCCCCCTTGCCCCCCATGATGCCCCCCTCTCCCCCATGGCTCTTCCCCATCTTTTCTCATAGCTCACTCCCCCCAAGCCCACACAACCCTCTCCCGCACATCTCCCCTCCGTCCCCCCACACATCCCTCCCCCCACAAGCACCCTGCCCACAAACCCCCCCACCCACACACCCCCCCCCACAAGCACCCTGCCCCAAACCCCCCTGCCCACACACCCCCCCCCCCCGAACACACCCGCCCACACACAACCCACCGCCCATACACTCCCCACTGCCCACACACCCCCCGCCCACACACACACCCACCCACACACTCCAGCCCCCACAATCCCCCTCCCCCCACACACCCACCCTCCCCACATACAATCACCCCCACACACCCCCGCCCACACCCCCCCCCCCCCACACACACCTACCCCCCACACACCCCCTGCCCCCACAACACCTCCCACATCCCTCCTCCCCCCACACCCCTCCCACCCACATACAAACCTCCCCCCACCCCAAATCCCCCACCCATCTCCCACCCTGCCCCCCTCCCCTCCCACACATGAAGGGGGAGGGAGTGCTCGGGGATGAGGGGAAAATGAGCCGCGCCTGCGCAGTTAGTGAGTGGTGGAATATTGCGTTGGGGGAACGAGTTGCGTTGAGGGAATGGGTGAGTGGTGGAATATTGCGTTGGGGAATGGGTTGGGTTGGGGGACCAACCGTGTAACTGGGACACAACGTGTGACTGTCCCACTTAGTCTCGTTGTTTATATTAAAATCAATGCTTGGCTGATTTGATTTTATCGAAGGGTAGACATAAATAACAATACAATTATTTAAGTACTATGACCTCAAATGATATGTATTTTAGTGATTCAAGTGAAGGGATTATGTGGGAAGGAATAATGGTGCAAAATCATGGATTTAATATTAAAACCAAAATCTTCAGCTGAATGGTGCGAATCGATTGGGATAAGATGTTCGCTCTTTTGCAGAATATCAGTTCAAACATTGGCTGCTTCTGCATGATTAAGGGGCAGTCCCAATTGGGCAACCTAATTAGCGAGTTTAGAAGAGTTTGAAAAAATGACATGTTGAAGACCTCATTCAACTATGTTGAAGACCTCGTTTGACCTCCTTCGATCTCCTTCGACTATGTTGAAGACCAGCTATGACTAGCTACGACTAACTTCGGGAAAATTGGACACCGAATAATGGAAAGTGAAAACAACTTCCTTCGATCTCCTTCGACCTCCCTTCGACCACCCTTCGACTATGATGAAGACTATCTATGACTACCTTCGACTACCCTCGATTACCTACGACTAATATGCCGACCAACTGCGACCTACTATGACTAAACCTACGAGTAAATAAAGTATCAATATTTTCCATGGCGACCTTTTTTTTACTTGCAGGCATTTTTTAACATATTGAAAAAAATGCCGCGACCTAGCTGAGGTTTTGAGTACGTGGAGACGACACTCGAGCATGAAGGAGAGTTACGAAGACCTCCTACGACCTTGTGTCAACCATGCTGCGAGTATGAGACCAGGGCAAACACGCCAGAACTCGCGGATTAGGTCGCCCAAGTGGGCAGGCCCCTTTAGATTTGAATGAGACCCAAAAATTGGGGATGACTGAATAGGTTAAAGAAAAAACAGCGGAAGAGAAAAGAGAGATGATTTAAGATTGGGGAGGAAATGGGAAAGGTCCATATCATATGAGAGCCAAGTTATCCTTGAGTTGTTTCGAAGCACTCTCATACCCGAAAGGCAGGGTTAAACAGGGGATATTTTAAGGTGGAGATTGATAGATTTTGATTCGTAAGGTTGTCAGGGGGTGAAAGGGTAAAGGCAGGAGAATGGGATTGAGTGGAAAAGATAGAACAGCCACGATTGAAAGGTGGAGTAGGGATGACGGGACAAATGGTCCAATTCTGCTCCTCCACCGGGTTCGTTTTTGTGGCTTGGGGGGGGGTGAATAGGGGGAAACTTTTTTGCAGTCACTTACCTCGACGGAGATGCGACTTTCTCAGTGCCTCATCTCGTCACCCTACCCCCCCCCCCCCCCGGCCTAACAACTGGATTGGTGCGGCCTTTCCTGGAAACCAGCCCGGAGCCTCAAGCCGCAAGTGCGGCACGGACTCTAACATCATGAGGCTGCGATCCTTTGCCGAGGATTGCCAGAAGAAGTCCTCCGACTGTGGGGCCTGTAAACCTTTAACACCGTGAAGCTGTGGTCTCTGGTAAGAAGCGGCCGACTTGGGAACTCCGTGCCACGGAGTTTTCCAATCTGTCCCGACGCTGGAGTTTCGATCATCCCGACCCAAGTGGTGGGGCCAAAGAGGGTGGCAGCCTCGCCAGCAGCTGTCTGTCCTTTCATACTTTTTGTTATTTTTAATCTGTCTTAAAGTTTGTTTTTGGAGGTCTTTTAGTCTTTTTTATGTGGGGGGTGGGGTGGGGGGGAGGGGAAGGAGGAATCAGTTTTTCTCACTACTTGGTCAAGGATGCGTCTTTCCTCTGAGCCGCATCCTCGACCCCCCTCGCAGCCTACCATCTGGATTGGCGCGGCCTTTCCTGCCGGAGACCGGCCAGAGCTTCAGCTTCAGCAGCGGCAAAGCACTGGATTCCATTGCGGAGCGGGCGATGACTTACCAGGGTCGCCGCGTTGGAGCTCTGGAGTGCTGGGACTTGCGACTTTAACACCGTCGAGCTGTGGTCTGCAGAGCTTCCAGCCACGGGCTGCGCTGACTCTTTCATCGCAGAGCATGGGATCCTTGCCGGGGTCGCCAGCATTGAATCTCCACCCAGCTCGGCCTGTGGTCTCCGCTAGGAAGCAGCCAATTCGGAAACTCCAAGCCGCTGAGAGTGTTCTTCCGTTCGAGGGCCTGAAACATCGGGCTGCCATTGCGGAAACTGCGGAGGCCTCAAAATGCCCGACCACGGGTGAACAAGAGGAAGAGGACTGAACTTTGTTGCCTTCCCTCACAGTGGGAATCATTGATTCCGCTGTGGGGTTCTTTTTATGTTCTATGTTAAATTCTATAATGTTGTGTTTACCTTATTTGTGTGTTGCATGGTAACTCAAATTTCACTGCACCAATTGGTGTATGTGACAAATAAATGTATTTTGTCCTTTCCTTTGTCCTTTGTACAGCGGACCATCGGCAATGGCCAGTTCAAAGGCCCCGACCACCACAGGTGAACAAAGAGGAAGATGACTGAACTTCATTGCCTTTTATCACAGTAAGGAATGTTGATTTTACTTCGGAGTCACGTGAGTGACTACGTGAATAGAAGCCCGTACAGCCGTTGGTGCGTCATGACGTCAGACGCTGGTGCAGTCGGGCGGTTGGAGCAGCAGCGCTCCTCCGAGCGGTAAGTTTAAACCGTGAGTTATTCGAAGAGCTGGAGAATTCGGCGGGTGCAGCAGCATCTAAGGAGCGAAGGAGATGGGCGACGTTGCGGGTCGAGACCCTTCTTCATACTTCACCCTCGATTCTCCAGCATTTGCAGTTCTTCGTTAAACAAGTTTAAAGAGGTAAGGTTTTTTTTTTTTAAATGTTACCGCATGTTCAATTTCTGCGACGGTTTGGGTAGAGAATGTTGCAGAAAGGGAAGAAGGTGTCGGCGAGGCGCTCCGGGGGTAGAAAGGAAAAGTGGCTGGAGAGTGTTGAGAATGGAGGCCCGTCTGGTACACCTGGTCCGGTGCTGGCTACACAGCCAGTGGTTGCGGACCCACTGCCGGGGGGCAGTGGAGGCTTGTCAGTAGGGCGGAAGGCCACTGGCAAGTCTCTGTGGCCCGTAAATGAGTCGGGCCTGGAGGTTATACCCTCCATAGGAGAGTCCGTTTGCTCACGGCTCTCCCACGTCGAGATTCTATTTCAAAAGAATGCTCGACAGGGAACAGCTCCGTGGGGAGGAGTGGTGCCCAAGCCAGGCTGATGGAGAGCTTGTGCTAGCAGCACCTGTTTCAGGGCTGCAGAACTATCCTGCCTGTGAGGAGGATGTTCTATCAGGGCAGTTTGCTGACACTGTTTCTATGCTGGGGGAGAGCAGTAAAGGTGTTTGGTTGGAGGTAATTCCGAACATTGCTGGGAAGTTTGCTGAGTGTAGAGGCAGGAAAGGCGATTGATGTAGAATTGGCCGAAGCCATTCAGTATATGCTCTCCCATCAGTTACAGGAGCTAGCTATGGATGAAGTAGCAAAGAACTATAAAGCTCCTGTTAATTGTGATCTCCTGAAGGTACCGGTGGTTAATCACCAAATTTGCATAGATGGGTTTGCCTGCTAGTGCCCAGGAGATGAAGTTTTAAAAAAGTGCTTAAACTGTTGTCAGCAGGTATTACAGATGTGGTGAAAGTTATTGATACAAATGATATGGTTGAAGCACACCAGGATGAACTGGGACTCCTTTGTAATGCATTTTGAAATTAATAATATCGGGAGGGCCGCTATTAGGCCAGTGCTAACCTGAATTTGGCGAGTTGTGCAAACCGACCAGTGTACCACCACGAAATCTGTTGTTTGGTGGTAATCTTGCAAAAAGGGTCAAAGACTATTATGAGGTTGTTATAACCATGGCCCTCATTAGCCAGCTGGAAACAAGGCAAAAAAGGTTCTCTACAAGAAGTCGAGGACAACAAGGCCGCAAGGAAAGATGCTGGTAAGGAATATAACATTGACAGACGATGAATTAACTGATGTTCCTGTTCAAATTGGGGAAGGTTAAAATTGTTCTCAAACAATGGCAGCAGTGACATCAGATTTGTTCATACTTAGTGTATTGAAGGGGTAAAAAATTGGATTTTACTATAAGGACAGTCTACCTAATCAACATTTTCCTAGTCATAAACTTATTTTTCAGATGAGGAAAATGTGCTTATTCAAGCAGAGATTCAGTCGTTACATAAGAAGGGGTAATTGAGCCTTCTGTCTATCAAAGTCAACAATTTCTGTCAAGTATATTTCCCAGATCTAAAAAGACTGGGGGATGTAGAATAATTCTGGATTTATCGAACAAATTTGTTTGTTATAGGCATTTCAAAATGGAGACCTTTACCACGGGCAAACATCTAGTGTCCAAAGGGTATATATGGCAACCATTGATTTAAAGAATGCGTATTACGCAGTGTCTATTCATGTGATGATAGAAGATATTTGAAATTTATTTGGATGACTGAGCTGTGGCAATTCAGGAACATTGCCGAATGGATTAACTTCAGCTCCTAGGTTATTTACTAAATTGGTAAAACCTGTGTTAGCATTACTTAGAGCTCAGGGGCATGTGGTAATGGCCTATTTAGATGATATTCTGATTGTTGGAAAGACTCATGCTGAAACTCAATCATCAGTTTCAGTTGTTAAAATCACTTTTGAACAAATGGGATTTGTTATTTTCCCAGATAAATCTAAATTATCACCAGTCCAAATTATTGATTATCTGGGATTTACCATTAATTCCAATCACATGTTGGTAACTTTGCCCAGGGATAAATTGAATTAGTTAATTGAGGACTGTGTTAATCTCGTTGGAGAACAACGGCCTTCGATTAGACAAGTAGCCAGTTTTATTGGGAAGTTGTTGCAGCCTTTCCAGCTGTGCAGTATGGTCCTCTGCATTATCAACAATTACAACCATCAAAGGAACAGGCACTGAGAATACAAAGGGCCATTTTTGATAGGCCTATGCAGTTGTCAGCTGGGGCGATTGCTGACATACAATGGTGGATAGTACATGTTTCAAAAAAATTAAGGAAGGTTGGGTGGAATCACCGTCACTGATATTACAGACTGATGTAAGTGCACTGGGTTGGGGTGCAACAGATATGTCTTCTAGTTGTGGAGGCAGATGGAATGTGGATGAGACATCGCTTCCTCAATTAAGAGGGATTAATTATTTAGAGTTGTTGGGCACCTGTATGGGCTCAAAGCTTATTGTTCTACAAGGAGGGATCTGCATGTGCAGGTCAGATTGACAACACCACAGCAGTGGCATATGTAAACCACATGGGTGGAGTTAAGTCACAGTCTTGTGATAGACTGGCTAACCAGATTTGGAGCTGGTGTATTGACCAAAATATCTGGCTTTCAGCACTTTATTTGCCAGGAAGAGGTCACGTCAGTTTAATGACAACATTGAATGGATGTTAAATCAGGATGTATTTAACCAAATGATTGATCAGTATGCATTGCCAGATATTGACTTGTTTGCATCTCGATTAAATCATCAGTTACCTAGATATGTTTCATGGTAACCAGATTCTGAGGCAGTAGCAGTGGATGCATTTTCGCTGCATTGGGGAGGAATGTTTGTGTATGTATTTCCTTCATTCTGTCTCATCAGCAGATGTTTGCAAAAGATCAAGGAGGACTCCGCTTCAGGGTATTGGTAGTGCCAGATTGGCCTACACGAGCATGGTTTCCCGTTGTATTACAAATGGCTAGGGAGCCTTACATGCTTATGCCCAAGAATAAAAATCTACTGGTAAATCCAGTCACTGGGGATCAACATCCTTCATAGGATCGTATTGATCTGTTAATTTGCAGATTTTAAGGAGGCCATACCTGGGGAGAGGACTGTCTCATCGGATGGTGGATGTTCTCACATCGGCCTGCAGGGATAGTACACAGCAGCAATGTATCACCTATATAAAGGAAGTGGGAGCAATTCTGCCTACAGCAGGATATTGTATATCACACTGCAGGGATCACGGATGTATTGGAGTTTGTCAACTCTTTATTTTGACCAAAAAAAAAAAAAGTTACAGTGCGATTAATTCAGCCAGAAGTGCTCTGTCTTCTTATTTACCTATGAATGCAGAATTACATACAGTAGGGACACATCCGTTAGTTTCACGATTCATGAAGGGAATTTTTCAATTTTAATCCTCCTAAACCCAGGTATGCCGGTATTTGGAATGTGAGTAAGGTTTTTATGGCTCTTCGCCAGTGGGCTCCGGTTACAAGCCTATCAGTAGCCAAATTATCTATGAAGGTGGTCATGCTTATGGCATTGGTTTCAGCTCAACGTGTATAAATGTTGCAAAAGCTACGGCTAGATAGAATACATGTGTCGGCTGATGCCATTATATTTTATGTCTATGATTTGCTTAAACATAATAAAAGAGGCATGACAGGATGTAAGACAGGTGCTCCAATAGAACGAGCACCTTCCAGTGCTTGGTGCTCGGTAATGAAAAACAGTGAACCCAGAGCAAGACCCCAAACCACCGTCTCATCACTACCAACACTAGCCTGCTTCAGCATAGCCATCTATCTCCATGGCAATTTACATTAATCTAACTCGAGAAGTAAATAAATTAGCAACACAGACCCAGTTCACGTGAGCTGTGACAATATTACAAATAATTGCACAAGGTGAACATTTGGTCAAATGCTTCATGAAAATGTGTGAAAATAAAAATGGATCAATTACCATGTTAAATTTAGCTGTGAGTACATGAAAAAATGTTAAAGTGAACCATAATGAATCCTTGCAAAACTGCCTTCACTTCCTCCATATGTTGGGAATCAGGTGTGCTTGAACTAAACTACACTAGCCAGTGTGCAATGAGTCTCATGTCAAATGCTTCCATCTCAGCACTCACATCAGGTACAACTGTAACGCATTACACAATGTACAATGTGGCAAAGGTTTATTTCCTTCCAAGTGCCCTCTGCCTATTTTACGGATAATGGCTCCAATTCGACATGCCTTCCGCTTTGTGTGCTTGTCATTCAATTACTTGGAATGACCCCATTGCATTAACAGATCAAACCTCATCTACAAAAATATTGGAATAATTATTGAACTACAGGTGCAGGGAAATTGAACACACAAAGTGCCTGGCATCATTGAAGTGACAAATTTGTATGTGTAGCGCAATGTTAAGTTCCCAGTTCCATTATTAGGGGTTGGCATTATTGCTGTTGTCAGGCAACAGCAGTGACTAATAATAGTTGACATGTTCCTGATTATTTGCATTAAATCAACTTCTCCACGAGGTTCAATATAGCTCAGATTTACTGCCAATCATTTCTGCCAAATGGATGTTATTTTCAATTTTGTTCCAGTTCAAATGAATGATTTTTAGTATGGGTGACATATCTAAATGAATGACATTTAAAATAATCAGTGCCATGACCAACATTTTGGCCAAGTATCATATCTCCTATTATAAATAAAGTATTTTACCAATATGGTGAATTGTCAATGCCTTTACTTTTCAAATATACACTTTAATGGAAAAACACAACCAGTATGTTAATTTTATTTTGGAAACTGCCATAACAACAGAAATTTAAACATGAATGCACTTTGCTGCACATGCTGATGAACAGCCATTGCAAAGAGTACTGCAATGTATTTGTAGATTCTTATTCAATTGGCACACAATGCCAGGAATATAATGAGTCACCAAGAGGAGAGTTGATAAAATACATGCTTCGTGCTTATTCCACTCCTTAGACAGATCACATATTTACACATTGCTTTCTTTTTTATGAAACAAAAGAGTGATTTACATATTCATGATTTTAACCTCTATGGTCTTTAACTTTGATGTTCTCAAAAAGGAGCTTGTGTGGTTGTCATCGGATCCATTTCTTGGCTTGAGTTATTCCCACTTCTTGATTAACTTCTAAAGAATTGTGCATAATTTCTGCAGCAATTTCCATGCATCAGCTCACAATCACATACCGTTTTGACATTTGCCTGAATATTTCATGCTGTAGTTAAGTAGTTTACTTTTAAGTATTTTACACTGGATTGTATCTCTGGACTATCGCAAAACATTTATTTGTACAGCATACATTTACTCCATCTCGGTTTCGAAAGGTCATTTATTTGAGCTGATGGTAAAGACTATCATGTTGTACAATACTTTTTTCTCCATGACTACAGTTCAGTTCAGTTTGATCTGTTTAATTCACTTCATTGTCACATGTACCGAGGTAGTGAAAAGTTTTTATTGCATGCTAACCAGTCAATGTCGACACAGGATTACAACAGGCAAAGACGACACATGATTACAATCGATTATAACTTAATTCCTGCCTTAACTGCTTCTATTCCATGAAGATTTATCTGAACTGTGATCAACGCATACTGAAACACCTGCACATTAATAACTAGCACATTTCCTGTTATAGAACACACCATCATTCAGCTAAGCTCTGGGTTTGGTAATAATGTCTCACTGTTTGATTACAGCACACTTGTGCCAATTGTTCAATGCTGCTTTGACAATTTTCACTGATCTTGCTACACCACCAGTGGAGACTGGGTGGTATGGCAGGCCCGTACAAAGCTTTTCAAAAAGGGGGATGGCATGACAGGATTACAAAAATGTAATGTGAAATAATGTGCGCACGAGCGCGAAGCCCCTTGTGGCTAGGGTCCAGGGCCCGCATAAGTGGCTCTGGAGTTTTAGATGCTCTCTGGTGCATTCTGAGCCTTATTCTGGAGCATTTTTGCACCAAATTTATGACCAATATTTCAGAAATAATTTTGGTTGAATCCAGAGTAATGAGTGGTTGGAATGGGATGATTGGGATCATTGTGGTATAGATTTTTTTTAAATCAAGAATTGAAGATGTCCTTATTTTAATAATCAAGTTGTACTGTTGTAAAATGTTATGTAAAATGTTATAAAGGAGCATGCAAAAACTGCAAACACAATACTCTATGTTTCTGCAGTAAATAAAACCTGTTTTTAGAAAATATTTTGTGTGTTGATTTGATTGCCAGTTACTGTTAGATTGTGTTAGTGTGTGCAGTGAACCTTTAATGGTTCTCCTGACCTAACAACTTCACATCACATCAATTTCAACATGGAATAATGATGTGACTACAACATTTAGTTCGACTTCAATTTCCATCATGAAAAAAGTAAAACTAAACGGTGCATTTACATTACTATGATCGCTTTCAAACTAACCTATTTTACTGTCATACTATTATAACAAATTCTAGTTCCATGATGACTCATAAACAAGATCACTGATCACATTTTGAATTCTCAAACATAATGTGATTGTGAATATTTGCAGAGCTGCCAAGTTTCACCAAGCATTTCCATATTTTGATGGCTAAAAATCAGTATTTTGTTGGGGAACGGTATTTCACACATAAATGCAATAGAATGTACTACACAGAAACTGTATTTTTGAAAATCAGTATTTTGCATACAACCTCATGTATTCTCAAATATCAGTTGGAATACTGAAAATCAGTACGACTGAATTGTGAAACCATTTTTGAAATGTGAATTTATAATTCTTGTTCTGATTTCATAACATATAAAAATATATAATAACATAACATAAAATTCACAATTCATCATATAGCTTACCAAACAATCAAACATGCTGGCATGATGCTGCATAACCATTCAAGTGCTCCTGGTAAATGTCACATAAAGGTGAGTAGTATGGGAAGTACAATTTAAAAAAATCACCCAATGTTACTATTCTTGAGCATGCTGACTAGCATGACTGGAATGAGTTCTTAGTTCACTGTCACTCAGCACTCAGTATGCTGGCATGATGCTGCAAAATAATTCAAGTGCTCCTGAATGTATATTGCCATTTACCACTACTTCTACTAATGCAAGGGCATTTGTTGGCATTAGCTAGATGCCATCTCTGGTTCTATGAATCTAGCACCTCAGACCAGTTTTTCTAGCATGGCAGTCTTCAGTTTGTTAATGCTGTCAAAGCATGTGTTGTTCCGCAGTACACTGATGTAACTGACCCTACTTCTACCTCTTCTTGCAGTGCCTCGTTTGGTCTCCCAAAGTGTGAGGGGATCAAAGTCTCTGACAACACCCTTGGCAGACCAGCATATGTTGCCATTTAGCCATAAATCACATTTTCCAGTTCCATTATCCGAGAATGTAACTGTGCAAACCTAGTCACCACTTTGTCCATGGGCAGAGTCATAGTGAATGTACATTAAGGCAAGTGCAGTCAGCCCGTCATTGCTCATGGAAGTCCTGGTGTAGCGATGCAGGTGACGGACACTCGTGGCAGGCCTGCATATATTGTCATTTAGCCTTAAATCATGTTTTCCAGTTCCATTTTCCAAGAATGTAATTGCGCAAACCTAGTCACCACTTTGTCAAAGTTATGGGCAAAGACTTAGTGAATGTGGATTAAGGTGATTGCAGGCAGCCTGTCATTGCTCATGGAACTCCTGGTCTTTGCTTCTACGTGTTTGTCCTCGTTGGCTGGATCAAAATAAGATGCCGAGCGAAATCGCGCCCGCTGCAAGCATGCGACTCGAGGCAAGCATCTCTCTGCTGCTCAGGCTCCTGACCAAAGGTCCCGGCTACCTCCGCAGTCAAATGGAAGGGGACAGGCGGGGTCGGCAGAACGTCATGGAGAGACTGGCTGCCGACAAGGCCAAGTACTTGAAGAGCCAGATGGCGAGCGGGTGCAAAGTGGAGCCCAATGATGTGGGCGGCTCTGCGTCCGAGGAAGGCAGCAACAATGGCAGCAGTGCCAGCAACAACACAAAGACTTTCCTGTCCTCCAGCAGCCCCCAGCAGAGCGGGCAGCTGGGACTCCTGCCTTATATCGTGTGTCACTCCAGCTCCAAGAGGCAGCTCAGGCCCGACTCATTGGTCATGTACCGGCAGAAGTGCGAGTTCGTGCGGGGATCGGCAGCCAACAGCAGCGCCCCCAGTTTCAAGGGCGGTGGCAGCCTATTCCGGCTGCAGCTGCCCAGCTCTAGCGGCCGGGGCGACAAGCAGCAGGGGCCGGCAACGGGAGAAGCAACATCGGAAGGGGGAGAATTAGCAGAGGGTACAGAGGCTGCAGCACTCCAGAGTTCACAAGTAACCACACCAGCAGCACTCCAGGGAGAAACAGCAGCATCACCAGCAACACCCCAGGGTGCACATGTAACTACACCAGCAGCACCCAAGGGTGCACAAGTAACCACTCCAGCAGCGCCCCAGGAAGCACCAGTTGCTACGCTAGCAGCATCCCAGCGTGCACAAGTAACCACGCCAGCAGCGCCACGAGAATCAGGAGCAGGTCGCCCCAAGGAACCGCTCAAGCAGCGGGTTGGTAAAGGCGGATTACGGCGCTCACACTCCGACCTCAGCTGCCAGTTCTCCCGAGCTTCCTCAGGATTGGACAGTTTCTTCGAGTACTGTGGACTCAAGCCCGACGTGATCGAGAACCTGGCCAAGGAGAAGTTTGCCGCCGATGCCGCCTTCGAAAGCCTTGACCTCAAGTTTCGCAGCGTGAAGGGCCTGTCCCACTCGGGCGACATTTTCGGCGACAGCCTGAAAACAGGTTGTTGTGTCATGGTCGAGTCGTGATGTAGCGCGTTGCGTGGTGACGCATGTAGTGACGGGTTGTGACTCGCTCTCGAGCCTGGATTTTGGAATGTTCAAAACCCAGGGGCGACATCTGGGTGTCTCATCGTGTCATGAGCCCTGTCACATGCTGACATATGCTGTCCTGCAGGTGACGACCGGTTAGGGTTAGTGTTAGGGACCGCAGATGGGCTTTAAAATATTCTTCCTTGATTGTATGGATTTTAAACATTAATATATTAAAATTAATACAATAAAATCAATTGAGCAAATGAAAACATGTCTGTCCAGTTTTATTTACAGATGTATTGTTCTGCTTCTAGATCCAATCATCATCTGCAATTTTTCACAGGGATGGATTCAGTGAGTGTAGACTGAACTCCCCTCTACCCATTTCTTCCCTCCTCATCCCTCCATTTCCACTCCCCCCTAACCGTTCTCCCCTCCCCCCCCCATCTTCCCTTCCTCCAGCTCCACTCTTCTCCACTCCCCCTCATCCCCTTCTCCCCCCTTCCTCCCTTCTCCCATTCTCCAGCCCCTCCCCCCCCACTTTCCCCGACACCCCCCCATTTGTGGACCCAGCCTAATAATGGATCGCATTAATAGTACTGCACAAAGGTTTCAATCTGTTTTAGTAACATTGACTATGGGATAAATGCAGTCTTTTGGAACCACACCCCCCGCCTTACTTCAAAATGGGTGGTGGGTATTTAGATTCAGTGGCCGGAGCAGGTGGGTGGCACTTGTACATTGACAACATTGCCTGTACCCAGTTGAAAAGCCCGCTGCCTCTGGAGGTTTGGAGAGACCATTGGAAGAGAGATCAGCCTCTGGGATAACTCGTGGCGAACAGTTTAGTTTGCATGATGAGCAGGCAGAACATTCGGGGTTCAAGTCGAACCCCTGGGGCCACTGTGTCACATTTAGTTCAGAGATACAGTGCCCTTCAGCCCACCGAGTCCGCACCAACAAGCGATCCCCCACACGCTATCCCACACACGCTAGGGACAATTTATACTTATACCAAGCCTATCAACCTAGCCAGTGGCCGGAGCAGGTGGGTGGCACTGGTACATTGACAACATTGCCTGTACCCAGTTGAAAAGCCCGCTGCCTCTGGAGGTTTAGAGAGACCATTGGTTAGGGCTAGGGTTAGGGTTAGGGTTATGGTTTCCTCCTGCACTCCAAAGGCGCACAGGTTTGTATAAATTGTCCCTAGCGTGTGTGGGAAAGTGTGCGGGGGATCGCTGGTCGCAGGCTGGGTCCACACATGGGGGGATTTGGGGAAAGTGGGGGTGGGTGGGTTGGAGAATGGAAGCAGGGCGGGAGAAGAGGAGAAGGGGATGTGAGGGGAGGGGGGGAGTGGAGAAGGGGGAGAAGAGTGGTGTGGGGAGAAGGGAGGAAGTGGGTGGGAAGGGAAAAGGGGGAGGAGGGGAGAAGGGTAGAGGGGTGGAGAAGGAGGGATGGAGGGGAGAGGGGAGTTCAGTCTGCATTCACTAAATTCATCCTTGTGAAAAGTTAGAGATGGTGATTGGATCTGGAAGCGGACCAATACATCTGTAAATAAAACTGAACGACTCAGACATTTTCACTTGCACAATTGATTTTATTGTATTAATTTTAATATATTAATGTTTAAAATTCAATCATTGAAGGAAGAATATTTTACAGCCATCTGTGGCAACGAGCCGCTCCGGGGGAAGAACAAGCCCCCACCCCAAAGGCAAGGCTCCCTCTGTCCTGGTATAGAATTAAAAAATATTGATGGGAAATAAAGAACCCACCGCACCCCCACCCCCCCCCCCCCCCCACTCCCCACTGTGAACAGATACATCATGACCCTGAAAACATGCAGAATTTTATATTCAAATTACATCAAAAATATGATACAAAAAGAATGTCGCGAACTATGGAATTCATATTTTGCAGTATTGTTATCAAAGAAAATAAATCAGTTCCATTTGTTTGATATTATTCATATGGAGAAAATATAATAATAGCCCTAAAACCTACCTTAATTTTGCAATCTCACTAAAGATAATCACCCTTTCCCTCCACCTCAAATATTAGAGGTGTTCAGGCAGATATTGAAGTAATGCTCATAAAAAGAATGTGTGAATTTGCACAGAAAGAAGTCATTTATTCTCATAAACATTAATGGGATTGTAGCCAGTCAAGGAAATTGGAAGTATTATGAAGGCAAGTAAATCTGAAGCTATTCAACGTTGCAGATCCAATAAGATCAATGAAGATATTTTTACACATGAAATGACCAATGAGTGTATATTGATTGTTGTGTGAAGGGCACTAATTACTTGATACTCAGTCATTTGAAATGGATTTCAATGAAACATGGTGAATTCTGTGCCGCAACAGAACATACAATCACTGTGATCTATTATTGTCATATGGTTTCCAGTTAAGTTTCCGATAATACTCCTCATGTTTGTTTATTTGTATTTGAGCATTTGGAGAAATAAGATATTGACCAGAAACTTAATTCACCATACGTGGCCGTCCGAAGGGGTGGGGGTGCGATGGGTGCGGTCACACCCTCCTTTTTTTCCCCAGAGTAAAAAAAAATCCCGAGAAAAAATAAATTGGGGCGCAATCAGTGTTTCCACTTTGAAGGAAATTACCCGAAATATGGGAAATGCTGGTTTCGGCCCACGGGATGATTTGAGGGAACAAAAATATTTGCGTCCATCCCCGCCTGCGCAGTTGGGGGAAGCTTTCCCCACCGGAAACATGCCTCCCTCCATCCTCGCCAGGCCCACGCCTCCCCCCTCGCTTTTCCCAGCCCCCGCTGGGCCCACGTCTCTCCACCCTCCCCCGCCGGGCCCACACCTCTCCCCCCACCCCCGCTGTGGACCCTCGCTTCACTCCCCTCCACCCGTCCAACACTGTGCGGGAGAGAGAGAGAGGGGGGGGAATGTGGGAGAGAGGGGAGGGGGGGGGGGGATGGGCAGAGGGGTGAGAGATGGGGAGAGAGTTAAGAAGACTTTGCGCTCAACTCAAACTTGCAGCATGGTCGACAAGATGTACTAGGAGGTCTTTGCAACTCTCCTTCATGCTCGAGAGTAGTCCCCGCGTACTCGAGGCCTCAGTTAGGTCGTGACGTTTTTTTGTAGCAGGCTGATAAATGCCCGCGAGTAAAAAAAGGTCACCATGGATAAAAAATCTATTTTTTTACTCGTAGGTTTAGTAGAGGTAGGTCATAGTTCGTTGTAATGCTATCATAGGTAATCGAAGGTAGTCAAAGGTAAAGCTCGTTGAGAAAAAAAAAGTAGTAAACTGACCGGTAATTTTAAATGCCCGCTAAACTTTATTAAACGTTGACTGGCTTCTTAAAAGTGTCTCCAATCCTTCTCCCCCCCGCGCCCCCTAATGGACTTACCGTAACTGTGCCAGCCGTCTTTTACCTTCCTGTTAATAGTGGGTGTGAATTTCAGACAGCGCTCCCCCACTTTCCCTGGCCGCCGACTTTGCTGTGTGCGTGGGTGTGTGTGTGCGCGTGTGTGCGTGCGCAGACGGGTGATCCGGCTCACAGTTTCATCACTGACGGTCGATCCAGTTCAAGGTTTTTCAGGCGAGTGCCCACGAGCTTGAAGGTCGAAGGCACTTGCTGAAAAGTCACTTTAGAAGACAAGCACTTGAAGGCCAAAGTTGGACCCTTGAAGACTGAAAAAGGGAATTTATTATGGGGAATAAGGAAATTGCAGATGAGTTGAACAGGTACTTTGGATCCATCTTCACTGAGGATACAAACAATCTTCCTGATGTACTAGCCAGAGGATCTGGGGTGATGGAGGAACTGAAGGAAATCCATATTAGGCAGGAAATGGTGTTGGATAGACTGATGGGACTGAAAGCTGATAAATCCCGAGGGCCAGATGGATTGCATCCCAGGATACTTAAGGAAGTGGCTCTAGAAATCGTGGACAAATTGGTGCTAATTTTCCAATGTTCTATAGAATCAGGATCAGTTCCTGTGGATTGGAGGGTAGCTAATGTTATCCCAATTTTTAAGAAAGGTGGGAGAGGGAAAACGGAATTATGAACCAGTTAGCCGGACATTGGTGGTGCGGAAGATGCTGAAGTTAATTATAAAAAATGAAATAGCCGCACATTTGGATAGCAGTAACAGGATCGGTCTGAGTCAGCATGGATTTACGAAGGGGAAATCATGCTTGACTAATCTTCTGGAGTTTTTTGAGGATGTAACTAGGAAAATGGACAAGGGAGAGCCAGTGGATGTTGTGTACCTGGACTTTCAGAAAGCAGTTGAAGGTCCCACCTAGGAGATTAATGGGAAAAATTAAGGCACATGGTATTGAGGGTAGAGCGCTGACATGGATAGAAAATTGGTTGGCAGACAGGAAACAAAGTGTAGGGATTAACGGGTCCCTTTCAGAATGGCAGGCAGTGACTAGTGGGGTACCGTAAGGCTCAGTGCTTGAGCCACAGCTATTTACGATATACATCAATGATTTAGATGAAGGGATCAAAGTAACAATAACAAATTTGCAGATGACACAAAGCTGGGTGGAAATGTGAATTGCGAGGAGGATGCTGTGAGAATGCAGGGTGACTTGGACAGGTTGGGTGAGTGGCAGATGCAGTTTAATGTGGATAAATGTGAGGTTAACCACTTTGATAGCAAAAACAGGAAGGCAGATTATTATCTAAATGGTGTCAAGTTGGGAAAAGAGGAAGTACAATGGGATCGAGTGGTCCTTGTTCATCAGTCCATGAAAGTAAGCATGCAGGTACAGCAGGCAATGAAGAAAGCGAATGGCTCGTTGGCCTTCATAACAAGAGGAGCTGAGTATAGGAGCAAAGTGGTCCTTCTGCAGCTATATAGGGCCCAAGTGAGACCACACATGGAGTATTGTGTGCAGTTTTGGTTCCCCTAATTTGTGGAAGGACAGTCTTGCTATTGAGGGAGTGCAGCGTAGGTTTACAAGATTAATTCCCGGGATGGGAGGGGACTGTCATGTGCAGAGAAACATATACGATTATTACGATTTTGACATGCTAGAGGCAGGGGACATGTTCGCGATGTTGGGGGAGTCTATAACCCGGGGCCACAGTTTAAGAATAAGGGGTAAGCCATTTACAACGGAGACGAGGAAACACTTCTTCACACAGAGAGTCTGTGTACAACCTGTCTAGTGAGTAAAAATATATAAATAAACAAACAAACAAATAAAAGAAAAAATAAATGGATGAATAAATAAATAAAATGAAAAAGGAAATGTGCTCCTAGCTCAGGAGACACTTACAGGCTGTGTCAGTCAGATTACTGTGGGAGCAACACCTGGTTCAGGGTTGCATTATAATATCTCCCACTCAGAAGAAGGGAAGCAACACCTGGCTCAGGGCTGCGTTATAATATTTTCCGCTCAGAAGAGGGGAGTGTTGGAGATTCTTACATAGGTGACTCCAACTATGTGGATATTGATAGGGAAATTGAATCCCTGAACTAATGGGGGATATGCTTCATTTTAATCATATGAAGGAGCTACCAGCTCTTGTCACATATTTGTCATCCCTTTGGGGATAGGAGATTCACTAGCGGGAGATCTGGCTAAAAGTATCCGGAAAATATGCCAGTCTAGATAACTGCCAGACTTTTGGATGTTCCATATGTCAATTTCAGGAGACCTTGAGGGGGCGCCGTCCTGTACGGGTATGGCTGCCCAGCCTGGGGCAGTCCGTTTTTCTTTCTTTTTTTAATTTTTAGTTTTTCAAAGTCCTAGCCTTTTTTACGTGGGGGTGGGGGAGGGGGAAGGGGGAAACTGCTTTCTAGGGTCCCTACCTAGTTGGAGAGGCAACTTTCGCCGGGCTGCACCGTCGACCCGTCCTCGCGGCCTACCAGCAGGCCTGGAGCGGCATTTCCTGGGGGGACCGCCCAAAACCACGGCTTCGGCAGCAGCGCAGTACTGGAGCGCCATCACGGAGCAGAGCGGGCGATGCCTTGCCTGGGTCGCCGCACTGGAGCTCCGGTGAGCTGAAGACCGCAGGAGAACATCGCGGAGCTGCGGGACTGGAGCGGCCAGCCGCGGGCGACGGAGCTCAACTTTAACATCAGGAGCCGGAGTTCTCTCGTCGAGATCGCCAGTTGTGGTGCTCCATCCAGCACGGCCTGTTGACATCAGAAGCTACGGTCTCCAGCAAGGAAGCAGCCGTTACAGCCACCCCGAGCCGCTGAGAGGGTTCTCCCATCGCCGGAGCACCATCACCCAGCGAAGAAGGGCCTGGAACATCAGCCCCCATAGTGGCGACTGTGGAGGCCTCAATAGGCCTGACTATGGGTGAACTGGGGATGGGGTCTGGACTTTATGCCTTCCCTCATAATGGGAACCATTGTGGGGGGATGTTTTTTATGTTTTATGTTAAATTCTTTAATGTTATGTCTTATCTTTATCTATGTGGTGCATGGCAAGACAAATTTCACTACACCAATTGGTGTATGTGACAATAAATGGCCTTTGTCCTTTGTCATCAGTTGGGATATCCCAGTGATGACATGTAGGCAAAGAATGATGTCAGCAAATCCAAAGACTGCTCTGGATTCATTATGGCCTTTTGCAAGTCAGTAGATGGGTCTCAACTCTCAGAAGTGCAGAAAGCTGCATTATCACTTCTCTGTAATACACAGTTGGGACTATTGCGTTCGCAAAAATGCTATGAGGCATGAGATAATTCCCAAAATGGCTCATTTTTACAGGGCCAGTAACGTGCAGCCTGCATAGTACCTCTTCAGAGAGGACTTATGTAGCAAGTTGAAGACTTGCAGGGGAAATTTAAGGTGGCTACGTGGGTGCAATACCATCCTATGTGGGTAAAGCTCCAGTATTCTGGCGGGGTTCACCCGGTATTCAAGGGGCAGGAAGCGCCGTTGATGCTCTGGAAAGGAGCAGTCAGGAGTCACTAGCTGGCCTCACAAGAACTTGTTAAACCAGGCTTATCTTAATGGCAGGCGTGACCTGTCCAGTGAGCCCCGCTGAGGCTCCGAAGGAGCAGCTGGCCAAAGGAGCAGCCTGTCGATCCCAGGCTGGGAGAAACTGACAGCGCGATCTGCACAGTCAGCTCCAGCAAAGGCTTCAAAAAAAGCAGAAGGCCGCAGGAATAGCCAGTCGTGGCCGGCTCAGAGTTATGGCAGGCGTGGCCTGTTCAGTGAGCTCCGCTAAAGCACCAAAGGAGCAGAAGGGGTCGAAGGAGCGGCCTGACAAACCAGGCTGGGAATAACTGGTAGCGTGACCTGCACAGTAAAGCTCCAGCAAGGCTCTAAAGAGGCTGTAGGCCGAAGAAGTAGTCTGTCCCATTGGGCTCAGAAATGCTGGCAGGCATGCCTTGCACAGCAATATAGCTTTTGAGCTCCAGCAACGAGCTGTTTGGCAAGCGAGAGGCTGAAGATGTGGTCAGACATGGTCTGCAATGGAACTTCGCTGAAGCTCCAACAAGCAGGTCGACCTGGGCTCAGAGATACTGGCAGGTAAGGTCTCTTTACTTATCTCCGTAAAACTCTGAAATGGAGCAGTCTGTCGCCCCAGGTTTGGATTTACTGGCAGCATGGGCTGTCTCTGGAGAAGAGCAGGTTGATGCAGAGCTATTGCCAGGGTGCCTTGCATAGCAACCTCTGTAAGTTCCAAGTAAGAGCAGCTTGGCTACCCTGGTTCAGGGTAGACCATCTTGGAACTAGCTGGCCATATGGAACATATTGACCAGGGAAGCACTGCCTCAACATCTGTGATTGAGGTTATCAGGCTGCTCAGTAGAGTGAGGTAGTCTGAGGTTTCCCTCAACACATGCTTAATTCTTTCAGCTCAGTTAGTAGAGTTGCCAGTTCGTTGGAAACATCATTGCCATCCTCTCTGGGATAGGTAGCTACCAGCAGAAAGCTGGTCTGGCATGTAGCATTTTTTATCTGACCTGCAGGTTCATGTTGTGAATAGAAAAAATATATAATAATCTGTAGCTCTCAATACCAGTATTCCTGATTGAGTGGCAGTTCAAAGAGAGTGTGTTGCACACGCTGGCGACTGAGACAGGTGGTTTCAGTCAGAGGACTGTGGAGCTATATAATAATCTGTAGCTCTCAATACCAGTATTCCTGATTGAGTGGCAGTTCAAAGAGAGTGTGTTGCACACACTGGCGACTGAGACAGATGGTTTCAGTCAGAGGACTGTGGAGCAATTCCTGGTTCAGGGTTGCATTATGCTATTTTCCATTCTGAGGAAGGAGGCTGTGGATTCGTGGTGAATCTGACAGTGAAGAGTTGGCAGGGAACTCGTATTCCCACATCAAGTGGATGTTGTGCTTCAGCCCTAGTCATACGGATCTGATTATATGGTAAGAGCAAAATAAATAAAGAAATAAATAGATAAATGCATCTTCCGCGGCAAGAGAAGCCAACATTTCCATCCGTATGGTCAATAGAGGAAATGATGGTTATCCATGTGGAAACAGAGATGTCTCACAAAGTATGAGTAGTCTGCTCAAGAACAAGAGGGGTATATTTCTGATATTTCTCAAGGTTGTAGAAAAGTGGAGCATGCCAAATCAGGTTAGGATTTGGCTAGTCTGATCATGTGTTTGGTTACCCAGTTTAAAATGGATAATTGTCTTTCAGCAATTTAGCTGATACAGAGGATTTAGGGCCTCAATCGATCTTGAAGATGCATACTTTGCCATATTTATACACAAGCAACAGATATATCTGGTGTTTTGATGACAAAGCCATTGATGGAAGGTTTAGGCTCCACCTAGGGGTTGTCTTCAGGCCTAGGCTATTTACAAAGATTCTAAAGCTAATGCTGCCCTATTCAGATCAAAAGGGCATTGTGTCATGGAGTTTATAGACGACGTGCAAATGTTGTAGCTGATAAGACTCAGGTTTATCAGTAGATGCCTCTTACGATATTGAGGATGAGGCAACATTAATTTTAATAGTGCAATTTAGCCTACTCATTCAGAGTGTCCATGGTAAAGGTAGCTGAAAGAAGCTCCTATTTACTCAAAGTCATGAATGATGGCTAGTTCAGCCTATTTCTCGTACAGCTAGCTCTGCACGATTGTATGGGATGTTTGTGAAGAAGACACTTTTAAACAGAAGCCGCAGAGGTTTGTGTTTCTTTCAGTTTGGGCTTAGAAAAGCGATTATGTTATAGCACAATTGACACTGCTTGTGCTGCTTGGTTATTCTCTATAGTACCATAAGTGGGACAATAAATGATTGGTTATTCACCCGCTGTTGCCTAACGTTATGCAAGGTGTCTTTTATATGAACGCTCTAAAGCCTAGACTCATAGAATTTGTGGAATGTTTATCAGTAAATTATCATGCAGATATTCATCTACTGTATTCCTAATGGGAGCAGTATCTTTTAAGTTGATTATGCTTTTAACAACTGATTTCAGCACAAAGAACACAGTCTTTACTCAATATCCGGCTCGGTCTCTGGATCATAACTAACATGAGGGTAGCTTGTTCATAACTAACATGAGGGTACCTTCCTGAGCCCCCATTCGCTGTGATGGTATTTCAGTCTCAGTCACAGAGGCCGACGTTAGGAAATCCTTCAGAGGGGTGAACCCTCGAAAAGCGTCTGGACCTGATGGTATACCTGGTCGTGATCTAAAAACCTGTACGGACCAACTGGCTGGAGTTTTTACGGACATTTTCAACCTGAGGTCTGAGGTTCCCACCTGCTTCAAAAGGGCATCAATAATACCGGTGCCCAAGAAGAGCAAGGTGATATGCCTCAATGATTATCGACCAGTGGCACTAAAGCCTGTGGTGATGAAGTGCTTTGAGAGGTTGATCATGGTGAAAATCAACTCCTACCTCGACAAAAACCTGGACCCACTGCAGTTCACTTACCGCCACAACAGATCAATGGTGGACGCGATCTCACTGGCCCTCCACTCCGCTCTGGACCACTTGGACAACAAAAACTCATATGTCAGGCTGTTATTCATTGACTATAGCTCGGCATTTAACACAATCATCCCCTCCAAGATGGTTACCAAACTCGCAGTACTGGGTCTCTGCGCATCCCTCTGCAATTGGATCCTTGACTTCCTCATTCACAGACCACAGTCTGTTCGTATTGGTGGAAATGTGTCAGACTCAATAACAATCAGCACAGGAGCACCTCAAGGCTGCGTGCTCAGCCCCCTGCTGTACTCACTCTATACTCATGACTGCGTAGCCGGTCATAGTGTGAACTCCATCATCACGTTCGCTGACTACACCACTGTTGTGGGATGTATCACTGATGGGGATGAGTCAGAGTATAAAAAAGAGATCGAGCGACTGTCCATATGGTGCCAGCACAACAACCTCAACACCAGCAAAACCAAGGAACTGATTGTGGACTTTGGAAGGAGTAGGATGGGGATCCACAGTCACGTTTATGTCAATGGGTCGATGGTTGAAAGGGTCAAGAGCTTCAAATTCCTGGATGTGCGCACCTGTGAAGATCTTTCCTGGTCCGAGAACACAGATGCAATTATTAAGAAAGCTCATCAGCGCCTCCACCTCCTGAGAAGATTACAGAGAGTCGGTCTGTCAAGGAGGACTCTCTCTAACATCTACAGGTACACAGTAGAGAGCTTGCTGACCGGTTGCATCATGACTTGGTTCGGCAACTTGAGCGCCCTGGAGAGGAACAGACTACAAAAAGTAGTAAACACTGCCCAGTCCATCATCGGCTCTGACCTTCCTTCCATCGAGGGTATCTACCACAGTCGCTGCCTCAAAAAGGCTGGCAGCATCAGGACCCACACCACCCTGGCCACACACTCATCTCCCTGCTACCTTCGGGTAGATGGTACAGGAGCCCGATGACCCGGTTCAGGAATATCTACTTCCCCACAGCCATCAGGCTATTAAACTTGGCTCAGACAAAACTCTGAACATTAATACCCCTCCATCTGTTATTTGCACTTTATCAATTTATTCCTTCATGTGTGTATTTAGGTATATAATTGTAGTCAATGCCTACTATGTTCTGTTGTGCTATGTAAAGAAAGAATTTCATTATCCTGTCAGGGACACATGACAATAAACTGTTTTGACTTTTTGACTTGACTTTGTTATGGGAATGATCTCATAAAGCAAATTGGGCATGGTTGGGTACAATTTGGAGTTGACAGTATACCCACCAGATCAGAGATTGGGGATATTATTATGTATACAGGTGCACTGAGCTTGCTAGATGAAGGATAGTTTCTTCATTGTTATTTAACAGTTTTCTCAACAGATTGCTGGTGGCTCATTAGCAGCCAATAGAATGGATATTCCCATTTGATCATATTCTTGCAACAGCAGGAGGCTTACATAGTGCACTTTCAGAAGTTATAACATTTGGTTGAATATGCCTGGATGATTGTAGATAGAATTCTGAACAGTGTTGCATGAGTTATTGTCTAACTCTAAGCCAATTGGGACTGCGGTCCGATTAAGGGCAATGCCATGTATGCAAGTTAGCATCATGTTGTTAATAACCCATGTCTTTGCTACCATTTATGGTTTATCTGTTTAAGTGTTTCACACACAGATTGGTTTACTGCATGAAACCACAGAGCTTTGAAGGCTTCACAGTCACTCAAGTGACTTTGATAGAAAATAGAAAGATTAAACGAAAACTTACTGTTTCAAGTTTGATCTTTATTTAATGAGAAATTGAAGTGAGGGACTCCCAACCGTGAATCTCATAAAGATAATTCTGTAAATCAACGGTTATTAATTTTTCTATAGTTTAAGTTTGTGCAAGTGATCTGTGGTTTCATACAGTTGCTCTGAAGATTGATGCGCATGCGGGCTGGCGGATTCTTCACATAGTCCCTCACTTCAACTTCTGATAAAATAAAGATCAAACTTCAAACGGTAAGTTTTCATTTAATCTTTTTATTTTGAAGCAATATTACCTAATCAGATGCAAAGGTTGGATTTGCTGACTTCTGTGAATCACTAAAGATTTCATCTGGCCACAAAAATCTTCAATACTGTGTCTCTAAATGCTTTTTTTTTAAATTTGCATACTCTATTTGCAAAATGTTGTTAAATTAAGTTAAGTACGTTGATCATTACCAAAGATTGAGCAACCTTCTGCCATGTCAATGATCAAGTATATTTTTATCCCAAACTCACTGCAGTCTCCAACATTGTTGCTGTTCGCACTAGTTTCAAAACAGTGGAGGCATAGTTTGCATTCACTACAAAAGCTTTCATGCTGTGAGGAAATCACATTGGTAGAGTTGCTTTGCTGAACTATCTTGTAGATTTGTACTCGAAGAATAGATACCCCATTTTAAGTGTTGTTAGGTTGAATTGACATTCTTTCAGTGGATAATATCGGTTATACCTTCAGCAATCGTTCCTGCCAGTCTTAAACAAGTGCTTCAGAATCTGCCTTGAAACTCTCCATTATTACTGTTTCTTTAAACTACTCGTAGGTTTATACTCCGCATTGAATGAAATTCTTTAACATTGCACAATGCCACTTCCATAGATGATGCAGCTTTGAAGATAAGAGCAAATGCATGATTTTGTAAATTTAATAACCGATTAAATTCACCCATTAATTTTTTTATTTTTTTTTGTAAGATATTTTTATTAGAAGTAATTACATATTAAGAAGAAATATAAAATTCAATTAAAACAAAGGAAAATATTAACGTCACATACATTCTTAATATTTTTAAAATTAACAGTCAATCTTATTTGTACTTCTATAATTTTTCTTTTTTATTTTATAGCAGTTGAGAAAAAGAAAATAAAAAAAGAGAGATAAACTGATTGAGAGTAGGGATTAACGGGTCCCTTTCAGAATGGCAGGCAGTGACTAGTGGGGTACCGCAAGGCCCGGTGCTGGGACCGCAGCTATTTACAATATAGATTAATGATTTAGGTGAAGGGATTAAAAGTAACATTAGCAAATTTGCAGATGGCACAAAGCTGGCTGGCAGTATGAACTGTGAGGAGGATGCTGTGAGTTTGCAGCGTGACTTGGACAGGCTGGGTGAGTGGGCAGATGAAGTTTAATGTGGATAAATGTGAGTTTATCCACTTTGGTAGCAAGAACAGGAAGACATTATTATTTGAATGGTGTCAAGTTAGAAAAAGTGGAAGTACAACGAGTATGCATTAAAAGTATGCATGCAGGTAGAGCAGGCAGTGAAGAAAGCTAATGGCATGTTGACCTTCATAACAAGAGGAGTTGAGTAAAGGAGCAAATAGGTCATTCTGCAGTTGTACAGGGCCCTGGTGAGACCCTGAAGTATTGTGTGCAGTTTTGGTCTCCAAATTTGAGGAAGAACATTCTTGCTGTTGAGTGAATGCAACGTAGGTTCACGAGGTTAATTCCCGGGATGGCGGGACTGTCATATGTTGATAGAATGGAGTGGCTGGGCTTGTATACTCTGGAATTTAGAAGGATGGGAGGGGATCTTATTGAAACATAAGATTATTAAGGGATTGGACACGCTAGAGGCAGTAAACATGTTCCTGATGTTGGGGGAGTTCAGAACCATGGGACACAGTTTTAGAATAAGGGGTAGGCTATTTAGAATGGAGATGAGGAAAAACCTTTTCACGCAGAGATTGTGAATCTGTGGAATTCTCTGCCTCAGAAGGCAGTGGAGGCCGATTCTCTGGATGCTTTCAAGAGAGATTTTGATAGAGCTCTTAAAGATGGCAGAGTGAAGGGATATAGGGAGAAGGCAGGAACAGTGTACTGATTGTGGGTAATCAGCCATGAGCACAGTGAATGGCAGTGCTTGCTCGAAGGGCCGAATAGCCTACTCCTGCACCTATTGTCTATTCTTTGCTCTATAGATACCTTTGGAACATAATTTACAAAATTGTCCGGCACACACATGCCATCAGTGGCAGCCAGCTCGACTTCATCTCCATTTCTCCTGACTGGTTTGTGGTATTAATTAGTTGGAAAAACAACAGATTGTGAACACTAGAATCTGCTCCAACGGTCTGACCCTTATCTCCCCTACCTGATCCGTCTGCCGATCAACTGCTCCTCACCTGGATCCACCCATCATCTTACCCATCTCACTTCTTTTCACTTGACATTTCATCTCTACTCCATCAGTCTTAATGGTTTCAACCCAACATATTGTCTATCCATTTGCCCCCACAGATTACACCAGACCTGCTGAGTTGCTTCAATAGTTTGTTTTTGCTCATTAGTCAATATTTCTCTCTCTCTTTTTTGCAGTTATAACCATTATCATTCTAGATTCATAGAACGGTGCAATACAGGAATATTACCTTTGGCCCATGATACCTCCATGGGACATGATGCCAAATTGCACTACACTTCTGTGTTGATGTGAACACACTTAATAATTGCTATGCGTTTTATTTAATCACAAGGATTATAAGTCCTTTATAACATTATATTCCTCCATTACTGGCCGATCCATGTACCTATCTAAAAGCCCCTTAGATGATACCAGCATACCTGTGTTAGTCACCATCCTTGCAACACCTTCCAGGCAACCGTCATTCTTTGTAAAAAAAACTTGTGCACACCTTATTTAAACTTACCCCTTCTGACTTAAAGCTCTGCTCTCCAGTGTTTGACATTTCCACCCTGGGAAAAGGATCTGACTATCAACCTTATCCATGTCTCACATTTTTTTAAATCTCCTATCAGGTCTCCCCTCAGCTCCTAATGCTCCAGGGAAAACTATCTAAGTTTGTCCAACCTCTCCTTATAGCTAATACCCTCTATTCCAGGCAGCAGTTCTTTGTTTCTACCAGAAAGTGGCCTAGATTAGAGGGTAGTAGCTATAAGGAGAGGTTGGACAAACTTAGATTACGTTCCCTGGAGCATCAGAAACTAAGAACTGCAGATGCTGGTTAATACAGAAAAGGAAAAAGTGCTGGTGTAACAGCCCATTGGGCGACATCACAGGAGATCATTGATAGGTGACATTTCGGGTCGAGACCCTTCTTCAGTTTGAAGAAGCACATCTATCCAAAGCATTACCTGGTCATGTTCTCTGCTGATGCTGCCTGATCTTCTGAGTTACTCCAGCACTTTGTGTCCTTTTGTGCATACTAGTACACTTTTTCTGCACCCTCTTAAAGGCCTCCATATCTCAATTCTTATTCTTAAACCCCTGTCTCACGGTGCGAGTTGACCCACGAGTGACCCAGAGTTGTCACTCGCGGTAATCACGTACACTAAACGTAGCGGGAACGTCAGAACTCTTGCGACCAACTTAGCGGCTCGTGGCGCTAACGGCAGGTACCCGTGAAACTTGGTAACTCGTGAAAAAAAATCAAACATGTTTGATTTTTTCCACGAGTCAAATTTACAGTTCAAGTTAAAAATTGAAACATTTTAAACTTGTTTATAACGTGGTGGCCCGTGCGTTTACCTTAGTGATTCGTGAGTCTACCGTGGGAACTCAGCCGGCAGGCAGCATATCTGGAGAGAAGGAATGGGTGACGGGATAACATTTCCAAATTTCTCCAGCCCCATGTGTTCACTTTTTTCAACTAGCATCTGGCCTTTCTTGTGTATGCCATTATTTGAATCTACAGTGCCTTGTGTCTTGGCAATTCATGATTCACACACACACACACAATGCTGGAGTAACTCACACACACAATGCTGGGGTAACTCACACACACACAATGATGGAGTAACTCACACACACACACACACAATGCTGGAGTGACTCTCACACACGCACACACACACACACACAATGCTGGGGTAACTCACACACACACACAATGCTGGAGTAACTCACACACACACAATGCTGGAGTGACTCTCTCACACACACACACACACACAATGCTGGGGTAACTCACACACACACACACAATGCTGGAGTAACTTGCGCACACGCACAATGCTGGAGTAACTCGCACACACACAATGCTGGGGTGACACACACAATGCAGGGGTAACTCGCACACGCACACACACAATGCTGGGGTAACCCGCACACGCACACACACACACAATGCTGGAGTAACTCTCTCTCACACACACGAACAATGCTGGAGTAACTCACACACACACACACAATGTTGGAGTAACCCACACACACACACATTCACACTGTGCTGGAGTAACACACACACACACACACACGAACAATGCTGGAGTAACTCTCACACACACACAATTCTGGAGTAACTTAGCGGGACAGGCAGCATCACCGGAGAGAAGGAATGATGATGTATCGGGTCGAGACCCTTCCTTAGACCACTACCCAGAGATGCTGCCTGTCCCGCTGAGTTACTCCAGCATTTCGTCTATCTTTAAATCGGCATCTGGACTTCCTTCCCACATAATAACCAATGAGATTCCCCACTAAACTTCCGTGTCCTCATTGTTCCCCTCTCTGTCTTCCCCAGACCTGTGTATGTGTATATGTGTATGTGTATATACTTTGCGTGGTTCCTGGGTTGCCTACTGCTGGGTAACTCCGCAAAATATCAAGCCCCTGCATTTCAAATCTAAATCTCTCGCCAATATATATATAAAATATTTTATATAGTGTGTGTGTGTGTGTGTGTGTGTGTGTGTGTGTGTGTGTGTGTGTGTGTGTGTGTGTGTGTGTGTGTGTGTGTGTGTGTGTGTGTGTGTGTGTGTGTGTGTGTGTGTGTGTGTGTGTGTGTGTGTGTGTGTGTGTGTGTGTGTGTGTGTGTGTGTGTGTGTGTGTGTGTGTGTGTGTGTGTGTGTGTGTGTGTGTGTCTCTCTCTCTCTCTCTCTCTGTGTATCTGTGTGTGTGTCTGCTGTCGGGTCCCGGCGGCCGCTCAAAGTCAGTCACCCGAGCTGCTTCCTTCCTCGGAAGTGGCGGCCAGTTCTGCTGTCCATGCTCGGAGCGCTGCGGCAGCCACCTAAGCTAATTCACTCCCCGGCCACAAGAAAACCATATAGCTATGACAGCACGGAAACAGGCCATCTCTGCCATTTTACTCTGTGCCGTTTACTGTCACCTAGTCCCATCTACCTGCACTCAGACTGGAGCGTGGCAAGTGGGTTACTGACCCCAATCCCCTCCTTCACAACGCCAGACTCCAAATACTATGAACTGAGTTCTCCCCCCACCGCGGGAAATACAGTATTTAAAAACAAAGCACCAAGAAATGCACTTACCACGTTATTGGTTGCTGGAGGGTGCGCATTTTCCCTTTGTAGGTCGCATCAATAGATACGGCCGCGCTGAAATAACTCAAAGCCACAGGATGGAGATGTCTTTTAACATTGTTGCTTTTATTAAAACATACCTTAATTCACGGTTGGCTCAAGAGTAATGGAAGAGAAACTTGGTAACTCGGAGGAGGAACTTGGAACATCGCAGAAATGACATACCCGTGGGAACTCGGTTAAACACTTGAACATAAACTTAAAGTCTCGTACACAACCACGAGTCTTTCACTCGGAGTACCTCGTGGGTCAACTCGCACCATGAGACAGGGCCATTAACGTGTATTCCATTGGACATTGCACATATCTGAACATTAGTAGGCTGCAAAGTTCTACACTATTAGTTAATAACCATCATCCAAGTCTGCATCTATGAGACAGGGATACGCAAACGTTTTACGAATGCCACATTATTATGTGGTAATTAGGTAATTTTTCAGCAGCTGCCGGCGACTGTTAAGTTGCTGGCAGTCGCCTGAAAAACCGGCAACTGGAACGGCGACTGTCAGAGTGGAACACAAACACATCGCTTCTTTCACCAGCCTGTTAGGCAGGCGGGGACAGGGCATGCGGGGGAAACGCTGTCTAAAAAATTCACACAGTGCAAAGTCAAGGTGAAAAAGACACACACCATGATGAACAGGAAGGTTGGCACTGTAAAAATACGGCTAAAGCACAGTGTACGGTAAGTACCTTAAAAGGGGGAGAAGGGGGAGAAGGAGTGGAGATAACTTTTAAGAAGCCAGAGATACACGGCTCTGAAGCTCGGCAGACAATTAACATTACCAGTCGGTTATCCTCGGTTCTGAAAACTACTACTTACCTTTTTTCCCCCCAATGAAATTTACCAGTCAGCACCGGCTACAACCTACAAGAACCTCCGATAACCTTCTACCTCCTGGCAACATCATTAGGACCTCCTGGCGACCCAGCTACGGCTCGAGAATTCTCGCTACTCTCCATGGCGGTTTCATTTTCGTCGTCGCTAATTTTTCAACATGTTGAAAAACTCACAGCGTCCATAATGAGGCCGCGACTAGTTCCCAGAGTGCGGGAACTCCTCACGACCATGAAGGCAACTCCCCGGCAACCAAGTTCAAGTTCAAGTTATTTTTTTATTTATTTTTTTATTAGAAGTAATGTACATTACAATGATACAAGCCAAAAATAACATAATACATTTCCTGTACCACTTCTTATTTTAAACTTTAAGAAGAAGAATAGAGAAAGTTAGATAAGATAGTAAGTGCGTGAGAGAGTGAACACACACACAGAACCCGTAGAAGCGTAAAACACAAGAAAGAATTAAAAAGAAAACCAAAGGAAAAGAAAGAAAAAAGACAAAATATAAGAAAGTAAAATAAGATAAAAGGGATGTACTACTTTGTATCTTTACACACCCCCCACCAGGTCCTGATACCATTTTTGTTTTTTCAAAGTTGTGTTGCACCCTATGCTTGTAATAAGTCGATAAATGGAGACCAAATCTTTTGGAAATGGTCTGATTTGCCTGCTAGGAGGAATCTCATATCTTCGAGGTGTAACATTTCGGACATATTTGAAATCCACATTTTTATCGTTGGTATGGGAGCGTTTTCCAGAATTTAAGTATAAGTTTTTTTGCCATTATTAAGCCATTATTAAGGAAGCTCTTTCGGATTGGACAACTCAAAGCTGGCTAACATTGTTCCAAAAATAATCTTCTGCATTCGGTTTCAGTTTTAGTTTGAATAATTGTGTAAAACTTTCAAAGATTTCATTCTGGAATTTTTGGATTATTATGCGAAAAACAAAGGAATGCGCTATGGTTGCTTCTTGGTATAGACATTTATCACAAATTGGGGAGACATTTGGAAAAAAATTTACTTATTTTAGTTTTTGAATAATATAGTCTTTGCAGGGTTTTAAATTGGATTAAAATATGTCTTACATTGATCGAGCATGCATTTTTGCACATACAGCAAGTGTTTATCCCAACTCTCTTTCAAGATTTTTTTAGCTAGTTCTTGTTCCCAATCTCTTCCAATTCTTTCAGATGATAGTATTTCTATATTTAGGATATTATTATACAAGTATGATATTAAATTAGTTGAATCTGCCTTTATATGCATAGCTACGTCTAATGTCTGGAGACAAATTTTGATATTCTTGTGTATATTTTTTCAAATAATCACGAATTTGAAAATATTGATTACTTCTCAGATTGTATTTAAGTTGTAGTTGTTGGAATTATATGAAATTTCCATTTCCATACATGTGTCCGAACATTTTAATTCCTATTCTTTCCCAATGTGTAAATGATTTATCAATACTCGAAGGTTTAAATGACAGATTATTAACTATAGGGATGAGAAGTGATAAATTTTGTAATTTAAGGGTTAATTTTATTTGTTTCCAAATCCTAATAGTACTATGAATAATTGGATTTTTACTGTATATTGTATTATTCAGTTTTGTTGGTGAGAGAAGGATCGCTTCTATATTAAAAGGGGCGCTATCCTCTCTCTCTCTCTCTCCATTACTATCCAATCCACCCATTGAGCAGATTTGTCCAACAGGTGAATCAAATTTTTGACGTTTGCTGCCCAATAATAATAATACAAAAAATTAGGGAGTGGTAATCCACCAAATTCTTTAGGTTTGCACAAATGTCTTCTTTGAATTCTATGAGATTTATAGTCCCATATAAAATTTGTAATATCAGAATCCAGTTTTTTTTTTAACTTTTAGGTAAGTATATTGGTATTGATTGGAATAGATATAAAATTTGTGGTAGGAAGATCATTTTTATAGCATTTATTCGTCCTATTAAAGACATCGGAAGAGTTTTCCAAAACTTAATCAGGCCATTTAATTTGTTAAGTAGGGGCATATAGTTTGCATTAAATACAGATTTATATTTTCTGGTAATTTCGATTCCCAAATATTTAAATATTTCTGTAGCAATTTTAAAAGGGAATTTTAGCAGATGTGTTGAGTCTTGACGTTTTAACATCATAATTTAACTTTTATTCCAATTTATTCTATATCCTGAAAAGGATCCAAATTCCTCTATTAGATTTAATATATTTAGTATGCTGATTTGTGATTTTGTGATGTGCAGTAGTACATAATCTGCATATAATGATATTTTGTTATTTGAGCATTTTGTATTATAACCATGGATGGTGTGTTCTAATGCTTTCAGCTAGCGGTTCTATTACAAGAGCAAATAGCAGAGGTGTTCAAGTTCAAGTGAGTTTATTGTCATGTGTCCCCGACAGGACAATGAAATTCTTGCTTTGCTTCAGCACAACAGAACATAGTAGGCATTTACTACAGATCAGTGTGTCCATATATCATTATATAAATACATACACATATGAATAAATAAACTGAAAAAGTGCAAATAACAGATAATGGGTTATTAATGTTCAGAGGTTTGTCCGAGCCAGGTTTAATAGCCTGATGGCTGTGGGGAAGTAGCTATTCCTAAACCTGGTCGTTGCAGTCTTCATCTCCTGTACCTTCTACCTGAAGGTAGCAGGGAGATGAGTGTGTGGCCAGGATGGTGTGGGTCTTTGATGATACTGCCAGCCTTTTTGAGACAGTGACTGCGGTAAATCCCCTCGATGGAAGGAAGGTCAGAGCCAATGATGGACTGGGCAGTGCTTACTACTATTTGTAGTATTTTCCTCTCCAGGGTGCTCAAGTTGTCGAACCAAGCCACAATGCAACTGGTCAGCAAGCTCTCAACTGTGCTCCTGTAGAAGTTAGTTAGAGTTCTCCTTGACAAACTGACTCTCCGTAATCTTCTCAGGAAGTAGAGGCACTGATGTGCTTTCTTGATAATTGCATCAGTGTTCTCGGACCAGGAAAGATCTTCAGAGATGTGCACGCCCAGGAATTTGAAGCTCTTGACCCTTTGATATAAAACGGGACTGTGGGTCCCCATCATACTCCGTCCAAAGTCCACATTCAGTTCCTTGGTTTTGCTGGTGTTGAGGGCCAGGTTATTGTGCTGGCACCATATGGACAGATGCTCGATCTCTCTTCTGTACTCCGACTCATCCCCATCAGTGATACATCCCACAACAGTGGTGTCGTCAGCGAACTTGATGATGGAGTTCGCACTATTGATCTGTTGTGGCGGTAAGCGAACTGCAGTGGGTCCAGGCTTTTGTCGAGGTAGGAGTTGATTTGCGCCATGATCAACCTCTCGAAGCACTTCATCACCACAGGCGTTAGTGCCACTGGTCGATAGTCATTGAGGCATGTCACCTTGCTCTTCTTGGGCACTGGTATAATTGCAGGTGGGAACCTCAGACCTCAGAAGTGAGAGGTTGAAAATGTCCGTTAGAAACTCCAGCCAGTTGGCCGCACAGGTTTTTAGAACACAACCAGGTATACCATCAGATCCAGGTGCTTTTCGAGGGTTCACCCCTCTGAAGGATTTCCTGACGTCGGCCTCTGTGACTGAGACTGAAATACCATCACAGCGAATGGGGGCTCGGGAAGGCACACCAGTGTTCTCCCTATCAAAGCGTGCGTAAAACGCATTGAGCTCATCAGGGATTTGCTGACATTCGAGCTGCCTCCTGATTTCGCCTTGTATGTGATTGCATTCAGGCCCCGCCACAGCTGCCGAGCATCGGTCTCATCCTCCAGCTTGGAGCAGAAGTTCGTTTTGACCTTTTTGATGGCCTTACCAAGGTCGTATCTGGACTTCTTGTAGACACTAACACTCGGAAGGTTTTTCTGGGGATGCAGTCTTCCATACATTTCTTAATGAAGTCTGTAACGACTGTGGCGTATTCATTCAAGTCCGTTGCTGAGTACTTGAACATTGCCCACTCTACAGACGCCAAAGAGTCCTGTAGTTGTTCCTTTGCCCCCCCGGGACCAGCTCTGTACTGTCCTCACCTCTGGGGGTGCGCTCTTTAATTGCTGCCTATAGGCAGGAAGAAGCAATGGTCGGATTTACCGAAGTGAGGGCGATAGATAGAGCGGTAGGCATTCTTGATGGTGGTGTAGCAGTGGTCGAGGATGTTTGGTCCTCTGGTGCAGCAGGAGACATGTTGGTGGAAGTTGGGGAGTGTTTTTTTTTAGGTTTGCCTTATTGAGGTCTCCAGCAATGGTGGTAAATGCCTCAGGCATGCAGCTCCTCCAGTGCCAGACGGACGTCTGCCTGGGGTGGGATGTAGACCGCGGTCAGGATGGAGGTGAATTCCCTCGGAAGGTAGAAGTGACGGCACTTCAACGCCAGATGTTCGAGGTGTGGAGAGCAGGAGTTGGACAGGACTGCCATGTCTGAGCACCACGCAGAGTTGACCATGAGGCAGACGCCCCCTCCTCTCCCTTTCCCAGATGCCAGTGTACGGTCCATAGAGTGGATGGAGAACCCTTCAGGCTGGACCGCTGAGTTTGCGGTCCAGCCTGAAGACATGTGGCGACTGCATAGTCTCCTGCAGTCGCCTAAAAAGTTGCCTAAGTGGGACAGGCCCATGAGGATAATGTCGCAGAAGAGACAATTTGTTCAAGACCAGATAGAATAGCAAGATTAAATGAGAACTTATCAGTTTGAAGTTTGATCTTTATTTTATGAGGAGTGACGTTGAGGGATTACGTGAAGAAGGCCCGCCAGGCGCATGCGCGTCATACTTCAAAGCAGCGGCATGAAAACACAGAAAACAAATAGCCGAAGTAACATAGTAAGGCTCGTAGAAGACTAGAACTACCAGATGATCTCTTAGATTATGAGGGTGGGAGCGGAGGGCACGTAATCCCTCAACGTCACTCCTCATAAAATAAAGATCAAACTTCAAACTGGTAAGTTCTCGTTTAATCTTACTATTTTACTTCGGAGTCACGTGAGTGACTACGTGAAGATTTCAAAGCTCTGTATTTTCATGCCGTCGATGCACACCACACGACAATCTGCTTCGGTTGACACAGTAGGGAAATAATATTGAACATTGCTTCGAATTATTCAATAACTATTGGTAATAATACTAAAGCCAGAAATAACCCCTCTGTCTCAGGGAAATTTACAAACAATGATAGAAAACAAAGCAAATGAATTAAATGTGACCCAAAACAGCATGCCCAAACGGTGGCACGGTCTGTACAGGTTTGTCAGAAAATTGAGAAAATGTTGCTGCTCTAGACCATCCTTTGACCTCGAAGATTTGGGCTAGCGGCACGTCCTGAGCCTTCGCCGTGGAAATTGATGCCGCCCTGGTGGAGTGAAAGTTAAAGACAAAAATGTCAACCCCAGCATAATTGAAACCCGTTTCAAGCATGTAGAAATAGTTTGCGCTGACACTCTTGTATATGTCTTTTTGTGACTAATGATCAGTCCTGTCTCAGAATCTCTGAGACTCCTTGTTACCTTAATATATTGGCTTAAGTTATATGGGGTAACTACATATAACAGGTGGTCAACAAGATAGGCTTTAAACGTCACCTTGATTCCAGCCAGACCGGCCTGCTTTGTTGGATTAAATCATAAACATAGAAGGTAATGTCATTGACAGACAAATGCATACAAGGTATTTGTAAGAATTGCAATGTTTGTACATTTTGTGCTGAAACCAGCGCTATTAGCATAACCACAGCAAGAGTTAATCTCTGTGTAAATAATGGAGTAATTGGAGCCCATTGCCGAAGCATTGTGAGAACAGGAGTGATGTCCCAGATTTCGGTATAGCGAGGTTTCGGAGGATTTTTATGAAAATTCCGCATAAGTCGGGATACTAACGGATGAGACCCTAGAGGATGTTGTTCTGAAGACTGCATCCAATAAGAGGACAACGCACTCCGAGCACTGGTAATGTCACTATAACGCAGGTGCTCATCAAAATGCAACTTAGCAAGGAACTCCAACACATCACATATGCTTGCATTATGAGAAGAAATATTGGATTGTACACAGAAACAGTTTCCATTTCTTTAGGTGAACCAGATAGTATGTTTTGAGTGCTATTTCGCCAAGCTGCAGCGAGAACCACCATGGTCCTGTTCAACCATCCAAGTTCTTGGAATTGTCTGGTCAGAACCTGCAGACCAACAATGAATGCGGTCATGTAAAGGGGAACTTTCTCCTGTAACTGAATGCACCAAGAATTACTGCAGCTGGGAATCATCATGAATGACTGGACCATCATTGAAAAGATGAAGTGGAAGCATGCTTGCATTGGGCAATCTGGGACCACCAAAACACCTGTGGCGGAGACTCGCTCTATTGTGGTGAGACAGTTCAGGATGAAATATTTTAGAATTTGCATAAGATTTTAGTGCCCCCAATGTAACGAGACTGCATCCACGGGAACTTCACCTGGATCTGGCTCTCATGAAACATATTTAGGCAACTGGTGATGTAATCTGGATGGAACAGATCAATGGTTGGCAACCCAAATCAAGTGCGAATTGTGTGACAACGTTTAGAATTGAACAGCGACACTATATTGGCATGAAACGTACTCGACCTATGGTCGGCCACCACATTAGCTATAAGTGGTGAATAAATGGCTGAAACACAGATATGCCGTGACATACCCCAATGGCACATGACGGTACCCAGTTAACACATGATAACGACCGTGCTCTTCCCATATGAGTAATATATTGCACTGCTGTGATGTTATCAATCTGGAGTTGAATGTGGAAATCCTTCATTGAGGAGCAATATGACTTTACCCAGAAAATGCCCCCAAGAATGCGAAATAATTTATCCCATGTGTGAGGCGAATCAACCCTTCGTGTTCATGTTAGTGACCCCCACAGCTAGACTCGGTGTCCGTAGCCTCCCCCCCCCCCCCCCCCCCCCCCCCCCCCCATCTGAGAGCGCTGACATCAGTCTGGAAGATTAGTGAAGGGTCTAGTACCCAAAATGTTATTGGTAGCTAGATGAACATTAACAATGCACCACTGGATTCTGCGAGAGCTGTGGTTGGTAACCGGTGAACCCGATGAAAATGGCCTGCATTTGATTTTAGTGCTAGTTCACGTGCTCTCTGCAAAGGTTGATAATGCAAAGGCCTGATTGTACTGCAGGAACCAGCTCCCCATTTACCAATGTCCTTAGCGTCTTCTCAGAAGGAGGGATAAAGATTTGTGGGAGGCAAGTACAGACATCATCATCATCGACAACCTTGGCTGTTGGGAATGTTACTGTTATAGCAACCGAATTAATAAGAAACCCCAAATACTCAATATTTTGGGTTGGCTGGAACTTGAACTTAGTTGGATGGAGCAACCCCTAATGACTCAAGCACCGATTCTTCAGCTGACTTATTAGTGTTGCTGATAATTAAGATATCTGATAAATAACCCATTACAATGTGATGATGGGCTGAATAGCCCCAGCACAGGTTTTAACAATTTAATAAATAGCCTGGGTGCTGAACTGAATCCAGGAGTCAATGCTTTGTATTGACACAGCTGTGCCATCCAATTAAATTGCAAGTACCTGCGATAATGAACATGAATTGGCAGTGAATAATACCCATGTTGCAAACAAATAGTTGCCACATAACAGCCCTGTGATAGCAGGTGTTAAGCAGTAATGAATTTAAGTGAGGACGAAAATTACTCCACAACACCCATCTTTTTGAGATCTGGGGAATTTTAGAAACAATTGTGGAGGATGATTAATGGCTGTATCAATTACCATTATCTATATGTTCAGGCTCTGAAGCAGAAAACACGCACATTGTATTAGACTTGTGCTGTTGAGGTGGATCTATCCCTGAGATAAACTCAATGGGAGACTTGAGACAGTATTTAGTATAACATATCATACATTATACAGCATCCTTGATTAGAAAACATTTGTAATCAACCTCCAATAGGAGATTGGCCCCCAGACCTTTATCGTTAAGAAAAATCCCTGTACCTCTACAGTTGACCTGTAAAGCTATTGTCTGCTCAAATTGGGATTGTACCCGGTCTGTCTCGGTGGGTACCCTCGTTGCCCCACTGGCCTGCCTCTGCTGAACTCAGCCGAACTCAGCCCCTGGATCTGACTTGCAGTATTAACCCAGGGTTGTGAATAGGTGGTCTCGAATGCTTGACTTACATGAAGCAATTGCTTTGGCCTCATCATGAATTGCACGAATGTTCATGACAAGGTCCGTTCCAACCATATTTCAGGCATTTGTACAGCAGTTGCCCTACATAGAGTAGCAATTTTTTGGTTTAGTGTTGGCCTGATGGCGATATTCCTGATGCAATTCCCTGAAAAATGTATTGCATAAAATACCCAACATATATGTGTGAGTTTGAGGAATGATTGTCCCTTGGACCATAGTGCCAAATGCAGTAATTGCTGCAGCCATCAGTTGGAGGACGTGTTAACACCGAACCCCCTGTCCAGTCAAAGAAGGACTCATGGGTGCCCAGAACCTGGGTCACCATAGGCACTTTCAGTAATGCACATTAAACAGGTGTCTCATATTTGTTTGCAGTCACTTGCATCATATCTTGCTGGAGCTGGTGAGGTAGTACATAATGGATACCGCTGGCAAGGGATTGTTCCATTGACTCACCAGATCCCCCCCCCCCCCCCCCCCGGAATAGCAACTCAGTGCCATTTCCGAGACACCCGGAGCGTGGCTCTTGTGCGCGCTGGTGTTTGCACATAAGCAGGGACACCAGCATCAGGGTCAGCTGCAATCTGCCCGCTTCTCCCAAATCATATAATAGGGAGGCATCCTCCAGTCCTAAACAAGGCGCTGGAAGGAACCCCAATAATTGACCCACCATATATTGGTCTTGGTATGGCCCTCTTGGACATTACTGGCCCTTGGACCCTTATGTAATGAATGTTGGAGCATCAGCTGCATGTTCCCAATCTCCCCTACAGTTTTGTATGATCAGGGGAAGAGTAACTTCAGAGAAGCCAGGTCAGTGACTTTATATTTGCCTGTGCATGGCTAGGCCTAGCCTTAGTCTGCTTAGTACCCTTGATATAAAGAGATGAACCAAGCTTATTTTGAATGAAATGGCAGTTGGCCTGCCTTTTGTGAATGGAGCTAGTGTGGAAATTTAGCGCGCTATTTGAACTGCTGCCGGTAAAACGGCACCCGGCATCGGAGCCGGCGTTGCCGCGCTTATCTCCTGACCCGATCAATTTGGTGAATCCCTGGACCCACGCTAAAACGGATCTTCTGAAAAGTCAGCTCCAACTGCCCACTCCTACTGACTTCTCGAGCCAGCTTTACGGAGTGGAAATACTTCTAAGGAAAGTTTGTAAAAACACTTACCTTAGAAGTTCCTACTTACCCGCTGGTGGAGCTGTGCCCTCCAGCCCGTTCAGTGCGACATGCGCGGATGTAATGACGCGCATGCGCCTGGCGGGCCTTCTTCACGTAGTCACTCACGTGACTCCGAAGTAAAATTTGACAATTCTTTAAAATAAAAACACCTTACTACAAATCTTTCAAACCTTTTCAGATTTATCTTCTTAAAGCCTAGATATTTTCATAACCATATCTAATGCAATTCATGGGCAATTCTGTATTTTTATGCTGAATATACAAAGATCTGAGAATTGATTCTAACATGAATGAAGAGCGTTCTTCAATGTCAGTGAAAAAGTCAAGTCGAATGAGAGCACATCAGCTATAAAACTTTAATGCGTACTAAACTACTTTAATCCCAGACACAGCAAAGCATATTTGAATTCTACCAAACTTTATCTTGCGATGCAATTACTATTGTATTTAAATTATCACTGCATCCAAATATTAACTTTTCTCTTCATTTAAGTAATTAACAAAGGAATTTGTGATATGATATTCCAATTACAGTAAATCTAATGTTGCTACAATAGCCTTGCGTTTTATACTCCTCTTGCAGAATGCATTAAGTTATCACTTCGAAAAAAATCTGAGGTAAAATAATTGAGGAAAGTCTTTAAACTACTTGTAGATTTATACTCTGCATTGAATGAAATTTGTTTACATTTCACAATGCCACTTCCATAGATGACACAACTTTGAAGATAAGGGCAAATGCATGATTTTGTAAATGTAATAACTGATTAAATTCACCCAGCACACAAGCTGGTTATAGCATTCAATATAGATTCAGCAAAGCATAAATGCGTGGAAACTGTAGCAAGCTAAGCCTTTTATTTCAGCGAAGGACACCATAATTTCAGGCACAGAGGAGTGGGTAGCAATATGCTCTTTTACATTTTAGGAATGGCATGTCAACTGAATGAGATCACATTAAATAGGGCAGCTGAGTGGCACAGCTAATAGAGCAGACTCTTCATAGTACCAGAGATCTGGGTTCAAATCCCGGTTTCTGGTGCTAAATGCATGGAATCTGCACATTCTCCCTGTAATCACATGGGTTTTCTTTGAGTGCACCATCTGGAGGATCTTGTTGAGGACACAAGGAGAATCTGGGATTAATGTAAATGGATGGTTGGAAGCTAACCTGGACTCAATGGCCCCGTTTCCATGTTTTATCTCACTTATGTCCAAATGAAAACACAGCACATCTCGATCTCATAGCACAGAGATAAAGGTGTTAACTTATAGCTCCAATGCCCTGGGTTCAATGCTGACCTGTGTTGTTCTCCGAGTGGAGTTTATACATTCTCCCTGTGATATTGTGGGTTTCCTTGGGTGTTCCCACATCCTAAAAGACACATAAATTATTAGATTATCTGGTCACTCTAAATTGCCCCCTATGGACAATAAACAATAGGTGCCGGAGTAGGCCTGCACTGCCATTCACCGAGATCATAGCTAATCACCCACAATCAGTACCACATCCCATACCACCTGCTACCTTCATCCAGGCAGGCCTGACAGCTCACTCTGCATCCACATCAGCCTCATCATTACACCACTCCAATTGTAGTCCTCAACCAAGTCATCTGGGGCAGAAAACATGTGAAGACACAGCCCAACTATGCAGAGCCCTGCACATAGGTTTCTCTCTGCCCTTAATGGCCCTGTCACACAGTATGAGTTCATTCCAAGAGCTCTTCCGAGGTTGCCCTGATTGGAACTCGGAGAGTTGCGGTAATGGCGCTCGTTGGTAACCAGGGCTCTCGTGGACATTTTTCAACATGTTGAAAAATCTTCACGAGTCTTCCTGAGCTTACCTTCCGTTAGCGAGTCTTCCCAAGTACCTGCCGTTAGCGTTACGAACCGCTAAGTTTATATATAGTCAGATGTAGACTATATATAAACTTCAGTGAGGCCTTTGAGAAGGATCTGCATGGCAGGCTAACCTGGTCACCTTGCCTTCGCCAACTTTCTTGGTTACTTCTTCAAAGAACTGTATCAAATTTGTGAGACATGTTCTCCCATGCACCAAATCATGCCCGACTATCCCTCATCAACCCTGGAGGTTTTCCAAATGAATGCATAACTTATCCTTCAGAAACTCATCCAGCAACCTACTTATCACAGATGTTAGGCTTACTGGTCTACAGCTCTCAGCTTTTTCTTTACAGCCCTTCTAAAATAAAGGCATAATACCAGTCCCCCACCAGTCTTCTAGCACCATCGCCCATGGCTATCAAAGATCTCAACCACTGCTCCCAATTTTTTTTTTTACTAGCCTCAGGCAGCACAAGGATTGTTCAACGTACCCGAAAAGAGGCAAGCATAGCTGGGGCACATGCGTGTGCCCATAGCTACGCCTTGTATTTGGGTCGTCGATGTAACGGAGGTAGAGGTCGGGGATGGAGCCCTGGTACACCGCGAACAAGGATTGTTCGACATACCCGACAAAGACAAATACAAGGCGTAGCTATGGGCACACGCATGGGCCCCAGTGAGACCAAGTGGAGGCTTGGTGATCGTTTCGCCGAACACCTCCGTTTGGTCCGCAATAACCAACCCGACCTCCCAGTGGCTCAACACTTCAACTCCCCCTCCCATTCTGTATCCGACCTCTCTGCCCTGGTCTCCTCCACGGCCAGAGTGAGCAACACCGCAAATTGGAGGAACACCACCTCATATTCCGCTTGGGGAGTCTGCATCCTCTTGGCATGAACATTGAATTCTCGCAATTCTGTTGACCCTTGCTGTCTCCTCCCCTTCCCACCTCTCCCTCAGCCCTCGGGCTCCTCCTCCTCCTCCTTTTTCCTTTCATCCCCCCGCCTCTCCCCACCAGTCTGAAGAAGGGTTTCGGCCCAAAACGTTGCCTATCTCCTTCGCTCCATAGATGCTGCTGCACCCGCTGAGTTTCTCCAGAATTTTGTGTACCCATGCACAGCAACATATTCTCCACTCATAGGATCTATTGAGATCCTTCAGTCAGACGTTTTCACCTGCAGTTTTAAGAATAATTAATCATCAAGAAAGCTATAATGTTTGCAATCACCAGAGAATTATTGTCATGGCATCCATTTCCCTGGACTTTTTCACAATTTCCCTCTGAACAGAATTCTGCCTCTTCCCCTGACACATGGGTTTACTCGATTCACATGCCTTGATTACCTAAATTACTGATTTTTAATTTTCCTCAGGAAATCCATGTAATAAACTATTACATCCCAAGTCAGACTACATTGACTGATTGCAATTTATGCATTGTGATATTCATCTACTGAGCGAGGGCGAGACACTGATGGTGTGAACTAATGAAGTACCTATGAGAGCAAGATGAATGATGAATGTAAATTAGGGTGTAGTGGGTAAATGAATGACTGCATGAGTGAACATCATTGTATACCTAAATTCACTAAATGAATGAGTGATTCGGAATGTGATTGTGTACATAATGGTTTGTGTAAGTGTGCAACTCGATGCAAGTAACCATGATAGTATGAAACATTGAATGAATGCAAGTGAGTAATTGTGCAAGTGAATGTGTGAATGATTAGAAGAACAAGTGAATATTGGATTGACTGCTCAATGAATAAATATTCCTATGCTGTATCTCAACACTAAACAAGTTCTGGGGAATTCAATAACATTTAAATCTTATAAATAATCTGTATTCATTAAAAAATGTACAAGGAGTACAGAAAATAATGAATGGTTCTCTTTACATTTGTAGTGCTGCTCAATCTATTTATTCACAGTGCTATTGGTTCAAAACATTGGTATTGCCAGCACATTGTGTCCACACACTACTATTGTAACCTCCTAAGATATTCCAAGCTTCAAGTATTTGAGGGGCTTCTATACCAGACTTAGTTCTTCAATGTCCAGTGGCAGAAGGATCTGAGACTGCAATTCGCCCCCACAAAACCTTTGTGTTGGCTGCACAGAGCTTCTTTGCATCCCTTAGCACCCACACCTGCAGCCTTGAATGCACCAGATGGCAGAATTCCGTTATAGACATAGAGTTGCAGTTGAAGACCAACAGGTTTTGAGCAAACCAAAGAGCACCTTCCAGTGAACTGATTATATCTTCCAACAGCATTTTTGTGATTGATTCAGGGTACATCACTGCGGACAGTCGAGAGGTTAAGTCTAACGATTAGGAAGTCCACCGTTATGTAGCTGCATGGAATAAATTGTGGCAAGGCCTCTCACATCCTCATCTTTGGAAATGCAGTCTGCAGAGGTAGGCAGCTATCTTGTCCACATAGCAGCTGTCTATAGGACAGTGTGGGTTGGGAGAGAGATTTCAACTGGACAGGAAGGATCCGACAAGGAGGCCACTCTTATTGCCAATCAACTGAGGTCTTAAGCAAAATACAAAGTGCTGAAGGAACTCAGTGGGTCAGACCGCATCTGTTAAGGGCATGGGCAGCTGATGTTTCAGAGAGGGACAGAGGTCTAGGAGCTTGTTGGCGAGTTCCATTAATGAGACATTTTGCAGATGATTAAGAACGTCTGCTCAGGGAACCCCACCAACAGTATCCATTGAGTCCTTTCCTACTGGTCATTTTGTACTGACCCCATCCTGATGTACTTGTGGCTAAAAGGTGTTTTTTTCCTGTAAGAACATTTCCATGAAGAATATGTACAGTGGCAATGTCCAACTCTGGGGCATTTTGTGGCAAAGGAGCTAGGCCTTTCCTTGGCAACACCAGGAACCTCAGAATATAGCATCACCTGGCACCAGCAGAGCCTGATGCAGCCACACGCAAAAGATAACTACCATAATGTCATACAGCAGGGAAACAGGCCGCAAGGCCCAACTTGCCCACGTTTACTAAAATGTTGCATCTGCCTGGCATTTGGTCCATATCCATGTACCAGTCCAAATGTCTTTTAAACGTTGTTAAAGTACTTGCCTCAACTACCTCATCTGACAACTCATTCCATACACCTTCCATTCTGTGTGAAAAAGTTGCCCCATAGGATCCTATTACACCCCCCTCAACTTAAACACACACCCTCTGGTTCTTGAATCCCGTACTCTGGATAAAAGACTGGATTTTACCCATCTTTTTCCCTTCATGATCTTGTACAACTCTAAAAGATTAGCTCTCATTCTCCTGCACTCCAAGGAATAAAGTCCTTGCCTGCCCAACCACTCCTTTTAGCTCGAACCCTCTAGTCCTGGCAAAATCCTCATAAATGTTCTCGACACTTTCTAGTTTAACATCCTTTCCATAGCAGGATGACTATAGCAGGTTTAAAAACTGAGCAAAATACTCCAAATGTTGCCTCACCACCAGTATGACATCGATGTGGGGTACATATTTAACCTCATCAAGGCAACTGTGGCCTATCAAAACCATTAAAACTTTGGTCCCGAAATGAAATTCCTCAGGTGTCTGCTAAGGTAAAGGAGTGAGAAATGGTCCACAGCTACACCAAGTATAGCAGTACCTCATACTCGATTACCTTGCCAGTTATTGAAAGGGAGCTCCCTCCATGGATAACATTTTTGCTTAACCTTGGTTATCCACTCCAGCCAATTTTTGTTATTCACAAAACTTCCAGGTCATTAGATTAGGCAGTGAAAGTGATGTGGGCCAGTTGCCAAAGAGCATGGCCCAACTCTTCTTGTGGCTGATTTTGACTTCTGATGCCAACTCAAACAGGTCATAGAGAGGAGCCAAAGCACTCCATACGTAGCATTTCTGTGAGAGACCAGCCAGGTCCAGTGCATCCAGTATGAACTTTGATGTGAAAGAGGTCATACCTGACCTTGGATGAAACCCCAATCAAATAACAGAAATGAAAGGATGTGATTGTTCAATGAAAAATATATTTTTTTAAATTCAAATATTTCTCAAAGTTCCAATCACTAAGGAATGTTGGTCATTTTAATAGTGTTAAACTATGATAAAACAACCACAACAAGCAAGGGTACGAACATAGTGTCCACTCTGTGATCTAGTTGCTACCCATTGCACTTTGTGGAATACAGAGGTAGTGACTCCAGCCAGAATGTAGGAGGTACATGAGACACCAGATTCTTGTTCCAGACAACTCAAATCACATTAATTCTCCTCCTCTTCTCCCACTATTGCCTTTTTCCGTGATTCATGCAATAAATCTCCATTTAGTATTTTCATGCTGTCATATACCCAGCAGTGAATGTCACATCTTCATTTGTAAATAAAAGAAATAATTCTGAAATTTTCCACACCTACAATGATAAGCTATCCTATCATTTTAAATAGTCTCCATCAACTCCCTTAGTATTTGTTTCTGTCCAGAAACATTCGAATATTCGCAGCTTTTCTTGGGCAATTCTGGTTGCAACTTTGTAACCCTTACCATGTTTTCTTGAGTACCTCAATCCACTTGGTGTAGTATGTAGAATGTATATTGTTCTTCCAAGTGTCGACTTACAAAAGGTTGTATACAAATATAATATTATTTGTATTTTACTTACTTCGATTTGATTTCCATTTCTCTGGAAACAAACTCCAGCTCCTTGTTTGCACACTTAATGGCATTATCAACTTGTGTTACTACTTACAATTGATGCATCCAATTTGCATTTCTCAATTTAGCTTTTGGCCTTCTCACAATTTACATACTTATAATCCAAAAATAATTTGCAAGATTATATATTTTTTAAATTTGGAGATGCATTTTTTTTCCTGTTACTAGCCTAGGTGTAAACACATGATCCAAGTCTTGACTACAAATACAAAATAAAAGTGTGCAAAAATCAAATTGAAATAGGCTCTATACATTTTCTACAAGAAAAAAAATTAATCGCAAACAAAAACAATATCAAATAAGAGTTGCAAAATATAGTGCAACTCTAGAATGATTAACAGGTCAGCGGCTAATTGTCATAAATGATAGAATTAGGCCATTAGGGTCTGAAGAAGGGTCTCGACCCGAAACGTCGCCTATCGCTCCTACTCTGCCATTCAATCACGGTTAATCTATCTCTCCCTCCTAACCCCATTCTCCTGCCTTTTTCCCCCATAACTCCTCACACCAGTTCTAATCAAGAATCTATCTATCTCTGCTTTAAAAATATCCATTGACGGCCTCCACAGCCTTCTGTAGCAAAGAATTCCACAGATTCACGACCCTCTGATTCCTCCTCTAAAGGAAGATAATTCTGAGGCTATGACCTTGAGTCCAAGACTCTCCCACTAGTGGAAACATCCTCTCCACATCCACTCTATCCAAGCCTTTCACTATTTAGTACATTTCAATGAGGTTCCCCCTCATTCTTCTAAACTCCAGCGAGTACAGGCCCAATGCCATCAAACGCTCATATGTTAATTCACTTATTCCTGTGATCATTCTTGTAAACCTCGTCTGGACATTGTCCAGGGCCAGGACATCCTTAGACAGATATGGTGCCAAAAATTGCTCACAATATACCAAATGTGGCCTGACCAGCACTTTATAGTGCCTCAGCAATACATCCCTGTTTTTGTATTCTAGTCCTCTTGAAATAAATGTTAGCATTGAGTTTCCCGTCTTTACTTCAGATTCGACTTGCAGATTAACTTTTTGGGAATCCGGCACGAGCACTCTGAAGTCCCCTTGCATCTCCGATTTCTACAAAATTGTAACTACTGCATTGTTTCAGATCAATGATTTTTCATGTGAACATTATGGTAGAAATTAATAACATTTATAAATCTTTCTGTGCGCTGCCAGATATTTTGTAGCAAAGTTGCTCAATAGGTGGTTCTGACATTCTAACTATCACACATCCAAGAAAGTACACAACAGTACTTGTGTAGCCAGTGTTCAGATAAATGGCAGCCAAAGATGGATAGATTCTAATCTGTCCGTATTAGGAATACATAACATTGTATAGTAACTACTCAGTTGCTTCTGCCATGTGATAAAATATGCAGTATTAAGCATTTCAGCAGCATACAGTCATGGTTTAAGTCCATAATTTATATGTTTGATGTAAATCACAGACAAGTACTGTATCATACATGACCTGGTGGTTTTTTTGTACAAGTTTGGCACATTTCAGAAAGAAAAATTGACATTAAAAACAAATACCAAATATTATCTACAAATTTGAAATGGTAAATAACATGTTACAGCCCTTTGAGCAACAGAAATTCACCATTACAGATTTTCAAATATCACTATCCAGAATTTTGAGATACAAAATAACATTTGCTCCAGTAGAATTTGTGAAGAAAAGTAAATAAATATATTTTTTAACCTCATGATATACGAACACATGTGGCTTTACGTTACGGAAATTGGCAAAATGCACCACATTCTAGGTGGGCCACCCTCGAAACATGGGAGGCACGAGTACATGTAACATTTCACCCTTATCCATTCATATCCTGTCAATTTCCTGTCAACTCCTTCACACAAGTTGAAATGGAAAACAGATGTACACTGCAAACAATCAGACCCTGATAAACATTGTCAAGACACACTCAATATTCCTTCAATAAATATGAAAATATTTCTGGCTGTCACTCAGGCAAATTAAACCCAACCATACATTAATCCATTGGGTCTGGAAAGCATGAACTGAGATAATATCGACACAATCAACTACAAGTGCTGCAGGAACTCAGCAGGTCAGGCAGCACCTGTGAAGGAAAAAGGACAGACAATGTTTTGTGTCGAGAAATGTCCAAGACCCTTCTTCAGTACAGGGGAAGAAAAGGACAGGAAGAGAGAAGTCAGATCAAGACAAAGCTGTTCAAGAGATTTGTGGATAAAGGCATGGGAAGAGTGATGCGATGTGTGAAGATAGTGACAAAAGCCAGAGGTGACAAAGTAAAAAAAAGTGTCAGATAAGCAAAGGAGTGTACAGCCAAGGGGAGGGGAGGAGAAAATGGATGTGGAGGACTCGGAGATGGGAGGAGAGCTTATGAAGGGGTAAGGAGCAAGGTGGCTGGGGGGGGGTGAGAGAAATGCGTGCACACCTCAGTGGAGGGGTGCATTAGTTCAAATTGGAAAATGTAATGCTTAATTTGTTAGGTTGTAGGCTACCAAGGCAGAATACTCCTGTATCAACATGTGCATTATTCCATGCTTTGCAACCCCAATCAAATAACAAAGTTTATCTTTAAGAACAGCTATCTTACATTCATACATCCCATTGCATCCTGCCAACTTATTTAAACCCTACAAGTACCCATCAAAGTTTCACAAACACACACAATCATTTATTCAACAATGCAGGGAATCATGCAACTAAATTCTACAACAATTGTTAGCACACGGTTAGAGGTATTAGGCACAAAATGCTGGAGTAACTCAGCGGGACAGTCAACATATCTGGAGAGAAGGAATGGGTGACGTTTTGGGTCGTGTCTGAAGAACGGTCTCGACCCAAAATGTCACCCATTCCTTCTCTCCAGAGATGCTACCTGTCCCGCTGATTTACTCCAGCATTTTGTGTCTATCTTCGGTTTAAACAAGCATCTGCAGTTCCATAGAAATTAGGTGCAGCATTCAATATGATCTGCATCCAACTTGCCATTCCTTAGAAAATAGATGCAGGAGGAGGCCATTTGGCCCTTCGAGCCAGCTCCTTCCTACACTTTGTTTGAGGAATTGTCCATTATACAAAGCTGAGGTGAATTCAGGATTAATGGACACCCTTATAAAGAGTTTAAGCTTAATGTCTGAATAACAATGTAATTATCCAGTACATTGCCCCAGATTTCTGCTTCATCCCTCAATTACAAGCTACACGGGACTTGAATAAACAGAAAATTCAATTGTAAAAAGGACCATAATCAAATTATGTTAATCTCAATCATACTAACATATTTAGGGTTGAACAAAACTATCCCTGCATGACTGGATATTTAGATATTTTTTTAAACATGCATCCTTAGATTTGAAACAACTAATGAAATGAATGGTATCAAGTTGACATCCTATTTGAGTAAATTACATGTGAAACATTTTCCATAGCTAGAAAATATTATTATTAGCACTAAATAACCATTAAAAGGGTAGGATGCTGTTATCCAGCAGTCTGCACAGATTTTACTTTATTTGTGGCCCTAATGGATCACAAGATACGATTCTTGAATAATTAGTAGTCTGCAGCTCACTTAGATTCATTTCTTCAGACAGAATTGTAATTAACCTAACATGTTTCGTTAGGAGCACGTTCTCCCTGCAGTAAGTTATTTGTGACTCACACAGGTCAATTAAAGGTTAATTGCGGAACAAAGTCCCTGCAGTTCAAGGTTCTTGTAAATTCTTAACAGTTGACCTTGGGGAAACCATAAGATCACTGAACTTTATTTTAAATGACTGACTTTCTTTTTTATTTTTTTGACATGTTGAAAGGTGGCATTGAGAAAGTGACAGCTGCAGTTTGGCATCTGAAGTGTGACAGACACATGCCAGATTCAAGGCTCCGTATGCTAGCAGATGTCTCATGCCACTGCAGACTGCAAGTTTATTGTTACATGGCAACATGGCTAATATGCCAATAATGCACATTACATTAGCAGAACCATTACTCCTATTCACTGAACAACTCATCCTGTTCTATTACATTGTATTCTGCGATTTTTATTGGTGTCTTGAGGGTCAAACTGTATCTATGTCGATTATTTTCGAAAACTAATTGCACGATTGACCTTTATTACCAGAGTACTGTTATTACATGTCATTTGATGGAAAGTACTTAAAGCCCATCTGTCTTATTTTTAAACCTGAGAATGCAGACGGAGGTGGTAGGGTGCATGTGAAAGCCTGAAGTTGTGGTGTTTAGCAGTGGAGAGGGGCGGCTGTGGAAGGTAGACAATGGTAAAATTCCTTAGCATGGAGATAGTGTTTTGGAGAGGGCGAGGAAAGAAAGCTGATGATCCAGGGAGTTTGTGGTGTAACTCTTGAAAGGAATCAGAGAGGATCTCAACCTCTGGTAGTACAAATGAAGTCTAGAAGTGGGATCCTAGAATTGGAGCAAGGTAATGGTCCTGTTTCACGGTGCGAGTTGACCCACGAGTGACCCAGAGTGAAAGACTTGTGCGTGTGTACGAGACTCCAAGTTTATGATCAAGAGTTTAACCGAATTCCCACGGGTATGACTAAGTTTGCCCTTTACTTCTCATTTCTGCGATGTTCCATGTTCCTCTCCCGAGTTACTCTTGAGCCAACCATGAATGAAAGCCTGTTTTAAGTATCAAATAGAGGAGCTGGACAGCATCTCATACAGTAAGTATATTCTCATTCAGTATTGAAAGTTTTTCAATTTCAGAACTTAAAAAAAAACTAGGCAGAATCTCGGCCCCGCACTCGCTGCCATTGTGCAGCAAGGAGGAGGCGGCAAAGCACCAGTGTAAAAGAAAACAACTCCATTCTGCGGCTTTGAGTTAAAGATAGAATTCAGCGTGGCCGCGTCCATTGATATGACCTACAAAGGGAAAATGCGCACCGTCCAGTGCCAGAGCTATGCTGGGATCATTCTCTGCTCTCATCTCTCTTTCTGTGTGCATTAGCAGGGGGAAGACCAGTCTACTTCGCTGGGGCACAAGACCTCTGCCGCCTTCCCCTTGCAGCCATCAACTTGTTTGTTCCTTTGTTGCGCCTCATCTGCCCTTCCCCCATCCCAACGCTGCCCCAGCTCTCTGCCCCATTCTCTTGGAAATGTTGTTTTTCGCCGCTGTGACGAGAAGCTGGCTGGCTTGGTGGGTGGGTGGGTGAGCAGGGAGGGGGAGTACAAACCACCAAATCCATTCTCAAAAGTCGGGCAGAGCCGTGTAGAACTCACGTTTCTCTCTGCTTCATATACGTGGGAATTCCTTCAGTATGGTCACTCAGCGGGCAGGCAGCATCTCTGGAGTGAAGGAATGGGTGACGGGATGACGTTTACAATTTATATCATGGGCAAACCATCTTGTCCCAGGCTGCTTTACATTATTTATTGTGTTGAGTTGTTTGTGAGGCTGGGACTTCTCTGAGGGTCGCCACCTTATAGTGGAGACATATGCGTGTGCCTTAGATCCTGTAAGCTGGCCTCATGGCAGGAAGGTCGAGGGGGGAGGTCCCTGACAAAGCGCGGCCCAAGAAGATTACTTCAGTGGAACAAGCCGAGGATGGTGTTTGGCCTGCAGCTGAGAAGGTGGAAGAAGGCTGCAGCAGGGAGAGACTCCCAACCGTGGTGGAGCCCATATCATTGGACCCGGGACTGTCAGTGAATGTTGTTCGAAAAGCGTTACCAATCTCTTTTGTTGGAGATGGTTATTGCCAGATAATAGAATTACAGAGTCATACAGCACAGAACCATCCCTTCACATCCTTTTTACCCATCCGCACTAATCGCATTTGCTCAAATTAGGTCCTTATCCTTTCCCTGCCTTGTCTATTTAAATACTTTAGAAAATACAGCAAGGAAACAGGCCCTTTAGCCCACCGGGTGTGTACCGACCAACGATCCCTGCACATTAATACCATCCTACCCACACTAGGGACAACATTTACAAGCCAGTTAACCTGCAAACCTGAACATCTTTGGAGTGTGGGAGGAAGCCGAAGATCTCGGAGAAAACCCACGCAGGTCACGGGCAGACATACACACAAAGTCATTCACATCAAGATCCTTTTTGTTTTGATGCTCGTTTTTTGAGCTGATGAAACTACAATGTTACAGTTCAATCACAATCACTGGAAGCACAGAACACATGGTGAGCTTTCCAAACCTTGGTGTAACAAACAATGTGAAATCAAGAGGGTAATGCAAAGAGAGACAGTAATAATTCCAATCAGTGTAATCTAAATCAAGACGGGATCAGCCTCCACACAGGGACTTTCCCGCAGTCCGTGTCTGCCTATCACCACCACCCCCGTACCCCTGACGCTTTCTTGTCTACATGTGTGTGTCAGAGAGATGGCACCAAATGCCCTGGACACCGCTCTGTGCTGCTGCACCTTTTAACTGGGATGCCCAACTGTTCCCGGTGGGATTTGAGGAAGGGCTCCAGCAGAATGGACAAGGAGGGGAGTCAGGTTAAAGAGGGTGGACTTGTCTGTTCTGAGCAGTCCCTGGGCTTCAGTCAAGGGTCAGTGTGTGGGGCAGTGCCCTGGAGTTTACATCCTGTAGATATCCACCATGGTTCCCTGCTCCCCATCCCTTTCTCAATGCGTGACGGAGAATGGCCGAGAATATCACTGATTTTGCATCCAGTCCTGTAAAATGTGAAGAGTTAAGATTGTCATATGTCAGTTTAAAGTTGCAGGTTTACCATCTGAGATGGAGCACAAAGACGCAGCAGAAATTTGGAAACATCATCCCGTCACCCATTCCTTCTCTCCAGTGATGCTGTCTGCCCGCTGAGTGAATGAGTGCCCACGGTAGACTCATGAGTCACTAAGGTAAACTCACGGGTCACTATGTTATTACAACGAGTTTAAATGTTTCAATTTTTAACTTGAACAGTAAATTTGACTCGTGGAAAACCTCAAACATGTTTGAATTTTTTCAAGAGTTAACAAGTTTCACGGGTACCTGCCGTTAGCGCCACGAGTCGCTAAGTTGCGCGTGAGTGAAAACTCGGGGTCACTTGACGGTCGACTCGCACCGTGAGACAGGGGTTTAAGGAAGAGATCCTGGGCTTGGGGCAAGTGAAGGCAGAGGCTGGGAAAAAGGAAACACAATATAGAAAGAAATTACACTCGGCATAGTCGAGTTGCTGCCATACGGATACCTGGGTTCGATCCTGCCTAGAGGCGCTGTCAGTATAGAGTTTGTACTTCTCCGTTTTCTCCAGGTTCCTTGGTTTCTTCCCACATTCCAAGAATGTGCAGATTTTGCAGGATATTTGGCTTCCGTAAATTGTCCCTAGAGTGTAGGTTAGCACTAGTTTGTTTCTGCACTGTATCACCAAACTAAACCAAAATTAAAAAATAATTTATCATGTTGTCTTTAAACATGGGCCACAAGTCTAAACACAGTTAATCAATTTTCAGCAGTGGATGAAAATAGTTGAGGCCCTAGTCGAGAGGAATAAATAAGCTGGACCAAGTCAAGCTGGTAAATTTCCATCCATGTTGAGTTTTCAAAACAATCCAGTGACTTAATTGCTACCATTAACAAGACAACCAAGGTTTTTATTTAAAATCAAGGTTTTGTTTAATTGCATGAATTTACATTTCCCCACTTTCTCCAGTGTAATTGAGGTTCTTGTCTCTGGGTCAATGGTCTAGAAGTTAGAGTGCCAGTGTTTAACTACACTACCGTACTTCTCAATACTGCCGACAAACAACAGCTCTTTAACGTTTCAGAAGTGCATATCAGCAGATGCCCCCCGAGAATAACGTGACCCAATTTTCCACGTAACCGTCTAAAAGTAGCATCTGCTAGGCCTTGTACAACTGATGCAGAAATCACAGCATTAGTGCAATGATGATTTGTGACTGGTCAAGTTTCTAGATTGCAGCAGTTCTCACCAGAAATAACTGCAAATCGCAATCAGTTCCAAGAATAGAGAGCAGCTTTCCCAAAACTTTCAGCCAATTTCTGCTCCTTTAGCCAAAAGTCAATTTCTGACAATTAAACTTCTGTAAAGTGCATCGGATATTTTCCCCAATTATAGATGCTGTACAAAATTGTCATATATAAAAAAAATCAGTAAACAATACATGTTGAAATACAATTTTACAATTATGATTGTACGATGCTAATCAAACTGTTAACCACCAATAAACAATGCAACAACTAAATGAAGACAATTATATTAAGGATTATTTGAAATACTTTTTAAAATATAGAACAGCCAAGATCAATTTCCTTTGAAAATGCCATTGCTTATTGTGTACATGAAACATTTTTTTGTATTTAGACTTAAAAGGTGGTTAGTTTCCAGTTCGATAAGCGCTGAGAAAACATTACATATTTGATAGTAGATTCAAGGAACTAAAGATGTTGATTTACAAAAAAAAGACAAAGCTGCAGTAATTTACTGGGTCAAGCAGCATCTCTGGAGAACATGGACAGATGACTTTCAGTCTGAAGGGTCCCGACTCAAACATCATCCGTGTTCTCCAGAGATGCTGCCTAACCCAATGAGGTAGTCCAGTACTTATTGTCTTTTTATTTTACAATTTGATAATTTAGTTACTGCATGTTCTTGTTTGTGAACTTGTTGAGTGAAACATCATTCTCAGCGATTTCCTGCGATTGAATTAACCATATGGCATGTTTACATCTTAAGAACTTCTACTATCAAAAAATACAAGTGATGGCCATACAAAGATAGTCCACCAAGTACCATAAACGTTAAACCATATGGTCTCGTCACCATCAACTCACCTTTTTACACATGAGCAAACACTGAAGTGCTGAAGTAACTCAGCTGGTCAGGCAATATCTATGGAGGAATGGATAGGCCATGTTTGCATCAGGATCCTTCTTCAGACACTTACATTAAACTGTGAAGAACCGATTTGAAGTCTAAAGCCAATCCCTCCACAGATGTTGCCTGACCTATTGAGTAACACCAGCACTTTGCTCAAGATTCCACCTTCTGCACATCCTTGGCACTTTGTATTTATGCAAGTAGAGTTGAAGAACTCAATTAAAACAGCAGATAGTAGACGCTGATGCCAGCGAGTTAACCATCATTGACAGTAATCAATATCCTTAAATGTTTCGACTGAGTAACTGTTCCTTGCTGACTTCAAAATTTAATGGATTTTTAACTGTTTAAGTGCTTGTCTTTCTCACAGTCTCTTTCATCCCACAAGATAGTTTTGTGGATGACTGATGCAAACAATACAGACCCTGAAGTAAAAATAAAGTGAAGGAAAGAACTGCAGATGCTGGTTTAAACCGAAGTTAGACACAAAAGGCTGGAGTAACTCAGCGGGACAGGCAGCATCTCTGGAGAGAAGGAACAGGAGACATTTTGGGTCAAAACCCTTCTTCAGACTGAGAGTCAGGACTCAGTCTGAAGAAGGGTCTCCACCTGAAACGTCATCACTTCCTTTTCTCCAGAGATGCTGTCTGACCCACTGAGTTACTCCAGCTTTATGTGTCTTTCCCTGACGTGAAAACCTTGAGTAAGTGTTCTGAGTGTAATGCAATTAAGTTTAGAGATACAGTACAGACACAGGCTCTTTGACCAATCGGATTTACATTTACCAAGCCTATTTACCTACATACTTGTACATATTTCGAGTGTGGCAGAAGACAAAGATCTCGGAGAAAACCCACATAGGTCACAGGGAGAACGTGCAAACTCCGTACAGACAGCACCTATAGTCTGAATCAAATGCAGGTCTCCGGCACTGCATTGTGTTCTACAAGGCAATCTGTTTTAACTTTCTCATTTATTGTTGATGGGATTTTGATGCACACAAATTAGTTGCTTCACTTACTCCATAAAATAAATAACATCAGAGGCCTTTACAGGTTGTGGGGGCCTATTTGCATAAGAATGCAAAAGACTAGATAAACACATGTTTTATTACTACGCTCCAAGCCCTAATTGTCAACGCTTTCTTCCAAATCCATATTGCGAGTTCTTATAATCATAAAAATATCACTCCTGGTTGATTTAATTATTTATTTAGCTTTACCTTCTTTAAAATATCATGCAGAGAAAGGCATTCGGAAACTCAGTTAGTGGCAGAAAAACAAAAGCAATCAAAGCAGAAAGGACAACACGATCCCTACACTACCATTCAGACCAAATTCAGTTGATCTGATCTTGATCTCTGCTCCACTTTCCTGCACACCACCACCCCCCCTCCCCCCTCCCCCCCTTGATTCTGCTGTAGTCCAAACATATCCATCTCCAGCATCGACTCATACTTATTGGACTTATTTTCACCAGAGAGCAAAGATTTACAATCTTAAGATGTGCCTCATCTCAATATTGAATGGATAAACCATTATGGACGTTAGGGGTGACGTTTTGGGTCGAGACCCTTCTTCGGACTTGACCTGAAACGTTACCCATTCCTTCTCTCCAGAGATGCTGCCTAGCTTGCTAAGTTACTCCAGCAGTTTGTGTCTACTTTTCATTTAAACCAGCATCTGCAGTTCTTTCCTACAATGCTTGCCCATTGGCATGGGATCAGGATAAGGGAAATATCCCATCTGCATCCACCAATTAAAGACCCCCGAGAATCTTTGATGTTTCAATAATATCATTCTTATTTCTAAATCCCTATGCATATAGATATAAGCTCCTCTACTGTTCATCAAAACACAACCTCTATCTCAGGAATAAATCTCGCGAACCTTCTGTGAACTGCTTCCAATGCAAGTTTCAATTCCCATATTGGAATTGAATTCCAATACCACTCTTTACACAAGGACATTAAAGCTTAATGCATCAATGTAGATGTGATTTTAGCAAAGTCCCTAGCAATTGCAGTAAGACTTGGATACTGACCTGAAATATTGCATGTCCATGCTGCATGACATATTGAGTTACTCCAGCACTTTACTCAAGATTCCAGTATCTGCAGCACCTTGTGTTTCTATGTTCTTTATTTCCCTCGCAACATAGAAGTACAACCCATTTGACTTCTTGATTAGTATGTTTGAATAACAATTGTTTCATTCACTTACAAGAACATCCAGTTTCCTCTGCACAACTTTCTTCTGCAGTCTTTGATTTACAAATATTCTGCTTTTCTATTCATCCTACTAAAGTGAATAACTGTACATTATTCTCCCTCTCATATTTTCTATCCAAATACTTAACCAATTCATATACCTATTTAAAATCTATGCATATTCTATTGTATTCCCATCCATCTCTGCCTCATCGACAAATGTGGTCACAATGTACTTAGATACTTCTAAATACTTGAGACTCCAGCACTAATCCCTATGACACCTGGTTAATTGCAGTTGCTTTATCTAAAGACATAGTTTTCTTGTAAACAACCTGGTTTTCTTTTAACCATATTCTGTGCCTTTTCATCTCTCTTTACTCATTTGAGGACAATAGATATGTGAATAGACCAAAACAGATAGAATCTGGATTGACCATGTCAAATGGCAGCCTAAATTTTCTAATTAGCAGTGAGCTGGTCATCCTCACCACTCCGTTTTAAACTGAATCCAAAGTTACCTTGCTCACATGCTAAAGTGGGAATGTGCTGGAGGAAAATTCTCAGTTGCAAGACCATGGTTGACAGCAAGATCATACACTCATAAATCCCATCTTTAGGTGGGAGGGAGTACGGTTTGCAAGATGGACAATACTACCTGGAATTTGTGATCAGCACAAGCCAGAGTCATCAGACATTTCAAATGGAACTCTTGAACCTTTTGCCTTTCCTTGCTTTCACTCCCCAGTAACTGAAGATTGTTTCCTTGTCCCATGGTTCAGTTACAGAACAAGATGACTGGCATCCTCCCCTACCTTCCAAATTACTGCCTACACCTTCCTTTCCAAACCTTCCATCAACACCAAGTTCCATTTTTTAGAGCTACCATCCAATTCTTTGCAAGTTTGCCCTCCAAGTCCTTTAACTAAATTATTGCTACCAAAATCCAATGAAGTACATTCATAACATTTGGCTCGAAAGCATAGTCAGTTTTCTCAGATGCTTTGAAGTGATTTTATCTTTGACTGTGCCAGTGCACAGTATCTCTGTGTATATCTCATATTCCCACTCCCTAGGCTTAGTGGCTTAACTCCAACTAGCCCCACTGTCAGTCAACCAGCTCAGCTCAACTTCCTTCCCCTCTTTCTAACCCCCCCCCCCCCCCCCCCCCCACACACACACACACACACACACACACATTTCCCTCCCAGTGCAGTCATTCTGGAGCTAGTCTGTTTCCTTTGCCTTGTTTGTTTCTTCTTCAAAATATTACCTTGAGGCTACTAATAGTTTTAAATACATATTTTGCTGAGGACACCAAATGCAACCTTTTCATTGCTACCTCAATTCACCCATCAGTTGCAACCCAGTTAGTAGCACTCTTATCTGGGTTGAAATGATTTTATGTTCAAATCCTCTTAACCAAAAGGTAATCAAAGCTAGCTTCATAGTAAACTAATAAAAGAGTACATGTTGCCAGGCCCTTCTTGATGCTGCCTGACCCGCTGAGTTACTACACTTTGTGTTCTGTGCAAGTTACTAGCAGAGTCTGATGGATTCCAACCTGAAACAGTCACCTATCCATATTGCCCGATTCAAACTACTCCAGTACTTTATGTTCAATGCAAGATTCCAGTATCTGTTGCTCAGTGTCTCTACAATCATGTTTCAGATTTCTGTTTATGAGAGCTTCCTGCACATAAATTGGTGATTTTGTTTCCTACATTGCTACAGTTTGGGACCCTCTGAATGGGATTTGAAAAGGAGTTAGATGAATGCAGGCATTTCTCCTGGCATGGCCATTCCTGCAGTCAGTTTGTTTACTTTGTCTTGTGAGAATTCGTGAATGGGGAACAGCTTCTTCAACTTCAGTTTGTCAGACCGTGTGTGGGTCACCGAGTAGCCACTTAAATGGTGCCAGTGCCCATGTCTGGCAAACTGACTGCCTTGCTCAGGGCGTAGGTGAATTTACCATCTAAGCATTATTACAATCTCCATAAGATCAGCTGCTTCACGACAATGTTCAAACTCTTACCTATATTATCTCAACTCTCAATCCAATTCTCTTCCCCCTCCCCCATACCACCTACTTACATTGTGACTTTCAAAACGCATCCAAGCTCTGGCTCGAGTAACTTTATGTATTATTGCCATTGTTACCAAGGTTCATCAACTCCCTGTCCATATTAGATCAAGATCAAAACCATTATTTGCTTTTTCAAATTCAATGTGGACTCATCCCACCTCTTCTCAAATTCTGATCAATGTTTTATCACCTACTAGAACCTGTAAAGTTAGTGGAGTGAATAGGGCAAAGCAAAAAGTAGTTCTCCCTCCACCCATCCCCATCTTTATAGGTTCACAACATCTGCAGAAGTCTACTGGCCATTTATTTGCCTCTTGACAAAAAATTTGTGATTTTCATTTAAACTAAAACAATATTCAAAATGCAATATGTTGTTGAAGGATTGGGGAAGTCTGCCATTGCTTGATTGTGTATGCAAGAACTGCAGATGCTGGTTTACATGAGGAAAGACAAAAAGCTGGAGTAACTCAGAGAATTAGACAATATCTCTGGAAAAATGAATAGGTGATGTTTCTGGTCAAGATCCTTCTTCAAACTTGGAAGACCATCTAAAGATACAAAACATCCCCCATTCCTTTTCTCCAGAGATACTGCCTGGCCCGCTGAGTAACTACAGCTTTGTGTCTATCTCATTGTTTGGTTAACTGTTTTCCTTAAAAATTTCCAAAAAAAAGCAATAATACTCAACGGCAATAGGAAGGCCAATCAAGCTAAGAGAGCTCAAAGGCATTCATTAACACATCGTGCCTTGTTACTCACTTGTAAATAAACTAAATTGTTGCAGTATCAGATTGTTTAGCCAAATGAATCAATGCTCTAAATTATTTTGCAGATAACCACCAATCAATCCATTTATTAAAACTTAACATAGTTGAACTAAGATTCCTTAACGCAGTAGGTAAAAAAATAAAGTAAACAGGTGACTTGTATCTGCATGGATACTAATGCTGAAGCAAATATTTTTATTAGCAACATCAACAGGTTTCCTAATAAATACATTTTAATGGGTAGGAAATACATGTACATCCCATGCATCCCCTGCCCCACCCACCACACAGACACACAAAACACCATCTATAACCCCAAGACCAGCACACAGAATCTGGTGGTCTGATTGAGGTGCACTTTAACTATTACTGTCAACCCAGATTTAAGGCACAAGTCAAACATCTGAAGTCACAACACACGTCTTCAATGCCAAGGAAAATCTTCAGATGGTCAAACATCACTAGCGAACATGATTAAATGAATGGGCAATTTATGGCAAATGGACTTTAACAAAGGAAAGTAAGAGTCTTCAAGCTAGGTTAAAGAAAAAAATCAGAATGTTTCCTTATGTAGATTGGAATGTTTGCTTGTTTAGAACACAAAGTACTAGAGTAACTCGGCAGGTCTCCAGCACTGTGCCCTCTACGCCAGAGTCCAGCATCTGCAATTCCAGAATGTGTCCTTAATATTTAAAGAGATTAAGAAATATGGAGATGCTGAGGAGAAATAGGAAAGAGATGAAGAGAAAGGTCTTTAGTCAGAGGGTGGTGAATCTGTGAAATTCTTTGCCACAGGCTGCAGGGGCCAAGTCAGTAGACATTTTTAAGGCAGAGATAGATGGATTTTTGATTAGTACATGTGTCAGCGGTTATGAGGAGAACACAGGAGAATGGGGTTAGGGGGGAGAGATAAATCAGCCATGATTGAATGGCGAACTAATGGCCTAATTCTACTAAAAAAACAGGAGGGTAGACTATTATCTGAATGGTGGCAAATTAGGAAAAGGGGAGATGCAATGAGACCTGGGTGTCATGGTACACCAATCATTGAAAGTAGGCATGCAGGGGCAGAAGGCAGTGAAGAAAGCAAATGGTATATTAGCATTCATAGTGAAAGGATTTGAGTATAGGAGCAGGGAGGTCCTACTGCAGTTGTACAGGGTTTTGGTGAGACCACACCTGGAGTGTTGCATACAGTTTTGGTCTCCAAATCTGAGGAAAGACATTCTTGCCATAGAGGGGGTACAGAGAAGGTTCACCAGACTGATTCCTGGGATGTCAGGACTTTCATATGAGGAAAGACTGGATAGACTTGGCTTGTACTCGCTAGAATTTAGAAGACTGAGGGGGGCTCTTATAGAAACTTACAAAATCCTTAAGGGGTTGGATAGGCTAGATGCAGGAAGATTGTTCCCGATGTTGGGGAGGTCCAGAACAAGGGGTCACAGTCTAAGGATAAGGGGGAATTTCTTTAGGACCGAGATAACAAAACATTTTTCACACAGAGAGTGGTGAGTCTCTGGAATTCGCTGCCACAAAAGGTAGTTGAGGCCAGTTCATTGGCTATATTTAAGAGGGAGTTAGATGTGGCCCTTGTGGCTAAAGGGATCAGGGGGTAAGGAGAGAAGGCAGATACAGGATACTGAGTTGGATGATCAGCCATGATCTTATTGAATGGCGGTGCAGGCTCGAAGGGCCAAATGGCCTACTCCTGCACCTATTTTCTATGTTTCAACGTTACTCTAATCATTTGACCAAAGATGTCGGAATGCATAAATCACAATCTTATAAAGGACAGTTACACCCAATAATAAAAAATGCAATAAAATGTAATAAAAATGAACTGCAGATGCTGGTTTATATCAAAGGTAGGCACAAGTTGCTGGAGTAATAGTGGATGAGGCAACATCTCTGGAGAAAACGGATAGGTGACATTTCGGGTCGGAACCTTCTTCGAACATGAAAATATCAGTGTTGATCTTTTGCGAAGTTGATCTTTCGAAATCAGAGGAGAGGGTTCCTTTCAGTCGCATCGAACCTCTAAGAGTGTACCGCCTTCAATGTTGAGGACACACCTTGGGTACTTAAATTCAGATTCGCCGAATCAAAGCCATAGAGGATGAGGAATAGTGACAGCAAACTGTGATTAAATATATGTTACGGATATACATGTGTGTGCGTGGTTAGCACGCCCCTTCAGAAGTCAGTGGCATGCTTCTGACAGAATGATATTGCATCTTATAATTCAGAGGACATTGGGACGATATCAGTCTAAAGAAGGGTCCCGACCCGAAATGTCACGCATCCTTTCTCTCCAGCGATGCTGCCTGACCTGCCGAGTTACTCCAGAACTTTGTGTCGACCACTTATAGCTCCTGGAGATCCAATTTCGACAGATACCAGATAGCAGTGCTTGGAATAATAGATTCAGAAAGTCTGTACACGTAAAAATCATTTCCTCTGATGAGGAATCGCATTCTTCGAGTGCAACGGCGAAAGTAGGAAGGACATTTATCAAACGGAGCAGTAGAAACGTGCATTACGATCCCCAAATAGTAGTGTATGCCAAGTTAATAGAGACTTAGGATCTCTTACTGGGATGCAACACCTCACAACAAGAAATACGGTGGAAATATCGAATGAGCGCACGGATCAACTACCCTTCACCTGAAGTGGTATAACACCGCTCTACCAAAAGTTGTTTCCGGATGACTCTGAGACCATAACGTATTTACCCGAGTTTGATCAGGAAATGTAACCAATTGTAATTTCTAGGGGTCGGAAGTAGCTCCTTCAGCATTCTGCGTGTTTGCTTCTTCTTCTTCTTGCGTATGGCGTGCACAGCCTAACGTTGTAGGACCACTTGTTCTATTTGGTATTATTTGATTGTGCACACCGGGTTGATTGCATTCGTCGAAACAGGGCGGACAATGTGAAGGTTGCAATCTCCCACCCCCGTGTTTGCTGAGAATCGGGTACAAAACAAGGAAATAAAACAACGTTATGAACGGTCGGTGCAGGAAGAGGCAGTTTCATTATGGAGCGATCTCTTGCAATCGTGAAATCTGTACACCAGCGACCCACTGGTCCCATTTCACCTTGGATATGTGTCGCAGGATTATTTACCCCGGAAAGCTAATCTTGGCTGGGTGTAGCTAGATTATTCATTTGCAAGGTGTACTATAGCAAACACTAACTATTCAAAAGGACATGTTTAGTACAGAGATACAGCACTTCGGCCCACGGAGTCTACGCCGACCACCGGTCACCGTTCTGTGTGACCCACTTTCTCATTCACTCCTCAAACTAAGGGCAAGTTTTACAGTGACTTTGACCTACAAACCCGCCGTCTCTGAGATGTGGGGAGAAACCCTCGCGGTCACAGACAGAACATGTAAACTCCACACAGATAGCACCCGAGGTCAGGATCTAAGACACGATGCTAGAATCTTGAGTAAGTGCTGGATCATGTGAGATCATAAGTGATAGGTGTAGAATTAGGCCATTCGGCCTATCAAGTCTACTCCGCTATTCAATCATGGCTGATATCTCTCCCTCCTAACCCCATTCTCCCACATTCGCCCCATCTGACACCAGTACTAATCAAGAATCTATTCGCTGGAGTAACCATGCGGGCCCTGGCAGCATCACTGGAGTTCATGGATAGGCAACGTTTCGGGTTTGAACTCCTCCTCAGACTGATTGTAGTAGGGGAGAGAACTCGGGTCTCTGGCACTGAGGCGGCAGCCAAGAGGCTGATAATGAAATATCAATGTTCCCATCTCCTTTATCGACAGCTGTGCGCGTTTGCCTTGGGTGCCAAGCGGAGGGGGGGGCTTGTAATTCCACTATCCCATTATTGACAGACGGCAGCGGACCAGCAGTAAGTGGGGCACGTTAAGAACTGAACCTGTAGTCTACTTCAATCAAAAGTAAACTCCTCTGCCTTTTTTTACAATTCTTGACACCCTTTTGCTTATTCATGCCGAGCGTCTGCCTGAATTATTCAGCTTCCCTCGACAGGTCATTAACGTGCCTGCCACAAATTTATACCCCAGTCTGTTTCTCCGTTTCGTGGAAATGTACCGCAAACCCCGCACTGAAGGATGTTTCTCACTGAAACTGACCAAAGTGGAAATCTAATATTATCATCGCCATGGGTGAATGCTGTATTAACCTGCAGGTTGTGGATCCTGCCGCGCTCTAGCTGAGCTGCCGCCGTGGTTCGCGGACATAGAGTGATACAGTGTGGACACAGACCCTTCGGCCTAACTTGTCCACACCGGCCAACATGTCCCAGCTACACTTGTCCCACCAGCCTGCGTTTGGTCCATATCCCTCCAAACCTGTCCTATCCATGTACCTATCTAACTATTTCTTAAACGTTGGGATAGCCCCAGCCTCAATTACCTCCTCTGGCAGCTTGTTCCATACACCCACCACCCTTTGTGTGAAAAGTTACCCCTCAGATTCCTATTAAATCTTTTCCCCTTCACCTTGACCCCATGTCGTCTGGTCCTCGATTCCCCTGCTGTGGGTAAGAGATTGTGCATCTATCCGATTTATTCCGCTCAGATATGTTTATAGGGTTTCTGCCTGAGAGTCTCGTACACCCCCCCAAAAATGCCTCGCGTTTTAAAAGAAGCGCACCCAGGATAAACATCTTTGAATAAACGTACTCCCTCCCATGTTAGAGGGGGTTCTGCTGCCGAACTGAAAAAGTTGTTGCTGTTGCCAGCCGCTATCTGATTTCCAACAACATCTGAAATCAGGAAATTGTTTCATTGCACGGCCGACCGGCGTTTTACTTCAAGAGATTTGCAATTTCAGAGCGAGGTGCATTTTATTCCGAGTCTGCTCACCGTCCATACACTTCGCTCTTACTCCCACTGAAAAAAAAGTTTGAAATTCACGCGTCGCGCATTGCTTTCCGCGGTTCTCTTTAAACCCGAGATTAATAAAACAAGTATTTTTGACATGTTCGCTACCAGGCAAATACGAGCGAGTTTGAAGCCAAAGCATAATGTGGGCTGGTCCCAGTTCAACCCACCGCACGGGGTGAAAGCACGCATATATAAACCCCGGCACACCATTCTACCCAGTAAGTCAATGATCCACAAACAAAAGAGGTTTCATTTTGTGTCTATTTTAGAATTTAAACCCGGTCCCCGGCAACAGGAATCCCAGCATTACAATCATTGAAGTGCTGGCGGCGCAAAACCTCACCTGATGTGCGGGGTAACAAGTGTTCCTCCGAGGGTACACAAAAGGCTGGAGAAACTCAGCGGGTGCAGCAGCATCTAAGGAGCGAAGGAGATAGACGACGTTTCGGGTCCAGACCCTTCTTCAGACTTCGAAGTGTTCCTCCGATGTCAGTCAGTGTATCTCCGGGTTCCGGTGAATCCTCCAACCCGTACCTAGGTCGGACTGCGCTCTAGTGGGATCTACACCTGGTCCCACTTGCGTTCCCGAGGTCCATTCCCGTTAACCAGCAATCAGCGACAACTTACTGCATATTAACTCGGGCGGGCAGCCGTCTCCTTAGCGCCGCGGTTAACGCATAGTAACAGAAGTCCTCCGTCCAGCAGCGGGCTCCTCAGGACGATGCTCCCCGAGTGAAAGGCTCCCGTTACATTTCTTAAACGCGTCCCCGATGCAAAGCGCGCGCGCGAGAGAGCGAGAGAGAGGAGGCGGATCTAGGATTAGTTTCACAGTCGAAGCTGCGGCGGAAAGCCAAGAGCAGCAAAGGTAGGGCGTCCTACAACTTATCTTCCTCCATAGTCTGGTGACCACCTGACAAGGTCCAACTGGCGCTGCATTTTTTTCCCCTGGCTGTTTCTTGTGCGTGTTTCCCCCCACGTCTGCGCGAAGCAGTGAATCAGCAAGACTTCCGTGAATGAGATCTCTGAGGCTGCGGAGAGAAGAGTCTAAATGATGTGACACCGCCACTCAGCGCCGGTACTTAGTACATAGCAGCTCAGCGCTGAATCCAAGCCATAGCAAGTCGCAACGCGTTACAACAGCCGAGCGAGATATTGTGTCACTGTAACCCATTTTCTTACTCGACCCATACATAACTCGGTCAATACCAATCTTTGGTTAAGACGAGGCCATTTATAAACATCAAATTAACAAGGGTACTAAACGGTTAATCAAATTTACTTTAGCAACACCCCGAAAGCACTAGCATTTCGCGGTTAAAAAAAAGGCAAGACAATTGCTTGGAATTGCAACTTAACCGGCGTTGACGTTTTACTCCGTCTGTAAGTAAAAAACGAATGCACCCGGCTTTGCTAATGCCTGAAGGCTGATCAGCTCTTACGTGAGGCAGTCCCACTAGGAGTCGCGTACATTAGCCTGAAAATTGGATCGATCAGCGCAAGTCATGCAACATCAATTCAACGCAGCATAGACCGTGAGTACGGCCAGTTCTGGCTTAATTCGCGTCCAGTGCAGCGCGCTTGGTCTTTTTTTTTCCATGCAGAATTGGCACTTTTGCCCTTACCGGTACAAATTAGAGCTCAAAAAGGTACGACTTGTGAACGATGTGGAACCGTTGCAAAAAAGCTGCGAGCACATGGCGTTTAGTTTTTTTATATTGTTTTCCCCCAACATCGAGAAGGAGTCTGCTGCAATTGGGACATCAGTCTGTGCACCTTCAGGCCCGACTGCGAGTAATTCAAAATATATTCAGCGCTCACCTAGTGTGCTTCAACTGGCACTCTCGCCACCAAAATACTTATTCAATAATGCTTCCTTCGTAGTCATGCTTACAGCTGGTCATGTATAGAGGCAGAAGACGAGGGAACGCATGCTTGTCCAGAAACACAGTGCAGAACCTGCACCTCTGAGCAACAGTGTTAGATGGAGGCTCGTTTTCCAAGGCGGTCATCACTGAGATATGTGACACTCCGTGTAAAAAAAAAAAGTGACCCCATTCCAGATATAGATTCGCCCCTCGATCAAGGTTAAGGTCAAGGGCATCCTGACACAGACGGAAGAGGGATCCAGATCCGAAAGATCGCCTGTTCCTTGTATTCCAAATATGCTGCCTGACCTGCCGTGTTTCTCCAGCACTTTGTCAACCAACATCTGCAGTTCCTCGCGTCGTCTTGGCTCTCAACTGCCTCACATAGGATTCAAACAAGCGTTGCACTCACAAGGACGAAGGAGACGACATCCATGTTCTGAGGGGCAGGGGATATCTTGGGTACAGGAACTTTTCAGTATTAATGGATTCTCATGAGCGAAACACAAAGTGATGGGGGAACCCAGAGGATCAGGCAGCATCTCGTAAGGGAATTGATAGGTGACATTTCGGGTCTGGACCTTTCTTCCACCCGAAATGCCATCTGTCCACACTCTCTGCTGTTTGCACCTCCAGCATCGAGAGAGCAGTCCCTGAGAACATGTTTCCTCATTTCAGTTCCAAATGGCCTATGTCATCAACTATGTCCCCTGGTTCTGGACTCCCCCAACATCGGGAACGTGTTTTCTGTTTCTAGCATGTCCAATCCCTTAATACTTTTATATGTTTCTATAAGATTCCATCATAATGACTGAATGGGCAATATAAACTCACAAAAATGTATCTTTCAAAAATAGATGTGCTGAACCAGAGACCTCAATAGAAGTAAATCCTTTTGGCATTCCTTTAAATCAGATGAGAATTCCCAAATGACACAATATTCCCTCATGTCACCCTATGAAATCTTAATTAATAAATCCCTGATCTAGTTACTGAGGGAGCACGCTACACTTTTCCCCCCAGTAGACTCAAACTTACTGTCATATCTTGAGGGAAACATGGCATTTATTTTTGCATTTCTTGAATGTGTGTTAATTGATGACACTCATTTTTTTTGGTGCATGACCCAGGACTTTAGTTGAGGAGTCAGGTTGAATATTCACCTTGCTGAAAGCACTGGGGTGAAATAAAGCAACAATAAGATTAGGCACTGGGGTATATGTAGCACATGCACAAATAATCTGCAGCCATTTGACCCAGTGCAGGTCATATATGTACACAATTCAAGCTCTAAACTTACTTCACCATTTCAATGTTCAGGCTGCTATACCTGTGCTATTTAATGTCTTAACCAAATCTACAAATCTCAGCTATATACAAGTGGCAGCTGCCATTAACCAGAATTGAGTAAAGGTAGTAAAGTAAAGCTTTGCAATTTCAATCTGCAATTTAATTTGGTCTGTGAGGATTGCTGGAATGTAAACCATTAACTGGCAAGAACATCTCACCCAATTTTCAAATATATTTCAGGAAGCTTTGGTCCATGAGATGGAGCAAGTGGTTTTGTTTTGTTTCATCGAGAGAAACAACATGGAAACAGGCCATTTGGTCCACCAAGTCAGCACTGACCAGCGATCACCTGTCCCACACAAGAGATTGGTATACAAACTTAAAGCACACGGTATTGGTGGTTCAGTATTGATGTGGATAGAGAACTGGCTGGCAGACAGGAAGCAAAGAGTAGGAGTGAACAGGTCCTTTTCAGGATGGCAGACAGTGACTAGTGGGGTGCCGCAAGGCTCAGTGCTGGGAGCCCAGCTATTTACAATATACATTAATGATTTGGACGAGGGAATTAAATGCAACATCTCGAAGTTTGCGGATGACACGAAGCTGGGGGGCAGTGTTAGCTGTGAGGAGGATGCTAGGAGGGCTGCAGGATGACTTGGATAGACTGGGTGATGGGGCAAATGCATGGCAGATGCAGTATAATAATGTGGGATAAATGTGAGGTTATTCACTTTGGTGGCAAAAAAACAGGAAGGTTAGACTATTATTTGAATGGTGACCAATTAGGAAAAGGGGAGATGCAGCGAGACCTGGGGTGTCATGGTACACCAGTCATTGAAAGTAGGCATGCAGGTGCAGCAGGCTGTGAAGAAAGTGAATGGTATGGTGGGCATTCATAGCAAAAGGATTTGAGTACAAGAGCAGGGAGATTCTACTGCAGTTGTACAGGGTCTTGGTGAGGCCACACCTGGAGTATTGCGTACAGTTTTGGTCTCCTAATCTGAGGAAAGACATTCTTGCCATAGAGGGAGTACAGAGAAGGTTCACCAGACTGATTCCTGGGATGGCACGACTTCCATATGAAGAAAGACTGGATAGACTCGGCTTGTACTCGCTGGAATTTAGAAGATTGAGGGGTGATCTCATAGAGACTTACAAAATTCTTAAGGGGTTGGACAGGCTAGATGCAGGAAGATTGTTCCCGATGTTGGGGAAGTCCAGGACAAGAGTTCACAGTTTAAGGATAAGGAGGAAGTCTTTTAGGACCGAGATGAGAAAATCGTTTTTCACACAAAGAGTGGTGAATCTGTGGAATTCTCTGCCACAGAAGGTAGTTGAGGCCAGTTCGTTGGCCATATTTAAGAGGGAGTTGGATGTGGCCCTTGTGGCTGAAGGGATCAGGGGGTATGGAGAGAAGGCAGGTACAGGATACTGAGTTGGATGATCAGCCATGATCATATTGAATGGCGGTGCAGGCTCGAAGGGCCGAATGGCCTGCTCCTGCACCTAATTTCTATGTTTCTATGTTCCATGTTATCCCAGGTATGCATTTCCTCCAAGTGCTTCCACTAACCCCTCTGCAATCCATCTCTATGATATACTTGACCTTTCCCTCTTTAAGATACCCCCTGTCCTATCCATCCTTCCCCAACCTTCTCTGCACTCTAAATCTATCTATATATCTAAACAGCTACAGATGAGCACAGTCACAGATATATTGGACAGCTCACAATCCTCAGAAATACCCACATCTGCAACTCCCTGCCCAAGGAGTAGGAAGTAAATTCAGGAGTCATGGAACAGAAGTCTGTTGCCTCCCTGGTGCAATGCTGTGCAGAAATTACAGCAGGTTACTGATGTCTCCAATGCCAGTTTGGAAAGTGCCCATATTCAGTGCCTTCCAATGCCATTGTCAAAGAGGCTCTGTAGGTATATTCATGGTTGCGGGTATTTTTGCAGGAGCCAAAATGGAATCTCCTCAAAAGTTGCTTCCCAGTCAGGTTGACGTAGGGAAACACTAAGAACAAAAAAATAACGACTATGTCTTCCCCTGGGAAACCTTCCCTCCCTCTCTCCTTTGCCAATGAGTTATGCTTTGAAGGACATTTTCCAATTTTCCCTATCATGAAGGTGTGGCAGTCTAACCACCAAAATGCCATGTTGACAATAGACAATAGACAATAGTTGCAGGAGAAGGCCATTCGGCCCTTCGAGCCAGCACCGCCATTCAATGTGATCATGGCTGATCATTCCCAATCAGTACCCCGTTCCTGCCTTCACCCCATATCCCCTGACTCCGCTATTTTTAAGAGCCCTATCTAGCTCTCTCTTGAAAGCACCCAGACAACCTGCCTCCACCGCCCTCTGAGGCAGAGAATTCCACAGACTCACCACTCACTGTGAGAAAAAGTGTTTCCTCGTCTCCGTTCTAAATAGCTTACTCATTCTTAAACTGTGGCCCCTGGTTCTGGTCTCCCCCAACATCGGGAACATGTTTCCTGCCTCTAACGTGTCCAAGTCCTTAACAAACTTATATGTTTCAATGAGATTCCCTCTCATCCTTCTAAACTCCAGAGTGTACAAGCCCAGTTGCTCCATTCTCTCAGCATATGACAGTCCCGCCATCCCGGGAATTAACCTTGTAATCCTACGCTGCCCTCCCTCAATAGCAAAATGTCCTTCCTCAAATTAGAGGACCAAAACTGCACACAATACTCCAGGTGTAGTCTCGCTAGGGCTCTGTACAACTGCAGAAGGACCTCTTTGCTCCTATATTTGATTCCCCTTGTTATAAAGGCCAACATGCCATTCACTTTCTTCACTGCATGCTGTATCTGCATGCTTAATTTCATAAACTGATGTATAAGGATCCCCAGATCCCGTTGTACTTCCCCTTTTCCCAAAATGACGCCATTTAGGTAGTAACCTCACATTTATCCACATTAAATTTCAACTGCCATGCATCTGTCCACACCCCAACATGTCCAAGTCACCCTGCATTCTCATAGCATTCTCCTCACAGTTCACACTGCCACCCAGCTTTGTGTCATCTGCAAATTTGCCAATGTTACTTTGAATCCCTTCATCCAAATAATTGATGTATATTGCAAATAGCTGCGGACCCAGCACCGAGCCTTGCGGTACCCCATTAGTCACTGCCTGCCATTCTGAAGGGACCCATTAATCCCTACTCTTTGCTTCCTGTCTGCCAACCACTTCTCTATCCATGTCAGCACTCTACCCCCAATACCTTGTGCCTTAATTTTGCCCACTAATCTCCTATGTGGGACCTTATCAAATGCTTTCCGAAAGTCCAGGTACACTTCATCCACTGGCTCTCCCTTGTCCATTTTCCTAATTACATCTTCAAAAAATTCCAGAAGATTAGTCAAGCATAATTTCCCCTTCGTAAATCCATGCTGACTCGGACCGATCCTGTTACTGCTATCCAAATGTTCGGCTATCTCATCTTTTATACTCCAGCATCTTCCCCACCACCGATGTCAGGCTAACTGGTCTATAATTCCCTGTTTTCTCTCTCCCACCTTTCTTAAAAAGTGGGATAACATTAGCTACCCTCCAATCCACAGGAACTGATTCTGAGACTATAGAACATTATCACCAATCCATCCACAATTTCTAGAGCCACTTCCTTAAGTACCCTGGGGTGCAGACCATCAGGCCCTGGAGATTTATCAGTCTTCAGTCCCATCCATCTGTCCAACACCATTTCCTGTCTAATGTGGATTTCCTTCAGTTCTCTGTCACCCCAGATCCTCTGGCCACTACTATATCAAGAAGATTGTTTGTGTCCTCCTTAGTGAAGACAGATCCAAAGTACCTGTTCAACTCATCTGCCATTTCCTTGTTCCCCATAATAAATTCACCTTTTTCACTCTTCAAGGGTCCAACTTTGGTCTTAACTAATTTTTTCCTCTTCACATACCTAAAGAAGCTTTTACTATCCTGCTTTATATTCTTGGCTAGCTTATCTTCGTACCTCATCTTTTCTCCCAGTATTGTCCTTTTAGTTATCTTCTGTTGTTCTTTAAACATTACCCAATCCTCTTGCTTCCCGCTCATCTTTGCTATGTTGTAATTCTTCGCTTTAATATTTATACTGTCCCTTGTCAGACATGATCGTCCCTTTTGCCCCTTGGAATCTTTCTTCCTCCTAGGAACGAACTGATCCTGCACCATCTGTATTATTCCTAGAAACACCCGAGTTGTAACCAGTCTGATATAAAGTCAAACTCTGTCTGTATTCTCTGACATGTGTTACTTTTGCAGATTTGAACACTTTAATTCTCCTTCCCATTCTCACACACACCTTTCTGTCCTAGGTCTCCTCCTTTGTCAGAATGAGGCTAAATGCAAATTGGAGGAACAGTATCTCATATTTTGCTTGGGCAGCTTGCAGCCCGGTGGTATGAATATTGATTTCGCAAACTTCAATTAATCCCAGCATTCCCTCCCCCACCCAAGTCGCACCAGCTTCTCGTTTTCACCCAACAAATAGCTAACAATGACTGGTTTCCTTTTTCATTTTTTGCATATCGTTCATTCATTGCTCTTTATCTCTCCACATCATCATGTATATCTTTTGTTTCCCTTTTCCTAAACTAGTCTGAAGAAGGGTCTCGACCGGAAACGCCACTCATCCCTTCTCTCCAGAGATGCTGCCTGTCCTTATGGGTTACTCAAGCTTTGTGTCTATCTTTGGTTTAAAACCGCATCTGCAGTTCGTTCCTACAACTTTGGAATGGACTCTTTTTGACCAGTGTCCATGCTGACCATCAATCACCAGTTCACACTTAAATGTTTGTGCCACTTTCACACGCACTCCCTGTACACTCGGGCCAATTCACAACAACTAATTAACCTACAAACCCACATGTCTTTGTGATGTGGATGGAAAGTGGAGCATCCGGTGGAAGCCCATGTGATCACAGGGAAATTGTGCAAATTCCACACAGACTGCACCCATTGTCAGGATCAAACCCAGGTGTCTGCAGCTATGAGACAGCAGCTCTACGAGCTATGCTGCTGTGGCGTTGTTGTGACCTCTGCTCCAGAGACCCATATCCAATGACCTGTGTGGAGTTTGCATGTTCTAAGTGTGGCTGCATGGGTCCACCTCTCCATTTCACTGGTGTTCTGGTATATTCCGACCTTTCAAAAACATGTTGGGTAGTTGGATGTTTAATTGGCTGCTGTGTATTGTCTTGGGATATAAAAGAATGTTAGCTGATGAACATGGGAGAAGGAATAGAATGCAGGGAATTTAGTAGGGGAATAGGATTGGTGGGAATACTCCGATTGTTGGTTTTGACACATTCCTATATGGTAAGAAAATATTGATGTTAAGTATGAAAGTACAAAATGTTCACAGTGATTGTTCCCTCACTGTGATTGTTCACAAAATGAATAACTGGAGACCCCTGACCACAGGCACCGAGTATTGCATTAAAAAAAAATCCATTTGTGATGCTATTTTAGTTGGAATGTAGGCTCAGGACTGCCATGCAGTCCATATTCCTGCTTAGAGGTATGGTGTATGGGGACTAGATTAATATAATTATGAGCACCCTGGCTAACGAAATCTGAGCTATATCAGTAGAGGGCCAGTTACATCACTTAATATGATATTTTTATTATGCGCTGATATTCATAATATACACGAACTACACAACATACACAGAATAGCAGTCATGCAAGGCAGCACGGTGGCACTACAGGTACTTCACAGCACCAAAAACCCAGGTTTCATACGGACTGTGGGGGTCTGCATCTTCTGATTGTAGGAGCTTCCTCCAGGTCCTGCCACATCCCAAAGAACTGCAGGCTTGTAGGTTAATTAGCCTCTAAATTGCTGTTTGTGTGTAGGGATGCGAAAATGGGATAATAGAACTAGGGTGAACGGGTGATCAATGGTTCACGAAGGGCACATATCAACACTGCATTTTTCAATCAATTTCTGCAACATTTTGCAGCAGACTCAGGTGAATGTGTGCTGTTCTGTTTGTACAGTGTATAATGCGTTGCACACTATATCAGTCACAATGTCGCATTTAGTCCTTTTCATTTTTCATACTCAATTTGAATTTGTGAAATCTTAAATAAAAGCAAAAGAAATCCCTGAAAAAAATTTCCCATCGTTCATTCTCTGTCAGAACACATTCCTGCCAGATTCCATCTCCTTCCCAAATACAAAATCAATTCATCTCAGCCAGGAGTGTAATCCAGGAGAAGTAACGGCAGCAGAGGATGTTCACCACATCTTCGTCCTCTAACCCTGTGATTAAGCATCTTGGTATTAGACACCTCAGCTGATAGAAACAACTTCTCAAAGCTACTTCAATTCCCTTCGAACATTGATTTGTTTCAATAAGGTCATACCTCATTTGTCAAACTCCACAATAAAAAAAAAATAGACTACCATAGATGGGACATTTTGTTCGGAATGGACAAGTTGGACAGAGGGGCCCATTTCCATGCTGTTTGACAATCACTCCAACTGGTGCCTTTGTCTCTTCAGTGGATGACACCCTCAACCCAGAAATCAATCAACAAAGGCAAATACAGCTTTGTGCTTGTTCAAAACTGCCAAAGCAACACATTGTCAGCCTTTTAAAATTTCAAGGTCAGTTTATTGCAACATGTACCAATTAAGGTGCAGTGAAACTCGAGTTACCATACAGCCATACTAAGTGAAAAGCAACAAGACACGCAGCCATATAAAAGTTAACATTAACACCCATTGCAGTGGATTCCACATTCCTCACTGTGACGGAAGGCAATAAAGTTCAATCTTTTCCTCTTTGTTCTCCAGCAGTCAGGGCAGTCAAACCATCTGATGTCTGGGCGATTGCAGCCCACCGCAACCGACGATCAAATCTCTCGTCCGGATGATCGAAACTCCTGCGTCAGGGTGGTTGAAACTCTCTCCGCAGCATGGAGCTCCCGAGTCGGCCTCTTCTTACCAGAGACTGTGGGCTTCACGATGTTAAAGTCCACATGCCCCACAGTTGGAACTTCGATCTCCGACAAAGGGATCGCAAGCTCCGTGATGTTAAAGTCCCACAGACCCTGTGGTTTGGAGTGCCGGGTCGCTCTCCAGGAAAGGCCGCCAACTCCACGATGTTAGGCCGCAGTGGGGACGGAGATACGATATGCAAAAAAATGCATCTCCATTGAGGTAAGAGATTGAAAAAAAGTTTTCCTCAAACTGCCACCCCCTTCTCCCCCCCCCCAACATAAAAAAACCAAGGAACACTAAAACATACTTTTAACACATACTAAATATAACAAAAAGAAGAAAGGACAGACAGACTGTTAGCGAGGCAGCCACTTCTGGTGGCATCACCCGGTCATAACATAGAATGAAATATTTTGTCACCTAAAATAAGATCATAGATTTAGGGCAAAAGCAAACATGTTTTGGCGACAGGCGACTTCGTGCATCCATGCTTCATTTGCTCCACTGTGAAATCTCCTCATGGTATGTCTACTTAAAAGAAGTTCTCCTCCTCTCTCCAATGAGAGTTCTGCAAAATGTTCTCTTGCTGCTTCCCCCGTGATTCCTCACCCATTCCTTCTTTTCAGAGATACTGCCTGTGCTTCCGAGTGACCAGCATTTTCTGTCTTACATAGAGAGTCCAAATCCCCATGAGTTAATGCACAGTAGAGTTTCACAGTCCTGTGCATGTGCAGAAAAACTACCGTCTCCACATACTCTAAGCCCCTTACATTAAAGCCTAATATCTAATTTCCTATCATAATTGCACGCTATATTTTTATGTTATCTACTGTATTCTTGTACCAGCAATCCAAGATCCATCTGCACAGCTAAACTGTTGATTTATTACTATTTTAAAGTGGACAATTTTTGTTTTTTTTTCAAGGTAAGTGGATAACTTCAGATTTTTACACATTGTCTATTAGTTTCCTGATACCCAACATATATACTTCTCACATCAGTCAACCTGGATATCTTACTTTGTTTAATCCAAGTCATTGACATGGATTGGAAACAGATACATTCCCAACGTTAATGCTTGTGATATCCAACTAACAACAACCCACCCAACACACAGCTCTTCATTGTGCAGGAAGGACATTAACTCTGACCTTTTTTTAGGTGACAAAATATTTAATTCTATGTTATGAATGGCTGAAAATGTGTTGCTTTGGCAGATTTGAACAATATTGCTCTTCCATGATGGGCATCTATAATGTTAGTTGAAATTCAATAGATTTGCAGTATTGCCATGAGAGTTTCATGCAAGCACCTATGTGAATGTCACATTATAAATATCACTGTTCTAGTAATAAACTATTTTTCACCTTCAGTGGAGGTCTCCCACTGTAAGATTTTGGAAAAACAACGGATGTAAAAAGTGCTGATACAAGGTCTTCAATTTGAATTATTAACTCTTTTTCTGTCTCCGTGGAAAAAGCCTGACCTACTGAGCTTTCCCAGCTCTCTGTTTCTATGTCAACGTGACAGCTGCTGCCTTATCCCATTACCAAAGTAGTTTTATTTCCTCACAGGGCATGTGTCTGGTACAAACCGGTCATAAGTTTCTTCAATTGCAGGGTGTTTGTGAAAGCTGGTTACAGATGGAAGTGAAGATAGACACAACCAGCACTGCCAACCAATTTATATGAGCATATGCAAGTCTTATAGAGAGACACAAAATCCTGGAGTAACTCAGCAGGACAGGCAGCATCGCTGGAGAGAAGGAATGTGTGACGTTTCGGGTTGAGACCCTTCACCTATTCCTTCTCTCCAGAGATGTTGCCTGTCCCGCTGAGTTACGCCAGCATTTTGTGTCTATCTTCAGTGTACACTAGCATTTGCAGTTCCTTCCTACACAAGTCTTATAGATGCAGTGTTTCAGGACAATTTAAAATCCCAGCTTGTACACTTAGAATGCAGCACCAAGTTCTAAGGTAGCACCTCATGGACATTTTGTCAAACAATCTTAAAAACATTGCTTTTTGACCAATCAAAAATGAGATCCTTGCCCTTGATCAATACCCTGATCATATTGAAACAGTCCTTTGACACAATTAATAAGTTAGGGTCAAATTCTAGAAATCATTCTATCCAGATGCATTAAAGCTTGGTATAGCAATTGCACTGCCCATAACAAGAAAATGCCCAAATGAGTGAGTGACAGTACTGGGCCTGTACTCACTGGAGTTTAGAAGGATGATGGGGATCTCATTGAAACTTATCAAATAGTGAAAGGCTTGGATAGCATGGATGTGAAGAGGATGTTTGCACTAATTGGAGAGTCTAGGAGGCCATGGCCTCAGAATAAACAAATGTGCAGGGGATGAGGAGGAATTTATTTAGTCGGAGGTGGTGAATTTGTGGAATTTATTTGTTTATTTATTTATTAATCATTTATTTATTTGCCCCCCCCCCCTCCCCCGGAAGGGGCGTTGCCTTCATCATGGTGATTGACAGGCGAGAGGACCAATTGGCTGATCTCAAGGATTTTTAAACACTCATAACTTTTATTTTTCATCGATTGGAAAATTCCTCGGGGCTGGCTCAGCAGAGGAGGACTTTGAGAAGATGGCCAAAAATCACAGCGATACAGGGTAGCATTTTTTTTTATATCAATATATAGTGCAGACAGGAAGTGGTCAAGATGAAACTTTTAATTATATATAAATCAAAGTTTAAAATTCTTAAAACCGCATGTGCGCAGATTCCTTAAGTCAGCGCCACACATATTGGTCTTGTCTCCTGTCAGCCAATGCCATGGCCGGGATGGCGACACCCCTTCATGCCCCACCGGCGGCGGCCTAGCCCACCTCACTCACAAACTCCTCTCTCCCCTCCTCACAGTACCTTGTCTATCGTCTCCCCCACCACCGGCAATGGTCGGTGGTGGGGGTCAGTGGAGGCCCTGGTCCCATCTCTCTCTCTCCCTCATCACTCACCCCTCTCCCCCGCCAGCCCTCTGTGGCAATATACGTCCCACCGGGTCTCTCCTACGCCGTCCCTGTTGCGGTAACTCACCCTCACGGCCTTCTTGGAGGAGATCTTCTCCACCTGCTCATCGAAACTCGTGGTGCCCACCGTGACGAACAACAACTTCATCCCCCCCCCCCCCACCCCCCACTGTGGCCCGGCAGCGGCAACAAGCAGGTAGGTGGGCGGACAGGACGGTGTCAGGCCGAGCGACGGCTGAGCCGGAGTGGGCAAAGGGAGGGAGGGAGAGTCGGGTTGCAGGGCGGCCGAGCAGTTTGCGCTGAGTTTGAGTAACTCACACACACGATGCAAACTGGTCCAATCGTCAAGTCAATGGGATCTAAACCGCAGCTAACAATGAATGACCTGTGGAGGAAGGAACTGTAGATGCTGATTTTTATGGATGGATGGAGGGAGCGACTGAGGGTTGGGGAAAGGAGAAGGAGGGAGAGGTGAGTGGGGGATTAGGGAGTGGAGGAGGAGAGGGGAAAGATCCTGGGAGGTGAGGAGGGAGAGTGGGGGGCTTGAGGAAGAGAAGGGGTAGGGAGGGGGAACAGTGGGGGAGGCCAGGAAGGATAGTGGGGGATAGGGGGAGGTGAGGAGTGGGAGATATATGAATAGGAGGGTGGTAGGGAGGGGAGAGGAGTTATGGAGGGAGGGAGGGAGTGACTGAGGGTAGGGTAAAAGAGAGGGAGGGAGAGGTGGGGGAGTGGTGAAGAAGAGGGAGGGTGAAGGGGAGGGGGAGGGAGTGCTGGGGGATGAGCCGTGCCTGCGCAGTTGGGGGACTTAGCGTGAGTGGTGCAATATTGCATTGGGAGGGTCGGGTTGCATTGGGTAAACCAGGCCTCTTGTGTGACAGGGTCCTATTTAGTCTAGTATGTAGATAAATATTTGGTAGGCATTTATTCCTGCTCTTGCTTCAATTTCCAGGGTTCCTCATTTTTGCCATATAATCTTGCCATTGTTTTTGCGATCTCCCAAGAACCATGCACTTTGTGTCTTCCTCTTTGCTCTATCTATTGTGATAGAGTTCAAATTTATTGTATTTATGTATAGTATTATCTGATCTGATTGAATAGTATGCAAAACAAAGCTTTTCACTGTACCTTGGTACACATGATAATAATAAAACAAAACAAAAATAATGACTATTAGGCTTTGGTAACATTATCAAAATCAAAATTATTTGTTTGTTCCACCTGGCTCAAGGGTAAGGAGAGGCAAAATTATTATTGCAAATGAAGAAATACAATGGAGTAAGACTTAAATGTGCATCTGAAAATGTTTTTGATGAAGGTGGCATAAACCTTTGATCAGTATGTGCAGTCACTGCAATTTTGAAATGTGAGGAACTAGGTTCAGGTTCCAACCTTCAGGGCACTTTAAATGTCAGTCTCATGCACCATGCAAGAATTTAATTGTCCTATCTGGGACACAAGACAATAAACTCTCTTGACTCTTGACATGACTTGACTTGCTTTCCCTCACCTTACAATGAAAGGTGAATTGAAGAAATTGGTTGCAAGGCAAACAAGTGTCCTCCTACCGCAAAATGTTTAAAAATCGCTTAGCGCAAGACGCAATTGCATGGTGGCCAAAACTGGGGTATCATCAATTTGCAAGAAGACAATGAAAGATTTCAAAATTTAATACAGATTTAATTATCAGCTTTTAATATGTTGTTCAGTAACATTAAGCGATTGTAGTTGGTATGTGTGAAGATTATAATTCCAAAGTCTCCTAAGTTCTATTGATTATTAAAAACATAGGCTTTCAATCTCTTGCTAGTTTTTTTTATCTTGCAGACTGAAGGATCTCGACCCAAAACGTCACCATTCCTTCTCTCCAGAGATGCTTCCTGTATCACTGAGTTACTCTAGCATTTTGTGTCTATCTTCAGCATTTGGGTTTGTTTATTATCCATAGTCAAAGTCATACAGCATGGAAACAGACCCTTCAGTCCACCTTACCCATGCCAACCAAGATGTCCCATCCACATGAGTCCCACCTCCTTCTAAACCTTTCCTATCCATATATCTGTCCAAATCTATTTTAAATGCTGTGATAGTACGTGCATCAACTACCTCCTCTGGCAGGCCAATCCATATACCCCAACCCTCTGTGAAAAAGTTGCCTCTCAGGTTCAGATTACATTTTTCCCTCTCACCTTAAACCTAGGGCCTCTGGTACTCAAAGAAAACAAATAGATGGTCAGCTCTTCTTCACCACTCTCTCATGTTCTGAAGAGCATGTATGCACATTGAAACAGAACTGTGATGGGTCATCTGCAGCGCTTGAGTGTAAAAACCCATAAGCTGTGCTAACAGCTTCCACTGAACTTCCACTCTGGCTGATCGCCAATCCATATCATTCACTGAGGCAAAAGCTATCTCCAAACTCACTCACCCCTCATTCATGGAAACGCCTCACCCTCCCAACTACTCCACTACCAGGATGCCCAAGTACCTTTGCTTTATTTGTGTGAAAAGTAATTAATTGCTAGTCAGTTTGAATCTATTGTCATATACAAAAGTACGGGGAGGAACAGGTATAATGAACTTCCTGCTTGCAGCAGCAACACCACAGGGAAGTAGACTCAGACAACACACCGAAGCATGTATCACACAAAACAGTGAAAACAAACACTGCACAAAAATAAAATTGTACAAATCACAATTGGGGTGAAAAATAACAAGTTCACATTAGTGTACCATTCTCATTAGCGCTAATACTCTCCATCCACAAATTGGTAATAATTCTCCTGCGAGGTGAAGATGAATAAAAGAAAATCAATACATTTCTTAATCCAGGACACTAAACCAGTCAGAACAGCATTAGATCAACCTCCCAGCCTCATCAGTTTTTACCATCGTAAGTGCATCACCACAATATCAATCAGCCACATTATTTTTTCTGCTGGATAATCATAAGAGTTCGAGCTGTATAGCACAGAAACTAGCCCTTCAACCTAACTGTCCCATGCAGACCAAGTTGCTTAACCATGCTAATCCCACTTACCCATTCCTGGCTCACATCACTTCAAATCCTTCCTATACATGAATCTGCCCAAATATATTTTAAATGCCATAATCCACCCATCTCTACCACTTCTTCTGGCAGCTTGCTCCATGTATGCATCAGGCTCTGAAAAAAGTTGCCCCTCAGATTATTTTTCAATCATCCCCTGCCCCCCCCCCCCCCCCCCCCCCCCCCCCCCCCCCCCCCCCCCCCCCCCCCCCTCACCTTAAACATATGGCCTTTTAGATTCTCTTACTCTGGAGAAAAGACTATTCACCATAGTTATGCCCCTCGGCTTCCTACATTCCAGAGAAAGACCCAGCCTATCCGCATAACACAACCACCCCTCCCCCCCCCCCCAGACCCAGTAACATAATTGAAAATTGTTTACACTTTTTAGTTTATTGACATCCTTTCTACAGCAGGGCAACTAAAGCTGTACACAGTTCTCCAAATGCAGCTTCAGCATCCTGTACAGCTGTAATGTTACTTCTAACTCCTGTACTCGAAACCCTGACCAATGAAGACAAATATGCCAAAACGGCACTTTTATTGCAAAATGAATGCAGCTAGTTTTGAGGCCCAGTTTATTGTTTTGTTATTGAGAAAACAAATGCAGAAAATAAAGTCAGATAGGATGTGCATGTTGCAAATTATGCGGCAAAGAAGCACTGAATATGGTAAAAGAAGAACTACTCAGTGATTAAAACTAATAGGACAGGCGAGGCAGCATATATGCAGAGGAATAAACCCTTCTTCAAACTTCTTCTTGCGTTTGAGGCAGCAGAGCTTATGTAATGCCCTCCAGTCACTGTAGCCAGTTCAATGTGTTGTTGTCGAGGGCCGTGAGGTCTAACCCTCCACCAGGGGGGCGGAGGTTGTGAATTCTGTCCCCAGCTAGTGTGTTGAAACCGGAGCCACAGAGGGTTGCTGCGTGACAGGAAAAGGGGGCGACGAGATGACAGGCGTGGATTTCCCAGTTGCTGTGAGTCGTGGGCTAGGTGGTGCAGAGGATGCCTGGCATCTGATGGGGCCTTGCACACCAGCCGATGAGTGAAGTACTCTCTGCGAAGCTTGGCGGGTGCGATACCTGCGAGCACCGGCAGAAGATCCATCAGAGTAGGGCATAGGCAGCTGGTGGTGATCCACATGGTATCGTTGAGGATGGCGTCTAGCTTGCTAGTACGTGCGCTGCAGCACCATGATGGGGCGGGGTACTCAGCGGTGTTTTATGCAAGTGCAAGAGCACTGGTTCGGAGAGTAGATTTCCTGGCACCCCATGGCGATCCAGCCAAGCAACGCAGGAGGTTGTTCCGCGCCGAGACTTTAGCACGGAGAGCCTCAAGGTGTTGCTTGTAAGTCAGCTGCCAATCTAGTTTCACCCTGAGCTATGTAGGAAATGGGATATATTGAGGGTGACGGTTAGCTGGCGTGGAGCTTCCTTGTTGTTCAGGTGAAAGGCTGTTGTGGTGGTTTTTGCCACACTCAGTTTTAGTCTCCAGGTCTTAAGGTAGCCCGTGACAAGTTCCATGTCTGCCGCGAGCACATCCTCCATGTTTGACCAACTCCTGTCCGAGTGCAATAGCGGCAGGTCATCTGCGTATCCATTCTGGCGTGAGGTCGTGCGTGGCAGATCGCTGATATAGAGGTTGAAGAGCGCGGGGGCCGGTACCGAGCCTTGGGGTACTCTGTTTCTTAGGGGGTCTTGTCGTGTCTCCATTTCGCTGGGGCCTAACATCATGGAGCTGGCGGCCTCCAACCGGAATCGATCTGAGGGCTCCAGTCGTAGAGCCTGTGGACTTACCATCACGGAACTGGCTGACTTCGGAGGCTGTGGTGGCACTGCGGCTGCGACCCAACTTCGGATCTTTGGAGGCTTCGGCTGCAGGCCCTGTCGACGGTAAAATCGGACGCTCGCAGGTCCCTGGTAGGAGACCGATTTTCGGGAGCTCCCGCAATGGCAACTTCACCGCCCCGAATCGATAGGTTTGAATCAGCCCGGCACAGGGCCTTACATCGCCCGGCGCAACTTAATCGGCCGCGGGACTTACCATCGCCCGCCAGGGGCTTTAACATCAAGAGCCTCGATCGCCTCAACGCAGCAGTTTGACTGCCTGACCACGGGAGAAGAACAGGGAAGAGATAAGACTTTTGCCTTCCATCACAGTGAGGAGGTGTTTGGAAATACACTGTGATGGATGTTTGTGTGGAACTGTGTTCATTGTGTGTTTTTTTTTTGTTGCTGTTATCACTGCAGGGAACAATATTTTGGTCAAACCTTTGTTTGAATGTCAATAAAGGCATTCTAATCTAGATGTCATTGGTCAGCTTCACTATTTGGTGAGTAGTGCAGCATCCATGACAAAATCCGGCTCGTTCAGCGGGTAGTTAGGGGTCGGCGATTGGATTGAGCCAGGCCAGGAGAAGCCATTCGAGGAGCTAGTATGGGACACAGCGGAGTGAGATGGGCGATAGTTCCTTGGGTCGTCCACAGGCTTGTTTGGTTTTGGTAGCACAACGACAGTGGCTATCCGCCAGATCTTCAGAATGGACTGACCAATGAGGCAAGAGGAGTAGAACTCACAGAGCCAGACCTGGCATTTAGGACTGCAGTGTTTCAGGAATTATGGGGGGATGTTATCACGACCCTGGGCTTTTCCGCATTTCAATTGAGAGATGGCAGAAGAGAGTTCTGCAGAAGAAAAGGGTGCTGACAGGAGCCCATCAGCGCTTGGAGCTTTCCAAAGATTAGTGGTTTCCTGTTTTACGAGTATGATTCTTGTCCGCACCTTTGAAGTGGCCGCTGGCCATGAGCTGGTGGGCGATGGAGTTGGCCGTGACAAGGCAATGCTTTGGGTGGGTACTTCGACCGGTGAGGCGGTGGAAGGTCTTCCAAGCCACCCTACTGGAGTGTGTGAAGTTGATTCCTTGCACTGTCTCTTCCCACCGCTCTCTGCGCTTCTTGTCGAGGCAGTTTGTCAGTTCTGTAGCCTTGGAGGCAGCCTCTTCACCGGGTTCAGCATACAGGAATACGTCACACTCTTCGTCCCATGTGGGGATGTACCAGCGATGATAGCCGCGAGGAATGGAACTCTTTGCTGCCATGATGAGGAGTTCAGACTGAAGAAGGGTCACGACCCGAAACATCGCCTATTCCTTCTCTCCCGTAAGTTTCTCCAGCATTTTTGTCTACCTTTGATTTTTCCAGCATTTGCAGTTCTTTCTTAAACAAAACTAATAGGATGATCATATTGGATAGTAATGTCATGTATTAGCTATAACATGGGTAGCATTGTGCTAATTAGTTTGAAACAGAGCCTGAGGTAAATTGGAAGTAGGACGTTAAAGACAGAACAGGCCAGCAAATTCCTGTGTATGACGTTTAAAATCATACCAGGGAGACCAATATACATATTTCTATATATTAGAAAAAATATTGTTTAAAAAATGGGGACCTTTATCCATTTTTTCTAAGCAATGAAGAAGCATAATTACTTTAGCACAACAGCATTAACACTTTATAATTAAACTATTTCTGCATTAATTCATGGGTACTTTCACACAATACATTTATCTTAGTTCATGTGTATATCAAGGTTTCACATGCAGTTAAATAATATTTAGAGCATGACTGACCATTGCCAAAGTGTACGCATCAGTTAAACCCATCCTTTTATAGCAAATCCCATCAACACATCCTTTTATTGCCTATGGAACACATTTTTTAAAAAGATGGCTCATTAGAGCTGGACTTGTCAGATGGGTATCCCCAGACTAAAACATTGCACATTTCATCATGTTTATTTTAAGTCAGAACTGTGCAAAGGGTTAGCATCCGAGCTGTTGGCTACAAGTGTTAGATAAAATGTTGGTATACTGTATCTTTAACTTCACTAGTTTTCTTTCCCCTCTACCACTGACTAAAGGGAGAAAAGCTCAAGGTTAGAAATGTGACAGGAGGGAGGAATGTAATTAGGTGATACATGCTTAAACTACCTGTAGCTTGCAAAGCAGAGGAGATTGTGGGAGGAGAGGAACGTGGGATGCAAGAGGGAGGAATGGTGGTGTGAATGCTTTCATCTTCCATCATTTCAGCCCTAATGCTGACATGACCTCAATATTAACTGCACAGAAGATGACAGGCACCATCTCCTCCATACAACTTCAATCATGTGTCGCTAATGCAGAAAGAGTTTAATTATAAAGCATGTATGCTGTTGTACCAAAGTAATTATGCTGCTTCACACTTTTCATTGTGAGAAAAACTGTACGCAGGATAAATATCTCTATGTGCTTTGAACTAATTAAACTGCACTCAACACAAACCAAGTACACTGTACTTTAGTGTCAGGCACCTGACCTGTGACTCTCTCCACAATGCCTGTTACCATCTTTAATTACTAACCTTGTTGACCTAAAGTAAGGAAAGTGACAATTGTTTAATGTGATTGAGCGATTTATTAATTTGCCCTTTTTGCCAGTGTGTGCAAACTGTAAGATGTGGGTGTGAGATTTACATCAAATATGCATGAACCACCAAATGATAGGTCTGATAAACATGTTAATGGTTGTGCAGAGACTTTGCATTGAGCAGTGTGAAGCCGCAGGTTATGGAATTGAAGGCAAATTCTGACTCGACTATTCATGTAATATCAAGTAAGATGAGGGGGGACCTCATTAAGACTTACCAAGTAGCAAAAGGCCTGGATAGAGTGGATGTGGAGAGGAAGTTTCCACTAGTGGGAGAGTCTGCAACTAGACATCATAGTCTCAGAATGAAAGGGACGTACCTTTAGAAAGACGAGGAACAACTTTAATCAGAGGATGGTGAATCTGTGGAATTCATTGCCACAGAAGGCTGTGGAGACCAAGTTAATGGATAGGTTTTAAGGTGGAGATAGATGGATTCTTGATTAGTATGGGTGTTGGGGGTTATGGGGAGAAGGTGAGAAAAATGGGGTCGAGAGGGAAAGATAGATTAGCCATTGAATGGCAGGAATAGGCTTGATGGGCTGAATGGCCTAATTCTGCTGCTATGACTTATAAAATTATAATTGAAAATATTTCCAGTAATGCATTTGGTACTTTGCTCCTGACATTGACAAGACCCTCTTGGTTCTCTGCAAATAGACCACAATTCTCCATTCCCCCACTTCGAGGTGCAGGATCCTCTCTTCCATTGCATTCTTCAATAACTTTTGGCTTATGCCCAGAGCCCACATTCACAATGCCCTCCCTTTTAATAATTTGCAGGTTATGGTTGAAGTAATGTAGCCTAGCTTACGTGGTGCTTGCCACTCATGATCTTGGCCTATTGCAGGGGCATGCAGCCAAGGAACTGTGCCATTAACACGAAACTACAGGCAGCTATCACTGTAGCACTGTGCTAAATGAGCAGGCAAATGCATTTTATATACACCCTGCATTTGGAACCAACGGGAGGGGGTGGGTAATTGAGAATTGCAATATCCACGCAAATTTTACAGACTTTATATTTAGGCACCTTATTGTCTTGACATAGAATAGGTTTGAGCCACAAATCCTCAGCACGTCTGATGATCCTTTAAAGGATTGACACTAAAATGGCCAAATTATTCAAGAGACATGTTCAGAATAGAGATGAGAAAATATAAAAATAAAATCACAGCTGTACACTACGAGTTGAAATTGTTTTTCATTGCCAAAATTTAGTACAGAATGCGTAAGTACAATGTGCTGAACATCAATGAACCTGCATCAGCTGCAGAGGAATCAAGACAAGAGGGTCAGTATTCCTAGCAGTGTGTACTAAAGGCTTTTAAGTTCTGATGTTAAAGAATAACATTAGAACAAGTGGAAAATATAAACGTGAAATTGCATAATACAAAAGCATTAGCAATGTGAATGTTCCACATACTCGAGGGTAATTTCAACTTTGAACAATAACAGATGTTGGCAAATTAACAGCAATCCTTTCAAGAAAATTGGGCAAGATGTACTATGGATACTAATTTGTACTACAAATTTTAACGATTAATTCAATCTCATGTGTTTCTTTCCTTGTAATAAATGTTAAGAAGACCCCTTTTGCGCAAACTGTCTTTCAGCGTCTGTATTTCACCCTGCATCTTTCCCTTTGCTCTACCTATTGTACGAATTTGACTTGATTGTATTTATGTAGATTATGTACAGTATGACCCAATTCGATTGGATATCGTGCAAAACAAACCTTTTCACTGTACCTCAGCACACAGTCATACAGCATTGAAACAGGCCCTTGGTCTAACTTGCCCACTGACCAACCAGCATGTCCAATCTACATTAGTCCAACCTGCCTACATTTGGCCAATATCCCTCTAACCCTGTCCTATACATGTGCCCGTCTAAATGGTCAAAGGTTGTAATAGCATGTGACGATAAAGCTAAACCAAATCAATTAAGGACAACAGTTTTAACATCATTTACTGACGGCTCAACTTTATGCTTCATACCCCACCCTACTCATCAGTCTACACACCATCTCCGGTGTCATAGAAATTAGGTGCAGGAGTAGGCCATTCGGCCCTTCGAACCTGCGTGTCCTTGTTTCCAAAGGCCCTTCGTATCCTTTGGAAACAAGACAATGCCTCCAGAACACACAATTTGCAGCAGTTATACAATTGCCAAACCATGCAATTTCACATGTGAAAATCTGATCCCCTTTCATCGACTTTTTGGAATCATGTGATGTAGCAGTACCGTAAAGATTACTGATTTCAGGTCGGGTCGTGGGTAGAATTACATCTCCGAACAAAGATTTGAAAATTTTCTTTTTTAAGGGTCTTTTTCTCCTATTTCTACTTTCTACTTTTTCTTTTCTTATATACACATTTCACGTTTTTCTATTTTCTACTATCTATTTTTCCTCTTTTTCTTCTCTATATTTCTTGTCTTTTTTAATTTCCTTTTCAAAAACATAAATCTAGAGGTTGTACATAGAATGTATTACGTTATGACATAGTTGGCACCTAAAATTAGGTGCCACTGTATTTTGTACTGTATTAACTTCTAATAAAATAAACAAAAAATAAAAGAAAATAAGATCTGTTCCAGACCCGACCGCATATTGCATGACAACCCTCCAACTAAATGTTGTCAATGTCAAGACTGTTAAAATTGTTTTTTTCTTTTGAATTTCAGGATGGCCCAGGTTGCTTAATTAATCCATGAATATTGCCTCAGTGTCCATTCCTTCAAAATATTGAAACTTTTCCGCGAGCATTCTTTCCCTTTTGAGCCCCTGATCCACTTGGATTGAAACAAGCATTGATATGCGTCCCACCAGAAAATTCAATGCAAACTATTCACGACAACATGGATATAATAGCAACTGCCTCCCCTGACCTTGCAGTACATTTTCCAAACAAGCAAGGAAACCTATCAACAATTCTCTCAGCTGCAATCTTCAACCTGCATGTACACCCTGCAGATTCCAAATCCAAGAGCAAAAACCATATGAGACCTGCGATCAGCAAGTTGTTGGCATTAAAACGTTTGCATGGTATGCTCTTCACCCTTGTTGCATGCATCATCAAATATTCTCTATTTTTCCATTGGCTGCACTCTGGAGGTATGCCTGAGGTAATAATTACACAAGCAAGTTTGTGTGTTTGCACCACCTCTGCATGAGTGTAAAAATACTGATACTATAGTGCAGAAACAATCAATCATAAGGTCATAAGTGATAGAAGCAAAATTAGGCCATTTGGCCCATCAAGGACGGCACAGTGGTGCAGGGGTAGTGTTGCTGCCTTACAGCACTTGCAGCGCCAGAGACCCGGGTTTGATCCCAACTACGGGTGCTGTCCGTATGGAGTTTGTACTTTCTCCCCGTGACAACATGCATTTTCTCCAAAATTTTTGATTTCCTCCCATGCTCCAAAGACGTACAGGTATGTAGGTTAATTGGATTGATGAATGTGTAATGAGATTGTGTTAGTGTGCGGGGATCACTGATCGGTGCGGACTCGGTGGGCTGAACGGCCTGTTTCGTACACTGTGATGTAATTAAAATGAAGACAAATCTACTGTATTTTCATTTATATGCCGTTGACTTACACGTAAATGAAACCCCAATGATGAAGGGGGAGGTGTAAAGTTTGTGTTTGTCATCAATATTAGAATTGAAAATAGTTTGTTATCCACGTTAAATTGATTAAAGGTTAAATTTATTAGTATTGTAAATAGTTTGTATTGACCCCAACATTGAAAGAGGAGATGTGATGTAATTAAAGTGAAGGGGGAGATGTGATGTAATTAAAGTGAAGGGGGAGATGTGATGTAATTAAAGTGAAGGGGGAGATGTGATGTAATAAAAGTGAAGGGGGAGATGTGATGTAATTAAAGTGAAGGGGGAGATGTGATGTACATGTAATGTAAATGCCAGTGCCACTCGAGACCAAGAGCAGAAGCTGGCAAATGTGTCTGTGCCTCGTGACTGAGGTCAGGTGACCTTCTAGAAGTTTCCTGGTTGTGCAGATTAAATCATTCTTACAAGATGTCGGGCGTGTATTCATTGTGCTAGTCACAACATGGTCTTACAGGAGACATTACATGGAGTCAGAGGAAAAAACGAAAGAAAAGAATGTCTGGACTCAAGCCAGCGGGACCACTCTACCTGCAAGGGAACTTGGCCAAGAATTATAAGGACTGGATAAGGGCATTCCAGCTGTACGAGACTGCAACAGAACTGACGAGTATGCCAGATAAGATTTGGTGTGCAGCATATCCCCACGTAGCAGGGCCGGCCGCTCAGCAGATTTATGAGACCTTTCAGTTTGCCCAGGAGGAATGTGACAAAATACAAATGCTGAAGAATAAGTTTCAGACATACTGTGAACCAAAAAAGAACTTAACTGTCTCAAGATACATCTTTAATACATGTAATCAGCGGTGAGGGGAGACCTTCTCCAGCTACCTGACTGCAGTGAAATCTTTAGCTAATGATTGCGAGTTTAGCATTATTCATGACTCATTTCTGCGAGACAGAATCATCTGCGGCATCACCAGCCAGCCGCTCCGGGAGTAACGACTACAATGCGATGATTTAACACTGGAAAACTCTGACAAAAGGCCGGGGACTGGAGCCGTGATGTCCGCGACGTCGAGGTCCAGATGAACACTTCTCCACTGCCTGAGCCAGTAGACGACGATGTTGATGTATTCTGCATTGACGCTGTGACTGACGCTATGATTGAGTCGACGTGTAAATGGGGAAAGATGTGCAGCATCAACAATGTGAACATTGAGGTCAAACTTGACTGGCGCTCAGGTGGACATCCTGCCGGAGCACTTGTTCAGAAAGACTGGTCTTGCCTTACTGAACACAAATGCCTTACTAGCGCCAAATTAGCCAGAAAAAACAGCCTACCAGACTGGGAGAAATTCAGTGTCCAGCAGAGGAGGACAAAGGGCTTAATTAGGGAAGGGAAAATAGATTATGAAAGAAAACTGGCAGGGAACATAAAAACTGACTGTTTTTAATGATATGTGAAGAGAAAAAGATCAGTTAAAACAAATGTAGGTCCCTTGCAGTCAGAAACAGGTGAATTGATCATGGGTAACAAGGACATGGCAGACCAATTGTATAACTACTTTGGTTCTGTCTTCACTAAGGAAGACATAAATAATCTGCCGGAAATAGCAGGGGACCGGGGGTCAAATGAGATGGAGGAACTGAGTGAAATCCAGGTTAGCTGGGAAGTGGTGTTAGGTAAATTGAATGGATTAAAGGCCGATAAATCCCCAGGGCCAGATAGGCTGCATCCCAGAGTACTTAAGGAAGTAGCCCCAGAAATAGTGGATGCACTAGTGATAATTTTTCAAAACTCTTTAGATTCTGGAGTAGTTCCTGAGGATTGGAGGGTAGCTAATGTAACCCCACTTTTTAGAAAGGGAGGGAGAGAGAAAACGGGGAATTACAGACGAGTTAGTCTAACATCGGTAGTGGGGAAACTCCTAGTTATTAAAGATGGGATAGCAGCACATTTGGAAAGTGGTGAAATCATTGGACAAAGTCAGCATGGATTTACGAAAGGTAAATCATGTCTGACGAATCTTATAGAATTTTTCGAGGATGTAATTAGTAGAGTGGATAAGGGAGAACCAGTGGATGTGTTACATCTGGACTTTCAGAAGGCTTTCGACAATGTCCCACATAAGAGATTAGTATACAAACTTAAAGCACACGGTATTGGGGGTTCAGTATTGATGTGGATAGAGAAGTGGAACTGAGAACAGGAAGCAAAGAGTAGGAGTAAATGGGTCCTTTTCACAATGGCAGGCAGTGACTAGTGGGGTACAGCAAGGCTCAGTGCAGCGACCCCAGCTATTTACAATATATATTAATGATTTGGACGAGGGAATTGAATACAACATCTCCAAGTTTGCGGATGACACAAAGCAGGGGGCAGTCTTAGCTGTGAGGAGGATGCTAGGAGGCTGCAAGGTGACATGGATAGGCTGGGTGAGTGGGCAAATGGTAGATGCAGTATCATGTGGATAAATGTGAGGTTGTCCACTTCGGTGCAAAAACAGGAAAGTAGACTATTATCCGAATGGTGGCCGATTAGGAAAAGGGGGGATGCAATGAGACCTGGTGCACCAATTATTGAAAGTAGGCATGCAGGTACAGCAGGCAGTGAAGAAAGCGAATGGTATGATAGCATTCAGAGCAAAAGGATTTGAGTATAGGAGCAGGGAGGTTCTACTGCAGTTGTACAGGGTGTTGGTGAGACCACACCTGGAGTATTGGGTACAGTTTTGGTCTCCAAATCTGAGGAAAGACATTCTTGCCATAGAGGGAGTACAGAGAAGGTTCACCAGACTGATTCCTGGGATGTCAGGACTTTAATATGAAGAAAGACTGGATAGACTCGGCTTGTACTCGCTAGAATTTAGAAGATTGAGGGGGGATCTTATAGAAACTTACATAATTCTTAAAGGGTTGGACAGGCTAGATGCAGAAAAATTGTTCCCGATGTTGGGGAAGTCCAGAACAATGGGTCACATTTTAAGGATAAGGGGGAAATCTTTTAGGACCGAGATGAGGAAAACATTTTTCACACAGAGAGTGGTGAGTCTCTGGAATTCTCCGCCACAGAAGGTAGTTGAGGCCAGTTCATTGGCTATATTTCAGACGGATGTGGCCCTTGTGGCTAGATGGATCAGGGGGTATGGAGAGAAGGCAGGTACGGGATACTGAGTTGGATGATCAGCCATGATCATGTTGAATGGCGGTGCAGGCTCGAAGGGCCGAATGGCCTACTCCTGCACCTATTTTCTATGTTTCTATGTCTCTATGAACACAAACGTGGCACTGAGGTCATACTCTGGACATACAATGAAGCCTGCGGGGCAGGCAAAGGGAAAGTCAAAGTAGGTAAGAAAGAATATAGGGTGGTCTTTCAAATAGTGAGGGGGAATGTGAAACCCATATTTGGGAAACTAACATATGAAAAGTTAGGGTTTCTTGTACAAAAGGAGGCGGTTGATGGCGTGAGTGCGAGCCCATCATACACTGCGAGGATCATTGAGGAAAACCGTGAGATTTTCCACGGGCTGGGAAGGCTAAAAAGGCATGACTACAACATAGCACTGCAAGAGAACGTAAAACCTAAGCAAAACCCAGACTCCAGCGCATGCGAATGCACCTGCTACGGTACGACCTGGAAATACGGTGGAAGCTGGGACATGAAATGTTTGTCCACGATGCCCTGAGCTTCCCAGTGCAAACACGCCTGCGGAAGAGCACACCGCACTGCCGAACATGATACATGCTGTAGAAGCCATCCTACACATGTCAGACGAGCGCTTTGCGTAATTCAAAAGTTGAAACAAAAAAAGATTGAGCCCTAACACTGTTGTGCGAGTATATAAGAAAGGTTTGGCCTAGTAACAGGCGTGATCCGTCCTCAGACCTGACTCAGTTTCATACATACCATGAAGAGTTGGTTGAAGTCGATGGATTGGTCTTGAGGGAAAACCGAATCGTAGTCCCCCAAATCATGCGAAGGCAGATGTTGAACGCGCTACATGAATCACATCTGGGAATAGTGAAACTTAAACAACGAGCCCACAATTTATATGCCAGGCGACTAGGAAAGCACAAGCAAGCGAGCTGCTCCAACCACACATGCTTTTGGCCTCACAATTTATATGCCAGGGGCACTGGCATTTACATTACAAATACATCACATCTCCCCTTCATTTTAATTACTTCACATCTCTAATTACGCTGTATCTCTAAACTAAAAAACTAAACGTTTACTTTGTCATTCAATCACAGCTGATCTATCTCTCCCTCCTAACTCCATTCTCCTGCCTTCTCCCCATAACCCCTGACACCCATACTAATCTAGAATCTATCTATCACTGCATTAAAATATCTATTGACTTGGCTTCCATAGCCTTCTGTGACAAATTGCACAGATGCACCACCCTCTGATTAAAGAAATTCCTTCACATCATAAAGGAATATCCTCTATCTCTTTAGGTCTCCTCCAACACCATCACTAAACATTGAGAAACATGATTGTATCGTATTGATTTATTATATACATCTTCTTCTTCTTCTTAGGCCTCCTTTGGTCATGGCTGACCATGGGTGTTTCCATGGTACTATTCCCTATATGGAGGATACCTGTGCGTGACTTTGTTTAACGTGGGGAGATTGGTGCACAGGCAGCCACCCCACGGTCCTTGACAGATTTGGGTCAGGATCAAGTGGCATTTAGAATATTTTTTAAATAATATTGATAAGCCAACTTTAATGTATCCCAAGTCTTTCCATTGAAACAGAGCACTTGCCAAGTTCAATTTTCCGAACGTTCCTATTAGACAAGGCTCTGCTAAAGCTTAACAGCTTCACAGATAAATAGCAAATTAAAAGCAAAAACTGCAAACGCTGGAAATTTGAAAAGAAAAATGTGCTGGCAACGCTATACTGTTCAGGCAGCATCTGCAGAAAGAAAGAATTAACCTTTCAGTTTAGGAAGCCTTCAAGGATCTGAAATATTAACTGTTTTGTCTTTCCACATGTTGCCTGCCCTGTTGGATAGTTCCTGCAATTTTAGAATGTTTTTAAAGGATTAACCATTTTAAACAATGATGATTTCCTTCCATGACAGTTGGAAGGCAACAATTTGCTAACACGCCTCAACTAATTTCAAGTTTGCGATAATTTGTCTTTAATACCTGCCGTCAGTTTTGTAGATCACAATGCACAGGCAACTGTCTTGCACCCCGGTTATATGTAGAGCACCAGGGGTTATTTTACTCTAAAATGAGTAAAAGTATCCTACCTCTCTGTACCGCCCCTCATTCCAATCATCCATCAGTAAAACTGAATCTTTTGTGAAAAACGTTCCAATCCTCGGAAATAAAACAGCTTCATGTGTTTCCTGGTACTATTTCACCTGCTTACTGTAAATGGCTCATTATTGCAGTTCATTGCTGACAATTGGTATTATTGATTCTGCCATTTCCATTGGACAAACAGCTTTGTGGGTATTAAAGAAACATCTTAGTGCAGCTTCAGAAAACAATAAAATGAGGAGTTCACCAGCTTGCTTAATAAGTGTTTAAAACATTAAACAATGCTCAATCGACTTCTTAACGTCGAAGCAGTAATTGCTCAGTTATACCGGTTACAATGTAATCTATTAAATGGTCAGTTTTTAACTACCTGAAACCAGCTGTATATTGCATGCAAAAGTATTCCTTGTCTCCTTATCATTTTGTAATGGTTATCATTTAGGTTTACTGTGCACCTTAATGTTGCTGGTATTATGAACATGTAATTTAGGATATTAAAAACATGCATTGCAGGAGATAAAATGGATATCATTATTTCACAGCAAAGAATATTTCAGTATAAATAAATTCAATTAACTTTGCACTCAAATTTTAGTTTAATCAGATTTGCCCAATATGCAAAATATGTTATTGATTTAGTAGCACTGTTAATGCAAGGTACGGCTATGATTTTACTTATAATTGGTTATTAAATTGCATTCAAATTAGTGGGAAATAACAAAGACTACAATATAATGGCCCTAGGATGCTTCAGATAACAGATAACCAACAACTCTCTGCTGTCCTGCAAACGCCCATTGACATTGGTTTATTATTGCTGGGATACAATGAAAACTTTGTTTAGCATGTTATCAGGCAAATCACGCCATACACAAATACACCAGGTAGTGCAAAAAGAGTAAACTAAACAATGCAAAATAAAATGTTACAGCTACAAAGTGCAGATTTTTTTTTTAATGCAAGGGTTGCAAAGAGAAAGACTAGAAGATCGGGTAAGTCATTCAGAGCGTACAAGAAGCCCATTGAAGAGTCATAGAGTCAGAGTGATACAGTGTGGAAACAGGCCCTTTGGTCCAACTTGCCCACACCGGCAAACATGTCCCAGCCACACTAGTCCCACCTGCCCACATTTGGTCCATATCCCTCCAAACCTGTCCTATCCATCTACCTGTCCAACAGTTTCTTAAATGTTGGAATAATCCCTGCCTCAACTACCTCCTCTGGCAGCTTGGTCCATACACCCACTATCCTTTGTGGAAAAGTTATTCCTCGGATTCCTATTAAATCGTTCCCCTTTCCCCTTCAATCTGTGCCCTCTGGTCCTCGATTCACCTATTCTGAGCAAACTGTGCATCTACCCTATCCATTCTCATGATTTTATACATATCAATAATTCACCCCTCCAATGCTTCAAGAAATCGCAGCCGACTCAACCTCTCCCATAGCTCAGACATTCTAGCTCTGGCAACATCCTTGTAAAATCCTTTCTGTACCCTTCCCAGCTTGATAACATCTTCCCTATAAAAGCCCTGTCCCACGGTACGAGTTCATTCCAAGAGCACTCCCGAGTTTAAAAAAAATCAAACTCGTGATAAAGACGGAGAATGAACGTAGCGGGTATGTCGGAGCTCGGGGACGTCTCTTAGTGGCTCGTAACGCTAACGGCAGGTACTCGGGAAGACTCGCTAATGGCTGGTAAGCACGGGAAGACTCGTGAAGATTTTTCAACATGCCCCGAGTACCGATGAGTGGCCATTACCGTAAATCTCCGAGTTCGAATCAGGGTAAACTTGGGAGAGCTCTCGGAATGAACTCGTACCGTGGGACAAGGCTCTTACATGGTCTGCTACTTCATGTTCATAAGTCATAGGAGTAGAATTCCGCCATTCATTCATGGCTGTTCTTTTTCCCTCTCAACCCTGTTCTCTGCCTTTTGCTGAGGTGGTAGGGGTCCTTCATGATCTAGCTAGATCTGGATCTGCACCTCCTGGTGTATAGGTCCTGTGGGGGGGGGGGGGGGGGGGGGGGGTGAGGAGGCTGAATGCACTTCTCTCTGAGGGAATGACAGCGGCATGAGTGGTTGGTGATTATATTTGCTGCTTTCCTGAGACAGCATGAAGATTAGATGGGGTCATCGAGATGCTGGTTGGTTTATGTGACGGGGGTGGGGGGGGGGGGGGGGTAAATGTGATGGATAATTAAAACGTTCTAGACAATAGGTGCAGGAATAGGCCATTCGGCCCTTCAAGCCAGCACCGCCATTCAATCTCACCATTAATATTTAGGGTTATACATCCTATAGAAAGGACAGGCAGGTGGGTAGAGGAGGGGGGGGGGGGGTAACTCTGCTGGTGAGGGATGGAATTCAGTCCCTTGCGAGGGAAGACATAGGGACTGATGAGGTAGAGTCACTGTGGATTGAGTTGAGGAATTGTAAAGGTAAGAAGACACTAATTGGTGTTATTTACAGACTCCCAAACAGTAGCCCGGATGTAGGGTGTGAGTTGCAGCAGGAGTTAAAACTGGCATGTAACAAAGGTAATGCCACTGTGGTGATGAGGGATTTCAATATGCAGGTAGACTGGGAAAATCAGGCTGTTTCAGGAACCCAAGAAAGAGAGTTTGTAGAGTGCCTCCGATATGGATTCTTAGAGCAGCTTATAATGGAGCCGTCCAGAGAAAAGGCAATTCTGGATTTAGTGTTGTCCAATGAACCAGATATGATAAGAGAACTCGAGGTAAAGGAACCGCTTGGGGGTAGTGATCATAATATGATTAGTTTTAATCTGCAATTTGAGAAGGAGAATGTTAAATCGGAAGTGGCAGTGATGCAGTTGAACAAAGGGGACTATGAAGGCATGAGTGGGGAGCTGCCCTAAGTAGACTGGAAAGTGATCCTAGCAGGAATGACAGTGGAACAGCAATGGCAGGAATTTCTGGGCATAATCCGGAAGATGCAGGATCATTTCATTCCAAAAAGGAAGAAAGATTCTAAGGGGAGTAGGAGGCAACTGTGGCTGACAAGAGAAGTTAGGAATAGGATCAAACTAAAAGAAAAGATGTATAACATAGCTAAGAGTAGCTGGAAGCTAGAGGATTGGGAAACTTTCATAGGACAACAGAAGGAAACAATACGGGCAATACGGGCTGAAAAGATGAAGTACGAGGGGAAGCTGGCCAGGAATATAATGAAGGACAGTAAAAGCTTCTTTAGATATGTTAAGGGAAAAAGAGTAGCAACATCAAATGTGGGTCCCTTGAAGGCAGACATGGGTAAAATTATTATGGGCAACAAGGGAATGGCAGAAGAGTTGAATAAGTACTTCGGATCTATCTTCACTAAGGAGGACACAAACAATTTCCCAGATGTACTGGAGGACAAAGGATCTAAGGGGGTAGAGGAACTGAAAGAAATTTTCATTAGGCGAGAAATAGTATTGGGTAGGCTAATGGGACTGAAGGATGATAAATCCCCTGGGCCTAATGGTCTGCATCCCAGGGTCCTCAGGGACGTGGCTCTAGAAATAGTGGACGCATTGGTGATCATTTTCCAATGTTCAACAGATTCAGGATCAGTTCCTGTGGATTAGAGGATAGCTAATGTTATTCCACTTTTCAAGAAAGGAGCGAGAGATAAAACGGGGAATTACAAACCAGTTAACCTGACTTCGGTGGTGGGAAAGATGCTGGAGTCAATTATTAAAGAGGTAATAATGGGGCATTTGGATAGCAGTAAACGGATTAGTCCAAGTCAACATGGATTTATGAAAGGGAAATCATGCTTGACTGATCTTCTGGAATTTGCCAGTGAATGTCGTGTATCTAGACTTTCAGAAAGCCTTTGATAAGGTCCCGCATGGGAGACTGGTGACTAAAATTAGAGCACATGGTATTGGGGGTAGGGTGTTGACATGGTAGAAAATTGGTTGGCAGATCCGGAAGCAAAGATTAGGAGTGAACGGGTCCTTTTCAGAATGGCAGGCAGTGGCGAGTGGAATGCTGCAAGGCTCGGTGTTGGGGCCGCAACTGTTTACCATATGTATTAATGATTTGGAAGAGGGATTTAGGAGCTACGCTAGCAAGTTTGCGGATGACACAAACCTGGTTGGCAGTGTGAACTGTGAAGAGGATGTTAGGAGGTTGCAGGGTGACCTGGACAGGTTGAATGAGTGGGCAGATGCTTGGCAGATGCAGTATAATATAGATAAATGTAAGGTTATCCACTTTGGTGGCAAAAACAAGGGGGCAGATTATTATCTCAATGGATATTAGGTTAGGTAAGGGGGAGGTACAGTAAGACCTGGGTGTCCTTGTACATCGTTCACTGAAAGTTGGCCGTGCAGGTACAGCAGGCAGTGAAGAAAGCTAATGGAATGTTGGCCTTCATAACAAGAGGTTTTCAGTAAAGGAGTAAAGAGGTTCTTCTGCAGTTGTGTGGGGCTCTCATGAGACCACATCTGGACTATTGTGTACAGTTTTGGTCTTCTAATTTGAGGAAGGAGATCCTTGTGATTGAGGCCGTGTAGCATAGGTTCACAAGATTGATCCCTGGATGGCGGGACTGTCATATAAGGAAAGATTGAAAAGACTAGGCTTGTATTCACTGGCGTTTAGAAGGATGAGGGGCTACCTTATAGAAACATATAAAATTATAAAAGGACTGGACAAGCTAGATGCAGGAAAAAATGTTCCCAATGTTGGGTGAGTCCAGAACCAGGGGCCACAGTCTTTGAATAAAGGGGAGGTAATTTAATACTGAGGTGAGAAAAAACTTTTTCACCCAGAGAGTTGTGAATTTATGGAATTCCCTGCCACAGAGGGCAGTGGAGGTCAAATCAATGGATGGATTTAAGAGAGAGTTGGATAAAGCTCTAGGGGCTAGTGGAGTCAAGGGATATGGGGAGAAGGCAGGCATGGATTATTATTATAATTTTTTAATATTTTATTTATTAGAGGTAAATACATCGATGTACTTCACATATATCTTGTTACAATCATTGTACCCCATACTTTTATGGCTTTTAAAGAAAAAGAATAGAAAGACAGAGAGTGAAATAGGTGAAAAGAGTTGTGATAGTGAAAGACTGTGCCAGAAGAAACCCTTGGTCAAAGAATTAGAGAAAGGGGGTTAAGAGATAGACCCTAAAAAAAAGGAAAAGGAAAAAAAAAGCCAGTTTCTCTGTTATATATATCACGCAAAATGAATCCACCAATTCCATAGTTTTTCATCCCCCCCACCCCCTACCAAGGCCCGAGGTACTCCTGCACCCTATCTTTGTATCAATTCTATAAATGCAGACCACGTCTGAAAGAAGCGTTCTGATTTTCTTTCCAGGTGGAGTCTCATATTTTCCAGATATAGTGTTTCAAACATAATTGAACTCCACATATTTAATGTTGGTATAGGAGCATTTTTCCAGAATTTTAAGATTAGTTTTTTTCCTATTATTAAGCCGTAATCAAATAAATTCTTTTGATACACATTTAATTCTGGACTACCTTCTGTCATTCCGAAAATAATCCATTCTGGCTTTGGTGTCATTTTTATTTTAAACACTTTTGTGAACATTTCAAAAATTTCAATCCAAAACCTTTGAATTTTTGTACAAAAGATGAATGAGTGCGCTTTTGTAGCTTCTTGACAGTGGCATTTATCAGAAATCGGTGAAACGTTCGGGAAAAATGTATTCAATTTATTTTTTGAGTAATATAATCTATTTATAATTTTAAATTGTATTAAAGAGTGTCCTACGTTAATTGAGCATTTGTACACATTTAATAAGTAATCTTTCCATCTTTCATTGAAAATGTTTATTTTCGTTCGTTTTCCCAGTCACCTCTAATACTGTAATACTGTTGGTATTACTGCATTTAGTATAATATTATATATGTGTGAAATTAAATTTGGTGATTCCGCCTTTGTATTCATTACTTCATCTAGTAAGTCTAATGGCAATGTGTGAAATTCATGTGCATGTTTTTTCAAATAATCACATATTTGGAAATATTTAAAATACTGATTATTACCCAGATTGTATTTTAGTTGTAATTGTTTAAATGATAATAGTTTTCTCGTATCATACAAATCTCCCAAAGTTTTAATTCCTGTTCTTTCCCATTGTATGAATGCTTTGTCTATAATCGAGGGTTTAAACAGAGGGTTTTTAGCAATAGGAGATAGGAGAGATAAGTTTCTTAATTTTAAATTGTATTTTATTTGTTTCCAAATTCTGATTGTACTATGTATAATTGGGGTTTTTTTGTAGTTTGTATTATTCACCGTCATTGGTGAAAGAAGGATCGCACCAATATTAAAAGGGGAGCAGTCCTCTTTGTCCATAATGATCCATTCCGGTTGATGAAGAGAATTATCCAACAATTGAATCATATTTCTAATATTTACCGACCAAAAATAATACATAAAATTAGGGAGTGCTAATCCCCCTACTACTTTGGGTTTATTCAGGTGTGGTCTTTGTATTCTATGGGTCTTATAATCCCAAATAAAATTTGTAATATCTGAGTCTATTTTTTTTTAAACTTTTTGGGTAGATATAGTGGGATTGATTGGAACAAGTATAGAATTTGTGATAGAAAAATCATTTTTATGACGTTTATTCGACCCATTAAGGACATCGGGAGCGTTTTCCAGAATTTAATTAAATTATGTAATTTCTTAAGTACAGCGTTATAGTTTGCTTTAAACATGTCTTGATATCTTCTAGTAATTTCAATGCCCAAGTATTTAAATTTCCCCCCAGCTATTTTAAAAGGAAATTGTACGAGATGTATTGAATCTTTCGGTTTTAATGACATGATTTCACTTTTATTCCAGACTATTCAGTAACCTGAAAATGAACCGAAATCCTCAATTAAATTTAAAATATTGGGTATAGTGATATGAGGCTTTGTGATGTACAAAAGTACATCATCAGCGTATAATGATATTTTATTGTTTGAATAGTTTGTCATATCCGTGGATATTCAGATGAGTTCTAATTATTTCTGCTAGTGATTCAATTATGAGGGCATAATGTGGTTCAATTATGAGGGCATAATAGTGGTTCAATTATGAATGCAATAGCTCTATAGGATCCAGGTTCTTCCTCATCTTTATCTTTCTTAAGTATTAATGTAATCGTAGATTCTGCTAGTGCATCAGGTAATATTTGTTCTCTGAAAGCATGTGTGTACATTTTCTGTAGACGAGGACTAAATATATCATAAAAACTTTTATAGAATTCATTACTAAATCTGTTGGGACCTGGCGTTTTTCCATTTTTTTAATGAGAATATTGTTTCTTCTATTTCCTTATTTGAGATTTGAGCTCCCAATTCCTCTTGTTCCTGCAATTCTAGTTTGGGAAGATTGCAATTATCCAGAAACTCAGTGATTGTGTTGGTGTCCGTTGTCGTTTTGGATGTATACAAATTCTCAGAAAATTGCACAAATCTTTCATTAATTTCATTCGGTAATGTTTATACTTCCCCTTTGTCTGATTTAATCTTTGAAATCGTGTGTTCCTTTTCTCGTTTTTTTTAATTGGCGTGCGAGAAGTTTATGAGGCTTCTCCCCAAATTCAAACTGTTCCTGTCTTGTAATTTGGAATAATTTTATAACTTTCTCTGATAGTAATTTATTTAATTTGAATTTTAGTATTCATATTTTATTGTGTTTATCCATGGACGGGTCTTTAGCATTATCTATATCCAATTGTCTAATTTGTTCCTCTAGCTGCCGTTGTTCATTCTTATTTTTTTTATTCTGAAAGACTTGGTATGAGATTATAACACCTCTAATAAAAGCTTTGAAAGATTCCCATAATAATGTAGGTGGTGTGTCAGGCGTATCATTTATTTTGAAAAAAAGATCCATTTGCTGTCTTAGATATATACTCCCTTGCGGGTCTTTTAAAATTTGGGGGTTATACCTCCAGAATGATGTATTCTTAGACATGCCTTCTATTTTTTTTTTTTTTTTAAAGTTAGGGGGGAGTGATCTGAAATCGTATTTGCGTGGTATTTTGGGTTAAGAGTATACGCAATTAATTTTGTGTCTACCAGGAAATAATCTATACGTGAGCAAGTCTTGTGTACCGATGAATAAAACAAATATTCCTTGCCTGTCGGATTTGCAATCCTCCAAACATCGGTTATATTTCTATTTTTTATATACAGTGGCTTACAAAAGTTTTCATACCCCTTGAACCTTTCCACATTTTGTCACGTTACAACCACAAACGTAAATGTATTTTATTGGGATTTTATGTGATAGACCAACACAAAGTGGCGCATAATTGTGAAGTGGAAGGAAAATGATACATGGTTTCCAAATTTTTTTACAAATAAAAAACTGAAAAGTGTGGCGTACAAAAGTATTCAGCCCCCTTTACTCTAATACCCCTAAAGAAAATCCAGTGCAACCAATTGCCTTCACCAGTCACCTAATTAATAAATAGAGTCCACTTGTGTGTAATCTAATCTCAGTATAAATACAGCTGTTCTGTGAAGGCCTCAGAGGTTTGTTAGAGAACATTAGTGAACAAACAGCATCATGAAGCCCAAGGAACACACCAGACAGGTCAGGGATAAAGTTGTGGAGAAGTTTAAAGCAGGGTTAGGTTATAAAAAAATATCCCAAGCTTTGAACATCTCATGGAGCACTGTTCAATCCATCATCCGAAAATGGAAAGAGTATTGCACAACTGCAAACCTACCAAGATATGGCCGTCCACCTAAACTGACAGGCCAGGCAAGGAGAGCATTGATCAGCGAAGCAGCCAAGAGGCCCATGGTAACTCTGGAGTTGCTGCAGAGATCCACAGCTCAGGTGGGAGAATCTGTCCGCAGGACAACTATTAGTCGTGCACTCCACAAATCGGGCCTTTATGGAAGAGTGGCAAGAAGAAAGCCGTTGTTGAAACAAAGCCATAAGAAGTCCCGTTTGCCGTTTGCCACAAGCCTTGTGGGGGACATGGCAAACATGTGGAGGAAGGTGCTCTGGTCTGATGAGACCAAAATTGAAGTTTTTGGCCTAAATGCAAAACGGTATGTGTGGCGGAAAACTAACACTGCACATCACCCTGAACACACCATCCCCACTGTGAAACATGGCAGTGGCAGCATCATGCCGTGGGGATGCTTTTCTTCAGCAGGGACAGGGAAGCTGGTCAGAGTTGATGGGAAGATGGATGGAGCCAAATACAGGGCAATCTTGGAAGAAAACATGTTAGAGTCTGCAAAAGACTTGAGACTGGGGCGGAGGTTCACCTTCCAGCAGGACGATGACCCTAAACACACAGCCAGAGCTACAATGGAATGAATTCGATCAAAGCATATTCATGTGTTAGAATGGCCCAGTCAAAGTCCAGACCTAAATCCAATTGAGAATCTCTGGCAAGACTTGAAAATTGCTGTTCACAGACACTCTCCATCCAATCTGACTGAGCTCGAGCTATTTTGCAAAGACGAATGGGCAAACATTTCAGTCTCTGGATGTGCAAAGTTGGTAGAGACATACCCCAAAAGACTTGCAGCTGTAATTGCAGCGAAAGGTGGTTCTACAAAGTATTGACTCGGCGGGGCAGAATACTTTTGCACGCCACACTTTTAAGTTTTTTATTTGTAATATAATTTGGAAACCATGTATCATTTTCCTTCCACTTCACAATTATGCACCACTTTGTGTTGGTCTATCACATAAAATCCCAATAAAATACATTTAAGTTTGTGGTTGTAACGTGACAAAATGTGGAAAAGTTCAAGAGGCATGAAAACTTTTGCAAGCCACTATATGTGTTTAAAAGTTCACTAGTTTTAGATTTCATATTACCTCGTTGTTTTTGACTGGATTTATCTAAATAAGGATCTAAGACACAGTTAAAGTCTCCCCCGGACTTCCGGGTTGAACACGGGTTGAACAGCTGTGTGTGAGCGTGGCTCCCGATTACTGCTCAAGTTTACTCATTTATCTTTGCTATATTTCTCAGATAACCCGCTATTAAACGCTATGAAGGACTCAAAGCAGTATTAAGCATCTGAAACTGTAAGTAAAATGAGCCGTCGAACTAAAACCGGGGGAAAAGACAGTGAAATCTCAAGCAAGAGTACTGCAGCTTTGGCACCGCTCCCGGAAGCTGGCCTTGAACTACCAGAGGATTTGGAGAGGCTTCGTTCAGCACTCCTTGCTGATATGACACAAGCAATTAACTTTGTCCTAAAAAGAGAACTTGAAGTGGCTTTGTCGCCGGTGTACACTAGTCTGGAGCAAGTTAAGTCCTATTATGAATTGCATGATGAACGCATTCGCAAGGTTGAAGATGGCCTGAATTACCACAGTGACAGACTGGTGAGCACCGAAACTGCTATAGCTGCATTACAGAGTGAAAACACACTCCTAAAAATGAAGTTAGATGACCTCGAGAACTGGTCGCGGAGATCCAACCCAAGGGTGGTCGGGATTCCTGAAAAGATGGAAGGCTTGGACTCTGTTAAATTTATAACAGAGTTTTTTAAAGAAGTGCTGGGGGCGGATTTCTTCCCAAGACCTCTTATGCTTTCGCGTGCCCACTGAATTGGACCTACACCAACAGACGTCCCGAATATCAAGCCATCTAAGCCAAGAGTGTTCCTGGTTCTCTTTCATTACTTCCAGGATAAATATCGTATCATTACCAAACGGAGGCAGGAGCTGTTCTTCCGAGGGCACCGGGTGTTTTTCTATGAGGACATCAGCATGGAGCTGGGGAGAAAACGTGCAACTTTTAGGGAAATAAAATCCCTGCTTTAATAAAGGGGTTCGGTTTTGGTCTCCAGTATCCTGCCTGGCTCCAGGTCACTCATGAAGGTAAAAAGTACTATTTCAATACACCAGAGATTGCCAAAATGTTTTACTGCTCGCGCTGGGGAGGTGACAGCCGTGAAGAACAATGACCTTTAAGGATATCCATGCGGTTAATCTTTTGTTGTTTATTATGGAATTTGACTGAGTGAACTGGCTACATATTTGGAGTGAGTCGTGTAAATGGATTACTATTTGGGATAAATTTTCACTTCCTTTCTTTCTCGGCTTTGCTGGTCTGGGGTTAGCCTTATTCTCTGTACAACTTGAAGGAGCCACCCTTATCAAAATTTTAGTTAGGGGGAACACTCGATTCAGTTCTAGGTTTTTTTAATTTTTGTTGTTGCTTTTTTTCTCTTCTCTTTTTTTCTCTTCTCTTTTTGTTTTTCTCTTCCCCCCATTGTGGGCTCTCACATGCAGCTTTCGCATGGTTTTGGATGGCAGACGCTGTATGTATTTTTTGAATCATATTTTGAAATATGGCTAATGGTGATATTGATGGAGGCAATCCTGTGAGGTTTATATCTTGGAATGTAAAGGGGCTTAATGGTCCAGTTAAAAGAGCTAAAGTTTTTTCTCACCTAAAACAACTAAAAACAGATATACTACTTTTACAAGAGACTCACTTAAGACTGCAAGATCATAACAGACTGCGCAAAACGCGGGTTAGTCAGATTTTTCACTCCAGATTTAATAGTAGGTCCAGGGGTGTGGCAATATTAATCAACAAAAGAATATAGTTGACACCGTCTGACGTAGTCAGTGACCCTAATGGTCGGTTTATTATAGTTTCCCGGTGTCTTTTTCAAAAACCTGTTGTTTTAGTGAATGTTTATGCCCCTAATTGGGATGATGTTCACTTTGCAAATAAGGTTCTGTCATTAATACCCGATCTGAACATGCACCAGTTATTTTTATTGGGAGATCTGAACTGTGCTATTAATCCACTGCTTGATAGATCTAGTTCTAAGGGGACACCTTCTGGTATGGCAAAGACCTTCTCACTGTTTATGCAACAAAATGGTTGTGTGGCCCCCTGGAGATTTCTGAATCCAACTGCTAGACAATTCTCTCTTTTTTTTTTAAGTTCACCATTCTTTTTCCAGAATAGACTATTTTTTTTATAGATAGCCCCTTCATTCCTAGGGTTAAGAAAAATGAATATACTGCTATAGTAATATCAGATCACTCATCTGTGATACTGGACCTAGGCTTTCCTTTTAAAAAAAATTTGCAGTTTTGTGTCGGCTAACATAGACACAGTCCTTGAAATTAATAAAACTGAGTCTATATCCTGTTCTTTAATTTGGGAAACTTTAAAAGCCTACTTAAGAGGTCAAATCATATCTTATACTTCATACGCCGATAAAGAACGTAAGAAGGAAATGAAAACCCTGTTAAAATCCATCTTGACCCTGGATAGGCAATATTCTGAAGCACCCACCACCCAATTATACAAAAGCCGGGCTGATTTACAAATGAAATTCAATCTTTTATCTACTAATCAACAGACAACTAATTCTCCCGGACTCGCGGTCTTTATTATGAATATGGTGATAAGGCGAGCCGCTTATGGCTCACCAACTGAAACGTCAATCTGCGTCATGGCTTATTCCTCAGATATCTGAGGAGACATAACCAAGACATATCAAAGCAATCCAAAAGAAATAAACAATACTTTCACAGCCTTTTATTCTTCTCTTTACACCTCAGAATTCCCCTTGGGTACTATGAATATGGAAACTTTCTTAGACGATTTGGAAATACCCACTCTGGAATTAGAAGACGTAGAAAATCTAGACCAACCCCTTGGGCAGGAAGAGATTAATAATGTCATTATGGCAAAGCAGTGGTAAAACCCCTGGCCCTGACAGCTACCTATTAGAATTGTATAAGAAATTTAAGGATAAGCTCACACCTGTTCTTTTAAAAATGTTTGAAGAATCTTTGGAAAAAGGTTAATTAACCCCCCCCCCCCCCCCCCCCACCCCCCCCACACTCTTTCACAGGCTTCTATTTCACTTCTTCTTAAAAAAGACAAAGGGATCCAACTCAATGTGATCTACCGCCCCATCTCACTTTTGAATTGTGGATGTAAAATTTTTGTGCGAAGGCGCTGGCTTGCTGTTTAGAAATGCCAACTTCACAAAATAATCTCAGAAGATCAAACAGGTTTCATTAAAAATCATCATTCCTTTTCTAATATCCATCGATTGGCCAGCGTGGTCTATTCACCCAGTGCTTCTCCGCGCCCAGAGGCTGTTATCTCTTTGGACGCGGAGAAGGCATTTGATCGAGTGGAGAGTGGGCCATATTTGTTCAGAGTCATGGAGAGATTTCGATTTGGCAAAATATTTGTAGCCTGGGTTAAGCTATTATATCATTCACCCTTAGCATGTATACAGACAAATTCTTTGCGATCCGATTATTTTCAATTAACACGTGGCACTCGTCAAGGCTGCCCACTGTCTCCGCTTCTTTTTGCCATTGCAATTGAGCCTCTCTCTATTACACTTAGGTCAACTACATTATTCCAGGGCATTAGGAGAGGAAACAGGGAACATCGTGTCTCTATATGCTGATGACCTCCTTCTTTATGTGAGCGACCCTATAGCCAGTAGCCCTGCAATTGTGTCCTTGTTGGATCAGTTTGGGGCTTTCTCTGGCTATAAACTAAACCTACAAAAAAGCAAATGCTTTCCCATCAACTTAGCCTACAGATCCAACAGGAAACCCTGCCCTTTCCAATATCTCAAGAAGGATTTGTATATTTAGGAATACACATCATCCGCTTTTTCACATCCCTGTTTGCAGCTAACTACATGCCTCAAGTTAGCCAAATGAAGGCTGACTTTGAGAGATGGCATAGTCTGCCACTCACTATGGCTGGGAGAGTGCAGTCAGTGAAGATGACTGTACTTCCCAGATTTCTTTACTTGTTCCAATGTTTGCCAGTTTTCCTACCCAAGTCATTTTTTAACTCAGTTAACCAATCTATAACCTCCTTTATATGGGGTAACAAGGTTCTAAGGGTCAATAAGTGTACTCTCCAAAGAGATCGTGAAGTAGGTGGACTGGGCCTTCCTAGCTTTATTAATTATTACTGGGCATCCAAGATCCAAAAGATATTACTCTGGCTCCACCGACCAGATACAGACTGGTGTCTGCTTGAATCACAATCCTGTTACTCCTCGTCTCTCCCAGCTTTAGTATATTCCTCCCTGCCATTGAAACCCTCTAGATTTACATCCAACCCTGTCGTACTATCAACCATCAACATTTTTAACCAATTTCGTTGCCATTATAAGCGTACATCAGCTTCAGTTCTGGGTCCCATTCACAGTAACCATTTATTCCCCCCCTCTACACTTGACTCAACCTTTCGACAGTGGGGTTTGAATGGTCTTATGTCCATTAAGGATTTATACACTAACAACATATTTGATAGTTTCGACTACCTACACAAAAAACATGGCTCCCACATAATAATTTCTTTAAATATCTTCAGGTTCGCCACTTTGTCATGAAACAATTTCCTTCTTTTCCTGATCTCCCTCCTGTCACAGTGTTCGATAAACTCACTCTTACCTTTGCAAATAAAGGACTGATCTCTGCTGTATATTCTCAATTGATGCATTTAGGAGATCAAAACCTGAACAAAGTTAAAGCTAGGTGGGAGGATGACCTTGGTATGAATCTGTCTGAGGAATGCTTGACAGAAGCGCTGAAAAAAGTATACTCCTCGTCATCATGTGCTAGATTGGGGCTCATACAATTTAAAGTTTTACACAGGGTTCATTTAAGCAAAGCCAGGCTTGCTAACATATATCCAGGGATGGACGCTGGCTGTGACAGGTGCTCATTCTCTCCAGCCAATCTAGCTCATGCATTCTGGTCTTGCCCCAAACTTGTTAACTACTGGGCAGTGGTTTTTTAAAACCATGTCAGTGAAGTCCTTGGGATGACAGTGAGACCTTGCCCACTTGTAGCTGTATTTGGTGTAGCAGATAAAAACCTTGGGTTTTAAATACAACCCAGTCTGATCTCATTACATTTACATCACTTTTGGGCCCGTAGGGAGAAATCTTGCTGGTCTGGAAATCTAACACTCCTCCCCATCTGCCGCTGCTTGGCTGGAAGACGTCATGTTTGTGTTTAAGGTTAGAAAAGATTAAAAAATTCACATTGAGGGGGTCTGTGAAAAAGTTTTATTTGAAATGGGAACCCTTTTTATCATACTTTGAGGGTCTAAAGGAACTACCTGTTGACTGAGGGCACTTGACATTAAGTGGGGATCTGCCTTTATTTTGTTTTGTTACTTTATTATTGTTAAAAAGTGCATTTGATTTTGTGATATATTTGGATTGTGAAAAAATAAGCTGCCAAGGGGCGTTTAGGGAGGGTGGGTTAGGGTTATTTTGTTTATATTATTATTATTAATATTATTTATAAAAAACAAAATGGAGGAAAATGTAATGGCATACATCAGATGTACTGTGATTTTTTTTCCCCTCCAATTAAAAAACTATCAATTTAAAAAAGTCTCCCTCAATTATAACATTCTAGTAATTATATTCTGCTAATTATATTCAAAATTTTATTTTAAAAATGCGGATTATCAAAGTTAGGCGCATATATATTTACCAATGTGATTGGGATTGCATGGATCTCACCGGTAACTATCAAATATCTCCCATCCTTATCTGTTAAGGTATTTTTCTGTTTAAATGGTATATCTTTGCGAATCATGATGGACGTGCCTCTAGATTTTGACGTGTATGACGAATGAAAAGTTTGACCTATCCAGTTAGCCCTCAATCTAACTTGATCTTGAACTTTAAGATGCGTTTCTTGGAGGAAGATAACATCTGACTTAAATGCTTTCAGCTGTGCTAAAATCTTACCCCTTTTAATACGTTCGTTAGCCCCCCTAATATTCCAACTGCAAAATGAGATTCCTCCCGATTTATTTTGTTTAGTGTCTTGCATTTTGACTAGGTTTAGTACCTTTGTATCTTGTGGTGCATCCATACCTCAGGTCTTTAAGCAATGGGGGAACAATCAACCTACCAAGTTCAGTTTGTAGATTTTTTTTGTGATTATCCTTGAATAAAAAAAACAAACATGTGATTAATTGTGATAGTAAAAAAAAATAGTAAAAGTGAAAATACAGTGACCGAGCTTGTCGGATTATTGATAGCGGACGATCAGCCATGATCACAATGAATGGTGGTGCTGGCTCGAAGGGCCGAATGGCCTCCTCCTGCACCTATTTTCTATGTTTCTATGTTTCAATGTGATCATGGCTGTTCATCCCCAATCAGTACCCCGTTCCTGCCTTCTCCCCATATCGCCTGACTCCACTATCTTTAAGAGCCCTATCTAGTTCTCTCTTGAAAGTGTCCAGAGAACTGGTCTGCACCGCCCTCTGAGGCAGAAGTTTCCACAGACTCACAATTCTGTGTGAAAAAGTGATTCCTCATCTCTGTTCTAAATGGCTTACCCCTTATTCTTAAACTGTGGCCCATGGCTCTGGCCTCCCCCCACATCGGGAACATGTTTCCTGCCTCTAGCGTGTCCAAACCCTTTATAATCTTATGTTTCAATAAGATATCCTCTCATCCTTCTAAATTCCAGAGTATACAAGCCCAGCCGCTCCATTCTCTCAGCATATGACAGTCCTGCCATCCTGGGAATTAACCTTGTAAACCTACCCTGCACTCCCTCAATAGCAAGAGTGACCTTCATCAAATTAGGGGACCAGAATTGCATACAGTTCTGTTCAAAACAAGTTCATATTATTTTGGATCAAGGCAAATAGGATTTGGAAATCACACTAGAGTAATTGAAACTTCACTCTTAATGCAGCCAGAATATCAAACAAGTTCAAACGACACACCTGTCACCCAGTTCTGTTCCTCTCCTCCATTTTCTCCTTCTGCTCATCATTGACAACTACCTCCTCTGATTCCTCAATGCCCCCATCCACCAACTATCCCTTTGGTTCTACATTTCACTCCTCGTCCTCTTTTAAAATCAGATTCCACTCTCTGCCACCCTTTGGTTTCCCCACTTATCACCTCCAGCCTTGGATCACATCCACCCTTTTCTTCGCCACCGTGGGCGCAGAAGTAGAGTTGCTGCCTCGCAGCGAATGCAGCGCCGCAGACACGGGTTCAAACCAAACTATGGGTGCTGTCTTTGCAGAGTTGGTACTTTCTCCCCATGACCTGCATGAGTTTTCTCCGAGATCTTTGGTTTCATCACACACTCCAAAGACGTACAGGTATGTAGGCAAATTGGCTTGGTAAATGCAAAAAATGTCTTTAATGTGTGTAGGATAGTGTTAGTGTGCAGATATCACTGGTCATCATGGACCCGGTTGGCTGAAGGGCCTGTTCCCGCCCTGTTTCTCTAAACAAACTCACCTGCCCCTCACTGCCCTAGAGTCATAGAGAATCAGAATGATACAGTGTGGAAACAGGCCCTTCGGCCCAACTTGCCCACGCCAGCAAACATGTCCCAGCTACACTCATCCTAACTGCCAGCATTTGGTCCATATCCCTCCATCTGGATCAATCTTTCACTTGCTAGCCTCTTTCTACACCTATCCCTCCTTTGTGCCCAGGGCGGCATCTCTTGCAGCCAACCAAGGGAGCAGAAGGCAAGACCCCCACCTCAATCTACCCGCCATTGCTCTTGTGTCTGCTCTTACCACCTCCCTCCATCCTCTTCTCCAGTCTCTGGCCCTGGGGGGAAAAGGCATGGAACGTCTCAGGCACGTAGTCTTCCATTCCAGCCTCTGGCCACATGCCGATGTAGCCATAAGGAACTACTGATGCTGGTTTCGAAAGAAATACACAAAATACTGGAGTAACTCAGCACATCAGGCAGCGTCTCTGGATAACATGGATGTGCAGTGTTTCAGGTAAGGACCTTTCTTCAGACTTCAGTCAGTTTTTGCTCAAGTTAAAGGCAAAATATTTAGTCACAGTTTTAAGTGAAAATTGTGTCCCAAGAGATTCATGTTAGGGAACCGGCAAGCTCCATTGCAGCAACAACTTTCATTTAGGTAATGGGTCAGACTATAATACACCCTACCAATGTGCTTCAAAAATATGCTGCTGCAATAGTTGGACAGATGTTGGTACATTTTCTTTAAAGAATTACATAGGAAAAGAGAAACATGGGGAAGTGGAGAGGATTAATGGAGGGAATTTCAAAGCATAGGATCCAAGGATTAAAGCAGATCTACTCATGTTCAAGTGGTGGATATTAGAAAGTGTGGGAATGGGAATGAGCATTTGTAATCCTTGTAAACTGGTAATTAAAATTGATCTTGGATGACTTGCTGAATACATTACCAAGTTGTCTGTTGATCTAAAAAAGGTTACGCTGCCATTTATCACTTTGCTGTTTGTTGGAGATTGCCGCACTTTGAAAGTATCCAAATTAGAAGAAAGTTGAAAAAAAAAAGGTATTTGGTGGAAATCCAAAATGGCAACAGAAAAGTCTATGGATGCTGTGAATGGCCAAGCAGCATCTGAGGAGGGAAAAAATAAATGGAATGGTTCAAGTCAATGAGCCTTCCAAAAAAATAAATTCTCGACAAATAATTGACCTGAAATAAAAACTGCACAGATTTTGTGTGATGTGCTAACTAGCTGCAGCATTTTCTGTTTTTATTTACTTTTTTTCGAGGCCGCTTCCACAATTGAGGATACAAAAAGAGTTAGTCAAACCATTAAGGAGGATTTTAATTATGAGAGCATTTTTTTGTTGGTTCCAATAATTTTATGGTTTATTATTTATATCCACTGAAAGTATCTGGAAAAATAAAATCTGAAACAAGAATAGTATTTAATTATATGCAATGTAATGCCGGCGCCCATTGAGGCCAGGAGTAGATGCTGGCGAGTGTGCCTGGACCTCATGACTGAGGTCGTGACCTTCTAGAAGTTTCTGTTAGTTGTGGAAATAAACTCTTCTTACAAGATGTCGTCGGTGTCGGACGTGTATTCATTTTGCTAGCCACAACAGAGTAAAAATGGAGTGACTCAAGCCACCGGGATACTCTCCATGCAAGAATAAGAAGAAGAATGAGTGACTGCTGGCCAATAAAGAAGAAAATAAAAAGCCGAGCCGAGCACGGTCAACCAGTCCCAATGCTTGGTCAAAGGAAAGAGAAAAAAAAAAGTTTGAAAAAAATAGCAGGTTACAGTCCAAGTCAAAGAACAAGAAGAAAGAAGCAAGAAGAAGAGCAAGAAACACAGGTGTGGCAGCCCGAAGAGTAAGCGCGTGGCCTTGCCTCGAAAACAGCGGAGGGCCCAGAGCCAATCAGCCTCACGAAGCCTCCACCACGCCCCACAGCTCCTCACACTTACCCAGCAGGTCTAAAAGCCCCGTTCGGAAGGCCGGCCAATCGTGGCTACCGCGAAGGGAAGCCCACCCACCCATGTGACAGACAATCTGGCGGGGGAGACGGAGAGAAGGTCCCCGTGATGGCCAGAGATCGCCAGGCAGGATCAGGATCACCAGCGAGAAAACGGAGGAATCGCAGATCTCCATAGACGGCCTCTCCCAGAGGGAGTAATGGTCACCACGGCCACCTTCCCACCGCGCTGCCCCGCACCCTCACCCGCGCGGCGATAACGACCGCCGCCGCCATGTTCGAGAAATTCAAGGAGCCCTGCGGAGCGCGCAGCACGACCTGAGCAGCAGTTTATAAACGCTAAGTGACAAATTTAAAGAAGTATAAGTTAATAAGCCAAGATGTACAGATGATTTGCCGAAGTTGTTGCAGGAGATGTTAGTCCGTGGGCCAGAGGGGCCTATCGTGCATCCCCCCCTATGATCCTACTTCTTGAGTGTCATTTTGTTCATTGGCATCTCTTCTGTCGGAAAAATTATGTTCCCAAGAAAGAAACTCATTTGGACTATGTTTTTTTAACCCTTATTTCAAAACAGGTCAAAATTGTGTTTTTTCACACTTTGCCCTGTTTCTTGGGGTTATGGATTTGGTACTTGCAATTGAGTCCGTTTCTTAGTAAAGATACCTAAAAAATCCCATAAATTAGGACCATATCATCTTCAACTCTATGAAAATCACCAAGCTGTGCCAGAGGTTTCACGAATTTGTTACACTGTTGCATCAGTTTGATTGGCTTGACTTTGCCGATTCCTTTGAAGGCACTTGTTGAGTCACAGCCTGAGAATGCTTGCAGTCCAAGTAATGCTGAGCAGTATTCTGAAAGGACTGCTTTGCAAAATGGGTGACATCTATTAGCCTTTGCCTGTTGCCTGTGTCAAAGAACACTGTGATGTCTTGAATGCTGTTTGCATTGTGAAGCAATATGAAGAAGATATCACTGTCAGGGCTTTTGACTTGCACGTGGTCATATCCTTGCTCTTTGCCATAGTTGCAGTCTAGGATGACTCGCAAGTCTGTTTCTTCTTAGTTTGACTTCATAGAAACATAAAAACATAGAAAATAGGTGCAGGAGTAGGCCATTCGGCCCTTCAAGCCTGCACCACCATTCAATATGATCATGGCTGATCATCCAACTCAGTATCCTGTACCTGCCTTCTCTCCATACCCCCGATCCCTTTAGCCACAAGGGCCACATCTAACTCTAAATATAGCCAACAAACTGGCCTCAACTACCTTCTGTGGCAGATAATTCCACAGATTCACCACTCTCATGTGTGAAAAATGATTTACTCATCTCAGTCGTAAAAGACTTTCCCCTTATCCTTAAACTGTGACCCCTTGTCCTGGACTTCCCCAACATCGGGAGCAATCTTCCTGCATCTAGCCTGTCCAACCCCTTAAGAATTTTGTAAGTCTATATGAGATCCCCCCTCAATCTTCTAAATTCCAGTGAGTACAAGTCAAGTCTATCCAGTCTTTCTTCATATGGAAGTTCTGCCATCCCAGGATTCAGTCTGGTGAACCTTCTCTGTACTCCCTCTATGGCAAGAATGTCTTTCCTCAGATTAGGAGACCAAAACTGTATGCAATACTCCAGGTGTGGCGTCACCAAGACCCTGTACAACTGCAGTAGAACCTCCCTCCTCTTGTACTCAAATCCTTTGCTATGAATGCCACCATACCATTCGCTTTCTTCACAGACTTCTGCACCAGTATAAAGCCTGTAGCCCAGGATAGACCCCTGTAGCCCAAGATAGATCCCTGTAGCAGGGGATAGGCCACCAGGAGCCAAACAGGGCGAGAAGCCTAGACTGAGGAGCCAGTCTCCCAGATGCGTGACACCTAGATGGAGGAGCCAGTCGCCCAGAAGCAAGATATCGTTCCCAGACGGGGCCAGTCTCCCAGACGATACGATGCGCCGAGATGCTGCAAGAGCCAGGAGCCAGTCTCCCAGATGCAGCAAGAGGCAATGAGACAGAACCCTAGAGTTTCTAGGTTTTGTTAAAGTGGAAAACAGCAGCACTCTAAATTGATTCTAATGTAAAACTTTCTGTGGATTTTAAAGTTCATAAGCAGAATTTAAATTGAATGCAAAAGAGTATTGAAGGAAAATATTTGGGAAATGTACAAATGTTCTGCTGAATTAAATCAAGCCAAATCTAAATGGCTTTAATTGTACTGTATTTTCAGTTATATGCCATGGATGTACATGTAAATGAAACCCCAAAGTTGAAGGGGGAGATGTAACGTTTGTATTTGTCATCAATATTAGTATTGAAAATAGTTTGTTATCCACATTAAATAGGTGTGTTACAAAACTTACCTTGAGCAGCGCTGCAGTTCTTTTTTTTTTTTTTTTTGATGAATATTTTTTATTATAGAAACATATGTATGAAAATTGCAATATTTTACATAAACGAAAATACATCATTAAATACTTTCATAATATTAATAATATTAATATATTAATATTAATATTATTACTAATATTGAGATTTAGGACTATATGCTTCTATACGCTTTTTTAATTATTTTTTATAAAGTAAGAAAAGATAGAGATAAATAATGAAAAAAATATGAAAACGAATATGACTATTAATCGTTATTCCGTCATTGGAGAATAGGAAGGCATGATTTATTATATTTCTTTCTTCATCCATTCTAATATTCAGGCCTCAGTCCAAGCCCTTCGTACCGATCCATTATGACTCTGTTAAATATTCAATATAATGGAGACCATACCCCTCTGCAGAGATCTAACCTGTCCATTAAGACAAGCCTCAATCTCTCCAGATGAAGAGTCTCCTCGACAATTTCTGTATCCACATTTTGATTGTAGGGGATGTAGGGCCTTTCCAAAATTTTAATATTAATTTTTTCCCAATTATTAACCCATAATCAATAAAAATTCTCTGGTTTGTTGTTACTATTTGTTCTGTTTCCAATATTCCTATATTATTAACCTTTGAATCGGGTGTCAAAGATATATTAACAACATTTGAAATTATCCTAAATATTTCAATCCAGAATTTTGTAATTTGTATACAATTTGTAAATGAGTGTGCAGATTGGCTTCTAAATGTTGACATTTAATCACATATTGGAGATAACCTTTGGGAACATATTATGTAATTTGGTTTTTGAATAATATAATCTATGTAATATTTTAAACTGTATAAGAGAGTGTTTAGCATTTAGCGAACAATGATGTATATGTTGTAAACTATCATCCCATATTTCTGGTCTAATAGTTTGACATAATTCATTTTTCCCACGATTGTCTAGTATTTCTGTTGATGTAACATCACTTCCAATAAGATGTATATATATATGAAAAACATTTTTTCTGTATTCGATGTTTATTCAAACATTCATCTAATATTTCTATCTTTCTATTTCTGAGTTTCTTGCGTATTTGCTTTAACATAAATCTCTAATTTGTAAGTAACTAAAGTACTACTTTAGATGTAGTCCATAAATTTGTTGTATGTCTTGAAATGAAAGGAAGGAGTTTTCCCTATAGAGATCCCCAATCTTAATAATTCCATTATTTTTCCATTGTGAAAAAGCTTTATCCATCATTGAAGGTTTTAAACGTAACATTATTTACAATGCTAAGAGATAGTGGTATAGATTTTTAATTTTAAATGTTTTCTTTATTTGTTTCCAATACATATTCCACTTCTATTATTGGGTTATCACTATATGTTTTCTTAGCTACAATTAGTATTAGCGAATATTATAGAACTAATTTCAAAAGGAGAACAATCTTCTTTTTCCATATTTAACCAAGTTGGTTGATTATCTATTTCTTCTAACCAAAAATTCATATTTTTAATGTTAACTGCCCAGTAATAAAACATAAAATTTGGTAGAGCTAGACCTCCATTTATTTTTGGTTTACATAAATGTTTTTTATTTATTCTATGGCACTTATAATCCCAAATGAAGTTAGTGACTAAGGAGTCCACCTTTTTAAATAAATTTTTAGGGAGATATATCGGGATTGATTGGAAAAGGTATAATAATTGTGGAAGAAACACCATTTTTATTATATTAATTTTGCCTATCATCGATATAGGTAAAGTTTTCCAATATATAATATTCTTATTTAATTTGTTTCAATAATAGTGGAAAGTTAGCTTAAATAAGGAGTCAAAATCTTTTTGTTACAAAGATTCCAAGATATTTAAATTTTTCATTTGTTATCTTAAAAGGGAATTGATGTAATATATGTAAATTGTTTACCGTTTATGGCATAAGGTCACTTTTATTCCAGTTAATACTATATCCTGAATAGGATCCAAATTCAGTTATTAATTTTTAACAAATTACGGATACTAGTTTTCTGGTTTTGTGATGTAAAGTAGCACATCATCCGCATATAGAGAGATTTTATTTTTAGTGACTCTAGTATCGTTCCATAATTTCCGGATGTGATTCACCATCAGGGCTAACGGTTCTATTGCCAATGCAAACAATAAAGGGGATAAAGGACAACCTTGTCTGCAACCACCAGAATAAATTGAATTTAGGTGATAACATTTGATTTGTTATTTATTCGAGCTGTTGGATATGTATATAGCATTTTGATCCAGTTAATAAACTTTTCTCCCAGTTTTAAAAGCTTCCATAACCGAGAACAAGTAAAGCCATACCACTTTATCAAAGGCTTTCTCTGCATCTAACGAAATAACTACTAGGTCTTTATTAATATCTCTTTTCGAGTATATAATATTGAATAACCGTCTCAAATTATACGAAGAGTACGTTTTGGTATAAATCCTGTTTGATCATGGGTGAACTAATTTAGTAACAACTAAACTTAACCTTTGTGCTAATATTTTTAGTTAATATCTTTTGATCGGTATTTAGAAGAGCTATTGCTCTAAAAATGATCCTGGTTCATCCAAGTCTTTGTTTATTTTGGGTTAAAAGTGTTATAATAGATTTCATTTAATGTTTTCTGGTAGTTTTTTGCTGTGTATATATATGATCTATAGTAATTTCAAACGTATGTATATCTGATCATAAAAATATTTTATAAAATCCGAGCCAATGCCGTCTGGTCCCGGTGTTTTACTCTTTTTAGTAATCTGATAGATTCTTGGATTTCATTTATCGTAATAACTCTATATTTTGTGAATCCAATCCTTTCAAGTTACATTTTTTTTTAATGCTTCAATTCCTATTTTATTATCTGTTGTTTTCGCAGTGTATAAGTTTTTTATAATATTGCATAAATCGTTCATTAATATCTTTAGGCTGTGTTAACAGTTCGCCTTTATGTGATTTAATCCTATGAATTATTTTTTCAGCTTCCATTTTCCTTAGTTGACGAGCCAGTAAATTTTTGAGGTTTTTTATCACCGAATTCAAACTGTAATTGTCTAGTATGTTGATAAAATTTAACGACTTGGTCTGTAAATATCTTGTTTAATTTATATTTCAATGCTGCAATTTTATTATGTAATATAGTAGTTGGATTCATTGCATTCTGTATATCTAATTGTTTAATCTCCTTTTCAAATCTTGCTGCTCCTTACGTATCTTTTATTATAAAATGCTTGAGATGAAAATCATGATTCCCCGGAGGTATGCTTTAAATGTTTCCCATAATAAGGAACAAGATATTTCCGGTTTATCATTCATTTTCGAAAAAAAATCTTATTTGTTCTGTAATATATTTCCTGGGTAATTTTTATTTTCTAATATGTGTGGGTTAAATCTCCACTGTTCTGATTTTTGTAGTTTACCATTTATTTTGATCTTGAATGTTAATGGTGCATGATCAGAAATTATTGATATTATGATATTGGGATTTACAAGTAAGCGAGATAAGTTTAGCGTCCACCAAAAAATAATCTATTCTGAGTAAAGTTTTATGTACTGACGAGTAAAAGAGTATTCTCGTCCAGTAGGGTGATCATTCTCCAAACATCTTTGATATTAGTAGTTTCCATATATGCATTAATAAATCACTAGAGTGTGAATTAACTTTCCTTTGCCTTGTAGATTATTAAGTATGGATCTAGTGTACAATTAAAGTCACCTACAATTATTAGATAATGTTGTGCTTAATTCCGGAATATTATTAAATACCTACTTAAAAAAAACAATGGGCTATCAAAATTTGGTCCATATACATTAACAAAAATCATTTTTTGTGTATTTAATTCTCCTATGACGAAATATATCTTCCATCTTTATCTGTTATAGTTGATGTATGTTTAAATAAAATACCTTTACGAAAATAATATTGCTCACCTCTGATTTATGTGTAAAAGAAGAGTGATACATGTTATCTATCCATTTAGCTTCCAATCTATGTTCAGCATCTTTTTTTAGATGTGTTTCCTCTGAATAAAAATCACATCAGCTTTAATTTGCCTTAATGTGCAAAAACTTTCTCTCTTAATCGGTTCATTAATACCTTAACGTCCAACTACAAAAGTTATTCCCTCATCCCTATATTTATTTTTTGGGTCTTGCATCTTATGACTATGGAGGTCTGCAATAGAGTCTATGGTTCAGCACATCAGACCCGACCTCACACCCGAACATCGAATAGATGAATTTTAAGTTCTCGTGCATGTCTCTCACGTATATATCTCCATTGATCCAGTATATAACTCCATTCTAATTGAAAAAAAAACCATAATAGATTATATAAGAAAAGAACAAAGGAAGATTAAGAGGGTAGTAATGTGGCAAAAAGAAAGGGAAAAACTACATCTAGAGTTGGCTGTTTTAGTGCTAGCCATACTACATGGTAACCATCTACCGACTTCCGTCGTTGAATGTTGGTAACTTAACCAGGCCCAGGATTTTTTTGGAATTGTTATGTAGCATTAAAAAAAAAAAAAAAAAAAAGATTAAAGATAAAGTACTTATTTTGAGTAAAGCATAATTAAAGAAATTATACAATTAATGGTATAGAAATACAATTGTTTAAGACTTTTTTAGATTAAAAATCTAATTATAAACACAAGAGGAACAAAAAAGAGACGATATTAAAAAATACATAATAGAACTTAATTATAAAAATCTAACAATTTTATTAAAAACAGAAAGAACAACAAAAAAAATGAATAAAAAAAAAAGACATCCATCCAACAAAAAGAAAACAGAAATTAAGAATAGAAAATAAAAAATTACTGGCAAAAGAGAAAAAATCTCTATGAAATCAATTTCTAATTTTAACTCTTTTCATTCCAAACAAATAGAAAATCATTAATTATTATAAGTGATTAATATTAAGTTAGTGTAAATATGGTGTTAGTAAAAATACGCCGGGTGTGTCCTGTAATATGTGTTAGTTCTTTAGTATTAATAGTGTAATGATGTTAGTTTAAAAGGACCAGTGAAGTTCTTCCGATCCACTTTCATTCTTCGACTTCCATCCAACACGTTGCCCAGTTTTCAGTCCAGAACCTGCATTGTGTGAGTCTCTTGTGAAGTTTTGTGAAGTTTTGATTCTTGTAGCATTCTTAAGAGCTCAATATAATTTAATTAGAAAAGTTACTGCTTCTCAAGGGTCTGGTCTCTGGCGCGCAAAAGTCCATTGCTGCTGTTCTGGTTGGAATAGAAATGCTCCTCGTTTATTGAAGGTAAACTCTTAGAATAGCTGGGTAATTCAAGGCCCATATTTCAGGTGTGCAATCACTCCTCTAAGACTTTTAGCCTGTTGAATGCTTTCCGTTTCTGAACCATTGCTGGATAATCTCGGTGATAATGATCATGTGACATTAGGCAATTCCAGTATGTTCTATTTCTCGAGGTATTTCCGCGCGATTTTCTCATACCAAGACAAGTCGTATTGTATTCCCCCGCCACCCCCCCCCCCCCCCCCCCCCCCACAGCTATAATATTTGTCTTTGAGGGGCATTTGCGTTCTTGTCTGACGTTTTCTGACTCTGTGAGCACGGGCTAATAAAGGCTTTTGTTCCAGAGATAAAACAAGTTGTAATAAGTTTGCAAAATAAATTATCGAGCATCTTCATCTTTCTCTCGTCCTTCAGGAATACCTGCAATTCTTAGGTTTTGTCTTCTCTGGCGACCTTCTAGCTCAGTACATTTCTCAGATATTTTAGTCAGTAAGTTCGTTAGACGTTCGTTTTCTGTAATCAGCTTTGCTGTAGTCATAGCACTGGTAGCAGCTTGTTCTTCAAGGCCTTTTATACCGACCGTCTGTTGTTCCAGTACCTCTTCCATAGGCTTCAGCCTTTTTTCAAAGTCATTTTTGACCTTTTCAATTTTATTATCCATCTCCTTTGTTCTGCCGCTCCCCGTGTGCGCGACTTTGGCGCCTTTCAGAGGGGGGCGGGTTTAAAGTGCCATTTTTCTCCAGACAGGGAAAATCGATCCATCTCAGGGGATTTCGTTGCTGAAGAGAAATCGCTCCGACATTTGTTTTATTAAGGTATTTTTAAACTACACTAGATCATTTATTTTATAGAGTGATTTAAAAATCATCTTCTAAAGCTGTGAGCGCCGACAACGGGAAGGATTTTACGTAGGGGATAAATTAAAGTACACGGTTTATTTTTACATTAAATGCTTCCTAAGAAGCAAGTTTTTATCAATTTTTCATATTGTGAAAAGGGGACAAAAAAATATATGAACCGGCAGTGTTTTTCCTGCCGACTGTGGGTTAAATTCACCGCAAACCGCAACGTTCCGACCCACCGCAACGATACCCACTAAAACCCAACTTGCAATTGATTTAAATGGCCATTAATTTACGGGAATTAAACACTTCCTTCCATTTGGGCCTATAAATTAAAAAATGAGATTTTAAAATCAGTTATATTGTGATGAATTGTGTGACTGTTATTTGGACACTTAGGCAATTTAAAAATGTTTATCTTTTATTACGAAATGGATAGATGTTGAGATTCCTAATTGGATTTTGGGTAACTAGTTACAATTGGGTAATTAACTAATTATATGCTGTAATTTCAGGTAATCCACCAAGGTAAGATTGGTTTCATCTTTGTTCTGAATGCATTCATTCTATAATAACTGAAAATTAATTGAGTTTCTTATATTTTTAAGAACAAGATATGTGCTTTTGAACTGTCCTAGAACAGCTTTTGAGTTAAGTTCAATGGAAAGGCAAAGGGGAACATGTTGCTAATATCCGCAGGATGCAAAATGGCCATAACTTTTTTAAATATGAATATGAGAAAGTAATTAGGTGTCAAATTAAACTACTTTGTTACTTAATGCTTTTATCTGATGGGAAAAATTGCAGGACAACTCGATTTTTATCTATCAATCTTTGTGTAAATTGCTACATTATACATTGATTAATTGTTAAATTATTCGTATTTGAAAAATTGTGACCCAAGATAAAGGGGAGATGTAATGTAAATAAGTTGAAGGGGAGAGATGGATTGTAAATGCCAGCGCCCCTGAGCAGTGTAGAAGTTAGAGAGTGCTGTGCTGAGACTGAGGTCAAGTGACTTTCTAGAAAGTTTCTTGTTTAGGTGTGGAAATATATCTCTTCTTACTACGTCATCGGCTGTCGCGGCGATGAAATCATTGTGGCAAGTCTCAACAGGAACTTGGGTCGGGACGGTGATTCATTGTGCAAGTCACAACTGAACTTACCATAAAAGACTTACAATGTACGTGGAATATAGGGTGTGGATAGCGTCATTGGGTGGTTGAAATGTAGTAAGCGAGTGACACTTCAGAAGGAAAAATTCATTTTTGTAAAGGAAAATTTTTATATGAAGAGGTTACATTCTGATGACAAGAAATTTAAGTCTAATCCCGTGGCTCTCGAGAGGGAAAGGCTTGGCTTAGAGTGAATGTGGAGAGGATTTGTTTCCATTTAGTGCGAGGAAGACTAGAACTAGAGGTCATAGCATCAGAATTTAAATGTTCATTAGGAAGGATAAGGAGTAATTACTTTAGTCAGAGGGTGTTGAATCTGTGGAATTCTTCAGGAGAGATAGATATATGGATATATTTAAGACAGAGGATATTTTAGCCGAGAGATTGATTTGTTAGAAAGAACTGCAGATGCTGGAAAAACCAAAAGTAGATAAAAACTGGAGAAACTCAGACGGGTTGAAAGCAGCAACATATACAAGCCAAAGGAATAGGTGAGGTTTCGGTCTGAGACCCTTTCCTCAGGACAGATGTGTGTGGGGGGGGGGCGGGAAAAAGAAAGGAAGAGGTGGAGACAGTAGGCTGTGCGAGAGCTGTGAAGGGGAGGGGAAGGAGGGAGAAAGCAAGGACTACCTGAAATTGGGGAAGTTAATGTTCATACCGCTGGGGTGTAAACTACCCAAGCAAAATATGAGGAGTACGTGCTGAGGGATACACTGAAGCTCGGTGCAACCAACGCCAAGGCTTGGTGGGGGAGGGCCACAGTCTAGGGTCCTTCCACTGCTGGTCATCGGGGACAGGGTGTGGTGGAGACGCCCCTCAAAATAAAGGAAGGGATTCCACACCAGTGGGCCACATGAGTGGCAAGGGTGGGGGGATAAATTTGTGATTTGGGGAATCTATATTTCATGTATATATAGCCTACGTGAATGTCGGATGGAGTTTTGTAAGGATCATGTATTGTCTATATTTATTTCTCTAATAAAGTCTATTTTCAAATTTAAAAATATATATATTGCGAACTGAGCAGAGGTGTGGGGCGAAGCGATCGCCAAGCCGATGCTTGGTCTCACCGATGTGGAGCAGCTGACATCTAGAGCAGTGGATGCAATAGATGAGGTTGTAGGAGGTGCAGGTGAACCTCTGTCGCACCTGGAAAGACTGCTTAGGTCCTTGGATGGAGTCAAGGGGGGAGGTAAAGCGACAAGTGTAGCATTTCCTGTGGTTGCAAGGGAAAGTGCCCAGAAAGGGGGTGGTTGTTCTTGGCAGGGATTCTACCACAGGGGAGCCAAAAGGTGGCCTTGTGCAGAATAGTGTGCTTCAGGAATATCAGTCACTGCTCTGGAGACCTTAACAGCAGTAGAAGGAAGAAATAATATGATCTCATTCCAGGGCACTAGGAGATATTGACAGTGGCAAGTGAGACCTGGAACAGTCAAAGCAGAAGTGGAGCTTATATATATATCTTCCCATCACCCCTTTCCTCAGAGCCTGTTCCCTCTGTAACTTCCTGGTTAACTCATCCCATCCCACCCAAACCACCCCCTCCCTGGTGCAGGGTGAAATGGTCTCCTCCTGCACCTATTTTCTATGTTTACTTTCCCCTACAACCGTAGGATATGCAACACCTGTTCCTATACCTCCTCCCTCAACTCTGTCCAAGGAGCCTGACAGTCATTTCAGATTAGGCACAGGTTCACTTGCACCTCCTCCAATGCCATCTACTGTATCTGCTGTTCTAAATGTGGACTCCTATATATCAATAAACAACAAACTCTCCCCCCACCCCACTCCCTTCCCTGTGCTCCACCTGGACTTGCACCCATTTATCCCCCTCCTTTTCTTCCCCCTACATTCCTTCCCCTAGCTTCACAATTTGCACATCTTCATCCGCAAACTTTTTAACATGCCATCTGGATTTCCATCCAAATGATTAATACGAAGCCCTTTGGTACCACAATTGTTACCACCCTCTGCTTCCTGCCTTCCACGGCCCAGACCATCAAACAAACCAACCTCCCTTCCATTGACCCACACCAGCACTTCACGCCGTTGAAGAAGTGTTTCACCCAGTCATTTCCTTTCTCCACTCACACATCAGGTTAGAGGTGAAGAAGTCTGAAAACGCATATTTGTGGATTCGCGAACAGTTTCTTCCCGGCTGTCATCAGGAAATGGAACCATCCTATCAACAATTTGAGTGTGGTCCCAAGCTATCATTTACCTCGTTAAAGACCCTTGAATTAACTTTAATCAGACTTTACTGGACTTTGCACTATATGTTATGCCTTCTATCCTGTATTTGTCCACTATGGACGGCTCAATTGCAATCATGACTAGTCTTTCTGCTGACGGGATAGCATGCAACTAAAAGCTTTTCACTCTACCTCTGTACATGTCACAATACACTAAACTAAATTTTAAATCTAAACTTCTGGACCAGCCTATCATGTGGTACTTCACCAACATGTGTTCATGCATTTGAAGGAAAGATAAATCATAAATTGGCGTGTTCAACTCCACAATGGAAGCTGAAGTCAGAAGAAGGATTCCGACCCAAAACATGAATTATTATTTTTCTTCAGAGATGTTCCCGACCCACTGATTTACTCCTGGTTTTTGTGCCTTTCTTTGGTATAAACCAGCATATGCAGTTCCTTCCTCCACAGTGGAAGTGCTGCTGTGAAATTCATGTTGCACATTGGTTGATGACACAATCTCTACATGAATTCAGTAGGCAAAACTGTATAATCCTGACACCCAAGTTGTGACTGGAGCTGAATATTATGAATGAGCAGCCTCACTCCTTCCAATTAAGGGAAGATTGCTGGGGGCCGACATAAATTATTAGTTATTTTAAAGGAAGAATAGGAAAAATCTATCGTGTCTTTTTTCAGTGAGAAACAATTTAAGATTATGTAAAATGCTGGACATCGTTGCCCATTTTTGCATTTAGGATGCAATATCATGATCAAATTTGATGATAAAATTGATACTGAAGTGTTCCATTGTGAATTACAAAGCTAAAATAATGGAAGATATTAAATGTTACTTCATATTAAGAGTTCCTCCCAAATGCTGCTTGACTTGCATTATTTCATCTAGATTTTGATCCAAAGAAACAATTTGTATTTCCCCTTCAGGCCCATTTGTGCTTGACTGCAATATCCAAGCAAACATGCTTCCTTCCAAGGTGGGAGCTGAATGCAGATTATTTTTAGGATCATCATCGGCAGTCACCCGAAACAAGGATGCCAGTGCGTGACTTTGTTTAACGTGGGGAGACTGGTGCACAGACAGCCACCCCATGATCCTTGACAGATCTTGGTCAGGATACAGTGGCATGGAGTCCAAGAAGACTGGAGATCCTTTCCTGCTGCAGCCTTCATCCGCCTTCCCAGCCGTTGTGACGCCCCACTAAAGTCAGCCATCATCCACTGCCTGTTCCACCGTTGAGGTCTTGGTTGGATTGCTCTTTGTCAGAGACCTCCCCCTCGACCTTACTGCCTGGGGTTGCCCTACCAGGAGCATAGCTCTCAGGATCTCAGGTCTACACAAGCTTCTCCACCACGACAAGGTGACAATCCATAGAGACAATCCACACACATACACACACACTCACTCACACACTCATATGCACACACTCACCTACACACTCACACACAAACACTCATATACACACACTCTTACACACACTCACCTACACACACACACACACTCTTGCACACACTCACTCACATACAGACTCACTGACATACACACATGCTCACTCGCACATACACACTCATACACACACACACTCTTACACACACTCACTAACATATACACTCACTGACATACACACACACTCACTTGCACATACACACTCATACACACACACACTCTTAAACACACTCACTCATGTACACATTCACATACATGAGAATGAGCATTTCAGAGTGTTTGTATTCCTTCCTCCCTTAATTCAAGCAATTGACACAAGCGATCTTAAAGACCTGAAGTGTATTATCCCTCATAAGTAATTTAATATTTCCTATCCTGCCCAAGTTGCAATAATGCCAAAATAAAACTATTTCTGGATGGATTTTATTTTCAAATGTGATTTTGTTCGGGTTTCTCTCCACCTCTCCTCTCTTTATCAAAGGAAGATGATCATTCAAGGAATCAAATTCTTCCGCGAAGGGTTACAGAGAAAATTGCCTAAAGCAACAGCTTTATACGTCATACATCATCCCTCATTAGCCTCTATCATATCTCATATACCAGCTTACCCAACAATTTCACATGGGCATATATGACTTATGGTTAGTGTTAACTTCTATTCACATATTTTGTAGCTTCCTAATACTTCAGCTGACAGCAGAATTTCACCTTTTCTTAACTCTAGTAAAAGACCATGTTTTTTTTTTTGCATTCAACACATTTATTCACCTGTCATTTGTTTCATAAGATCATGTGATAGGTGCAGAATTATGCCATTCGGCCCATCAAATCTATGCCGTCATTCAATCATGGATGATCTATTCTTCTCCTAACCCCAATCTCCTGCCTTCTTCCCATAACTTCTGACACCTGAACTAATCAAGAATCATCAACCACTTCAACCTTTCCACTCCCCTTTCTCACTTTAGCCTCTCCCCCTGAACGTACAGCCCTCCGCTCACTCTGCAACATCCCTGACAGGGTGATCAATCCTGCCGACAAGGGAGATACCGTGGTAGTCCTGTGCACTGACCTCTACCGGTCTGAGGCCCGGTTACAACTCAGACGCCTCCTCCTACTTATCCTTGGACCTTGACGCCACAGACGAGCACCAGGCCATTATCTCAAACACCATCACTGGCTTCATCGCTTCTGGCTCCCTGCCCTCCCAAGCCTCCAAACTCATCGTTCCGCAGCCCTGCACGGCCCAATTTTGCTTTCTCCCCAAAATCCACAAACCTGACTGTCCTGGCAGACCCATTGTTTCTGCTTGTTCTTGTCCCACCAAACCTATTTCCTCATACCTCAACTGCATCCTATCCCCCCTGGTCAAATCCCTCCCTACCTATGTCCAAGACACCTCACACGCTCTTCGTCTCCTTCATGAATTCCGTTTTCCAGGCCCCCACTCCCTCATCTTCACCATGGATGTCCAGTCACTCTACACCTCCATCCCCCACCAGGAGGGTCTGAAGCCCTCCGCTCCTTCCTTGACCACAGAACCAACCAATCTCTGTCTACTAATGCTCTCCTCCGCCTAGCAGAACTGGACCTTACCCTCAACAATATTTCCTTTGACTCCTCCCATTTCTTCCAAATCCAAAGAGTAGCTATGGGCACACGCATGGGCCCCAGCTATGCCTGCCTCTTTGTAGGGTACGTTGAACAACCCTTGTTCGACGCATACTGTGGCCCTTTCCTCAAACTCTACCTCTGCTACATTGATGACTGCATTGGTGCTACCTCCTGCACCCATGCAGAACCCACTGACTTCATCCATTTCACCACTAATTTCCATCCGGCTCTCAAATTCACCTGGACCATTTCTAACATCTCCCTACTATTTCTTGACCTCACTATCTCCATCGCAGGTAACAGATTACTGACCGACATCTACCACAAACCCACTGACTCTCATGGCTATCTGGACTACACTTCTTCCCATCCTGCTTCCTGTAAGGACACGATCCCCTACTCCCAATTCCTCCATCTATGCCGCATCTGCACCCAGGATGAGGTGTTCCAAACCAGGGCACCGGGGATGTCCTCATTCTTTACGGAACGGGGGTTCCCCATTTCAACTATAGATGAAGCTCTCACCAGGGTCTCCTCTATATCCCATAGCTCCGCTCTCACTCCCCACCCCCCCCCACTCGTAACGAGGACAGAGTCCCCCTTGTCCTTACCTTCCACCCTACCAGCCGTTGCATACAACATATAATCCTCTGACATTTTCGCCACCTCCAACGGGATCCCACCACTGACAACATCTTCCCATCTCCTCGCCTTTCGGCTTTCCGCAGAGACCGTTCCCTCTGTAACTCCCTGGTCAATTCGTCCCTTTCCCTTCCAACCACAGGAAATGCTGCACTTGTCGCTTTACCTTCCCCCTCGATTCCATCCAAGGACCCAAGCAGTCTTTCAAGGTGAGGCAGAAGTTCACCTGCATCTCCTTCAATTTCATCTATTTCATCCGCTGTTCCAGTGTCAACTGCTCTACATCGGTGAAACAAAGCACAGGCTTGGCGATCATTTCGCCCAACACCTCCGCTCAGTTCACAATAACCAACCTGATCTCCCATTGGCTCAGCACTTCAACTCCCCATCCCATTCAGAATCCGACCTTTCTGTCCTGGGCCTCCTCCATGGCCAGAGTGAGCCCCACCTTAAATTGGAGGACCAGCACCTCACATTTTGCTTGGGTAGTCTACACCCCAGTGGTATGAACATTGACTTCTCCAATTTCAGGTAGTCCTTTCTCCATCTTTCCCCTTCCCTTCCCAGCTCTCCCACTGCCCATTGTCTCCGCTTCTTCCTTTCTTCATCCCGCCCCTCCCCCCCATCCCCTCATCAGTCTGAAGAAGGGTCTCGACCTGAAACGTCACTCATTCCTTCGCTACATAGATGCTGCCTCACCCACTGAGTTTCTCCAGCATTTTTGTCTACCCCCGTTTATGAAAGGCAGCATTTAGAATTACACGTCAACTTTAATTGGCTTCCTGCAAAGGTATGTATCCAAACACTAGTGAAAGCAACACAAATCAAGCAAGAAGCAGGCAGTAGAAAATGTGCACTGCCTGGTTCGAAAGGATCATGTACAGGTTAATTATATTCCTTACTTTTTAAGGTCATTAGGTCATAAGGAATCGCAGTAGAATTAGGCCATTCGGCCCATCAAGTCTACTCCACCATTCAATCATGGCTGATCTATCTCTCCTTTTGAGGTTATCATCAAATTTAGCTTTGGCTATCTTCTTTAAATGTATGATGCTTACTGAAGTATACTTCCAATTAGACTCACAGCAGGGAAAGACAAAATTGAAAGTACACAGCAAAATCAACAAACTAGATGAATTCATGGCAGAAATAAAAGTAAATGGTTAGAATGCAAAAACCCTTAAGGAGACATGGTTGAAACGTGACCAAGATTGGGAATTAAATAACCGACAATACTTTGGTCTTCAAAGAGGGAGATAAAATGGGAAAACATGCGGCTAAAAGGATGTGATAGAATTAGTAGAGAAAGGATCTTAACTCAGAAAATCTATAATTAGAATAGGGCGGAAGGGTGGCACAGTGGTAGAACTACTGCATTGCAGCGCCAGAGAACTAGGTTTGATCCTGACTATGGATGCTTGTCTGTACAGAGTTTGTACGTTCTCTCCATGACCTGTGGATGGGTTCCTCTGTAGGGTTAAATTGGCTTGGTTACAAATATATAATTCTCCCCAGTGTGTGCTGTGTGTGTGTGTGTGTGCATGTTTGTGTGTGTGTGTGTGGTGTGGTGTGTGTGTGTGTGTGTGTGGTGTGGTGTGTGTGTGTGGGTTGTGTGTGTGTGTGTGGTGTGTTGTCTGTGTGGTTGTGCGTACGTGGGCGTACTTATGCGTGCGTTGCCTGTTTGTTGGTGTGATAGTGTTTACTGTGCGAGTAAGTATCGCTGAAACGGTGCGGGACTTGGTGGGCTAAAGGGCCCATTTCCCTCGTTTGTTATCCCCAAACTAGAATCAATTTGGGTGAGGATAGAGAATCACAGGGCCAGAAAGCAATGGGGGGGGGGTTGGGGTTTTTGAAGATGTGCTGGAAAGCAGGGTGGTAATGCAGTCATAAAAACAAAATCAAGAAGTTGAGGAAGTAAATGCAACAGAGGATAATATATAAATAAAATTATGATGGAGATGTTACAAATTATGCAACTCAAATTTGCAGCATGAAAGATTATTTCAGGTAGTTACACAAATTTTTCCTGGATTAATATGTGACCAACGAGGAAAAAAAGAGGGCTGGTTTTTAACAAATACAGTTGGGTTCCACACCTTGAAAAAAAATAATCCTTAAATAGAATCCCAAATTTCCTGGAATTTGATGGTATTTCCTGAAATTTTCAAAATGCTTCCCTGCCTGCTATTTATTTGTTGGGTTTTTTTTTGCGGATAAATCATGGTAACAACACAATTGAAGAACAAGGCAAAATAGATCTATGTAACTACACCGTATCTGCCTGCTTCTGTTACTTCTTCTTCTTGCATTGGCGTGCACAGACTAAAGTTGGACAGCTGTTCTATTTGATTCTTATTTAATGTTGATTGTGCACGCCAGGGTGGGTGATGCATGCGTCGAAACAAAGGGCGGACCATGTGAAGGTTGGCAATCCTCCAACACCCATTCTGTTACTCACCTGTACAGTGTTATGCAAGGCAGCTTTTTTGTCTCCAACAAACTTTTTGTTGGGGGTCTTTGTTTTTTCATACCTGCTCTCATGCGCATGTCTCAGTCTCTGCTCTCTCTCCCTCCACTCTCTCTCTCACTTTACTCGCCTTCCCTCTCCCTCTCCTCTCCCTTCACTCCTGCCCTCTCCTCTCGCTCTCTTCCTCCCTCCCTCTCCCTCCCTCTCCTCTCTCCTCTTTCCTCCTCCCTCTCCTCCCCTTCTCTCCCCCCTCCTCCCTCTCCCCTCTCTTTCCCCCTCCCCCTTCCTCCATCCCTCTCCCTTTCCTCCTCTCCCTTTCCCTCCCTCTCCTCTCTTCCTCCCTAACTCCCCTTTCCATTTTGCTACCCACCTCCCTCCCTTATTTCCTCCCTCCCTCTCTCCTCTCCTCCCTCTCTCCCTCTCTCTCTTCTCCCTCTCTCCCTACCTCCCCTTCTCCCTCTCCCCCACCCTCCGCTCCTTCCTCTCTCTCTCTCCACCCCTCCCTTTCTCCCTCTCTCCACCCCTGCCTATATCCCTCTCCCTCCTCCCCCTCTCTCCCCCCCTTGGGCCCACTCACCATTCTGTAAAATCAAGGCCAATCCCAATGTAACTGCAATCCCACCGCCCACTGGTAACTTTTCACCACTAGGCTTATCCAGAATTCTCCTACTGCCTGAAAAATAATCGAAGGCTCAACTTCCACTGATAAAGAGAATTCCAAAGACTCATTGATATGCGAGAATTTTCCCGAACAGCCTGTGACCCATAGCGTTGTGGCCATAGCACTATGTTTAAAGCCCATAGCGCTGCAGCTGGTAGCGCTATATTTAGAACCCATGGCGCTGCAGCCGACAGCTCTTTGTTTAAATTCCAGCGTTAAATTGACAGCGCTCTGTTAAAACCTTTGAGCGCCAAACTGGCAGTGCTGTGTGTATTACGTTTACACCCCTTCGCTGGCCGGATGCGAACATTTTCTGAAATGTCGCAAAAGTATTCCATTTCCCTAAAATTACCCGAAGACAACCAGAATTTCCCTAATTTCGGGTAATTTCCTTCAAGGTGGAAACACTGTAATATTATTCCATGAAAAACATTGATTTAAAAGAGCCTTTATGGAGCAACAATCATAATATGACAAAACTTGCTTCAGAAATTTGAAGTTATTAACTTCAATCTGAAACCATCATAAAACTGAAAATAAACTATAGAAATGAGTTGGTTGTGGTGGAAAGATAACAGCATTAAAAAAGGTGTGACAATAAACAAAGCAATGGCTTTAATTTATAGTTAATACATTGTAAACAATTATAAGCAGCTTTTTTCAAAGGCAAAACAAAGGAAATGTCATCCCACCATGGTAAATTATTGAATGGAAAGATTATTTTTTAAAAAGCAGTAAATCTGAAGGTCAATAAAACTAAAGATTCAAAGGGAGCACCAAAAGTAGAATACAGAAGTAGTCCTGCAAGAAATAAAAGCAGACTGCAAACATGTAAATAGGTGTACAAAAGTAGGAAAGGATTAATGAATGATAATCCTACAGACCTAAACAGAAAAAATTGAATTGGGGAATAAAGAATAGCAGGCAAATTAAACAAATAATAGTAAGATTAAACGAGAACTTACCAGTTTGAAGTTTGATCTTTATTTTATGAGGAGTTACGATGAACGATTACGTGAAGAACCCCGCCAGTCCGCATGCTCGTCAATCTTCAAAGCAGCGGTGTGAAATCACAGAATAACAGTAATTGAAGTAACATAGTAAGATTATAAACCTAGAACTACCAGATGACCTTTGCGATATGATGGTTGGGAGCGGTGGGCACGTAATCGCTCATCATAACTCCTCATAAAATAAAGATCAAACTTCAAACTGGTAAGTTCTCATTTAAACTTACTATTTTACTTCGGAGTCACATGAGTGATTCCGTGAAGATTTCAAAGCTCTGTGATTTCATGCCGTAGATACGAATCCAGGCGTCTCACTGCAGCAATTGACTCAGGATGAGTGAATAAAACAATGCATTGAATCATGACATTGATTTGAAACGTTAACGGTTTATTTAACAAAGAAACAATATCACCCCTTCTCTCCCAGGGGGAAACTATGAAACAGAACTTAAAATGGATTGGGCGAATACCCCCGGTTCGCTAAGCGGCTTGTTATAGAACCTTTGAAAAGTCAGTTCATTTGACCATCCTGCGGCCGTGAGGATATGGTCTAGAGGGACGTCCATTGCCCTCGCTGCTGACGTTAATGCCGCCCTGGTGGAGTGAGATCTTAAATGGTTAGTCTCCACTCCTGCATTCACGAGAACCTGTTTCAGCCACCTTGAAATGGCCTGAACTGACACTTTCTTTTTTTTTGTAATAATATTTTTATTAAAAGGAATCCATCATAACAACGGTATTACAACTTTTCAAATACACAACCAACTTATTTCAATAAGTATACGAATGTTACGAATAGTACTTATAAACTTCTATTTTTTTTTAAAAGTAGAAAAAGAAAAGAATAGATTTTAATCAATAAGAGTGGTGATTAAATAATAATTTTGATTATAAAGAAAGAGAAAAAGAAAAAAGAGGAGAAAAAATATATATGTATATGTATATATTATTGTTATATGTATTTAATTAAAATAAAGTATTATATAGAAAAAGAGAGAGATTATACTATACATCTTAATAGTGAATAACAATTTCAAATAGCAATATTAATGGAGACATGTATACAAATCAAAAAGAAAAACAAAGAGGTATTTTCATCTAATCCTGCCGGGTACCCATTGAGTTGTGATGCCAAGAACAGCTTTCCCTTCAAATATTCTGTATATGGAGACCATATCTGTTCAAAGAGTTCGTATTTGTCCATTAGGACAAATCTGACACTTTCATATGCATTTTTTTGTGGCTAATAAGTAATGCTGATTCCGAATCTCTGAGACTCTTGGTGACCTTAATATAATATAGCAAGTGCGACACCACACACAGTCTTAAATCCGTGGGGTATGCCAAAAATATAACCTTGAACCCTGACACCCCTGGTCTGCTCTGTTTAATTAAATCATAAATGTAAAACGTAATGTTATTACCAGATTATACCACTTGTCCAGTCGCAGCTTCAGCAATGCCTGGACCCGTTGTGCTGAAACCAGCGCCATTAGCATGACCACCTTAAGGGTGATTTTGGGCAAAGACAGGGATGTGGCTGGACCCCACTGGTGAAGCAGCATGAACACCACGCTCACATCCCAGATTTCTGAGTACCTGGGTCTGAGGGGATTGGAATTTAAAATACCCCCCATAAACCGGGATATTAAAGGGTGAGATCCAACTGTATGTTGTTCCGACCCCAGCCATAAGTATGATGACAGGGCACTCCTGGCACTATTGATGGCACTATAACTGAACTCTGCATCAAAACATAGCGTTGACAGAAATTCTAGCACATCTGAGATGCCTGCCGAGTGATATGCAATGTTCCCCTGTGAACAGAACATCTCCCATTTCCTGATATGGGTATACTGTTTTTTTGTACTATCCCTCCAGGCTGCAGTAATCACATCCATGGTACGATCGGATAGTCCAAGCCCCAGGTATGGCCTCCTCAGAATCTGCAACAGATCAATATGATCATGTAATGGATGTAAATCCCCAGTTACAGGGTGCATCAGTAGGTCACTGCGTTTCAGAACAATCATAATTGGCTGTGTTGTTAACTCCAAAACAAGAGGGAACCATGGCTGAGTAGGCCTGTCGGGTATCACCAATACTCCTGAAGCGGAGTCCTGCTTGATCCTGAGCAAGCACCGACTGATGAGGCAAAATGGAGGAAATGCATATAAAAACACTCCACCCCAATGTGGTGAGAATGCATCTACTGCTACTGCCCCAGGATCTGGTTCCCATGAAACATATTTAGGTAACTGATGTTTGAGTCTGGATGCAAACAAATCGTTATCTGGCATCCCATATTGAACATCAATATCATTAAATACTTTATGATTCAACATCCATTATGTGTTGTCATTGAATTTGCGTGACCTGGTGTCTGCCACCATGTTGAGTCCACCTGATAGGTAGATAGCTGAAACCCAAATATTTCTTGTAATACACCAGTGCCAAATAAGATTAGCCAATCTATCACAAGATTCTGACTTGATTCCTCCCATGTGATTAACGTGCGCTACTTCCATTGTGTTGTCAATCTGAAGTTGAACATGTAGGTGACTCATGGTTGTACAATAAGCTTTAAGCTCATAAAACGCTCCCAATAGCTCTAAATAATTAATTCCATGTGATTGAAGAATAAATGCCTCATGCATATTCCATCTGCCTCCACAACTAGAGATGGTATCTTTAGCACCCCGACCTAAGGCACTAATATCAGTCTGTAAAACAACTGAGGGCTCCTCAACCAGAATTTTGCTGGAGCAATTTAAGGCATTCATTATCCACCATTGCAATTCAGCAATGGCTTCAGTTTGTTATTGATGAGCCTGTCGAAATGACCTGCATGTATTCTGAGTGTCTGTTCCTTTGCACGTTGTAAATTTTGGTAATGCAAAGGTCCATTGCAGCTGGAAAGGCAGCCACTAATTTGCCAACCAGGCTGGCTATCTGTCTAATTGAAGGTTGTTGCTCCTCCATGAGCTTGTTACAGCCTTCAATTAAATTTAATCTCTTGCCCCTGGGCAAGGTCACTAGCATGTGAGTTGAGTTAATAGTGAACCCCAAATAATCCATCACTTTAACTGGTATCAATTTGGATTTAAGTGGATGAATAAGGAACCCCAATCTCTGAAACAAGAGTTTAACAACTGAGACTGATAGTTCAGCTGTTTCCCAGGTCTTTCCTATTATCAAGATATCATCCAAATAAGCCATTACAGTATGGCCCTGAGCCCGGAGTAGCCCCAATACTGGTTTTAACAGTTTTGTAAATAATCTAGGTGCCGCGGTTAACCCATTAGGCAATGCTCTAAATTGCTATAATTGCCTCATCCAGCTAAATTTCAAATATCTCCGATGATCCCTATGAACAGGCACTGAGTAATATGCATCTTTAATATCCATACTGCCATGTAACATCCTCTGGAAATCAGTTGGTTGGCAGTAACAAATGTTTCCATTTTGAAATGTTGTACTGCACATAAGGGTTAAGACTCGTCAAGTCAAGTGTGATTCAACATCCCCCATCCTTTTTTAACCTCGGAAAAATATTAGACACAAATTGTTGAGATTGATAATGTGTCTTCTCAATTACCCCCTTTTAATATATTTTTTGAATTTCAGCTTGCACCTCCAAATTCTCTTTTTGTGAGGAAATGAGTGTCCAACTTGGGGTACACTGTATGGGAGGACATAAACCAGGGAGGAATTCAATCCGAAAACCTTGTATACCATGCAGTATAAACAAATCTGATGTTATCTCATACCATTCTTTCAGAAACATAGAAACATAGAAAATAGGTGCAGGAGGAGGCCATTCGGCCCTTCGAGCCAGCACCACCATTCAATATGATCATGGCTGATCGTCCGCTATCAATAACCCGTGCCTGCCTTCTCCCCATATCCTTTGACTCCACTAGCCCCTAGATCTCTATCCAACTCTCTCTTAAATCCATCCAGTGATTTGGCCTCCACTGCCCTCTGTAGCAGGGAATTCCATAAATTCACAACTCTCTGGGTAAAAAAGTTTTTTCTCAGCTCAGTCTTAAATTACCACCCCTTTATTCTTCCTCCAACTTATAAGTGATTCCCACTTAATATGTTCCTACAAAAACCAGACCCACCTACCTCCATGGTTACCTGTGGGTTTTTGTGCCCTCTGGGAAAAGGCATGATCACCCGTGCAGACTTTATGGTGGCTTTGCGCCCCAATGGAACAGCCACAGTGCTTTCAGGCACCAAGTCTGCAGTCGCTGGTCGTACCGCTAGCGACTCTGTAGATTAGCTAGGCGGCCGCCCACTACCCGCACTTCCGCGGGCTTCCATTAGTACTTTCCTGGTGGCTCGCCTCTTTCTTTACCCATGATGTTTTCTTCATACTTGGACTTGCTCCTGAAAAAAGAAATTATCAAACGCAGAAAACGATCTCCGACTAAGTTTTACACTTACCTGAGGCTTTTTAAAACTTACTGCCGGAGGAGCGATGCTCCTCCCAACAGTCGCTGCGCCATGCGTCAGACGTAATGATGTGCATGCGGACTGGCGGGGTTCTTCACGGAATCACTCACGTGACTCCGAAGTAAAATGTACGTGCCTTCTCAAGACATAAAAGTCATTCTGGAAATAGTGGGCATTGTAAATCTGGAGAGACTGAGCAGCTTAAAGGAATTAGTGTTGGTTAAAAAAAATGTTGGGAAAATTCATTGGACTCCAAGGCAATAATGGAGATGGAGATGGAGATAATAAATTCAGTCATGGCTAACCCTTGAGGTCGAAGATGATGGTATATGTTCTGTTGTTTTGATGGACTCTCAGGTGGCTTACGAGTCCAATCCTGGCTTTGCAGCTCACAGAGCGAAGACGCCTTTGCGTGTGTTTGTTTAACGTGTACTTGATGTTACACTCCAAGAAGCACATGGTCCTTCACAAATCAATCAACCAATTCCAATGGCAATGGAACCAAGACGATTGGAGCTGGTAGATCTGTTGCCGCCTTCATCCGCCTTCATAGCCGTTAAGTTCAAGATAACTTTGGCCGCCTGGTCTGCCATTGAGGTCTTGTAGGATGGATCATTCTTAGTCTGGATCCTCATCCTTGACCTTACCGCCATGGGTGGCCCTACCAGAAGCGGGTGCTTCCGATGGCATCGCTCTCAGAATCATGGGGTCACGCAAGCCTTTTCACCACGACAAGGTAAATGATCCAAAGAGGTATAAATTCAGTAATAGATGCAAGGATGATGTTTCCCCCTGGATTGGATATTTAGAATTATGGATCATAATCCAAAAATAAAGGTGTGTTTACTTTAACACCACTTTCCTGCATTAACCCCATATCTCTTGATTCGCTCAATATCCAAAAACTCACAGTCTCTGAATCACACCCCCAAGTATGTTTAATGATGTGGGAGAGCAATACCAAAGTAAACAAGCATTTATTTTTGTCCATTAAAGATCTACGCACTGAGATCTAGAGAGTAGGAGACAGACCGATATATTTTTAGAAATCAACAAATCAAGGGATGTGAGCAGAAAGTGATGCAGAGGTAAACAAATCAGCCATGATCTTATTGAATGGCATAATAGGAATGAGGGGCTAAAGAGCCTATTGCTGCTTCTATGTCTTGTAATATTGCATCAGAAATGTCCTCTGGGAAGATAATTAGGAAGATTGCCACTTAAGATGCCTGCTGTTTGGCAATAGAGGTTATAAAGGTCATAAAGCACCTTGTTGGTTTGAGTTTGACTGAACACCCATTATTTGGAGAGAAACCCCAGCCACAATCAAAGATAAAATTACCTATAATTGTTTACTTTCTGCTAAAGATTTTAAGGCCATTAGCAGGAGGAGTTATTTTTCCCTGGGACATTTTCAAATCTTCAAAAGACTTAAGAAAATCATTAGAGCTTAATAAAAGACCTGTCCCACGATGCAAGTTTACCCAAGAGCTCTCCCGAGTTTAAAAAAAATCAGACTCGTGGCACTTCATCACAAGTATTTTTTTACTCTTGAAAATGTTTCACAGTTGAAAAACTTCACGAATTTTACGAGCTTACCGTGTTTCCCGAGTACCTGCTGTTAGCGTTACAAGCCTCTACGAGACATCCATGAGGTCTTTGACGTACCCACGACGTACATTCTACGTCCTTACCACGAGTTTGATTTTTTTTTAAACTTGGAAGAGCTCTTGGGTAAACTCGCATCGTGGGACAGACCCCTTACTGCTCAAACACAATTTACAGCAGCTACCAGGAGCTAGGAAGAGCTTGGTCAAGAGTTCTCCGATATTCTACAAGAGGAATTGGAGACAAGGTGCAGAACCATCAGCCGAACAAAAAGAAGGAACAAAAGTGTCAAATTATACCACGTGCACTGGATTTGTTTCCTTCCCAGTACAGTGCTGTATGCGATAAATCACCGGATTCAGACAACAGAATGTGAATAATAAGGTGTATTACTACACTACCAAATAAGCCACATAGACTCATGTATCTGTAAACCCTGAGTACACAGCAGAGCTTGCCGCAGGATGTTCCTGTTGTTGATCACCTGCACCGTTTACAACACCGTCCAAGGCTGGGGCTCTCTCCTCCTGGAAGGGTGCCTGACACCATCCTTTATGGCATTTCTGAACTGAGTATACCATGGCATACCCCCTCCTGGGGTCAATCATAAGCCCCTTGTATGCAGCGTTTCTGCACTACTAGCGGGAGGGAGCACAGGTGTTTCACCCAATGCGTTTTGCTCAGCAAATTCTGACGTTCCCAGGCATTGTGTGGAAACAGGTGCAAAAACATCTCCCACTTGTCTTGAGAACATCTTGTTTTTGAAGGGGTTGGAATGCTGTGCTGCTAATGTAGCTGATAACCATTTTAGCTGAAATTGTCTGTTTAGCCCTTACAATCAAGTGTACAATAATTCATTTGTCCTCCCCTTGTCCGTAACCCTTCCTGAAACTCAGTTCAGAATGCTTCTCTTCTTCAGTACAGAAGATACAAGAAATAGCAGGAGTAGCCCTTTCGGCCCAGTTTGGCCGAAATTCTACCTTTGTCACAATCTAGCACTCTCCAAGCTTTTCACCGTACCTCAGTACATGTGACAATAATAAACCTGAACTTTGATTTCCTTAATATACAGCATCTATCAAAGTTTAGAATGAACTCAACCACGGAGCCTCCAGTCAAATTTTCACCACCCTCAGGGTGATGAAATCTTTCCTCACCTCAGTCCCAAATAAACTGATTTACATTCTCAACCCAATGCCTTTTTTCACTTAGTGAAATAAACTCACACTAACTCATGTAAAACGCATGATCATAGCATGGCAAGCCATGTGCTCACATTCATTTACGATGAGGGATTACGTGAAGACCCCGCCAGCACGCATGCACGACATTTTTCAAAGTAGAGGTGTGAAATCACAGATACCAGAGTTGATTAACATAGTAAGATAAGAGATCTAGCATACCAGTTGACCTTTATAATAGAGGGTTTGGGAGCGATGGGCACTTAATCCCTCATCGTAACTCCTCATAAAATAAAGATCAAACTTCAAACTGGTAAGTTCTCATTTAATCTTACTATACTTCAGAGTCATGTGAGTGACTACGTGAAGATTTCAAAGCTCTGTGATTTCATGCCCTGGAACGAGTCCATGCTCACACACTGCCATTACGAGAAATGGAGGGGTATGTTAACGTATTTCAGACATGAAACTGTGCTGAAAAACAAAAAGGTATTTATGCACAATACCAAACATTAATGCCCCTACATTGGGGAAATTATAAAACGGAACTTAATATTTTTTCCGCAAACATCTCAGGTGCGGCCACAGGTTTATTGTAAAACCGCTGAAAACTTTTTTCATTGCTCCAACCCGCTGTTGCAAGGATGTGGTCCATTGGAACTTCCACCATCCTTGCCGCTGATGTGGATGCAGCCCTGGTGGAGTGAGATTTAAAGACGTTAGCGTCCACCCCCGCTGCACCCAATACCAACTTAACCATCTGGAAATGGTTTGCACTGTGACTCTATGATGAGGGCGTTTGTGACTAATGAGCAAAGCCCTCTCCGTGCCCCTGAAACACTTAGTGACCTCTATGTAGCGTAAAATGTGGGTCACGATACATAGACGGCAATCTACGGGATAGGCCAGGAAATCCAATTTTTGGCCAAATGATCCAGGCCTGTCTTGCTTGAGTAACCCCTGTATGAAGAAGTTACCTTGCTATTGGATATGTTCATGGCGTCCATACTTAGCTTATGTAGGGACTGGACCCATTGTGCCATTATGAGTGCCATCAGCATGACCATTTTGTAGGTCAGTTCATCCAATGAAAGACCCATTATTGATGCCCACCCTTGGAGCATGGTTAATACAATGCTGATATCCCAAGTCTGGGAATATCTGGGCCTGGGGGAATTTGAACTAAATATTCCCCTCATTAATTTTGACACCAAAGAGTGAGATCCCACTGCAAGGTGATCGCAACCTCGCCCAAGATAGTTGGATAGGACACTCCTGGCACAGTTAATGGCACTATAGCTCAAACCCTCATCGAAATGAAGGCTTGCCAGGAACTCCAGCACTTCCGTGATGGTTGCTGTGTCATATGTGGTATTCGTTTTTGAGCAGAACACCTCCCATTTCTTCGCGTAAGTGAGGTATTGTCTTCTGGTGGACTCCCTGCACGATGCTATGATGACATTGATTGTTCGATCCAGAAGTGGCCTTTTCAAATCCTGCAAACCAACAGGTTTATCCGGTCATGGCACGGGTGACTCTCCTGTAACACAGGGTGTACCAATAGACTCGACGTTTAATTATTGGGATGCAAGGTTCTGTGGCCATGTCTAGTACCACAGGGAATCATGGTTGAGTAGGCCAGTCGGGAACAACCAGAATACCCAATGCGGAGTCTTGTTTAATTTTTTGCAAAGACCTGGACTGATTGAGGCAGAAGGAGGGAAAATGCATAGAAAATAAACAAATCCCCCAGTGTAGCGAGAAAAGCGTCCATCGCTACAGCCCCAGGGTCTGGTTCCCATGAACATATGTTTGATATTTGGTGATTGAGTCTGGATGCAAAAAGGTCGATATCTGGTGTTCATACCGATCTACAATGTCGGCAAACACTTTTCGGTCAACATCCATTCGGTGTTAATTTGCATGACCTGATGTCCGCCACTGTATTTAGCCTAACTGGAAGTAAGTGGCTGATATCCAAATGTTCCTTTTAGGCACCAGTGCCAGATTTGTATTGACCAATTCGTCAAGGATATCGACTTTATTCCACCCATGTGATTGTATAAGCCACCACAGTGGTATTGTCAATCATGTAATACGTACATGCAGATGGTGCAGGTCCGAACTGTAAAGCCCGGAGAGTCCATGAAATGCTCCCAGCATTTCTAGATTAAATTATTTCCTAGTGCCGGAAGTAGAGTTAATTCATGTGCACTCCATCTACCACACAACTGGAGTGTGGTATTAGTTTTCCCCAACCTTTTGCGCTGGCATCTGTTTGTAGTATAACCGAGGGATTTATGATAGTGATGGGGTTAGAGCATGTCATGCATTGTCTATCACCCTTGTAATTCTAATTTGCTTTCCTGGTAATTGCAATGCCTGTCAAAAAAATGGCCCGCCATGGGTGCTTGAGTGCTGCTAATTTTTTTGCCCTTTGTAGGTTTGGTAATGTAGTGGGCCAAATTGTGTGCTGGAAAGGCAGCCACTAGCTTCCCAATCACTCTGGCTACTTGCCGAATAGACGGTTTCCTGATGCGGTAAGGCTGTTGCATGCTTCTATCAAGTTGACGCTTTGTTGGTGGCAATAGTGACAGACATATGAACAGGAATCAATTGGTGAACCCAAATAGTCCATAGTAGTAGAAAGCATCAATTTTGATTTATCTGGATGAATGGACAAATCCCAGCTTTTGAAATTAAGTGCTCGGTGGCTGAGACGGCCAGGTTTGGCCAAACTCCAAAAGTTTTTCCCACGATTAAAATATCATCGAGGTAAGCCATAACAATTGTTTTTGTTTCCTGAGACACGCTGAAGTGTTTTTAATAATTTGGTGTAAAAAACAGTCTGGGCGGCTGATGACAATCCCATTAGTAATGCTTTGTAACTGCCAGAGGCTGCCCCATCCAGACAAAATTTCAAATATCTACATGTGATGATTCCTTGTTATTGGTACTGAATAGTATGCCATCCTTTAGGTCGATGCAAGCCTTGTGTGGAAGGACTGTCTTACCTATTGGAAAGGAGATTAATTGTTATGGCCAAATGACAAAGGTTTTTTCCATTTTTTTCACAAGAAATGGGCAGACTGCACGAAAGTATTCAATTCAGTCCAAATCTATGATGATGCGGCTAACGCCGTCTTCTTTATTTTTATGTGAAAATGTTCCGATACAAACTCATGAGACTTTCTTTTGGTTTTCTCAATTACCCCTTTTGAATTTAGTCTTAAGAGTTCAGCATGACCTTCTGTCTTTTGTTTCTGTGAAAGTACAAACTTCCGACTAGGGGTATGCTGAACAGGGGAAAGGAGTTTGTGAACAAATTCAATTTTATATCCCTGAATACTTTCCAGTATGAAAGGATCAGAGGTTAAAGTGCTCCATGCATCCCGAAACAAGTGCAACCGCCCACCAACCCGTGAAGAGTCTAAACATGCGATGTTCATGAGGCAACCAGACCCACCTATCTCCATGGTTACCGACGGTGCTGCGTTGGTTGCCTGTGTCTTTGTTTCTTGTGGTGTGGAGGCGCTGTGGTGTGGGGTTGGCGCATGGTTGAGCCAACCGTTGAGCAGATTGTCCGGCGTTCGAGCTTTCACCAGCAGGTGGTCTTTCGCCGTAGCGTTGTCTGCTGGTGGTTGCATAGGGGTGCTGCTGCCGCTGGTATGGGGACTTGGTGGCAGCCGGCACCTTAATCATGCCAATTGCTTTTGCCTCCTTGTCGAGGTCTTTGACCTGTTTGGGCAGGTTGTCTTCAAACAGCAATGTTGGCGGCTGTGCACTGCTGGGTCTGCAGAACCCCGCGAACTTGGGGTTGAGTGCAGGCCGGATGACGTCTTCCTGTAACTGTTGATCTCATATTGAGTGTTACATAAGAGAGCTAGCGTGTCCTGCAGCTCCTCCGGCATATCAACTCCATCCACTGTTCATGGCATCGGCCATAATCCAAAGGCAGGCAGCAGTTTATGATTCTTTGGAGTTGACTTCTTGGCTCCTTATCCCAGGGCTCATGTTACCCCAAATGGGGTTGTTAACAGCAGGCATATTGAGGGAGATGCAATTCTCCGGAGCTAGGTACTTTGCTGCCCGTATCATTGATGGCTTGCTATTGTAGTTGGTGTGTCGCCATGTAATTTATTCTGGTTGCCAACTTAGGATGTTAATGGCAGCCTTTTTGGGTAGGCATGCCTAAACCTTAGTAACCATACCAAAAGCTCCTCTTATGGCACCCCTAGCATTGTCGTTCTTCAGCCATTGCCCCCCATCTTCAGTCAGCCCAGTTTCTGATCCTAATGCTCCCCTGCGAAGAGGGTGAGGACATTTGGCAGTCCTGAAAAGGATGCTGCCGTGGGTCTGCTAGGAGACCCACTGTGACTGTGCCCCTGCTGTAGCATGGTCACGTTGGAGCAATGCTCCACCATCCGCTCCATGTGGGACAGTCGACAGCCGTCACTTCCCGAGAGCGGGGTGTCCTTCGGTCCGGACTCAGCCGAGTCAGCGGACCTGCCCGACTTCCAGGTGGTTTTGCCGCCAGTCCCAGGAGCACCTGTGGCCTGTAGCGGCGTGAAGTCGGGGGCTGCGGTTTGAACCAGCAGCTCAGGAGTACTCGAACGCTGCTGGCTACCTCCTTCCTCAGCAGCAACTTTAGTAGCGGCTCCTCTTGACTTTCTGGACTCCATAGTGCGCTCTGAAAAACAACAGCACACAGAGCCAACAAACGACCTCAGACTGGTAAGTACTTACCTGCAGGCCGTTTTTAAACTTACGCTGGAGGAGCGGCGCTCCTCCTGCCTGTCGCTTCGCAATGCGTTCTATGATATGTCGTGCATGCGTGCTGGTGGGGTCTTCACATAGTCACTCACATGACTCCGAAGTAAAATCTAAACCAATTATAAAGTTCTTGCTGTTTGTCACACAAAAAAGAACTGTCAGAGGGACTGAGCTATGGATGCAATTATAAAATACCTGACACAATATCAGGACTACCCAATGCAAATCATAGCTATCGAAACCAAATCGTCCAATGTTGCCTTAACAATGAAATCAGCTCTCATAGACAACGATCCATGTGTTTCATTGGAGATCCTCAAATGTAACCAAAGCATTAATAGCTAGGAAAGGGTCTCGCTATGGAATTCTTTATGGTATGATCCTGACCACCATTTTGTCTTTGGTAAATTAACCTCTATTCTTGACTTCCCGATCGTCTGTCACGTGGGTGGGTGGGCTTCCCCACGATCGAGCGGCCCTCCGCTGCATGGAGAGTGGTCCCTGTCTCCTGCTTCCTATCTACCCCCTCCCTATCTACCCCTTCCTCTCTGCCCCTCTCCCTTTCTGCTCCCTCCCTTTTCTGCCCCCTCGCTCTCTGCCCCCCTCCCTCTCTGCCCCCTCTCTGCCCCCCTCTCTGCGCCCCCCCCTCTCTGCACCCCCTTCTCTGCCCCCCATCTCTCTCTGCCCCCCTCCACCTGCCCACACTCCCTCTTGCCCCCCCCCCCCCCCCCTCGTGGAGTATTGCGTTTGGGATCTTGCAGCATTTTCCATTGATGATGTCACAGTGCCATCTCACAGACGTCCTATCACAATAGATCTCATTTACATGTGACATCACAACGGGACATTTGTGGGAGATTGTAACCATGTGTTTCCACAAATGCATTCAACCTGCCGTGCACAATCAAATAAGATCGAATAGAACAAGTCCTCCCCTTCCCTCTCTACCCCCATCCCTCTCTACCCCCTCGTCCTCCCTCTCTAACATCCTCTCCCTCTCTAACCCCCCTCCCTTTCTGCCCCCTCGCCATCCTCTCTAACCCCCCTTCTTCGCGGTACCCCTCCCCTCTCTACAAGAACATCTCTAACCCCCCTCCCTCTCTATGGGCCCCTCTCTCTCTAAAAAGGAAAGAATCCCTTTCTACCCCCTCCCTCTCTTTTCTACCCTCCCTCTCTAGCCCCTGCCTCCTGCTCCTTCTTACCCCGTCCCTCTCTGCCCCCCTCCTTCTCTAACCTCTCCCTTGCCTGCTCCCTCTCTACCACACTTCCCATCCTCTACCACCCTCCCTGTCTACCACCCCTCCCTCTCTATCACCCTCCCTCCCTCTCTCTCACTCTCCTCTTCCTCTACTTTCCTCCCTCACTCTAACTCTTCTACCATTTCCCACCACTCCCTCTCTGCCCCCTACCTCTCTATCACCTTCCCCTCTCTACCACCCCTCCCTCTCTCCTCCTCTCTCCTCTTCCTCTGGTACTTCCCTCCCCTTTCTCCATCTCTCTACCCCTCCCTCTCCACTCTACCATCCCCTCCCCTTCTATCGCCCTCCATTTAAAAGGATAGTACCCCCGTCACCCTCTCTCTACTACTCCCTCTCTGCCCCTCCCTTTCTGCCACCCCTCCTTTTCACTCCCACCCCCTCACCCTCCCATACCCCTACCCCCTCTCGCTCTCTGCACCGCAACCCTCTCTACACATCTACCCCTCTATCCCCTCCATCTCTATTCCCCCTCCGTCTATTATGCGCCCCCCCTTATTTACCCCCCTCACACCCTCCATCTCTACCCACATTTACCCCTCCTTCTTAACCACCTCTCCCCTCTCTACCAACCCCTCCCTCTGTAATTCCTCCCTTCCTCTCGACCCTCCCTCTATTCTGCTCTACCCTCTCTACCACACTCCCTCTCTAACCTAACACCTCCCTCTCTAACCACCTCCCACTCTGCACCCCTCCCTGTCTACCACCCTTCCTCACACAGAGGAATACCTCCCCTCCCATCTCTCATTGCCCCCTCCTCTTGACTTCACCCCCCTCACACCCACCCCCCCTCCCTCATCCTCTCTATACCTCCTCATTCCTTCCTCTCTTCCTCCTCACCCCTCCAACCTTCCCCCCCATCCTCTACTGCCTCTCTTCTCTACCACCCTCCCCTGTCTACACCCCTCCCTCTCGCCTTCTCTCCTCCCACCCCCTCCCTCTCTACTCCACTCCCATCCATCTACCTCTCTACCCTTCTCCTCCCCCCTCTACTACTACTCTCCCTCTACCCCCTCCCTCTCCAACTCTACCCTCACCCGCTCTCTCTACCCCCTCCCTCTCTGACCCCTCCCTCTCATTCTACCAACTTCCTTCTCTACCAACCTCCCCTCTCCACTACCCCCCACGACCCCTCCCTCTCTAGGAGTGGGTGAGTTATTGGGACCTATGGGTGAATTGTGGAATATTGCGTTTTGGGAACCTGTGACGCCGCGACCCCCTCTCTGACCCCACCTCCATTTCTGTCCCCACTCCCTCTCTGCCCCCCTCCCTCTCTACCTCCCCTTCCTCTCTGTGGATCTCCTTCTCTACCCCGCCACCTCTACCCCCATCCTTCTCTGCCCCCCTCCTTCTCTGCCCCCCCTCCCTCTCTATGCCCCTCCCTCTCTACCACCACCCTCTCTACCCACCATGCCTCTCTTGAAGTTGTGTAGTAATTGCGACCTAATGGGTGAGTGGTGGAGTCTTGCGTTCAGGGACCAGCCCTGTAATGCCTCGTGCCACCCCTACCCCTCAAGCTCTACCCCCCCCTCTCTCTACCCCCTTCCACTCCCTCTAGCTCCTCTCTATCCCCCTCACACTCTCCTCTCTACCCTCCATCTCTACCCTTTCCTTTCTCCCTCTTAGCCTTGCACTGCGCTGTTGGGGAGCGCATATGCGTGTGAGTGGATAGGGCAGGGGATGGGGGGAAAAGCAGCAAATTAATAATATTAATATAATGTTAAGCGGGGGGTTCGTGTGTGTGTGGGGGTTGGTTAGTGTGTGTTTGTATCGCAGCAGGCCCCCACCCCCAGCCCCCTGCAAACGCGTATTGTACTAAAACTCTTCCCTTTGTTCTTAACATTCGAAATGTGTGTGTGAGCCAGGGTTGTGATGGCTTTCTTTTAATCTCCTTAATTTGTATCTTCTTCCAAACACTTGGCAACAGCCTTCCCATTTTCACACATGCTAGTCACATCATATTTAGAAGAAAAAAATATATGACTGATGTCAAAATCCACTCGCACACTCCGGGTGTGAGGGTTACGACAACATTCCAACCCGCTCAGCCCCACTGGGATCCCTCGTCCTCTCCATCTCTACGCTCCCTCTCCCAACTCTAACTCCGCTCTCTAACCCACCCCATCTTTGCCCATCTCCCTCTCTACCTCCCTCACATCCCTCTCCCTCTGTACCCCCTCCCTTTCTACCAGGGGGAAATCCCAGGGGGGTTGTCCCCCCCCCCCCATGTTTTGATAGGTGGGGAACAATCCCCCCCATGTTTTCTTGTATGTTGAAATGTAACTTCAGCCTATTCTCCAATTCCTTCACCCCCCTCAGTGCTCCCACCCACCACGGAAGGAAGCTAGTGCTACACTCTTCCCAATTGAGCCAGTGCTAAGTGTATTTATCATATCATGCACGCGTCGCCATGAGAGATCTGCAGATATCTGATCGGCGGCGGCAGCGGTCAGAATGGGTCGGCAGCGTGTTATAACGTGCGATCATTCATCTCTGCCCTCTCTCTATGCATGCCCTCTCTCTGCCCATCTCTCTCTCTCTCCGCCCCTCTCTCACTTTCTGTTCTCACTGTCTCCTTACTCTCTCTCTGCCCTTTCTGCCCCCTCTCTCTCTCTGCCCTCTCTGCCCCCTCTCTCTCTGCCCTCTCTCCCCTCTCTCTCTTTTTCTGCCACCCCTCTCTCTCTCTCTCTGTCTCTGCCATCTCTCTCTCTGCCTGGTCTGTGCCTTCTCTCCCTCTTTCTCTGTCTGCCCTCTTTCCTTCTGCCACCCCTCTCTCTCCCCCCCTCTCTGCCTCTCTTTCTCTCTGCTCTCTCTCTCTCTGCCTTCTCCCTCTCTGCCTTCTCCTACCCTCTACCTCTGCTTGCCCTCTCTCTCCTCTTTGCCCTCTCTCTCTCTCTCTTCTCTCTCTCTTATCTCTCTATCTGCCCTCTCTCGGATTCTCTGCCCCTCTCTTTCACTGCCCTGCTCACTATCTGCCCTCTCTGTATCTCAGCCCTCTCTCTCTCTCTGCCCCAGCCTGCTCCTTGTGATGCCATGCCCCCTCCCTCTCTAACGCCCCCCTCTCTACCCCCCCCCTCCCTCTCTTACCCCCTCCCCTCTCCCCTCTATGCTCTCCCTCTCTACCCCCCCACTCGCCCTGCCCTCCCCTCCCCTCCCTCCCTCTGCCCCCCCTCCCCTCTCTTCCCCTTCTCTCTCTGCCCCTCCTTCTTGCGCCCTCCCTCTTTTGCCACGCCTCCCCCCCGATCTGCGCCGCCCCCACCCTTACCACCCTCCCCCATCTCTACCCCACTCCCTCTCTGTCCCCTCCCCAGCCCCCCCGCCTTGCTCTACGCCCACTCCCTCCTACCACCAATCCTCTTACTCTCCTCTCCAGGGGGCCCCCGGCGTAGAAATGGTGAGTATTGGGACCTTGGGTGAGTGATGGTATTGTGTTCGGTGTCAGCCCTCCCTTGTGATGCTGCATGCCCCACACCCCTCAATCTCTAACCCTCTCTCTTCCCCTCTACCCCTCCCCCTCCCTCTACCCTCATTCTCTATTCACATCTCACCCCCTGTCTCAACCCCTCCCTCGCTACACCCCCTCTCCTCTCCCTCTTCTAGCTGGATGGGGGGCAAAGGATCTAATGAATTATATTAATATAATATCAAGAGGTGTGTGCCACTGTTTTGTGTTTGTGTTTTGTGGGTTTGTGTGTGTGTGTGTGTGTGTGTGTGTGTGTGTGGTGTGTGTGTGTGTGTGTGTGTGTGTGTGTGTGTGTGTGTGTGTGTGTGTGTGTGTGTGATGCCACATGCCCGTCCCCACCCACAGCCGCACGTTGAGGGGACCCAATTGGTCCCACTTGGTCTAGTAGATATTATAACTGCAATTATTACTACAATGTCTAAATGGAAATTTTGAATTTTTTTGTTGATTGCAAAAAAATTAGTACTTTTTTCAGTCTTTCAATGCTTTGCGTTTGCTTACAAATTGAGAAGTGTGGGCGTTAGGTTATTGCAACCTATTCATCAATGTATTTTATATGTGACTGTTTTCTCTTTCTTCCCAACCTACTTGTTCATCTACATTTCCTCAATGTCTCCAATCTGAATATTTTGACTCGGAGTTTCTATCATGAGCATCTCACCAAAGACAATTTCGTTACCTATCTGTAATGATGTGACCCGAAACCCCATGAAGATACAACACATTTATTAAATCACTTACAGCATAGGATCTGCAGTACATTACAGCTCCGAGGTGCTACATCTACTGACTGGCGTCATGCAAACTCTTGATAATATAAAGCACGTACTTTCCATGAGTTGTTTTATACTCCGAACGGCGCGTTCGGCTAGTCCGTTGGACTGTGGGAACTCGGGACTGCTGGTAACGTGTTGGAAGTTCCATCATTCAGCAAAGTTTTTAAAGGCTTTGCTGGTGAGCTGTCTGTCGTTGTCAGACTGAAAACGTGCAGGGGAGCCATACACAGAGAGGTGCCGTTGCAGCTTCTCAATCATTGCCTCCGTAGAAATGGTTTGCAGTAGGTCTATTTCGAACCAGCCCGAGTAAGAGTCAACAAGGACCAGATAATGTTTCCCGTGCCACTCGAAGATGTCGGTGGCTAGCGAGGACCACGGGAGAGGAGGGACTGGTTGTGGCAGTAGGGGCTGCTTCTGTTGTTGTGGCGTCAGTCTTTTGCAGACAGAGCACATTTCGGTTCTTTCGCGTATGTATTTGGTCATACCGGGCCAGTAATACATGCTTTGCGCCCTTTGGAAGGTTGACTCCACACCGGGGTGTCCCCTGTGGACGTCGTTGTAGTATTCGTCCCAGAGGGCGGCTGGGACCACCGCCTTGTGACCCTTTACTATGATTCCGTCCTGTAGCACTAGTTTGTCATGAACCCGGAAGTAAGGGCATTGGACTGTTTGTCGGGCCAACCACGCCAGATGACTGTAGACAGCAATTGTAAAGTCTCATCAGCAGCGCGTGTGTTCAGCTAGGCTGCGTAAACGATCAGTTGGCACAAACGAGACCTTCATGACTGAGAATTCGTCCTGTTCGGAGAGTTGTTGCTCGTTGGTTCTGCGTGGGGCTCCACATGTCTTTACCCTTCTTGTAGACGATGTTTAAATCAAATCGCTGCAGTTGCATCAGCGTTCTCTGCAGCCGTGCTGGGGGAGCATGGATCAGTTTGTTCAGAATGGTGACCAGCGGCAGATGGTCGGTCTCGATGGCTGCGGTTTTACCAAAAATGAAGTCCTTGAATTTAATGCAGGCGAAAACCTGGGCATAATGCTGTTCCGTGTCAGTCAGCATATGACACGGGCTTGAAACTAACGTCAGCAGTTGGTGTTGCAGGTACGCTGCGTGTAACCCTACTGGGGAAGCATCGCAGTGGTGAGCGTTACCGGTAAATCTCACACTCGCCTATTTCGAGAGTTTGAGAGCATCGAAAGCCATTTTGTGCTGCCAGGTACCAGGACTATGTCACGTCCTTGTGTGCAGTTCTTGCAGGGGGGCTGATATATTTTCCCAGGTAGTTAACCATACCGAGGAATCGTTGTAAACTCACAACATCAGTAGAAACTGGCAGTTCGTTGATAGCTGCGGTTTTCAGCGGATCTGGTCAGAGTCCATTGCTGGTAAAAACATGCCCGACGTAAGTGACCTCAGGAACTCGAATCCTGCACTTCAGAGGATTGTGTTTAAGGTGAATGTCTTTAGCATAGTCGAGTACTTTCTTCAGATTAGCATCATGTTCAGCCAAATCGAGACGAGAATATCATCAACAATGATGGCACACGGGTACTCTGCAACAATTGTTCCATAATGCACTGGAAGACTTCGCTGGCAGAGTTGATGCCGAATGGCATTCTTAAAAATTTGAAACGGCCAAAGGGTGTACCGAACGTAGTGAGGTTGGACGAGTCTGGGTCTAATGGAATCTGCCAAAAAAGAGCTTTTGGACGAGAATACTGCTGCGTTTCCAATCTGCGCAGCGCCTCTGTGGTTCGCATCAGGTAGTGCGGGTGCTTGATGGCAGCGTTAAGATCTCTGGGGTTGATGCAGATACGGATCTCCTCCTTGTTTTCTTTGGTTGCAATGACCATGGTGGAACCCCAGTCGGACGGGTCAGTTACTTCAGCAATAACACCGATTGAGACCATGCATTTTAGTTTGTCGTGTATTCTGTCATGCATGGCATGTGGGACACGATGTGGCGCTCGGACCACGGGTGTGACGGATCAACAGTAATGCGGTATTTGACAGGCAACTTGCCAAGTTCATCACTAAGCAGGTCTTTGTATTGGGAGAGAAGCTGCTGAGTGGGCTCATCAGTGAGGCAAAGTTTGTGGACAGTAGACCAGGCCTAGATCGTGGCATGCATTGATACCGAGCAAAGTCTCTGAATTAGCCTTAACAATGTAAAACTGTAGGGTGCGGTGTACATCTACAGTGTACTTTAAATCAACCTTTCCGAATGGGTTCTGAAGCGTTGCGGAGGCCTTATCAATACGTTCAGTATTGCGAATTTTTAAACATTCCCTTAATGATATGACGTTCACTTTTGCGCCAATATCCACCTTGGCAAGAAGAGGCCTATTGTTCACAAACATAGTTACTTCAGGGTCAAGTAGCTCATTAGTCGAAGGGATGAGGGAGTGGATGAGGGAGAGGCCCATTGGAGCCAATGGAAGAGAAGGAGGGGGAGGAGCGACACCCGACCGGTAAGATTTAAAATCCAGAGCGGGGCTTGTTTTTCTCAGAGGCCCACAGGAGCCGTTGGAAGAGAAGGAGGGGGAGGAGCGACACCCGACCGGTAAACTTTAAAATCCAGCGCGGGGCTTACCTAAATCCATAACGTTCCATTTGGAGAAGTATTTATTTTGAGGAAGCCGCTGATTGGTGGGAAGTGGACTAGGGTAAGCAGCTGATTGGTGGGAAGTGGACTAGGGTAAGCAGCTGATTGGCGATCAGATTTCAGCAGTTTGTAGTGATTTCGTATTGTGTTGATATTGTATCTTGTGTAAGGGGGGAGTATGAAGGCAAGGGCAGTGTACTGTTCTGGATGTCAGATGTGGGAGGTCAGGGAATCTGATAGTCCTCCAGACGTCCACATCTGTGCCAGGTGTGGTTGAGATGGGGCTCCTAAAGGACTGTGTTAGGAACCTGGTAGCAACAGCACGATGACCTCCGTCTGGTCAGGGAAAGTGAGGAGGTCTAGAGAGGAGCTACAGGGAGGTAGTCCACAACCAGACCACAGGAGGCAGACAAGTGGGTCACGGTTTGAAGGGCAAGGGGCAGAGGCAAGGGGCTAGAGAGTACCCCTGTGACTGTACACCTGGAAATAGGTATTCGGGTTTGAGTACGATTGGAGGGACAGCCTACCTGGGGGCAGCAACAGCGGCGGCGTCTCCAGCACAGAGACCGGCCCTGATGCTCAGAAGGGTAGCAAAAAGAGGGAGGGCAATTGTAATAGAGGATTCTATAGTTAGGGTCGATGGGCGATTCTGTGGACGCAGTCGGGAGACACGATGGTAGTTTGCCTCCTGGTGGCCAGGGTCTCGCATGTGTCGGAACGTGTCCAAAAAAGATTCTGAAATGGAGGGTGAGGAGAACCTGATGTTGTGGTACACATATGTACCAATGCCATAGGCAGAAAAATAGATGAGGTCCTGAAGGGAGAATTTAGGGACTTGAGGGGAAAGTTAACGAGAAGGACCAAAAGAGTAATGATTTCAGGATTACTGCCTGTGCCGCATGAACAGTGAGAGTAGGAAAAGGATGAGGTGGAGGATAAATGCGTGGCTGAGGGGAACTGTGCAATGTGGGGGCAGGGGTTCAAGTTTCTTGATCACTGGGACCTCTTTTGGGTGAAGGCATGATCTGTACAAAAAGGACGGGTTGCACTTGAACCCGAGGGGGACCAATATCCAGGCAGGGAGATTTGCAAAGGCTACTGGGGAAACTTAAACTAGAAAGGCTGGGGGGAGGGACTCGGGTAGAGGGGGGGCTAGTGGACAGGGGTGGGGCAAGAGGCAGAGAAGGGAGCACTCGGACAAAAAATGAGGCGAGAACAGAGGAAAAAGAAATAGAGAATAAGGGATGTGGGTTTCTAAAATGTGTAATTTTAATGCTAGGAGCATTGTAAGAAAGGTGGATGAACTTAGAGCCTGGATTGACACCTGGAAATATGATGTTGTTGCAATCAGAAAACATGGTTGCAGGAGGGCTGTGATTGGAAAACTAAATAACCAGGATTTCGTTTGCTTCAGGTGTGATAGAATGGAGGGACCAGATGTAGAGGTGTTGCATTGCTTGTCAGAGAGGATTTACAGCATGCTTTGGCAGGATAGATTAGGGGGCTCGTCTAGGAGGCTATTTGGGTGGAACTGAGAAGTGGGAAGTGTTCTTGTGTAGCAACACTTATAGGGGTGTATTAATAGACCGCCAAATGGGGAGCGAGAATTGGAAGAGCAAATTGATAAGGAGATAGCAGATATTAAGTAGTAAGCACAAGGTAGTGATTGTGGAGATTTCAATTTTCCAAAATAATAGACTGGTAAACACATTCTGTAAATGGGCTGGATGGTTTTGGAGTTTGTAAAATGTGTGCAGGATAGTTTTTGCAGCAGTACATAGAGGTATCAACCAGAGAAGGTGCCAGTGCTGGACCTCCTGTTAGGAAAATGAGCCAGGTCAGGTGATGGAGGTATGCGTTGGTGAGCACTTTGGGACCATGATCACAATACCATAGTTTCAATATAATTATGGAGAGAAGTCAGAACTGGACCTAGGGTGGAGATTTTGATTGGTGAAAGGCTAACTTTGAGGGAATGTGTAAGGATTTAAAAGGAGTGAATTGGGACACTTTGTTTTATGGAAGGATGTAGAAGAGAAATGGAGGACATTAAAAAGGGGAAATTGTAAGAGTACAGAATCTTTATGTCCCTGTTAGGTTGAAAGGAAATAGTATTAATTGTAAAGAGTCCATGGTTTTCAAGGGAAATTGGACATTTGTTTCGAAAAATGAGAGATATCTACAATAATTATAGGAGGCCTTGGAGTAAAAATGAGTGCTAGAGGAGTATAAAGAATGTAAAAAGAATCTTAAGAAAGAAATTAGGAAGGCTAAAAGAAGAATGAGGTTGCTTTGGCAAGGAAAGGTGAAAGTAAATCCAAATGAGTTTTACAGCTATATTAATAGCAAAAGGATAAAGGGATTGGACCATTGGAGAGCCAGAAATGGACAGCTATATCTGCAGAGCCAAAAGAGATGGGGAGAGATATTTGAACAATTTATTTTCTTCGTATTCACAAGGAGAAGGATAATGAACTCTGTGAGGTAAGGGGGAAAAAGTAGAGTAGCTATGGAAACTATGAGATTCAAAGAGGAGGAAAGAACTAACACTTTTGAAAAATATAAAAGTGGATAAGTCTCCAGTCCTGACAGGATATATACCCTAGGAATTGAGGGAATTTAGTGTAGAAATAGCAGGAGCTATGACAGAAATATTTCAAATGTTTATTAGAAACGGGAATAGTGCCGGAGGATGGCGACTGCGCATGTTGTTCCATTGTTTAAAAAAGGGTTCAAAGAATAAACCTAGCAATTTATAGACCTGTTAATTTGACGACAGTGCTGGGCAAAATTAATGGAACGGATACTTAGAGATAATATATAAAGCATCTGGATAAACAGGGTCTGATCAGGAACAGTCCAACATGGATTAGTGCCTGGAAGGTATGTTTGAACAAACCTTCTGAATTTTTTGAAGCGGTTACTAATGGAAATTGATTCATATGAGGGTAAAGCAGTGGATGTTTCTATATGGATTTCAGTAAGGCCTTTGGACAAGGGTTCCCCATGGAAGGTTGCTTAAGAAGGTTCAATCATTGGGTGTTAATGGCAGAGTAGCAAGATGGAATTCAACAGTGGCTAAATGGGAGATGTCAGAGAGTAATGGTGGATGGCTGTTTGTCAGGTTGGAAGCCGGTGACCAGTGGGTGCCTCAGGGATCTGTGTTTGGGTCTCACTGTTGTTTGTCATGTACCATCAATGATCTGGATGATGGGGTGGAAAATTGGATAAGTAAGTATGCAGATGATACTAAGATAGGTGGCGTTTGTGGATAATGAAGTAGATTTTCAAAGTCTACAGAGAGATTGGGCCATTTGGAAAAGTGGGGCTGAAAGATGGCAGATGGAGTTTTAATGCTGATAAGTGTGAAGTGCTACATCTTGGCAGGACAAATCAAAATAGACGTACATGGTAAATGGTTAGGGAATTTGAGGAATGCTGTGGAACAGAGAGATCTAGGTTATAACTGTGCATAGTTCCTGAGATGGAACGCATGTAGTAGGGTGGTAAAGAAAGCCTTTGGTGTGCTGGCCTTTATAAATCAGAGCATTGAATATAGAGTAGGGAAGTAAGTTAAAATTGTACAAGGCATTAGGTTAAGACCAATTCTGGAGTATGGTGTACAATTTTTGGTCGCCTAGTTATAGGAAGGATGTCAACAAAAATAGAGAGAGTACAGAGGAGATTTACTAGAATGTTGCCTGGGTTCCACAACTATGTTACAGAGAAAGGTTGAACAAGTTAGGTCTTTATTCTTTGGAGCGCAGAAGGTTAAGGGGAACACTTGATTGAGGACTTTAAAATGATGAAAGAGATAGATAGTGTTGACGTGGATAAGCTTTTCCCATTGAGAGTAGGGAAGATTCAAACAAGAGGGCATGACATGAGAATTAAGGGACAGAAGTTTAGGGGTAACGTGAGGGGGAACTTCTTTACTCAGAGGGTGGTGGCTGTGTGGAATGAGCTTCCAGCAGAAGTGGTGGAGGCAGGATCGATTTTAACATTTAAAAGTGAAGTGGATAGGTATATGGACGGAAAAGGAATGGAGGGGTATGGTCTGAGTGCAGGTAGATGGGACTAGGGGAAAACAAATGGTTGGCATGGACTGGAAGGGCCGAGAGGGCCTGTTTCCATGCTGTAATTGTTACATGGTTATATGGATGGCAGAACTGTTATCAACATTGTCTCGTAGCACTGCGAGGAATGACAACTCAGACTCTTGGGAGTCAGTATCAGTGAACTCCTGCTGGAGCAGGTGCAGGCTTGTTCTTGAAGCATTAGAAATCACACGGGAATGACAACATTGTGCAAAATGGTTCAATTTGTTTACAGAGATTACAAGCTTTTCCGTAGGCAATGCAAAACTGCCGAACCTTCGCATGGAAATAGTTACAATTCTGACAGCGAGCAGTAGACCTGGTAGGGGGTCTTCGAGAGGAGAAGTCTGTAAGATTATCGTTATGTTGCTGGTGGGAACTGAGAGGCACGTTCAGAGAGGGGAGACGTTATCTCGGAAATACGGCAAGCATGCTCTACTTTGTCAAGTGTTCATTTAGTGTCACGGAGAAGCTCAGCTCTCAGCTTGCTATTAAGCATTCCACCTACCAATTTATCTCGTACTAATTCATCCTTCAAATCACGGAATCAACAGCACATAGCCATGCGCTTCAGGCCACTGATAAATTGTTCAATGGGCTCATCGGCCTGCTGTAAGCGAGCATAGAACTTGGTTCTTTCAATAATATGGTTTGAATGCATGTCACGCAGTTCTCTGAATTTTCTTAGCAAAACCACAGGATCGTCGTTAGTTTCTGCTGGCACTAGGACCTGGCCATTGTCATCCAAAACAGCAGGAGCAAAAGTTAAGTTGTCTGCACGATTCATTGCCTCAGGTCCCGCAAGATTGAGCAAAACAGATGCACGCACTTCTGGGTGGTCATTTCAATGAACGATGCGAGTGTAGTCACGTTCAAAAAGACGCCACCATTCAGCAATGTCTGAATCAAAGAGCAGAGGGCTCGGACGGCGACACGGATTAGCCATAACAGAGATAATAAAACACAAACTAATCTAAAGTAAATAAAACCCGATAGACTTAAACGGAGTGGGTAACATTTACTGTCTGACACCATGTAATGATGTGACCCGAACACACATGAAGATACAACACATATTTATTAAATCATTTACAGCATAGAATCTGCAGTACATTACAGCTCCGAGCTGCTACATCTACCGACTGGCGTCATGCAAACTCTTGATAATATAAAGCACTTACTAGGCGGAGCTACTAGGATTGGCTAGCATGCAATAGCCAATCTACATGATCATTACTTATTTGTTAATCTGTTATACTTCATTTTATATTGGGCAGTAACATTAGTATACTGTGGCACCCAATCACCCATCATAAATGAGGTATAAAGGTATGTGAGAAGGACACCATTGGGTCAGCACCTCTGGAGAACTTGGATATGTAACATTTCGGGCTGGAATTTTTCTTTGGACTATTGTGGTGGTTGGGTTGGGGAGGAGGGGGTGGTGAGGAAAGCTGAGAGAGACACGAAAAAGCATGGCAGGTAATCAGTCAACACAGGCAAGTGGGGGGTTGATAAACATGTGTTTAGAATAAAGGTGAGAGATTAAAACAAAGGATGAGACGGGATTGCAGAGTTGTTACTTATGGTCAGAGAAAGAAATGTAAGTAGATGGGGGTGATGGAGGAGAAATAAGTGGAGGACAGGGGAGGGAAGGGAGGGGAAAGGGGTTAGGGTTGGGGGGAAGAAAGGAGAGGGGTGGGGGAGCAGGGGTTCTACAAGGTTACCTAAAATTGGAGAAATGGAGAGGTATAAACAATGAAGCACCATAAACAATGAAGCAGTATCAGTGTTTCAGTAATATTTTTGTTTACCTGCAGAAGAAGGCAATTCTACTGTTGTAGAGCTGCAGATTAATTTTAGCTGTGATGTGTAATTCAATTTCCTCAGAATACATTTTGTCTAATTTTAGCCCGATGCTATTGTTAATCCAATGGATTATGACAGTTGTTTCATGTGCTGGTGTGGTAGGTTTCAAGTTTAGTAATAAATTGCATGAATACATTTATTTTCAGTCATTTTTTGCAATCCCAAGTGTGCAATAAATTCTATAAAGTTCTCATTAAAATTTGTATACTTGCTGGTAATTTGTTTGAAAGAGGATTGCAGCTGAAGAGATGGGATTTTTTACTTAATCAGATGGATGGCATGGGAACCGGTGGGTTTATGTTTAATGGGAATGACCCAAGGAAAAAGTAAGTTGACTTTTGGGGTAAAATGGGCTCAAGGGGCTTGGAATTTATTTCCAAACTATTTCAGTAATCTGTAATCATAACAGACTTTTTATAGATACTACTTTTTACAGACTTTATATAATTGACCACAAAATGAAATCACATATGTAATTGACTGCCTGGGAAAATAATGTGTAAATAGGTTTTAATAAATGAGATCTATTAATATTCTGAGCATAATCCAGTTTTAGTAACTAGAAAAAGTAACCTATAGATTGTAAATTAGAAAGGTTGATGGATTGTTCTATTCGAAGTCTCATCAGAAGTTCAACTTGTGAATGGAAGTGAATGGAACATGACACGATACACTGCAAGATGTAAATTGGAAACTGCTTAGGAGCACAGGTATTGATGCCAGGCAGCTTCATTTATCCTAAACACATGATGCCATTAATTATTTTTGAGGAACTCAGACCATTGACTGCAGTGGTTTCTAATATTAGATGCTAACATCTTTGTTTTTTCTAACAGTTAACATCTTATAATGTCTGTATTAGAATAGTGGAAATAATTGCAAAGAACGTAATGTTTAATGGAATAGAAGACAAATAATTTTTGAGGCAATAATTGAACCACATGAACAATTTAAGTTTAGTTTAGATTAATTTAGTTTAGAGTTACAGCGCAGAACGAGGCCTTTGGCCCACCGAGTTCATGTCGACCAGCGATCGCCCCTTACACTAACACTATCCTACACACCAGGGACAATTAAACATTTTTTATCAAAGCCAATTAACCTACAAACCTGTACAGACCTTTGGAGTGTGGAAGGAAACTGGAGCACCCAGAGAAAACCCACGTGGTCACAGGGCGAATGTACAATCTTCTTCCAGACAACACCGATACTCAGGATTAAACTCGGGTCTCTGGTGCTGTAAGGCAGCAACTCTACCTCTGCACCACCGTGCCATCCCTGTTTCCTAATATCTCAATTTACCTTTATCAGAGATCAAGCCATCCCATGCCACATTAGTGGAAATAATTCTAAGGTATCTCTTTACATAATTACGAATTACATAATAATTGCTTGGTATATTTAAATCAGAGGCAGTGCTTACTAATGGAGAATGTTGTCTCTAAGCAAGCCTGGACACAGATAGTACTCAAGTTTAAAATATTCCTTCCAGTGATGACAAAGCATATCAAATAGAATATTTTTCACATAACAGCAAAATGCTGTACCACAGGGCCATGTGTAGGCCAGGATCAGTTTAACATATTAACTTGAATTTGATCATTTATTTGAGATCCAGATACTGTTCAAAAAAGCAAGTCTCAAGAAGTAATAGAATCTCGGGATTTTTTAAACGTTCTTTTGCATAATGTTATTCAAACTCTTGTCCACCTAGATTTCCTTTCAATGATTTTTCACGTACACCTTTAAGTTGCAACACCAAGTTTTATGGGAAGGGTTAAGTCCTTTCTGATCTTTGGTTTCACCAAAGTATTCATGCAGCAAATGCCCATGCCAATTTGTGCACAAGCAAATTGATTATCCAATTCAATAATTATCACTTTACTGTGAGTCACAATAAAACTCATCTGCACGGCCTTGAAATCCTTGAGCTTTTGGTAAGAGGCCATCCCTAATGCATTGAACATGATTCTCAATGAGAAAGCTCCTGAGCCTGCATTCCAATTTTTCTCACTGAGTACCTGCTAAAAATTCTCTGCCAAATCAGAGAAGCAGAAACATTTCATGACACAGAAGGCTATTCAAGGTCATTCCAGGCAAAAATAAACCCAGATATTCTCTTTTTCCACATCCAACTTGCCCCGTAGCTTTGAATGTCATGACATGTTAAGAAAATATAATTATTTTTCTTCTCTGTATTTTTTACTTGAATATAAAGCGGCCATGGTGTATGGTGCTATAAAGATATTTAAGGCAGAAGTTACAACATATACAAACTTTACAGAATCACAGAATATAATGATGATATTTTGTATGAAACTAAATTGCAAGTGCAATTCAAATTGTATGAAGGGAATAAATAGGTAAAATATAAATAACAAATGTACATGTGTTGGTTGGGTTTTAATGTGATTTCCAGATTACAATTATGTGGAATGCTTTAAAATTCATTTGGAATTAGTCTTCCCACAAACTAGTGTAAAGTGTTGCTTTTTAGTTTCATTTCGTTTTGAGATACAGCGTGGAAACAGTCCCTGCAGCCCACTGGGTCCGCGCCATCCAGCGATCCCTACACATTAACACTATCCTACACAAACTAGGGACAGTTTTTACATTTACCAAGCCATTATCCTACAAACCTGTATGCCTTTGGAGTGTGGGAGGAAACCAAAGATCTTGGAGAAAATCCGCACAGGTCATGGGGAGAACATAAAACTCCGTACAGATAGCACCCATACTCGGGATCGAACCCGGTTCTCTGCCACTGCATTCACCGTCAGACAGCAACTCTACTCTTGCGCCACCATGCCCCCTTGGGAAATCAAATCAGTTGGACATTCCCAATAAACAGTTAGGCCCTGGGCAGTGTACAATTACATAGTTCCCTGAATGTGACGTGGCAGGTAGAAATGGTGGTGAAGAGGTATGCTGACCTTCATCAGCATTGAGTATAAAACATGGAATCTCCTGTTGTAGATGTACAAGACACTGGTGAGGCCGCAATTGGAATACTATACAAAAGCACAAAGTACTGAAGTGACTCAGAGGGTCAGGCCGTATCTGGGGAGGGATTGGAAAGGTGACGTTTTGGGTTGAGGCCTTTCTTCAAACTGATTGTAGTAAGCAGGAGAAAGCTGGAAAAGAGCTTGATGTTTCACCAAGTTGGGAGGACGATGGTGGGGGGGGGGGGGGGGGGGGGGTTGTGAGAGACACACAGATAAGAGAGAGAAAAGAAAGAGTCAGTAGTGGTATTACATAACATTGGAATATTCTATGTTTATACCATTGGGTTTTAAGAGTCCCAAGCAGAACAAGTGCTGCTGTAGTTCCCTATATCACCACTTGGAATATTGTGTTCAGTTTTAGTCACCTTGCTATAGGAAAGATCCTTGATGTTGGAAAGAGAGTAAAAAAGATTTACGAAGATGTTACCAGAAATCAAGGGACTGAGTAATAGGGTGAGGGGTAGCCAGACTATGATTTTACTTCGGAGTCACGTGAGTGACTTCGTGAAGACCCCGCCAGCACGCATGCGTGGGGGGGTGGGGGGAGCGCAGCTCCTCTGCCGGCAGCTTAAAAAGGACCATAAGGTAAGTTTTTACTAACCTTGAGTTGGTTGGTCTCTGTATTTGTTAATCTTTTACAGAGACGTCATGATGGAGAAAACACGGAGCAAAAAGAGGGCTGCTTCCAAGCGTGCCATGAAAGACTGTGGGACTTTGGAGCGAGTTCAGCGGCCAAAATCCCCAGAGTAGGCCGTTGAGTTTTCGGCAGCACCCGTACCTCGGGCCGAGAAGGCAGCGTGGAAGTCGGGTAGCCCCGTTCTGATGGCAGGCCCCGACTCTCCACCGCAACAGTCCAGAAAATTGCGGATTGGCGGTAGGACCATGCGGGAGCTGGGAAGCCCCGTTCTTACGGCAGGCCCCGACTCTCCACTGCTTCAGTCCGGACAACCGCGGACTGGCAGCAAAAAAGTGCCGAAATCCGGCCCCCCCGTTCATACGAGCTTGTTGTTTGGGGATGACCTGCCCAAACAGGTCAAGGACCTAGATGAGGAAGCCAAAGTGGTTGGCATGATAAAACCGCCTTCCTCTAGAAGGCCACCAGCGTATCGACGGCAGCATCCGTATGCAACACCCAATAGGCCCCGCTTTCACCCTGATAGGGTGACGGGTGCAAACCCAAAGGTCGCGCCTCATCTACAGAGGCCTTTTTTAGGCCAAGGCCCAGAGCGACCCGCTTGGAAAATGCGTCAACCCCACACCACAGCACCACCACATCCCAAGAGCCAAGGACGGAAGACCCACCGGTAACCATGGAGGTAAGGGGGTCTGGTTCCCTTGGGAATTCTGCATGCATAACCTCACAAGTGGGAGGTAGTTTGCATCTGTTTGGGGATGCATGGAACCCGTGGTTTCAGGTTTCCAAATGCCCGAACCTCCTGACACATCCCATATCAGGTGAGAGTCATCCGTGCCAAGGTAACCTTCTTTATTGACGAGTTACTAAAACACTATAGACCTGGAACAACCGGTCTTAAAATGGAATTCCTGGCATATCCCATTGATGTATGCCTTTGTCTTGCCACCCATCTCGGACATTATATAGATGTCACCAAAAATATCAGGGGTATGGAAGTAGGTCTTTTTATCAGTTTTAAACACCCACACTACAGGGTAACTGTGCAGACTATTTCCAGGTGGCTCAGGGTGGTTTGCGTGCAGCAGGGGAAGACACTGATATTTTAAGTCTCATTCTACCAGGGCTGCATTCACATCAGCCGCGAGGACCATGGAGGTGCCCATGGACCATGTCCTCACAACAGCGGGCTTTTACAATAAGCCTGTGGCCACACCCGCGACGTTTGCAGGCACTGTTTTAAATTCTGTTCCCTGAACGTTCCCCAAAGTCAGGGGTTTTTGTTTGTGTTAATAAATACATTATTGTTTTTCAGCTCTGTTTCAAGACTGAAATATGTTAACATCAGTCATCAGTTATTACGGCAGTGTGTGAGCATGGACGTGGTTCCAGGGCATTGAAATCACAGAGCTTTGAAATCTTCACGAAGTCACTCACGTGACTCCGAAGTAAAATAGTAAGATTAAATGAGAACTTACCAGTTTGAAGTTTGATCCTTATTTTATGAGGAGTTATGATGAGGGGTTTCATGCCCTCCGCTCCCAACCCTCTATCATAAGGTCAACTAGTATATTAGTTTCTCTTAATCTTACTCTCCAGTCAGTTCTACTATCTGTGATTTCACACCGCTGCTTTGAAGAATGTCGCGCATGCGTGCTGGCGGGGTCTTCACGAAAATCCCTCATCGTAACTCCTCATAAAATAAGGATCAAACTTCAAACTGGTAAGTTCTCATTTAATCTTACTATTTTATTGGAGTGTAAGAGACTGACGTCTATTACAAACCCAGTGACTCCCACAACTATCTCGACTACACTTCTTCCCACTCTGCTTCCTGCTATCCCCTACTCCCAATTCCTCTATCTATGCCGCAATTGCGCCCAAGACGAGGTGTTCCACACTAGAACATTCAAGATGTCCTCATTCTTTAGGGAACGGGTGCTCCCCTCTCCCATCATAGATGAGACCCTCACACATGTCTCCACAGTACCCCACAGTTCTGCCCTTGACCCCCCTCCCCCTGGTCGCAACAGAGACAGAGTCCCCCTAGTCCTTACTTTCCACCCCATCTGCCATCGCATACAATGCACAATCCTCCAAAATTTCCATCACCTCCAGAGGGACGCAACCAGCAGCCACATTTTCCCATCTCTACCCTTTTCAATCAATCAATCAGTTTTATTCAATCAATCAATTTTATTCGTCACTTGCATATAAAGTGCAAGTGTAATGAATTTGCCAGCAGCGGTACAATGAAAAAAGAACACAAAAACACAATAAAAATGTACACAAACATCCACCACAGCATTCATCACTGTGGTGGAAGGTACAAAATGTGGCCAGTCCTCCTCCATTTCTCCCGTGGTCGGGACCTTCAACCCTCCGCAGCAGCTGCTGCGGGTGTCCAGATGTGTAGACCAGGTAAAGTCCAGGTAAGTCCTGAATCAGTGCTTCCATACCGCAGACCACGGCTTCAGGTTGGTGTAGGCCGCAGGCCGGCTGTCGAAAATCTAAAGTCCCCGCCGCACTGCATCCAGAAGCACTGCAGACCGCAGGGCTGGCGGACGGAGCTCCTCTGCAGAGGTCCCCAGCGAGGGACCCCGCTCCTGATGGTAAGTCCACGCCGCGCCCGCGGTAGAAGTAGGCCACGGGCCGGCGCTCGGCGTCTTCTCCTCCTGGGTCCCCAATGAGGGAACCCAGGCGCGGATGCTGCGCCAGCTTGAACTCTGCAGACCATGGCGTCAGGCTGCCGCGGGCCAGTGAACAGAGAGCTCCCCTCTGGCAACCCCCCGGCGAAGGCTCTCCCGCTTGATGACGAGAGTCCACGCTGTGCCTGCAGCTGATGCCCCGTGGGGGGTCTCCGGGAAAGGCCGCACCGATCCTTGCTGTTAGGCCACGGGGGAGGCCACATGGAAAAGGTCGCCTCTCCATGGAGGAGGCGACCAAAGTGCTTTCTCCCTTTCCCCCTCACACCACCCCCACACAAGACACAAAGAGAGACATTAAAACCACACATTAGGATACACACAAAAAACAAAAAGTAGAAAGAACTAACATGCTGCCGGCTTGCAGCGCCCCACCGACCTTTCTGCCTTCCGCAGAGACTCTTCTCGCTGCAATTCCCTGGTTAATTAAACCCTCCCCACCCAAACCACACCCTCACCATGTACCTTCCCCTTCAACCGCAGAAGATGCAACACCTGTCGCTATACCTCCTTCCTCGACTCTGTCCAGATACTAGAGCATTTGGTTCAGAGTGCTCAATCACCCTCCACAAATATTTACAGTGCAAAAATGGAACATTTTTGCACTGGCCAGTCGGAGAAGTGATAGAATGTAGAAACTGTTAAAAAGGCAGAAAATATGAAAAAGGATGCTATACCTAAGAATTGTGATGTGCTACAAGCAGAATGTAATTGGCATGATAAAACAACAGGAAAAGGCCGAAAAAGAAAAAGCCTGAATTAAGCAACATTTGGTAACAAAAACAAATAAATAAAAGGCACTAAAATGAAATAACCCCAGGGGCCCCTTGCCTGTTTATGGAAGAGGGGGGATGAGGAACAAATTCAGTGGGAATGGGGAACAAAGTTGGGAATAGTGCAGACCACCTCCCCTATATGCCCTGGCGGCAGAAGGTGTCCCACTAAGATCCCATGGGGGGGAGGGGGGGGGAGGGGAGAGGCTCCAGCAATCACTCAGGGAAGGGCACCCCCGGAGGAAAATGATACTGATAGCAACTCGGAGACTGGAAAGGAAGATGAGAAAGAAGAAGAGACATTGCTGATGCAGAAGAGGAAGGAAGATCACAAATGAATCCAGCAGTAAGAGAGTTAAACAATACTCAGCCAAAGTATCATGGAGACACGATAGTACTGTCGTTCCTTGCCTAAACCAAGGCATTGAATTCTGCACATTGGTCCCCACAGAACCAAAGATTCTAGTAGACAGAATGGCCTTGCCAAGATATTGGTGATGTAAAGTTAATACAGGGGGATGCCTCTAGCACACAGCGCAATTATTGGAAATGAGAGGGCTGCACCATTGACTCTTTGACAGGAATCTGGCTCCCCCCTCTTGGACAAGTTTGTGTAACTGATGTTTTTCTGCCCATTCTTTTATATTATATATACTGCCTTGAGAATGCAGGTAAGGAGCGAAAACAATGGAGATGCATCTTACAATTTCAAAACCTAATTGTGATTACCATTTTCCTTTGTGAAAATTCCATGTTAATTCAGCACATCACGTGTGGAATGGTGGGCAAACTTATGAGTGTATTTGGGTGTATCAAAGTTTTAAGAGTTTGAATAATTTCCCTCCGGTGTGTATAATTTTTTTACTTTTGAGTGAGAATTGTATTGTTTTAAAGTGTGTGAATATCTGTGAGATTTAGTATATTGAATGAGGTGTGACAACTTGGGAGTGAATGTAACTGAAAAAACATGTTTTAAGAGGTAGTGTCTCTTTAAGAAGTTGCAGTTGTGTGGGGGTGGAGCCACACACAGTTATTTTCTTTTCCTTTGTTCTTTGGATATGCTTATCCATTTATGTGGAAATTAACTATTTATTCTTTGTTTTCTTTTAACTCTTAAACAGAGGAGAGATGCAAAAATGCCATTTGTTTTGTGATCGAAGTTTTAAGTTTTATTTTTCCTATTTGGTAATCTTTTGAACTGAGTTCAAAAAGAGACCTGGATGCTTTTGGAATCCTGGTTAAAGTGAGATTGGAGGCCAATGTTGCAGAAAAAAAATGTTAATTTGGGAAAATTGTGATTAGTATACATTTATGCTAGGAATTTGAAATTATGTATTTGGGGAGATAGATTAGAACAATTGGGAATAATTTTAAAATTGTTTTTTTCTTAATAATGATCTAATTTTTAAAACCTTTTAAGGATATTGGCAAATTTATGGATTACTGATTTTGAGTTTTAGGGAAAGCTATTGGGAAAGCTTGTTTTGATATGATCATAGTGTTTGTCTTTTAGAATGCAAATGAACAGTCAAATTCCCATCTACAGGGAAGTAAATGTGTGGAGGCTTGAAGCATGTGCTGCTTAAGGGACAAATGAAGGTCCATGCAGTACTGTGTTAGTTGATTACATCAGACCGTAGCGTACAAAAGGGGGTTTGAGGGATGAGGGATAAAAAGTGAGAGATAAAGTAGATTGGGGAGGAGAAACATATTTGGACAATTGAAGAGATAATATTTAGGTGGGGGTCCTTCTTCAGATAGACTCTGATCAAGGAACAAGTTCACAGGGAAGATGATGAAGGAAGATTCTGCCTTGTCAGTAGTTAAAGAGTGATTTCACATTTCCAAACCACCCGCAGAGTTTTGGATTAGTGGAGGGAATGAATAGAACACTAAAGAGTATAAGTAAAGCCTTGACTGAGACTGGACAGGAATGGGTTAAGGTATTCTGATGGTTCAGAACAACCCCAGTGAGAGAGACAGGGCTAATGCCTTTTGAATTTATAACAGGATAAGCTATGAACCTACCAGAGGATGTGGAAGTTACACCTACAGGCCCTCAGTGATTAACTAATTATGTATGCACAGCAATTAACCCATGCCTTGCCAGGTCTGCATTCCCAGGTACGAGAGACACAGAAGCCACTACCTGTTGAACACAGGGATGAGTCCATACTGTCAGACTATGTACTGATGAGGTACTGGGACCGGAAGAAATTGAGACTGTGTTGAAAGGAATCGTACCAAGTGCTAGCAACAACATCAACTGCCATGAAGGTTGAAGATCACCCCCGTTGGATACCTCTGATTGACTGTAAAAGGTTCGGAGAATCAAGAAAGGACAATGGGGCCATTGACCCTCCTTTTACTCTGGGGTTGGCCCAGATGGACTGGACTTGGGGAAATAACTTGTATCTATCTATGAGTTTTGAATTTGCCCTTCATGATAATATAAGTGTATGGTGGGTATGTATACAATTCCCATAAAATGATGGAGGAAGAATACCCCCTTTTCCTTTTGTTATTTTTTAGTTAGTTAAAAGTTGTTTTTAATGTTTTAAAGAAGGAACTGCAGATGCTGGAGAATCGAGGGTACACAAAAAGCTGGAGAAACTCAGCGGGTGCAGCAGCATCTAAGGAGCGAAGGAGATAGGCGACGTTTCGGGTCGAGACCCTTCTTCAGACTGGTCAGGGATCAGGGAAACGAGAGATATAGACGGTGATGTGGAGAGATAAGGAACAATGAGTGAAAGATATGCAAAAAAGTATCGGTGATAAAGGGAACAAGCCATTGTAAGCTGTTTGTGGTGTGAAAATGAGAAGCTGGTGCGACTGGGGTGGGGGAGGGAGATAGAGATAGAGGGAATGCCAGGGCCCGAGGGCTGAGGGAGAGGTGGGAAGGGGAGTTCTTCGGTTTGTTTTATGTGGGGGGGAGGGGATTGGGGGAAACTTTTTTTCAAGTTCCTACCTTCCCGGAGATGTGATCAATTTTTGGATCACATTCTCCGGGCTCTGCGGCCTAACATCGCTGGAGCTGGAAGCCTCCTCGGACTGTCGTGAGCCCCACCGCGGGGCATGGACTTAACATCGGAGTGGATTCCTTGCCTGGGATCGATCTCACTGCGACCACTGTGGACTTACCATCAAGGGCTCGCAGTCTCGGGAAGAGGCTAGTCAGGAGGTCCAACGTCGCAGAAGGTTCAACCAGCCCCGACACGAGGTTCGGTTGCCCGGCAAGGGGGAGCTGACATTCCCTTGATGCAGGAGCTGAATGCCTCGATGGGGCGGGCCCGAACGCTGCCGGCTACGGGAGTCAAGACCATCCCGTCAATGGAGGGCTCGAGGCCCCCGACCGAGGAAGAACAAAAAGAAGGACTTAAACTTTATTTCGCCTTCCATCACAGTGAGGAATGTGTACGAGTCACTGTGCTGGATGTTAATGTTAAAATGTGTTTTTGAGTGATTTGCTGCTTTTAATTGTATGACTGACCTGGCCAATGAAATTCCTCATATGTTGCAAAACATACTTTGCAAATAAAGTGTGATTCTGATTCTGATTCTGATTCTGATTCTGATTCTGACAATATCTTATTGAGATTCTGGCCTTACACTGTTTTTGCAATAAAACAATAAGTAAGGGCAAACTTGAGGACTAACCCATATTTAAAGGATGATACATCCCTCCCTTTAAACGAGATTGGAAATTAAACATGACTGGCGCAGCAGATATACCCCGACTGGTTAATGGCACATATTTTGTATGCGGATCCTGGGCCTACCATGGTTACCAGGAATGCCGCCGGCAGAAGGGGCAACTTGGGAATGACTAAAAGGACCCCATCACTGGACAGGGTACTGTTATGATGCATATGTGGTTCCACACATGGGAAGCATGAACAAGTTACAACAGCACTCAAGGATTTCCAAGCGAAGCCTAACGAAGGCTGAGCAATTTGTTATGATCCTCTTCCTGTCCTATGGTAGTATCACGGGAACTCATTTAAATGGCCTCCGCTATGGAGATGCTTGCAAATGCCATTGCCACCTCCTTGAGTGCAACCCAGAATGAAATAGAAGGGCTAACAGCTGAGATAGTAGCTATGAGAACTGTAGTATTACAGAACAGAATGGCCCTAGATTTTATCGTAGCAGTAAAAGGAGGGATGTGCGCCATAATTGGCCGGGAATGTTGTACTTTTATCCCCGATGTTTCCTCCAACATTACTGACTTGGCCGCCCATATCAGAATGGAAGTGGCTAAAATATAAATGGTAGGAGCTGAATTCCATGATTATAGCACCGGGGGACAGTTGGTGTCCATTCAATATGTTTGGAAGAACTTGGGGAATTATTGTCCACTCTGGATTGATTGTATTACTAATGGTACTCATTATTAGTCTATTGCGTGCTTATGGCCTTTTCTATGTACTCGGCGAGGACTGTAATTGTTATCATCAAAATAATGAAGAGGATTTATTTGGGATTAAAAAATTCACAGAATAAGTAAAAAGATATAAGACTGATTAAACGGACTTTGCCCCCTGCCAAAGTATCGTGCACCAACCACCAACCTGAACACACTGAAGCAGAGCCATTGTCATGCCGCTGCCGATTGGAACTCATGATATATGTATTTTTATTTTTATTTCTATTTATTTTTTACCGCACACTGAATGGACACTGGTTGAGCAACATTTTTTCATTTCCGCTGGGTATGTAAGTACTCAGGAAAAATTATAATAAAGATATACAATACAATACAATACAAAAAACACTTATGCAAATCCAAGATAAATGGAGGATTAGCGTTGCCTAATTTTTTATATTATTTTTGGGCGGTTCAGATTAAGAATATGAATTTTTGGTTGGTAAAAATGGATCAGGAACCAGCCTGGCTAAAGATGGAAAAGGAAGACTGTTTACCGTTTGATATAAGTTCAAATTCTTCTTGCTCCAAGTGCACAAAAAAGAACACGGGGAAAACCCTATAATTTATAGCAATATACGCATTTGGAAACAAATAGTTAAGACTTTACATTTGGATAATATGTCACTTTGTTTACCAATTATGAATAATTCCTTATTTAAACCTTCTATATTGGATAAGGGGTTTAGACGACTGGAAAAATGTAGGAATTATAAGGATTGAACATCTTTACAGGAAAGGAAAATTTCTCTCATTTCAAGAGTTCAAGATATCTATGGATTACACCCAAATAACTTGTTTAGGTATTTACAAATTAGACACGATATCAAGTCAAACATGCAAGACTATAAGAATAGAGAACCAGGATTACTGGATGAGTGGCTTAACAAGCATCCAAAAACAGAAAAACTAATAACGTACATATATAACACTCTTTTGGATAGGGAAGTCCCAACAACAGAATCATACAAAGGTCTATCTATAACAAAAGACACTTGGGAAGAAAGTTTACAACGTATACACTGATGCTCATTAAATGCCAGACATACTTTGGTACAATTTAAAGTATTACATAGATACCACTACTCAAAAACGAAATTAAATAGAATTTTTCCTAACATTTCTTCTATTTGCGATAAATGTCAGAATTAAGAAGCTAACAACGCATAGCTTTGCAACATGCATAAAACTCAATAGTTATTGGGCTGATATTTTTAGAATCATTTCTGAAGTTCTCAAAACTAAATTTAACCCCAATCTAAAGCTAATAATATTAGGAGTTCCTGATTCAAGCTTAATATCAACAGGAAGTCAAAGACATTTTCTTGATTACTGTTGGATAATTGGAAAAAAATTAATATTAAAATTCTGGAAGGGAGCATTATCCCCCACAATCAAAATGTGGACTGTGGAAATATCGGAGACGTTGCATTTGTAGAGAATTAGGTTTGTCCTAATGGACAAATACGAACTTTTTGAACAAATATGGTCTCCATTCATTGATTATTTAAAGGGGTAGCTGAGCTCAGCATCGTAACTCAATAAGTACCCTGGTGTAGGATTAGATGAAAAGATGTACTCTGGGATCTGTATACACATCTCTATAGATATTGTTATGTGAAATTGCTCCATTCATTGTTAAGATGTATTCCTTTTTTTAATTATTATATAATAACTGTTTCTTTTTGGGGTTTTTTTGTTTATTTTTATAATTTTTTTATTTTTTTGTATTTTTATTCTCTTTTATTTTTTTTATTTTTTTATATAATCATTATTATTTAATCACCATCTTTTGATTACTGATCTATACTTTTGCTTTTTTACCACCCCTTTACTTTAAAAAAAAACAGAAGCATACATAAATTATTCCGTAACATCTGTACAATTTTTGTGATAAGTCTAATTTATATTTGAAGAACTGTTGTACCTTAGATAATATGCATTGCTTCTAATAAAAATATTATAAAAATTAAAAAAACTGATGAAGAGGAGAGAATGAAAAGGTTAAATGCTTTAAAATATATAAAAGATACATAGTGGGATACTTGACCAGCTTGTAACTTATATTTCGTCTCAAGCAGGCTTTCTCCAGTGGATTGATAATAGAGAGAGAGACAAGCCCGGGCTTGCCTCAGGTTGCTGTGTATTGAGACAATGACCGGTGCTGTTGAAATGTGTCTACTTTCTGTTTTGAATTGATAAGAGACAGGCTCAGACGCATGTAGTGATGTGTATTGACTGAATTTTGAGACCTCTTTGGAAAGTAATTAAGTCTTGTGACCATGACTATCCTCTTTGGAATATGATTAAGTGACACACAGTATAAAGCACCTTGCAAATCTTTGTTCATTGAAGTGGTGGCACACAGGGAAGTCAAGTGTCTTTTGCTTACTTGACTAGTGTATCCCCGCCAATGATCAGTAAAGCTTGAGTTGGTCTACCTAACGTTTTGGTGAGTAGTCTGTTTATTAAGAGGTGAACCTTAACAGTCCGACCCCCCGCAACTGCGCATTGAGGAGACAGGACCCAACAGGTCCCACTTGGTCTAGTATCCCTCTAAACCTGTCCTATCCATTTACCTGTCCAAATGTCTATTAAACGATGCGATAGTACCTGCCGCAACTACCTCCTCCGGCAGCTCATTCCATATACCTATCACCCTTTGTGTAAAAATGTTACCCCTCAGGTTCCTATTAAATCTTCCTTCCTTCACCTTAAACCTAGCGCTGAAGGTGCGGAGAGGGTTGTTGGTGATCTGAATGAGATTAAACACAAACAGCTGGAGTGATTCAGCTTCCTACCAATTTGATCTGAATGAGGTGATGGCCAAAATGGGCCCTTATGGGGCCAGCTGCAGCTTACACTGTGTTAAGCAATGCCAAAATCTGCTGACTTTTGCATATAGACTTAGTGAGCTATTTGTATGCATGGTGTACTCAACCATGGATTGTCTTTATGTCTGGCAATAATCTCACTGATCTAGATGCAATAAATGTATTTCACTTGTACCATGGTACACGCGACAATAAAACAACCATTTTCAAAAGATTTATTTAAAAAATGTATACAACAATGACCCCAATCATCCCATTCCACCCACTCATTACTCTTAACTCAACCAAAATTATTTCTGAAATATTGGTCATGAAATTTGGTGCAAAAGTGCTCCAAAAAAAGGCTCAGAATACACCAGAGAGCATCTAAAACCCCAGAGCCTCCTCCCACATTCCAAAGACTTGCGGGTTTATAAGTTAATTGGCCTCCGTAAAATTGTACTCAGTGTGTAGGAATGGGTGAGAAAGTAAGACAACGTGGAACCAGTGTGAACAGGTGATCAATGGTCAGCATGGGCTCAGTGGGCCGAAGAGCCTGTGTCCATGCTGTATCTCTTAACTAAATTAAATTAAACTAAACAAAACTAATCTAAAGTGATAAAAAAGGAACTGCAGATGCTGGAATATTGAGGGTACACAAAATGCTGGAGAAACCCAGCGGGTGCAGCAGCATCTATGGAGCGAAGGAGATAGGCAACGTTTCGGGCCGAAACCCTTCTTCACTGATGGGGGGTGGGGGGAGGCGGGGGGAAGAAAGGAAAAAGGAGGAGGAGGAGCCCGAGGGCTAAGAGAGAGGTGGGAAGGGGAGGAGACGGCTAGGGTTAACAGAATTGAGAGAATTCAATGTTAACACAGAGCAGGGATTTTAGCCCAATACAATATACAGTGGTTACCTCTTGTATAATGACAAGCTGAAAAATGGATGGAGCTGTAAATTTATTGCCATCATCCTCTCCCACTCCACCTTCCCCGAATCAAAATACCATGAACAACTAAGAATTTGAATTTGATCGTTTCAGTCAACATAAATCAATGGCCCAGCAGAGGGAAGGCTGACTCCCTTCAGCTTAATGTATGGGCTTTCTGCCGTGGAAGCTGTTTGGGCATCTGGCAAAGCTTCTCTCTTTGTTGATACGAATTATGGAGCACTTCACGTGTAAGCACTAGCATTGGAAGCCCTTCAATTGGGATGATGGACAGATTCCTATTTAAAGAAAAGACCAAGATAAGTGACTTTGGATTCACGAAGATAAGAATTCTGCATTCTATCATAATCACTTCAGAATCAATGTCTGCTGTCAGGCTATGACTGAAAGCCTCATAAACAAATTTACATCCTTTTCACAGCATTGCTAAACTCTTGTAAAATGAATATAAAACAAGAGTAATCTCCTGCTGTGCCACTCAGAAGACATATTGTTATATAATAACAGGGCTGTGCTGTTTAATGAGCACTGTATAATCAGAACTACAATACAAGGTGATAAACAGAAAGTACCTAGTTTAACTGCATGATACAAACCACAGTTTTGCAAAAGCAAATTCAGGAAATGTAACCAATGTAATCATTTTTGCAATGGAAGGACACCAGGGTCTGAACCCTCGTGAGAGTTTGGGTGGGCTAGGACTTTATTCCTTGGAGCGCTGGAGGCTGTGGGGCGATCTTATGGCGGTGTCTAAAATCACAAGGGGAATAGATAGGGTGGATGTGCCTTATCTTTTCCCCAGATTAGGGGAATTGAGAGTCAGAGAACATGGGTTTAAGGTGAGGGAGGAAAGATTTGATGGAAACCTGAAGGGTATTTTTCTTTACACATAGGGTGGTGGGTACATGGAGAGAGCTACCGAAGGAGATAATTGTGGCAGATACTATCATAAAATGTAAGAGATATTTGGACAGGGGTTCAGGAGTGTCAAGAACAAAGTATAGGTTTATGGTGAGAAGGAAAATTTTAAATGGAACCAGAGGAACAACTTTTCACAGAGGGGATGGTGGGTCCATGGAACGAGCTGCCAGAGAGACTAGTTGAGGCAGGTACAATAAAAACATTAAAAAGCCCTGTGATCAGTTACATGGATAGGAAAGGTTTAGAGGGATACAGATCAAACACAGGCAAATGGGACGCTTAGATAGGATATCTTGATCGGCATGAATGAATTGGGCTGAAGAGCCTGTTTGCGTACTGTATGACCCTATGACTATATGGCATCACTAGAAACACTATATATAGTATATGAATGTTCTTGGTTAATAATTTATGACTCCTATCCTTGGCATCTGTTTAGCCATCAGGGTTGTTGGTCAAGCTGAATCATGTTCATATGTCCATATCTCATTTGCAGCTAAAAATAGAGCAATAAAAAGGCCAATCAATTAGATGGTCAAAAGCACTGGAGTTTCACTATGTGCCTTTCCTTTCTAATAGACCTGCACCTAGATAAACCAGCAGCTGTGGACTGGGAACGCAGTCAGAAGCCTTTATTGAGGACCTGCGGTCTCGATGCATCCCAGATCGCCACGTAGAAGCCTGGGTCGGGACCTCAGGGGTAGAAGCCTGGTCCGGTGAAGCGGTTGACGGAGCTCGCGGCTGGAGCCCGGCGTCGGCACCATGGAGGCGTGAAGTGGGGTGTCAGTGTAGATGATATGTGTATCCACCTTTAATTTATAATGATGATGTCCATGCTAACCACTCCCCCACCAGTTAGTATAATTGTAACCCACACACACCTAGCTCTCTCTCTCTGGTGATCGTGACAGACCACGTACAGCTAGGGCAATATGATGTATGATTAATAAAGTAGTGAAGCCCTAAAGGTATCTGTGAACATACTTTACATGGCGTCAGAAGTTCTTCCTGCGTCTCCAGTTTATCGCGTTTTATTTTCTTAGTCCCAGTACCCCCTCCCTGTGCCATGATGGCTTCTGCCTGTCGTAAACCTGACATCCTAGTCTTTGATGCGGACATCACTCACCACTGGAGTGTGTTCCGACGTGACTTTGAGCATTATGTTACAATTGCTCACCCTGCTGTGGCCCCCGTGGTCAAAGCTTCCCTTCTGCTGAACCTAGCTGGTCCCGAAGCGTTTGAGCGATTGGAGTCATTCATCTATGGACCGGGCGAGAGTATCCAGGACCCGGTATGTCTGCTTGCTAAATTTACTGTGATGTGTGACCTTCCCACTAACCACATCTTAGAGTGTTTGAAACTGTTCTCCCGACGCCAAAACCCTGGCGAATCTATTGACAATTTCGTGGCCGCGCTGCGTCAACTGGCTCGCCGATGTGACCTGCATCAGTTATCCATCCCCCGCACCATGTGTCCTTCGCCATGAGGGGCAAGGTCAAGTCTGCTCTTCGCGAGATGGTGGCCACGGGCATCCTGAAGCCAGTAATGGCCGCCAACCTGTGGGTTTCCACTATGGTTGTCGCTGCAAAGAAAGATAAGAGCGAACTACGGATCTGCATCAACCCTAAGGACTTGAACTTGGCCATCAGGCACCCGCATTATACCATGCGGACGGTGGAGGATGTTGCTGCACAGGTCGGCCCTGCCACCGTGTTCTCGGTTCTTGATGCCAAGAGTTCGTTCTGGCAGATACCTCCAGACGAGCGATCCTCGCACCTGACGACCTTCAGCATGCCCTTCAGCCGGTATCGCTTCCTCCGCATGCCGTTTGGGATCAACTCTGCCAGCGAGGTGTTCCAAAGGACCATGGAACAACTGTTTGCTGGGCTTCCGTGTGCCATCATTGTTGATGACATCCTGGTTTACGGGAAGAATGTCACTGAGCACGACCACCACCTTTGCCAGGTGCGGCAGCGGCCCGGGAGGTCAACCTGAAGCTCAACCCGAAGAAGTGCCGATTCCGGGTTCCTGAGGTCACCTACGTGGGGCATGTCTTCACAGCATTGGGGCTGAAGCCTGACCCGCAGAAGACGGCCGCAATATCCGAGATGCCTGCACCTGTGGACGTGCCTGGCCAACAGCGCTTCTTGGGCATGGTCAACTACCTGGGAAAGTTCATCCCCGATCTCAGCGAACTGAGTGCCCCTCTGCGGGATCTGGTGAAAAATGACACTGCCTGGGCCTGGTTCCCGCAAGACCAGAAAGCATTTGACACCCTCAAATCTAAGCTGATCATCATGCCAACGCTGAAGTACTTTGACCTCCAGTGCCCCATCGTTCTCACATGTGATGCATCTAAGTTTGGCCTCAGGGCCGCCTGCCTGCAGATCCATGACGGGGTGTAACTGCCTGTGTCCTACGCATCTCGCACAATGACGACCGCTGAACAACACTATGCCCAGATTGAAAAGGAGCTGCTGGCTGCTGTCTTTGCCTGCTCTAAATTCAAGGACTATATCCTGGGCATCTGCTTCACTGTTGAGATGGACCACCAGCCTCTGGTCACCATCCTCAACAAGCCGATACACATGGCCTCCTCCCGGCACCAGCGCATGATGCTCCAGCTACAACGCTTCACTTTCACAGTGGTTTACCGCAAGGGCAAGGACATGTTTGTTGCTGACACGCTGTCTCGGGCGCCTCTCTCATCCACAACCCGACATCCGTACGAGGCGTCCGATCTGATTGTCCTAAACGTCAATTCCGTGCCCTCCAGTCAGTTGAAGTCCCTGGCCAAGCACACGGCGGCTGACGCTTCGCTACAGCAGCTGGCCGCGATCATCAAGCAGGGCTGGCCAGACCGCCGTTCTTCCCTGCCGGCCGCAGTGGTGCCTTACTTCTTGGTTCGTGACGAGTTGGTGCTGCGTGATGGTGTGATTGTGAAGGGACACAAGGTGGTGGTGCCCACAGCACTACGAGAACAATACTTTGAAACCGCTCATCGTGGCCATCCCGGGGCCGAAGCGACCCTTTCCATCGCTCAGAGCTAGTTCTTCTGGCCTGACATGCCTCGCTACTTCCGGGATAGAATCTCTGCGTGCTCTACCTGCAACAGCCTCGCTCCGCAGCAACAGCGGCAGCCGCTCCTGCAGCAGCCAGCTGCTAGTCATCGAGAAGTTGCGCCGCCACTTTGCCAGCCTGCAGTTGGACAACGGCAGCCAGTTCACCAGTGCTGAGTTCCGCGCTTTTGCCGAACGATGGAACTTTCGTATTACACCAGCAACCCGGAATACCCGCAGAGCAACGGACTGGCCGAGCGCGCGGTCCGCAGTGCTAAAGGATAGTTGGAACGTTGCAGCCTATCCCGCTCCGACATCTACCTGGCCCTGCTGAACCTCTGCAACATCTCCCGCGGCCATGCCCTGGGCTCCCCAGCTCAGCGCCTCATGTCCCGAGTCACGCGGCCCACGGTCCCGGTGTCTCAACAGTCCCTGTCCCCCTCTGTCTTTAAACCTGCCTTGGTCCGGAAACGCATTACCCAAAAACACGGTATACAGAAGCGTTCCCACGACAGGTCCTGCCGTGTCCTCTGCCCTCTTCTCCCCGGCCAGGTCGTCCGTATGAGGTCCACTTCTGGCCGCTCCAAGATGGCCGTGGTCATCGGTTCTGCCGGTTCCCCTCATTCGTACCTTGTCAACCATGACGGCAGGGTGTACCACCGGTCCCGTCAGCATCTCCGGCTCTCCTCTGCCTCAACGAGCCTCTCCTCCCCCGGCAGCTCCTATGCCCCCCCGCTAACCACTTTCACGGCCCAGTGCTTTGCCCGTTCCTCTGGGGTCACCCCCCCCTCGTCCTTCTCCTGTCCGTCTCCCGGCTGCGGTCCCGCTTTCTCCAGCTTCCACGCCATTCTCTTCGCCGTCCCCCCCGATGCCTTCGTCGCCCAGGGGTTCTCCTGTCCGTAGCCCCCACCATGCCCCGGCGTCGTCCCCGCTTATTCCCGTCGGGGAAGGAGGTGATGGCGAGGTGCGGACCCGGTCTGGTCGCCTGGTCAGGCCGCTGGTCCGTTACGACGATTACGTGTGATTCTGTATTCCCGTGCTTTACTGTTTGCATTTACCCTAGCGCATGAGACGTGGTCGCCCTGTCACTCACTGTTTGTTTTGGTAGAGGAAGGATGTAGATGATATGTGTATACACCTTTAATTGATAGTGACAATGTCCATGCTCACCACTCCCCCACCAGTTAGTATAATTGTAACCCACACACCCCTAGCTCTCTCTCTGGTGATTGTGACAGACCACGTACAGCTAGGGCTATATGATGTATGATTAATAAAGTAGTGAAGACCTAAAGGTGTCTGCGAACATACTTTACAGTCGGCAGTGATGAGGCCTCAGCGGCGGCAGCGGTGAAGCCTCGTGATTATGGGGCGGTGGTGGTGATGAAGCCTCGCTGCGGTGGCGATGTCTCGTGGGTCGACCCACAGTCAATGGTCGATGAGAGCGTGGAGGATCCGCTATGAGGGGGCAGGGGAAGAGCAATGGAGGACCCGGCGTGGGGGGACTGCCATGAGGGAGGTTGGTGGAGAACAATGGACAATGGAGTGAGGGAATAAAGAACAATGGGAACCCGGCGTGGGGGGGGGGGGGGGGCAAAAGGAGGAGCCGGCCTGCTTTGTAACTTTGTCAGCGCCGTAGGTGGCTGCTCTTTGTATACATTGTGTATGCAAGCAAAGAATCTCACTGTGCTTAGTCACCTGTGACAATAACAGATTCCTATTCCTAGCTTCTTTAATAAACCCTGAGACTTATCTTTGGGTAGGGTCTGAGGCAAAACCCTTAAATATGTAATAGATAATGCCGGCTCCAGAATGGACTTCCTGGATGAATAAAAATACCTAGAAATTCTAGGAGAGCCTTCATTGCTGAAACAGCTAACTCTGAAACACCTGATCTCCTTCCTACAATAATCATGTTGTGTATCAACTCCATAACAAAATGCCCTTTAGATCTGAGTAGGGCAGCATTCACTCTTGTGTATTGATATGGAAAAGAATGCTTCTTCAAGATAGA